>ML677359.1:13962813-14016444 GCA_007922305.1 Dermatemys mawii | reverse complement strand
CTGGAGCCAGCCACGCCACTGAGCAGCACAGAGCAGGTGGTGCAGTGAGCTCAGTCTGCGGGGGATGGGGAACAGCAGGGGAGGGGCCGGGGGCTAGCCTCCTGGCCCAGGAGCTCAGGGGCTGGGCAGGAGGATCCCCCGGGCTGTAATTTGCCCACCTCTGTTCTAGACCTCTTGGTTTGGTGCGGTAGGTCATGAAGTTAATCTGTAGGTCTTATTTACAGCTAAAACAGTTTCACTTTCTACCCAACTTCTATTTTATATTATGTATATTTAAAAATATTTTCCCCTTCCCCCTTGGTTTCCATTTTTCTATTGTAGAGACTTGCCAGTAGAGAACTACCAGATTCATCATCTCCTGTTCCAAGAAATAACATTCGCATCATTAAACATTCCATCAGATTGACCCTTAACCGGTAACTGCAGTGCTTTTTCAGGTAAAGATAATATGCACTTGTTTAGTGGCTTGCACAAGCAATTCACTTTTATACTTCCAGTTCCTGTCCTGCATAAAATATGGAGTTACTGTCACCAAATTGGAGAGATTTTTCCAGTTATTAATTTTTTGTCTGCATTTTGACCTTCAGATGCTGTAGGATACTTTCATTACTATATAGCTTTTCCAAGATCGCCTGCTGACAAGCCACTGTCTACAAAATCATGGCTTTTGGGTCTCTTTTAAAAATTGCCTTTAGTTTAAATATTTGCTACTTCTGACTGATCTACTTCTCATTTTGAACACCGTTCCAACAGCAGTCCTTGTTTTTTAAAAATGTCTTGAGTTAGAATCATTGTCTTGAGCTGAAAAAAATTGTTCTGAAAAATACAAAAAAAAGTCCTGTGATACCACTTTTCTGAATGTATGTAAACATGTTTACTTCAGTCACTGGAGCCACATTCTGGTTAGAAGTGCGTGAAAGTCTTGGTATTGTTTCTGCTTTCCTAATGTGTAGATGCACATTATTTTGTGGACTTCAATTATTTTTTCTGGTTTAGTACACATTTTTTTTTCTATATCTGTCATGCTGCATCTATAGGCAATAGCTTTATGGTATTTAGCATGTAGCCAGGCACTCCCCAAGTTGTACAGACTGCCTCCCATGGAGGCCCAGAAATCAATCCTTAATTTAAAAATAAAAATTCAACCGTTAAGGATATCTGCCAAGATACTGAAATGGTAGGAATGTCTTAGGCTATGGAATCTGATTCTTGTAAATCTTACTCGGAAACAGGTTTAGGACCTCTTCCAGTTTTCACTGGTTAATTAAACGAATTTCCCCACAGCAACAGATTTCTTACTCAATATACTTAAGACACAGATAAATATTGAAACTAGGAAAAACCTGTTGTGGTATTACAATCTAATCGTTCTGCAGTTATGCAGAACGATTCTTCACTGATTAGGCATGCAGAAACAGATATTGGTTTCAATAAAATGCCTGAAAACCTTTCCTTTTGAATAACAGTCGTTATGGAACTCTGGCTTAGGATCATTGCAGTCTTCATGTAAACGATTTGTCATAATTCAGCTTGCCCAGTTAGAGTGAAGTTTCAGGGAAAGAATGTGTGTTCTACAAAGTAAATCCTAGACTGTGATTTCTCTTGTAATTTATGTAATTCAGTGTTTTGTAAATGAAGTTGTATGTATTTTTGTATGTACTGTAAGATAACATCTTTTCAAAAAGAAAAGTTTAAAAACTTTAGTTTTTTCTTCAGTCTACTTTTTTTACATAGGTCAAATCTTCTAAAAGCTCTTAACACACAAGCACTTTGAAGAACATATGAATATATACAATAACTCTGCTTTGAATAGAATTCTAATGTGCAGATACTCCTTAATGGTGGTGCCACAGTACCACAGCTTTCATGGGTCAGCTGTATGAGGCAACCAGGAACGCTAATAGTTTTGACACAAATATTCAATAAAATCTTACCATGCAATGTGTGCCTTCATTAGAAAGTAGTAATATCTGGTGCAGTTTGCTAAAGCATATACAGTAAAAGCTTTATCTGGCATGTTGGGTGAATAGGGGGGTGCCGGTCAGTCAAAAATTCCAGTTAACTGAAGGGAGGGAGTTTGGGGCAGGGGGTTGGGGAACGTGAGGTGGTATGTGGTGCCAGATCCAGGTGATGCTTACCTTGGGCAGATCCCCACAAGCAGCGACATATCCCTGCCGCTCCTAGGCAGAGGTGCGGCTAGGCAGCTCTGCACACAGACTCCGCCCACAGGCACCAACCCCACTTCTATCACTGGTTGTGGTTCCCAGCCAATGGGAGCTGAGGAGCCAGTGCTCACGGCAGCATGCAGAACTGCCTAGGAGCAGCAGAGACACGTTGCCAACTGCAGAGAGCCACTAGAAGGTGAGCACTGCCTGGATCCCGCACCCCAAAACCCCTCCCACACCACAACCTCCTGCCCTGAGCCATCTCCTGCACCCGGCTCCTTCCTAGATCCTGTGACCTGCACCCCTTTCTGCATTCCAAACCCCTTGTGGTTGTTCCTCCATAGGAGCAGCAGGGAACCAGATAGGGAGCCTGCTGGCCCTATACCAACTGGACTGATCTTTATTGAAAGTCCCAATTAGAAATGCCAGTTTATAGCACTTTCTAGTTGGTAAAGTGCCAGATAACACAGCTTTTCCAGTACGACAATCCCTACATTTTTCATCTGACAGTTGAGTTGATGGCTGAGGTACCAGTTCAGCATCCTGATAATATTGTACCTGGATTTTTTTCAAGAATTAGATCATAGATCTAAACTTCAATTCATCTCATTTTAAAATAACTAAGATATAAGGGATGGGAGCAAAGGAGAGAAATAAGTCTTGCCAGGCCTTCCTCTTTCTTACCTTTTTCTCCATACAGATATGGAAACTAATGGTCAGCATAGCAAAGTTTCATCAGGTCTCTTTTGGCCTGATTTACTTAAAACTCTAACCTATAGATTTGGTTCTCAAGTGTGCCTTACTGTGCAGGTCTGATCTGAGAAATTACTGTAAAAATGACATTGGGATTCCATATTTGTCTCAAAGGCTACTTAATCTGTTGAGTGTCCTTTTCAACTGCAAACTCTCTTGTATATGAATTGAAGTTGTTTGGGTGTTTTTTCTCCCCACCAGGCCCACTCATTAATGCAACGTGACATTCACTCTCATGGCAGGTTTGTTGAAGAAAAACTGAAATGGAAATTTAATATGGAAAGAAAAACCAACTCATGCCTTTTTAGTGGCTTCTTGGGGTATGGTTACACTTACAAGATTATAGCGCTATAGGTTATAGCGGTCCCCTTATACAGTAATATGTATAGCGCTATTGTATGTCCACACTCAGATGCTCCTGCGGTATAGCATGGCCACATTTGGGGCACTTAATGCGGCACTAAGAGCAGCGCATTAGGGCAGGTATCCCAGCATTCAGCTGGGTGCAACGTGCTTTTTAAATGAGGGAGGCGAGGGGGGACGCGTTGTGTGTATGCGGAAGGAGAGAGACAGTGGTTTTTCCATTTTTCTGAAAGCCTGTCAGTGAGCCTCCGTTCACAGAAGGCTTTGTTTTCACACAGGCTCCCTCCTTAAACATTTGCATTGCTTATCTGCCAAGTTAAGAAAGAAACTCTAAAGAGGTACTTCCGCATTCCTCCAGCCGAGTTCAAAACAAAGGGAAGAGACGTCAATTGCCTTAAATGGCTCTAGGCATCTCCAGAGATTACTTGTAGCGCAGTGGGTGTCCACATTCTTGCTGTAGCGCTACAGCAGCTGCGCTACAGCCCTTATTCCCCATGGGGAGGTGGATTAATAATAGCGTTATAACTCAGCAGTTATAGCGCTATTAGTGCCTTGCCAGTGTGGACGGGGAGTAGGTTATAGCGCTCGTGGGGGCTTTATAGCGCTATAAAGTGCCAGTGTAACCAGAGCCTTGGAATAGAACTACACTTTAAAATTCATAAATGTGGCTACTGCTCACCCATGAGAGAGAGGGGAAGCTGGCACCTGTGGTGTCAGATGACAGAACAAGGAGCAATGGTCTCGAGTTGCAGTGGGGGAGGTCTAGGTTGGATATTGGGAAACAGTTTCACTAGGGTGGTGAAGCACTGGAATGGGTTACCTAGGAAGGTGGTGGAATCTCCATCCTTAAATGTTTCTAAGACCCAGCTTGTCAAAGCCCTGGCTGGGCTGATTTAATTGTTGGTCCTGCTTTGAGCAGGAAGTTGGAGTAGATGGCCCCCCCTAAGGTCTCTTCAAACCCTAATTTTCTATGATTCTATGAATAGGGAATAGCTGGCTAGGTGGTCATGCTGCTGAAAATGATGTGAGAATTATAGTGGAGCACAAATTGAATGAGTCAACAATATAATGCAGTTATGAAAAGGGCTAATGCTATTCTGGAGTATATTAATGGGATCGTCCGATGTAAAGACATGGGAGATAATTGTCCTACACTACTTGGCACTAGTGAAGCCTTACTGAACAACTGAGTCCAAGGGAGCCATGCTTTAGGAAATGTTGGTAAATTGGAGAGAGTCTAGAGGACAGCTTCAAAAATAAGATTTAGAAAACCTGAGAGGAAAGGTTTAAAAATGGGCATGTTTAGTCTTGAAAAGAAGATTGAGGGGGAACCTTATAAGTCTTCAACTATATTAAGGGCTGTTTATAAACAAGATAGAGATCAATTGTTCATGTCTTTGTGAGGAGCTAGCAAACAGGAGCAGTTAAGAGGAGTTTTATGAGTGAGTTTAGAGGGGGAGTAAGAGAGTGGGGGACTAGATACAAACAATTCTTTAAACTTAAGGCCAAAACCACTCCCTGCTGAAAACAAAACATCAATAAAGAAATGAGCTGCAGGAGTAAAAAGAGAATGTAGGCAGAAATCCAGCAACAGAGGGGGGGATATCCAGTTTATTGCACTCAATGCAGCAAGCATGATTACCTGCCCTATGGGCAGATGGCATATGTGTGCATTCGGTGGAAGGAGCTCCTGGTCCTCAGAGCCCGTGTATGGGTTTTGGAGACCAGATGGGCTGAGCTCGAGGAGCTAAAGGAGATAGGAAGGTGCATAGATAAAACTTTCTGAGATGCAGTAGAATAGTTCCAGCCCCATTCTGACAGCCTCTTTCCTGTTCAGGAGAATGAAAGTCTCAGGGAAGGAGAGCATTAAACTGGAGCAGGGGGAACTATCCATAGTTGGGATCCTCTATGGATCTATGTCCTAGTAAGAAGGAGAGGATGGAAGATGATAAAAGACAGGTAAAATCTTACGAGAAACAGTCAAATGAAAAAGATTCCTATTCAGTTACATTATGTAATGAAGACAGCTAAAAAGTGACAAGCTTAAGTGCTTATGTACAAATGCTAGAAGTCAAAATAATAAGATGTATAAACTAGAGTGCCTCATATTAAATGAGAATATTGGTATAATAAACATCACAGACCCTTGATGGAATGAGAATAATCAATGGGATGCAGTAATACCAGGGTACAAAATATACCAGAAGGACAGAATAGGTTGTGCTGGTGTGGGAGTGGTACTATAAGTAAGAGACAGCAAAGAACCAAAGTAAAAATCTTAAATAAACCAAAATGTGCCATAGAATCTCTAAGGATAGTGATTCCATGCTCAAATAATAAGAATATAGCAGTAGGGATATATTACCAACCACCTGACCAGGATGATGATAGGGACTGTGAAATCCTCAGAGAGATTAGAGAGGCAATAACAATAAAACAACTTAATAATAAAGAGGGATTTCAACTATCCCCATATTGACTGGGTACATGTCTCAGGACAGGATCCAGAGATAAAAATTTCTTGACACCTTAAATGACTGTTTCTTGGAGCAGCTAGTCCTGGAACCCACAAAAGGCGAGGCAATTCCTGATTTAGTCTTAAGTACAGCACAGGATCTGGTCCAAGAGGTGAATATAGCTGGACCGCTTGGCAATAGTGTCCCTAACATAATTAAATTTAACATTCCTTGGGCGGGGAAAACATCACAGGAGCCTGACACAGTAGCATTTAATTTCAGAAAGGGGGACTACACTAAAATGAGCAAGTTAGTTAAGCAGAAATTCAATGGTACAGTGCCAAAAGTGAAATCCCTGCAAGCTGCATGGAAACTTTTTAAAGACACCATAATAGAGGCTCAACTTAAATGTATACCCCAAATAAAAAAACACGAGAGAACCCAAAAAGTGCCATCATGACTACACAACAAAGTAAAGGAAGCAGTGAGAGGCAAAAAGGCATCCTTTAAAAAGTGGAAGTTTATATTCTAGTGAGGAAAATAGAAAGTAGCATAAATTCTGGGAAGTTGAGTGTAAAAATATAATTAGGAAGGTCAAAAAAGAATTTGAAGAACAGCTCAAAAAATAATAGCAATTTTTTTTCAAGTCCACTGAAAACAGGAAGCCCATTAAACAACCCATGGGGCAACTGGGCAATCAAGATGCTAAAGGAACACTCAAGGACAAGGCCATTGCAGAGAAACTAAATGAATTGTTTGCATCGCTCTTTATGGGTGAGGATGTGAGGGAGATTCTCAAACCTGAGCAATTCTTCTTAGGTGACAAATCTGAGGAACTGTCCCAGATTGAGGTGTCATTAGAGCAAGTTTTGGAACAAACTGATAAATTAAATGGTAATAAGTCACCAGGAGCAGAGATGGTATTCACCCAAGAGTTCTGAAGGAACTCAAATGTGAAATTGCAGAATTACTACCTGGCTAGTAACCTATCATTCAAATCAGCTTCTGTAACAAATGACTGGATGATAACTAATGTGACACCAATTTTTAAAAAAGGGCTAGTAAGTCTGACTTCAGAACAAGGCAAATTGTCAAACACATAGGCTAACACAATTTGGTGAAAGAATCAACATGGTTTTTGTAAAGGGAAATCATGCCTCACCAATTTACTAGACTACTTTGAGGGGGTCAACAAGCATATGGTTGGGGGAGGAGGGGTTCAGTCCAGGGGATACAGTGTACTTAGATTTCCAAAAAGCCTTTGACAAGATCCCTCACCAAAGGCTCTTAAGCAAAATAAGGTCTTCTCATGGATCAGTATCTGGTGAAAAGATAGGAAACAAAGCATAGGAATATATGGTCAGTCATCAGAATGGAAAGAGGTAAAGAATGGTGTCCCCCAGGGGTCTGTACTGGGGCAGTTCTATTCAACATATTCATAAATGATCTGGAAAAAGGGTTAAACAGTGAGGTGGCAAAATTTTTAGATGATACAAAACTACTTAAGATAGTGAAGTCCAAAGCAGATTGCGAAGAGCTACAACACGATCTCACAAAACTAGGTGACTGGGCAACAATATGGCAGATGAAATTCAATGTTGATAGCTGCAAAGTAATGCACACTGGAAAACATAATCCCAACTACACTTATGAAATGATGGGGTCTGTATTAGCTATTACCTCTCAAGAAAGAGCTCTTGGAATCATTGTAGATAGTTCGCTGAAAACATCCACTCAATGTGCGGCAACAGTCAAAAACGCTTACAGAATGTTGGGAATCATTAAGAAAGGAGAGATAATAAGACAGAAAATATTATATTGCCTCTGTATAAAGCCATGGTATGCCCATATCTTGAATATTGCATGTAAATGTGGTTGCTCCATCTCATAAAACATGTATCAGAATTGGAAAAGGTTCAGAAATGGGCAACAAAAGTTATTCAGGATATGGAATGGCTTCTGTATAAGGAGAGATTAATAAGACTGGGACTTTTCAGTTTGGAAAAGAGATGACTATGTGGGAATATGATAGAGGTCTATAAAATCATGACTAGTGTGGAGAAAGTAAATAAGGAAGTGTTATTTACTCCTTCCCCTAACACAAGAACAAGGTGTCACCAAATGAAATTAATAGGCAGGTTTAAAACAAACAAACAGAAGTATTTCTTCACATAATGCACAGTTAACCTGTGGAACTCTTTGCCAGAGGATGATGTGAAGGTCAGAATTATAACAAGGTTCAAAAAAGAACTACATGCATTAAAGGAGGATAGGTCCATCAATGGCTATTAACCAACATGGGAAAGGATAGTGTCCCTAGCCTCTGTTTGCCATAAGCTGGGAATGGATGATGGGATGGATCACTTGATGACTACCTGTACTATTCATTCCCTCTAGGGCACCTGGCATTGACTACTGTTGGAAGATAGGATACTTGGCTATATGGATCTTTGGTCTCAGCCTGTATGGTCATTATTATGTCCAGTGAAGCTAAGAGAAGACATAATGGGCTTAATCTGGAGCAAATTTAGTTATCTGAAAAAAAATTCTAACTGAAAGGGTAGTTAAGTTCTGAATAGAGGTGGTGGAATTCTCCATCACTGGAGGTTTTTAAGAACAGATTGGACAGACGTGTTAGGAATGGTCTAGGTTTACTAGGTCTTGTGTTAGCACAGGGAATTGGACTTGATGAATTCTTGAAGTCTCTTCTAGCCCTACATTTCTATGATACTGTGATCCCAGTGTCTGATGTCACAGTAAAAGGATTGCAAATTATAAGAGTTGTCCATCTATCTCAGAAAAATACCCCATACAGTGTGAAGTAACAAGACAACTACACAGTGTAATAGAATGAGTATTGAAAAAAAATGTTGAGCTCAAAAACCCCACCTACTGTCTAGGCATCAACTTACTCATTTTTCAGTACTGCTTTCCAGTTCATCTTTTAAACATTTGTTCAATGTTTCTCTCATTCTTTATATGTTTTAAAGAAGACTGGGCCTTATATGGAGATAAGCTTCTAATTAAATACTCACTGGGACTTGCTCCTGCCTAAACAGCATCATGTATTTTCTCCCCGTCTCTTAATTATACCATGAATTAAATACCACCTCCATATGCTGGACCAAGTGTGTGTGTTACTGTTGTGGAGTTTCCAGTGGAAGTTGTAAAAGACCATTATTATCCCACTGTTGTCCAGTAATCTGCTGGTTTCATCAGTTACTCTGAACTTTGGTCTCTTACCATTCCTTCTGAAGGGTAAGATCTAACAGCTCTTTAAATAGAGTTTAGTACAGTAATTTTTGTTCATGCTTTCTGTTCTAATATGGACCTAATGGTGTGTATGTTGAACTAACTGAAGGCTAGGGGAATTGCCCTTCTAAAAAGACTGCACGAATGGGAGTTCATGTCAGTATGCTTACTGCAAAACAAATCTTGCAACACTGTGCTTTCCCACAGTTTCTCTAGCTGGCCACTTCTGATGTAGTGATTTTCTTGTGGGTTTGTTTTCGTTTGAGCAAGGTAGCAAAAGGAATTTAATTAACCTGTCAAAAGAAAAATTTCCACTTGGGAAGCCTAGGTAGAGCTTTAAACTTAAACTATGCCTTGTCTCTAACCATTTTAAGAAAGTGCTTCTTACAGCCATAAAGATAGTTCAGGAGTTTTTTTAAAAAAAAAATAAGAACGAGTTATCCAGGAGGGAGCTAGTCTGTATGCGTTGCAATTTTCTATTGTAGTTTTTGGGTGATGCAGGGCAAAGAGACCAGCTAATGAAAATCATCTCCATCTTAGTGCTATTGTTTATGCTACCCCAGGGCCTCAGATAAAAGTGGCTTAGTAAAAACGAACATTGGGAGCACTCAATCGGTGAAAACTTAAAAGGAGTAAGTAAAGGATTTCTGAGTGCCTCATTTTTATTATTAATATAGCCTTGCATACATATTCTTAATGTAATGCTTTGGTCTGTTTAGGAGGAGCCCTAAGTCAATTATTGTAGAATCAATTTCCTCCTTCCACTTGCTTCAGAGGTAACGTCTGGATCTCCTATAGCTTAAGGGCCCTGTAATTGCGGGGGGCTCTGGAACAGGTCCCCACTCTCTGGATGCTCGAGCAGAGCTGCAGCTAGAGCCTAAGCCACCTCTATTGGCATTAATTTCTCCTGCCTCCTTCTCCACCCACACTCATCCCCCGGCCGCTGGGGCTGTCCTGGGCCGGGCGCAGCAGCTGGGGAGCCGGGTGCTTTCACCCTAACTCCCCGCTGGGCGGCTCCACGGGCAGGGACGAGCTTGCGAGCTCGGGCGGTCGCAGCAGCAGGGGTCCAGCTGTGCCGCCCGTTTGGGGACAGCGACACCAGGGCGGGGCTGAGCGCACGAAGCCCAGCGCCCGGGGGCGAGCCGGGGGCCGGGAGAGCTAGAGCCGCGACGTGTCCGAGGGCGAGTCAGGCGCATATGACGGCCCGGCTGCGTGGGGGCGGCTGCCGCAGTCTCCCTCCGGTAGGAGCGGCGCGTGGGAAGCACGGACGCTCCCCGTCGCAGCGGCGCCAGACCGCGCCGACGTCATTCGCCTCCCACCCGGGCTCGCCCCGCGGTTTCGTTCCCCCCTCAGCGCGGGAGCGCGGCAGCGCCGCTGCCGGAGCCGGCCGCGGGACCCGCCGCTCTCGCCCGTAGCTTCCCGGGCCATCCCACGGCTGCCTGGGTTTCCTTGAATTCAGGGCGCGTGCGGCCGGGTGTTTCCCAGCCCGGGAAATGCCCTGGCAGCGGCGTGGGGAAAGCTGGGGAAGCCTGACAGGGAAGGGAGCCCGCGGCGCACGCCAGCCTCCGCCCCCTCGGCTCCCGCTTCCCGCCTCCCGCCAGGCGCCGCGCTGAGGGGGTCTGAGGGAGCCCTCGGGCGAAGGGCTCAGGTGCCCAAAGGGACTTAGCGACTTTGTCACTAGATTTAGTGACTTTGGGGTTTTCCTCGCCAGAAAAATAAGAGTCAAAGTGACCAGTTTCAAATCTAGCGACTTCCACTGCCAAGGACAGCGCTGATCAGAGAAAGAAAGTCCCCCATTTGTATAGTCACAAGCAGCTGGGTAGAGTTAATAAAATCCATCCCAGGCTCTTACTCCATTGTGTTGCACACCAAGTCAGTGTCCTTACCCCTCCACTGAGCATCTCCTCAGAAGGGGTCACATTCCAGGGTTGAGATGGCTGTAATCTGCAGGCCAGGAAAAGCTGTTTGTGGAGGAGAATTAAATAGTTTGCTAAAGCCAAGTGCACTTTGGCGAGAGCAGCACATGAGCCACGGCTTGTTTTTAACCAAATATGTTCTTTCTTGCCGCTCCATAGTAGGTAGCACCCCCTGTGATGCAGGGAGAGATGGCTAATGAATAGGGCTGGGCAGGGGAGGCAGGGTTAGCCAGTGAGAAGAGCCACATGGATGTAGGGTGACCAGATGTCCTGATTTTATAGGGACAGAACCAATTTTTGAGTCTTTCTCTTATATAGGCTCCTATTACCCCCCACCCACTGTCCTGATTTTTCACACTTGCTGTCCGGTCACCCTACATGGATGGAAGGTGCGGTGGGATGAGACAGAGCCATGTGCCCCAATGGGGTGGACTGGCACCCTGCTTCCAGGAATGAAGCCCTTACTATAGGATCAAAGGTGGAGCTAGCTTGATTTCAGTTCCCCTTTATGCCTTCCCCTGGCTTGGCCTGGAGTTATCTGCCCAGCTGTTTTCAGAAATCAAACCCTGGAAGCAGGGGGAAGGGATCTGGGTAGTGGGTTTTTGTTTCTAAATCTACTTTTTTGGCTCCCTACAGCATTGAGCTCAAGTGAGGTGAATGCCCTCTTCCCCCTGGTTCTGGGCTCTCCCTTTCACTAACGTGTCAGCAAGCCAGGCTGGCGTGAAAGGGAGGTTCAGCTGAAATAAACCACCCCCAGTCAACTGGGCTGACAGGTACAGAGTGCCCTTCCCAATGAGCAGAGGGTGTCCTCCTGATGATGACAGTGTACTGTTGTAGTTGCTTCTGGTGTGCAACAGAATGTAGTAAGAAGAGCATGGAAATTTTATTAACACTATTGAGCTGCTTGTGAATGATTTCATGACTATAATCACCTGTGTGTGAGTGTGTATGTGTATAATAAAAATTCTCTGGAAATTTTGTTCTGTGACATTTTTTTATTCCTTTTGAGTGCTTAAACAGCTATATTCTAGTGACTTTTCAGGTTCTGTCTGGTGACTTCCTGCTATGTGCAGTTGCCAACACTGCTGCACTGTGTTGTACCTTGTAGAGGTTGGGCTGGAGCCAAACTATTTCCCCACCACACACACACTCCCTTCCTCCTGTGTCATTCATGTGTGGCAGATTAACCAGGGGCCTGATTGCTTTCCCCAGAGAAACCTGAACAATGCAGGTTCAGTGGTCCTCCGCTCAGAGAGGTGGAACAGAGATCCAGCTACAGGATGCCTGTTGCCCTGACACTAGCGAGTAAATTGGTGGCAAATCAATTGTGCCCGAGGCTATATTAACTATTCCCAGATGCTTCCAGGGACTGTGGTGCCTACTGAAGTCTGGCAGGGTAGAATGACTCTGTTCCAGCCAGGACAGAATGGCTCATGGGAAAACTCAGTCCAGACTGGTGGAGTTTTACTAGGCCTTCTCCTGCAGGTATGGTGTTTTACCTATTACCATCATACACACAAAACTACATTAAAAGAGCAATTTTGAGGCTGCAATGTCAAGCTCTCAGAAATTCAGATGCCAGAATTGAGGTTGTGTAGGCAACCTTAGTGCTACCTCATGCATATGCATTATGATGCAGTTCTTAATTATGTGATCATATACGCAAAGCGCAAAAATGAAATCAATTATATTTTAGTCAACACAAGGCGCATTGTCCATGACATCTCTGTGGTGCTGCCTTTCAACACCAGCAGTGATCATCACCTGCTTAGAGCGAAGTTGATTTTCGACAAAGTGGTGGAAAAGAAGGCGCTACAGATGGCAAACAGGAAACAGCGGCTAAAGACATTCGATGAAGCAAAGCTGAAGGAAGTGATTTCTGTGTTTGACTGGAGCCAGATGGAAAAGTGTGATGAGGACTATAGTATCTTTGTCGACAAGCTGAGACATTGCATAAAAGCAGCTGAAACTGAAAAGCAAAAGGAGGCAAAGGGAAGAATCTCAAACGAAACAAAAAGCTTGTTGGAGAAGCGGAGAAACATGAAAAGGCGCTCGGACAACAACCTCAAGTACTCCATTCTGTGCAAACTTATACAGTAAAAACTGAAGGACAACTTTCAGAACTTCCAGAAAGAAAAGCTCCTCAAAACAGCTGACTCACACAAGAGCCTCAGGACATGCAAGCAGGAATTGACGCAGTACAGATCGAGCGTAACAGCATTGAAAAACAAGGACAGAGAGACAGTAATTGACAGAGCAGGGATGGAGGAGGTCTGCAAGGACTTCTGTACAGAACTGTACAAATCAAGAATTAATGTCTCTCTCCCAACACTCCAAGAATCAGAAGAATGTGTCCCCCGCAAATAATCGTCAGCAAAGTCTGAATCACCTACACCAGATGAAGAAGGGAAATGTTCCAGGCAAAGATGGAATAACATCAGAAATGTTTTCTGCAGGAGGCGAAGAACTCTGGAAGGCCCTCACTTTAACATTCAGTCGATATCTTGAAGAAGGAAGAATACCATCAAGCTGGAAGGAGTCAAACACCATCTAGCTGCACAAGAAGGGCAATCAAGAAAATCTGAAGAACTACTGCTCTATATGCCTGCTCTCTCACATCTACAAGTTCTTTATAAAGGTGATAATGAACCAACTCTCGCAGAGTCTGGATGAACAACAGCCGAGAGAGCAGGCAGGATTCCAAAGGAATTTTAGCACGATCGACCATATATTCACCCTCAGCCAGCTTCTAGAAAGAGCAAAGGAATACAAACTCCCGCTGTGCATTGCTTTCATTGACTATGAAAAGGCCTTTGATAGCGTCGAGTTCAACGCAATATTAAAGGTGCTTCTGGGAGCCCCAGGCCCTTTAAATTGCCGCCTGGGGAAGCTGGGCTGCCCTGGTACGACGCACCAGCTCTTGCCATTACGCCGTACCAGGGCGAACCAGCTTACTTTCACCTCTGATTCAGTACCACACAATCCTTTTATAAAGATAAACATGGGGTGGGGGAGGTTGTTCCCCCGAAGTACAACACGTCACACCCACACATATCTGTCTCTTGTCCCCTCTATATTTGAATCAGGTAGCTCTCTCCATCAAGCTGCCTGCATGCCATCAGGGAATGCATCAAGAGCACAGGAGAAACAGTCTTAGTTCCATGCACCGCAGCAACCAAAAAAAGCAATTTCAGGGAATGTGCTGTTCAGTTCCTGTGTTCCTGGGTGGGAGCATACTCAGTGGAGACACAAACGTCAGAGAATTTAACTACTAAACTCAAGTGTCTACTGAGCACGTACAACTGAAATTTCTGAAAGGCTTAAAATTGGCCAGTTGTGGGTGGTTTTTCATGGGAATAGCAAAGGACACATCCCTGAGGCTAGGGTGATCTTGTCAAATATAAAATTCCTACTGCACAACATGGAGGTGCTAGAACTTTACAAAAGTTATAAGAATCTTTTTAATATAGGCAAAACAATATATTTTCTCTTAATGTCATTCTCAAAAGTGACTAACCTTACAGAAAAACTAAGACTGAACCAGACACCTAGCATGGGAAATTTCACCCCATACATTAACATTTGTCAAAGTTATGAGCAACTGAAAATATTCATATAATGAGACATGTTGGGCAGCCTTACCAGCTCTGCCTTTAATAACATAGCAGAAATCTTTGTTAAAAGAACATGAGTAAAGTCACAAAAGCCAAGGACCCAAAAAGTTAGGAAATGCTAGAATTAATGTTGTCTGTGCAACTTTAATTCTGCCTCCTCAGTCACTGAATGAGGCATGATCATGTGAAAGAAATAGTATGGGATCATGTGATTATTTATCAGAATGCATGCAAACAAGGAGGCAAATGAGGGTGGCATGGTTATTAATGTTTGAGTGTTTGATTTTGTAATATCATATTGTCCTTTTAATATGGTTTTATGTATATAGTTTGCAAGTTTTTTTTAGAAGAACAGATTTGAGCTTTATCAAGAACCTTCCCTATTAGTCACCAGCACAGTTTGAACACAGGAGCTTCAGCACTGCAGCAATGCAGATGTCTGTTATTTAAGCTAAAGGAGTAACTATATTAACTGACAGCAGATCTGGTCCTCCAAATTAGGCCAATCCATGGCCATGGAGAGTCCAGAAACTGATTCTGGTTCTGAATCTTTTCATTCAAAGAAACTGAAGACTTTTAATTGGATCAGTGGCTGATTTTTGCTACTGATCACTGCAAGCATTTTTTGCTCATATCTGGATATCCTGGTATATGTGACTGGGAGCTGGTCTCAACCTTTCTCTTTCTTAACCCCCCTCTTCCCCGCACTGCCCACCTGTGCTACAATAACTGGTTTTCTGCGTATAAAAGCCAGGGCCAGCATTAGGGGGTAGCAAACAGGCGAATTGCTTGGGGCCGCATATCACAGGGAACCTGAGCTACATTGCTCAGGCTTCAGCTTCAACCTCGTGCGGCAGGGCTTTGGCTTTCTGCTGTGGGCATCAGTGAGTTTAAAGCTTGGCAGATGCCCTGAGACCGGTTTGTGGATCCCGGTTGAGAATCACTGATCTACAGTACAAAGGTAGGTTGTCTTAACTATGTTGCTATGGCTGCAAAATATTTCATGTCCTGTGTGGTATAATTAAGCCAACTTAAGCCCCTTTGTATACAGTGCTGGGTCGATGGAAGAATTCTTCTGTCAACCTAGCTGCCACTTCCAAAGAGGTGGATTTACTACCATGACAAAAGAGCCCCTTCTGTTGATGTAGTAAATGTCTTCAGTACAGCGCTCTAGCTATGCTGCTGTAGTGGTTCTAGTGTAGACATACCCTCATACAACTCATTTTTGTAATACATTTTTCCAGATGTTTCCCTCACTGTAACTTTTTTTGATTATAAAGGGGACTTGATTAAAGTTTGTATAACTATTTATGCTTCATTCAGAGCATTTACATATAAGAACCCCTTTCAAGTTATTCATGATTTGTAATAGAATCTGACAGCAATGCAGTCATAATTTCAATATAATAGTTGCTCACAAAGATTTATTTATGTCATTCCTATTAGGGGGAAAAACAACACATAGGTGTGGAAGCCACAGATTGAGGTAAATTAAAGCAATGTGACGTTGTCAAATCAGTTAATATACAGAGGAGAAAAGTAAGTAGCAGATGACAGGGAGGAGGAATTCCCTGCCTCTGTTGCCCAACTCAAAAATCACTGATGTAACACAGAATGGTAGGTAGTGTAACTACAAAAACTTTTGTAATTCAGGATGGGTATTTTACCTATATCTACAAAGTTATGAATCCTATTAATCAAATGATATTCCTTTTGTATGGGAATGTCTTATCACTAGTTTTTTAATTCTATTTCCCTCTTTTACCTATTGTTAATTCAGATTTGAGAAACTCAAAAAAAGAAGTGTCCAAACCCTCTCCAGGCAAAGTATGCTGAGTTAGAGCTGCTCTCATGTCACTTTCCAGTAACAAAGAAGGGCTGAATTTCTATTTGATGGGCCTACACCAGGAAGCTCAGGTCTGGATTCAGATGTCCCCAAAATTCACAGGTGTTCAAATTCAAGTCATCATTAATTTTGGTGATTGCAATATAGAAGGACCTTTATTTATCTTTGACTGTATTAAAAACTAAAACATCAAATAGAAGAGCAAAGCTGTAAGTTGAGGTCTTAAGTTTAGCAATTGGCCACAAACTCTTAATTAGTACCAACATTTTTCAATAATTAACTAAGGATTAGATTGCTTATGTTCTTCCTCTTTTGTGTGTATGTGTGTATGAGTGAATTTAGTTCCTTTCTTCATCCCTATTCTTTTCCTTAACAGAGGTTTTCCACGGGAAAACTGAAAATCCTTGGCCAATGAGAATTAATAGAAGTGAACATAACTGCTGACTGCACAGTTCTGAAATCTTCATCTGGAATGTAAAACACATGCACCGACTCCGTGGGTATTCAGGGGCTAAAGCACCCACAGGGAAAAATTGGTGAGTGCAGTCAGCTCCCCGCCCAACCCACCTCCGCTCCACCTCCTCGCCTGAGTGCACTGCAGCCTCCTGCTTCTCCCTCCTCCCTCCCAGCGCTTGCGCCGTGAAACAGCTGTTTTGCGCGGCAAGCCTGGGAGGGAGGCGGGAGGAAGGGGAACATGGCATGCTCGGAGGGAGGAGGCGGGGCTGGAGAGAGGATGGGGGAGGGGTCCAGTAGGGTCAGGGAGGGGCAGAATTTGGGTGGGGACTTTGGGGCAGGGGTGGAGTCGGGGGAGGGGATGCGAGCACCTACTGGCACCGACAAAAGTTGGTGCCTGTGATGTAAGATATCAGACAACCATTGCTAATAGTTGCATTTTTTCTCTAAAAGCATGATAGCGCTGTGTACTTTTTCTGTGCCTTCCATCTCAGGATCTTAAAGTGTTTTAAAAATGTTATTTAAGTCTTAAAACACCCTCGAGAGACAGAAAACTGAGATATAAAGAAGTTAAATGACTTATTCAAGGCCACCCAGAAGACTGTGACAGCATCAGGAATAGAAGCCAGATTTCCTGACTTTTGCTCTTTAATCACAATATGATCCTTCCTCTTTAATGTCATCAGGTCCACATCAGCGGTGGGGATTTTTAACATAGCAGAAAAAACCACAGTGCAGCTCCTTGTTTATTGCTGTCTCTCTGCATCAGTGTAATTAATAATCAAAGCAAGAAGGGGAATCACCTTGGAAATAGTATTTCTTAGTTAAATACTCACTCTGTGCCAGTGTGTGATCTCTCACAATTTAGTTTTGGTGTATTTGGGGGTGGGGGAGATGAAAGGAGAGTTGGAAGAGGAAGTAATTCTCAAAACTAAAGTGCTGCAACTTTATTAATAGTGAAACTTTTCCTAAGAAATCACCCAAGGCCATAGCAGAAATTGATTGTGCAGGTGTCTATTTAAATACAGGTTGAACAAAATGATACTAGGTACATTAGGGGATATTTAAAATGGCCTTTTAAAATGGGAGGTTGCTTATTGGAGGTTGTGTGCTTAATAAAGGTTTCAGTGTGCGTGTTAGTGTTAGGGGCCTAAGCCTGCTCCCATTAATGGAAAAACTCCCCTTGACTTTAGTGGAAACAAGCTGCATTTATTTAGGAAAGAGGAAATGGGTAGTGAGTCATATGCATATCTAAAGTAAAAACATATTACATTTTTGTAACCGTCTGATGGAGATTACATCTAGTCATTGGTATCCATCTCTTTTACTACATTTAGGTGAGTAGAATATTTTCATTATTATGGCCTCATTCAAAAAGTTTTGTGTTCATCCTCACTCAAAGCTCTTCATTCACTTGAGTGGATGTTTTGCCTGCAAAAGGAGTGCAATATTAGCAAGGCCGGCTCTAACCTTTTTGCCACCCCAAGGGAAAAAAAAAAAAAAAAGGCGGCCGGAATGTGTCACCCCAAGATTGGCCAGATTGCCGCCCCTTAAAATGTGCCACCCCAAGCACGTGCTTCCTCGGCTGGTGCCTGGAGCTAGCCCTGAATATTAGGCCCTTAATTTTTAACTTAAATGTATTGCATGGCTTCAAAGATAAACAAATGTCTTCCTGTTACTAAATTATATATAGTTTAGTAAAATCTGTCTTAGGTCTTGTCTATGCTACCAAGTTTTGATGCTGCCCGCAGGCAGCCAGGGCTCTGCTACTGCTTCTCCTCTGGCTGCCACCCCATGTGCCCAGGGTCTCTGGCGCCGGCGAATCACACTGGCCGCGGGGGCCTCCAAAGCGCAAGGCCCAGAGTGGTTGCCCTGATTCTCTGTCTGTGAGATTTCGGCATGCATCAACACCCTGTTCCACTGTACTGCTTAGATACATAAGAAAGTGTCCAGCTCACAGAAACACAGCCTTCCACATCTCTATACCCTGAACCCACCTCCGCACTACACAAACCACTGCCACTTACCAGGTGTCTCCTCTCCTGCCTCTAGCTCACCGGAGAGAAACTGCTGAGACTGGCTAGACACCTCTGGAGTGGAGAACAGCTGCCTGCTCCACCGTTGGGAGCTCCACATTATTGTCTAACTCCACCTCTTCATCAATAACTTCATCCTCTGGGTTCAGTCCTCTTTCTGCCACCTCCAGGCCCACCAAAGTATCCACGGGGCTCTTGGCAGTGGAGGTGGAGTCACCACTGAGGATAGCGTCCGATTCCTTATAGAACCAGCAGGTCTTAAGTCAAGCACTGGAGTGACAGTTTATCTCCCTCGCCTTATGGTACGTCTGCCTCAGCTCCTTTATCTTTGCTCTGCACTGCAGCGTGTCCTGATCATAGCCCTTTTCGCACAAGCCTCGAGAAATGTTCCTGTAGGTATCCCAATTCCTACAGCTCAAGCACAGCTGTGACTGTACACCCTCCTTCCCCTATATACTGATCAGATCCAACAGCTCCATAGTGGTCCAAGAGTGTTTGGTGCGATAACCCACCATGGTCACCTGGGAAGATGCAATGAGACCTCTCCACACTGAGCCAGTAGGAAATGGAATTTCAAAAATTCCTGGGGCTTCTAAAGGGGAGGGTGAATGGTTGTTTACCTGGCTGCAGGGCAGTGGAGTTCAAACTGCTGACCAGAAAAGTCACAATGGGCATTGCGGAACACCTCCTGGAGGCCAATTAAAGCGATTAAATCAAGCATGGTATCTACACTGACACTTTGTCGAGAAAAATTTAGAGGAAAAAGATGTGTGTCTCTCATTGGGGTGGTTGAATTTTGTTGCCAAACCAGGCATTTTTCCCAGCAAAAGTTGCATCACAGTGTGTACGCATTCACTATTTGGTCGACAAAAGGCAGTTTTTGGCTTTAGGGACTGATAGTAATTAGTTACTTAATGGATAAGCCTTTTAACAAAGATGGAGCCGAAATATACTCAGATCCTCAGCTGGTACTGATACAGCTGAGCTGTTGCAGTGCGTCTGGTGACAGGAGAGAATTCTCCCATCGGCATTAAAAAACAGCTATGCGAGTGGTGTAAACTATGTTTGCAGGAGAAGCTGTGCACACGAGCAGACATAGGTTATAGTGTAGACAACCTTATGTCAGTGTAATTGTAGCCATTTTGGTCCTAGTATACTTGGGAGACAAGGGGTAAGGGGGTGAGGTAATATTTTTTTATCGAACCAACTGGTGTTCATGAAAAAGACAAGCTTTCAAGCTCCACAGAGCTCTTTTTCATATCCAAGAGCAAGTCTATACTACAAACTTAGGTTGAGGAGGCTGTGCAGTCACAACTTCACACCAGCTGTAGGAATTTCAGTACCTACGAGCTGATTGCTAGTGGCATGCAAGAGAAGGGGCGCAAAAGGGACACGCTGCAGTATCATGCTAAAATCAAGGAGCAGATGTAGGCATACCAGAAGGCAAAGGAGGCCAGTCATCACTCTGGGACAGTGCCAAAGACATGCTGCTTCTATAAGGAACTGCATATCCTCCTCAGCAGCAACCCCATCTCCGTAGCCTTGTGGATATTTAGAGGGGACTGGAAGCAGCAGCCAGTGGACTCAATCCCAGTGAAGTGATGGATGAAGAGGTGGAGCTGAAGGACAATATGGAGCACATGGCAAGGTCATCCAGTGGTGCCGCCAGTCAGGACCTCTTTTCCACTCTGCAAGGGTCTAGCAAGTCCCAGTGCTCCAGCTCTGGTACCCCACAGGATGCAAGAGAGGAGAACTCTAGTAAGTGCTCATTTTGCTTTGATACAGCATGGTGAGAGGAGATTGAGCTGTCGTGTACTTTGTTATATGGTAGAACAGGGATAAAGGACAGCAATTAACAACAGAGCCTGTTCATCTACTCAGTGGGGTCAGGGCAGAAAAGTTTGTTAATGTATACGGGTATGTCTCTAGAATCCTCCACAATGATCTCTAGGAAGCTTTCCTGTAGGTATTCTGCAATCCTCTGCCACAGGTTCCTTGGGAGATCTGCCTTGATTGTCCCCCTATGGTAGGCAATTATTTCTGCAGGGACCATAGTAACACATAGGTGAGTGGCATACGGAACCGATCTGAAACTACACACATGCAGGAGACGCTCCCTTGCATCATGGATTACCTTTAGGAGTGAGATACTGAGTTTGATTACCCTAACCTGTGGAGAAGGGTACTAATATTCAGAATAGGCTCCCTAGCCACTAATAGTAATTTCATTCGCAAACTACCCTTTGTCCCTTCCTCCCCCTATCCATCCCCTCCCACCACAACTCATCATTATTGGGACGTGCGTCAACCTGTGTGCTAGCCAAGAGACAGTGAGAAAGAGGTGTGTGTAACTTTTGTGATTCACGGCTGTGAGCACAATCACAACACTGTCTGTTCATTGTTTCTTTGCCTTCTGCAGATGTACCTTTGAGAACAAATTCCTCCACACTGGCGGAGTGCCTTCATCAGATAAGGCAGTGACCCACAAGGTGCTGCAATCAACAGAGGCAGCAAAGAATGAAAGAAGAGCATGGAGGGAGACCATTAATGGAAGTCTGAGGCTGTATAGCTAGGAAAGCACACAGGGGCAGGAGCTGATGATAAAGCTCCTTGAGGACCAGACAGAGATGTCTAAGTCCCTCATTAATGTGCAATTGCAGCAAATCAGTGCCTGACTCCCACTCCAGTCACTACAGAACTCTGGTCCCTCCCCTCCCCAAACTCTCTCACTGCATTCCCCGCATGTTCCCAGTCCCTCACAGTACCCATGCACTCCACACCTGAGGACAGGTTTCCTAAAGAAAGCTGGAGTTGCACCCATCTGTGAGATCCCAAACCATGAGACTGTTCTTCTTTTTCATGTCACTTGTTTGACCAAAAGTTTGTGTTTGATCCTGTTATTAAACGTGAGTCTTTGAAATTAAATAAATCTTTATTTGTGAAATACATACAACGCTCAGTGCTAATGTTGAAACACACTGCCTATGGGAAGGACTGTTTGCTTCTTGCAATTAATGCCCAAGAAGCAAGCACCAAGGGAATAATTCATGGTGGCAAGTAAACATTGCCCTGCAGAATGCATCACATACAGACACATTACCGGGAATCATTGTCACAATGCTCCTTCAAAACTTCCCTGATTCAAATAGCCTCCCACTGTGCCCCTCTAATTGCCCTTGTATCTAGCTACTCAATATCAGCAGCCGATCAGCCTCAGCAGCCCATCCCTGGGAAAAGCTTTTCCCCTTCAATTCACAAATATGTAGAGTACAGCAGGCCAAAATGACCAGCAGAATATTTTCTTTATTAAGGTCTAACTGGCCAAAAACACAGTGCCAGGGACCTTTCAGTGAGATAAAGGCACATTCAATAGTCATTTGGCACCCACTGAACATATTGTTGAAACACCCCTTGCTGCTGTCTGGGTTCCCAGTGTAAGACTTTATGAACCAAGGGTGTAAAGAATATGTGGGGTCTCCCAGGATCATTATGGGCATTTGCACATTCCCCAATGGAATCTTCTGATCTGGGAAAAAAGTCACAGAGTGCAGCTTTCTGTGCAATCCAGTGCTCTGAAAGATGTGTGCATCATGCACCTTCCCTGACCACCCTGCCTTGAAGTCAGTGATCCACCAGAGCAAGGCCATAGAGAAGTAGCCTTTTTGGTTGATGTACTCCATCACAAGCTGGTCTGGGGCCACAATTGGGATATGCATCCCATCTATCTCCCCGTCGCAGTTAGGGAATCCCATTGCCTAAAAGCAATCAGTTATTTCCTAGGCATTACCAGAGTCACAATCCATCATAGCAGGGGGCAATTAATGGCTCTGCAGACTTGCACCACCACAACACCCACAGTGTACTTTCCAACTCCAAACTGATTTGTGACTGACTGGTTGCAATCTGGAGTTGCCAGCTTCCACACAGCGATCACTACTCAGGTTACCACAGTGAAGACAGCTCTCATTCTGGTGTCCTTGCGCCACAGTTCTGGGGCGAGCTCCGTACATGGTTCCAGGAAGGTGACTTTGTGTATCTGAAAGTTCTGCAGCCACTGATCTTCATCCCATAACATGCATCACAATGTGATCCCACCACTCAGGGCTTGTTTTCCGAGGCCAGTACCAACAGCTCACCATGGCATGCTGTCCTGTGAATTGCCCTCAGCAATCTTGAATTATTTGTTTCCATGGCAGACATCAGGGCAGGTGTCACCGATTCACTCTGTTTTGCAGCTCATAAAATACTGCAGGACCAGCTGCATTGTGTTCATAATTCTCCTCACCAAAGTGGTTAGCAGCTCATGATCTATGCTGTCAGGCAGAGATAGCAAGTGCACACTTTACAAGGGCTGTTGAAAAACAGCACAAAACAAAGTAGGAACTACGAAGCTAATGGAATGGGATGGAAATAACTGCATCAAAGGATGGTGAGCGTATCCGCATGATGCATTGCGATCTGTTCCCAGAGTTCCCAGCAGCAGAAAGTGGCAGAGGATGGGGAATTGCACTGTGGGATAGCTACCAATGACGCAACATTCTCTCTGTTGATGCAAGAGCAATGACTGTGAAACCACACATCTGATACAAGGAGAATTGTGTGGACTGATGTTATTAAAGCAACTTATGATTGTCAACAAAACTTGAGTCAACTTAAACTCTGTAATATAGACTAAGGCTGATAAAGGTACTCAGGGTCTCAGCTAACTACAGTGTGGAACAGATTGTTAAGCATAATAAGTTAATACATATTGCAAGAGGCCATTCAAGATGAAGGGGGCAATTAATTCCTCTGTAGTCATAGGATAAAGGAGGATTAGTGGGTTAAAGATTGTTGTTTGAACCATAAATCCAGTGTATTTATTGAGTCCATAATGTCTAGTGTCTAGCTAAGTTATGAATGTATACTCCCAGGCTTGTCTTTTGAAAGTGTTATGCAAGTTTCCTTTGAGGATGAGGACTTATAGGTCAAGTATGGAGTGATTATTTTGTCAAAGTGTTCAACCCTGGATATGGTATTTTTGGTTTTTAATCATTTTTTTGCATACGAGAGTATAGTGACTGGTTTCATCCCCATAGTTGTTATTGGAGCACTTAGTGCACTGGATAAGGAACAAAACGTTGAGATAGGCATGTGTAGGACCCTTAGATCTTGAAAGGTGTGGTGGGGAGGATGGGTATTGAGCAGTGCAGATATGTTGCAGGTTTTGCATCTGTTGTTATGAGCAGGTCTGGTGCTGCTTTGAGTTGGTGTGAACTAATCTGTGGGGAGCTTGCTTCAGATGTTGAGCCTGGGGGAATTGTTTGAAGGCCAGAAGAGTGGGGTTGAGAAAGATTTCTTTCAGGATGCGGCTCCCATTGTGAATTGTTACTGTTATTATATCCTATATGGGCTCCAGTGTGGAGACATAGGTGACAACTAGGGCCATGCAGTTGTTGGATTCTTCCCCCGACCCCGCCAGGACTCAGGTTCAAATTAAGGAAGACTCTAACATATTACGTTACCTAAGGCAGATAATTTTAAATATTAGAGTTTCAGCACTGCATGGCAGGACTTTTTATCAATTATTTTCATAGACACATTTGGTTTTGTCTTTCATCTCTGAGCATCCTCCCCTATGTCTAGTTAAAGCAGCTGAGTAATCCATGTTTTGAAGACTGTTATGAGATAAGGGTTAGATTTGTGCAAAAATTTGACAATGATCTGCAATGATTTGAACCTCCCTGAATTTTGCTTTGGACAAACCCAATATCTGACATATTATCATTTTCAGATTGTAAATATGATTCTAATTCTCTCACATTTTGACATTGCAGTTGTTTTATCAACTGTTATGAGGCGTCCAAGTAAGGTATGGTCTACACTTAAAATGCTGCAGCAGCACAACAGCACAGTTGTAGCACTTCAGCCGGGACACTACCTACAATGGGAGGGATTCTCCCATCGGCGTAAGTAATACACCTCCCCAAGGGTGATAGCTAGATTGATAGAAGAATTCTTCTGTGGATCTAGCACTGTCTGCATGGCACGGGGACTTAAAAGAGGTTTATCAATGCTGCTCAGGGGTATGGATTTTTCAAACCCCAACCAACATAGGTAAATTGACCTCATTTTCTAGTGCAGACCAGGCCCCAGTAATAATCAAGTTCCACTCTGCTTTCTGCCTCTCCCTGTCCCTTAGCCATGTCAGCTCTTCCTCTAAGTTTTTATAGTGCTCTTTATTTTTTACTGCACTATTTTCACTCCACGCATCTGAAGGGGGCTTTTTTACCCATAAAAGCTTATGCCCAAATAAATCTGTTAGTCTTTAAGGTGCCACTGGACTCCTTGTTGTTTTTGTGGATACAGACTAACTTGGCTACCTCTCTTAGGCTGCACTTGTTACGTTGTATCTTTGTTCAAAGGTTTCAGCTTTAAACCCAATATATCTGTGTGAATATTCACTTGCTCCAGCCCGTTATCAACTACTCTGACTAGTGTCTTAATCTGGTAAGGTTTTTGGTTGATGTAGGCTGTGTAATGTTAAGACTTTGTTTTCTGTGTTCCCCACCTTTTCATCTCTAGGAAATCTACAAGACAGCAGTTATTTTGTGAAGCAGAGATGGTACATACTGTATTATAGACGAGAGAGAGAGAGTGTTCTGGAAATTTTCCTTGGATTCTTTCTTAGTTTGTTTTCTTTAGGCTAAAATTAGTGTCACCCAGATTGAAAGTGTATAGCTGATCTTCTTGTATAGAAAAATTTAACTCGTTATTCTTCCCAGGCATCTGAGAGTGTTGTCCTATAAGACTCCTGGCACGTCATACCTTTTAATAGGCCGAAGGTAGTGACTTAGAGCAAAATGTAAAGCTAAAAATTCTGAGGACATTGTTTACCTCCTTTCAACAGTATTACTGAGCAGAAGGATCTATAAGTAGAAATAATGTGCAGCTAAACAGCTATTTATCAAATTGTTCATGTTTAAATAAAAGAGAGGCCAGTCACTACATCAGATTAAAATGACAAGTGAACACTTAATCTTTTCTCCCCATGTGTTAAATATAATAAAAAAAGTTAAGAGCCATTCAGCGAACTGCCATCTTGACAGTAAAATGATGCAGAACAAGGCTGAGAAATAGCAGAACCCCTTTATATTTCATATGCATGACAAAGCAGGGGCTTTCAAAGCTGTTATCAGGAAAATTCAAATTAATAATGACCAAAGAACAAAAACCCAAGCCTTACCTTTACTACAATTTTAAAACTTCCCTGTTAATAGGAATTATTATTATATTTCATTGTAATACCAGTAGTCTATTAGTACCTTGCATAATTAAGAGACACTGTCCTTGCCTCAGAGTTTATCATGTAAGAACCCAGTCCTCTTACCACTGTGACTTCAATGGGACTAGCCACAGTAGTTATTCTTTGCATGCCCAAGCAGTAGTGGGTTATATAGACCCTATGTAACATGAGAGTAGAGAAAGGGTTCATACTGGTCCAAGGAGAGGGTGAAGGTAGGACAGTTGGGCTCAGTTACAGCTTCACTCTGAACAGGCTTTAATTTCAGAGTATATAAAGGTTAGAGACTGGTCCCACAAGTGCTAAATACCTGAACTTTAGGATCAGGCTTGAGGAGAGGGATGTTATGCAAGGTAAATCACTTCTAAATAAAGGCATGAAGCCTAGACTAAAGACTCAGGACCAGATTCTGTCCCTTTTATGCAGATCTGGTAATGTGAAGGGGCCACAGTAGCTTATCTCTATATGGGGGCATTGGTGAGAATGGAAATAGCTCCAAAGCAGGAATAACTTAGTGTCAATATGCTGTGCTGAATGCTTCACCCCCTAATGTAGGAGTAGACTGGGAACAGGAGCAGGCAGGCACCTCCTGAGAAGCTCAGCACAGAAGTAGGCCCTTGGTGATTCTTGAAGACAGAGAACCAGCTAAGAGAGGTGCCTGGCAGCGGATGTTCAGACAAAGGCTGGGGAATGGGTTGCAATGAAAAGTCACATAATTGACCTGACAGGGAGGTTTAGCTTGTCTTGTTACTTCCATAGGTTTTCTCTGTGTGTTGTGGGTGGTTTTTTGTTTGTTTGCTTGCTTTGTCTTTAAACAGCAGTTTTATATTTCTTGTTGAAGTTCAGAAGCCTGTAGGGAGAAGTGCATTTTAAGAGGGACCTGCAGTTGGCAAGGCCTGAAGCAAGGGTGAGAGGTGTTACTTTGTCTCAGTCCCCACTGTATCCTCTGTCTGGGGCTCACACTGGCGAGTAGCGTTAGGGGCATATTTCTGCAGCTGCTTCATGTGAGACTTCTCTTTAGGTTTATAAGATACACACCATAATGGTGGGTGAGCCCAAATATTTTACTTAACTTCCTTGTCAACAAGTAGGTAGTTGTTCTTCATATTATGATAATACCTAGAGGATTGACTGAGTCTGAAACCCCATTGTACTAGGCACAGTACATGCTTGTATAGTCAGAGGCAGTTCCTGCCCTGAAATACTTACATCTTAAATAAATAATACAGACACGACTAGGAGAAAGGAAATATTATTCCCATTTTATGGCTGAGAAACTGCAGCCCAAAGAGTTTAAGTGACTGCCTAAGTCACACAGGAAGTCTGGCAGAGCCAAGAATTGAACGCCAATCTCTTAAGTCCTATCTAGTGCTTTAACCACAGTGTCATTCTTTTATGGGTTAAGACTTCATTTCTTTCTTCTTGTTCTTCTCTCTCTCTTTCCCATCCTGAGAAGAGGTAGAGTGTCATGTTTTGTCTTGTGTTCAATGTATTTATAGTGTATGTGTGTTATGGGAAGACCATGATGAGATGGTTCTTATAGATGTCCGGAAGGTTGTTGGGTTCATCATCAATCCTCAGATACTTTGGAAGCAGTGGCTTCAATGGGAATTTTGTATGTGAAATGGCTGCAGAATTTTATTCTTCCACTGAGGGGCTGTTCACCCTCAGGTGACAACAAAACCTTGACAGGTCTTTCTAAGAGGCTTGTAACATCATTTGAAGTTATAGACTCTTATATAAATGTTTAAGCACTGTATGGAATATGACAACTAATTGGCAGAGACTGCAAGACAGGATGTATAGGACAACAGCATTTCTAATTTAATTGCAGTTTTCCTTATGGGACTGTCTTTTCTGAAAAAGCACACCTTACTTATTGTGTAAGGTGCTGAGTCAGTGGATCCTAAAGCTGCCCCATGACATGTCCTATGACTAGGGCCAGAAAATAAAGTCCAGTCTCTTACCAGTACTTCTCTATAACACTTTTACTACACTGAATTTCCACAGACTTCAATGACCATACGTAGAGTCCTGCAAATTGGCGGACATCCTCTTTATATCCACGGATATGCGCAGCCCATATTTGCAGATTTCAGATCTGATGTGAATACAAATTTTGTATCCACTAGGGTGACCAGATGTCCCAATTTTATAGGGACAGTCCTGATTTTTGAGTCTTTTTCTTATATAGGCTCCTTTTACCCCCACAACCCATCCTGATTTTTCACATTTGCTGTCTGGTCAACCTAGTATCCGCACAGGGCTCTAACCATTTGTTAATTGTAATGGGAGTTGCAGGTGCTCACCGCCATTCAAGATCAGGTTTAAGGTGTGGCAAATATTGCAGCTTTGCATACACATCCTGTTGTATTTTATGGCATCAGGGACAACAAAAAGTCTTTGCGCGTCAAGACCTGAGCTTAGGCCCTCAGATTTCTGGTTTGTTTTGTTTTCCCTACAAAAGTTGATAACTTGCATCTCGACAGGGAGCTGCATTCCTTACACTGCTCCAGGTGTTTGCAATGCTATTGATATTATCAGCTGCAGCAACTGTAAAATGCAGAACCTGGAGGGCCCGTATTTGATTTCCATATATACATGATGGAAGAACTGTTTACTTCCAAGATACAGGCCTTTGGTTACTTTGCACATCTGACTCTCAATCTTTCTCATGCTGTCAGACCTAGCTTAGGGAACAAACAAGGTTCCACCATCCTGGAAATGAACCTTTTTGCAGGGTACTTCATTATATTTCTATAACACCTTTTTTTTACATGAATAGGTTGTTGGCCTATCACTCAACTCTGAATTTGGAGGACCAGCGAGCTGCTTTGCATCTGGTCCCTTTCTTCTGACTTGTCTGCCTTTGGTGGCTTTACCAGGGCTTAGAACTCCTGCTGGCCTAGCCATCAGGGTCACTGGAACACTGAAGCCTTCCAATCTGTCCCCCAGGAAAGGCTGTCTGCACGTAAGTTATTAAAACATTATAGAAAATGCTACAAATAAAAAATATATCAAGCAGAAAAGGAAAAAGGTAACTCTTCAGGGTGTAATTAATTTTTTGTGTCAGGATCAACTGTGGAGAGACATCCGTTTCACCACAGAAAAATGACTTAAAAGTGTCATTCAGAGAGGAGCGAATCTGCAGCCTTGAAGACGAGATAAGAATTTAGCTAGCAGTATAAAAGTAAAATTTCTAGTGAGAACATTAGTCACAAGAGAAAAGGGTGATTAAATAATCTCTGTAAGCACCTTCCTCAAGACAGTGTATCAGAGCAGAAAAAGTGACTTGTCATATGATCTGTTGCTCTCTATATCGTTAAAGAAAACACTCCACATACCAAGCTGATTGTTTCATGGGTGCCTGATATGTTTTTAGCCTGGAAGTAGAGAACACAGAACAGCACAAACAACTAAACTATTTAACCTTTCTGCTATGTTTGGATATTTTCTTATTCACCATCAATATGGGAAACAGCTTTACAACCAAAAGCAGAGTGAAAACCAAGGGTAGGGACCCAGATCCAGAAAGAGAGAAGGCACAAACAACTCAACAGAGGAATCTTTTGAGTAAGTAGTTATTGATCAATAATAGTATGATGAAATTTGCCTTTCAAACAGTGGGTCATGAAATTTAGACACCTTATACATTCCTACATTAACATTTCATCTTAGACATGGTTCAGGATCCCCACATTCTCATTAGCTATGACAGGCTTGCCAGCAATCCCCATTCTGTGAACCTTTGTTTGGAAAAATTCCTTTTGTGTTCCTTTTCCATTGAGGAGCCTCTCTAATGGTCAGGTTTCCCTTTGAGATCTGTCTGTGCAGGGAAAGGGAGAGAAGCTTCCTCCTTTTTTCATTTGTATTGAAACTATAAGTCTCTCTTAACTCTGTGACATTATAAACTGGACTGCATGCTCAGCAGCTGGGGAAGTTACAATTTACTTCACATCTCTTTCTTCACAGCTTGCTTTACTTCCAAAACCAAAACTTGAACCCAGCATAAAATAACTCTCCACCCCTGTTCTTTCCAGCATCATTAACTGGGAGGAGTGAGGATGGAGCCTTCCCCTTTCCTTTTTATAACTCTGTCCGGCATCAGGCATACCATAGGTAGGAACCTGGTAACACTTTGCATGCCAGAACATCTTTTCAGCTTGTCTCGCATTCTGAAGTAAGCTCACCAGTCCAGAGCAGACATTCCATAGCAGTCTTACCAATTCAAGCTAACTTTTGACATTAGAATTTAATCACCAAATGTTGATGTTGGACACAGGATCTCAGCAAGGGAAATACCAGATTTTATTTTAATTCTCTCTTGTTTTCTGGGTATTTTTGTTTACTACAAAGTGGCAAAAAAAAAAAAATAGAAGAATTTTTGAATACTGCAGTCCTCTCTTCCCAAGCTGCCAAAGTCCTGGAACCCCTTATACAAATTAGTTCAAATTTGATAGAAAAATTCTACCTTCATACCACAAAATTCTACTTTCTACTATCACTCTAAAAATTCTTTGTGTGTGTAAAATCAGACTTGTATTAGAAAATCAGAAAATCTAAACTATAGAGTGGCTCCTATGCAAATCTGACTTTCTTAGCTATTTTTATAATACCTGGTAGTATCTAAGGGCATGTCTACACTAATCTCCAGAGCAATCGATCCAGCCGGGGTCAAGTTATCATGTCTAGTGAAAACGTGATAAATCGACCGCCAAGAGCTCTCCTGTCCACTCCAGTATCGGTGCCAGCTTTAGCCGGTGCCTCGCACAGTCCCCCGCCTCTGCCCCAACTCCACCTCCATTCCAACCCCTTCCCCAAATCCCTGGCCCTGCCTCCTTCCCCGGGCGTGCTGCATTTCCCGTTCACCCTCTTCCCTCCCAGGCTTGGCAAGCCTGGAAATGAAAGGGAAAAAGGCGGAGCGGAGGTGAGCTGGGGCAGAGGGGCGAGGCAGGGAGCTGCTGGTGGGTGCTCTGCACCCAACAATTTTTTCTGTGGGTGCTCCAGCCCTGGAGCACCCATGGAGTTGGTGCCTATGCACTCCGGTACACCAATGGGGTGAGAAGTGTAGGTGGAGTCAAAGGGGGAGTGTCAGGAGTTGACCTACCACCGTGAAGACACCGCGGTAAGTAGCTCTAAGTACATTGACTTCAGCTATGCTATTTTCTTGGCTGAAGATCTGTAACTTAGACAGATTTAGCTCCCCCTACTTTCCCCAGTGTCGACCAGGCCAAAGGCCCAGATTTCAAAGGCATTTAGATGCCTAACGCAATCAGCATCTTACAAAATCCACTCCTAACTCTGTAGAGCTTTAGGATTCAGTTTGTTTGAAAGTTGCTGTACAATCCATCTGAGATTTTGATTTTGGGGGGAAAGAAACCAGTAAAGCTTGTGTTTCCATTCCAAGCAAGTCATGGAGATTGGAGCTAGTATAGGATCTGGATTTCTCCAAACTTCAAGGGGTGGCCTTATGATGGGTTCCAACTAAACTCATTATAGTGATAGGACTGAACAGAGAAGTTCAGATCCAGGTCTAGGTCTGGATCCCAAATTCCCTGAAGTTTGGGGAGCTTTAAAGTCACCATTGCAATTTGCTCATCTCTATTTTGGCCAACTTTAGTTACCATGGAAACAATGATGTTAAGGGTGTGTGGCACTTACTGATGAGACCGTATGTGCTCCTGAGCATCATCCGCTAACAATGCATCTCTGTTAGGAAGAGCTGGGGACCTAGGCCTGGATCTCTGGAGGGTGTATGGAAGGAGGGCCCATGTGATGGCCCTGGGGGATGAGGTGGAGCTTGGGGCTATTAGGAGGTATGAGGACATTGGGAAGCAAGTGTCTTACTGTGGAAAAGAAGGGAATGTTTCTCTTTTGATGTTGACAAGCCTCCGGGTCAATCAGCTTACTAAACACTCTGTCTTTGCAGGGAAAAGGGTGAGAGCCTTATACTTATTTTAATTAAATGAAATGCCCTTCAATATCCTGTACTAAATGTTGGAGCTGATGTTCCCTATCAATGTTCCAGAATTCAAAAGTTGTTCGCTCTCCTCACTATTTCTAAAGCACTTATCTTGGAAGCAAAATGGGAGTATGGCAGGGGTGTGTGTAATTATCTACGGGATGCCTGTGGTGTGAGCACTGGGGTGTGTGAGAGAGGAAGAGGAGGAAAACCTGTGCCCAGCAGAGAGGGCACCACTCTCACTCAGCATCAGGAGCTGATAGTGAATCGGGAAGACACGAGTCGGGATTGCCAGGGGTCGCAGAGGCCAGAGTCCCTGTGTTACACTCCAGCACCCAGCCGGTCAGCAGCCTGGCCGGTTAGGGGCGCAGCTGGAGGAAGGAGGCACGCGGAGCAGCCGGCCTGTGGCTGTGCACGGCGCTGCAGCAGACAGGAGGAGGCGAGAGAGTGCTCCTCGCTGGGTAGGTGTATCCCAGCCGCAATCACGCTTCTCCCCCTCAGGCTCGCAGCGCCGGAGGCGTGTAGGGGGAACCGCCCTGACGTGCTACTACGTCACCCTCCTCCCCCCCCCAGCCGGGAAATTCCCCGCCGCGGGGAGGAGCGGCCAAGGTAGGGCCGGGAACAGCTGAGTCGGAGCAGCAGGAGGGCGCGGAGCTGCAGCCACCGCCAGTCCCGGGCTGAGCGCGCGCGCGTGTGGAGCGGGCACCATGGCTGGTAAGTGTCCCCGGTGCTCTCCCGCGCGCGGAGCCCTGCCCCTGCGGGGACCTGGCGCGCTACAGGGGTCGGGTTTGCCGTGCGGGCTGCGTCCCTGCTTGACGCGTGTAAATCCCCTGAAAGCCTGGAGGGCCGCTGGGAGGGGGAGCCAGACACGCGGTTGTCTGAGGCTGCCTGCAAACCAAGAGCCCCTGAAGCTCGTGACTCCATGTCTAGCGTCTAGACAGCTGGGAGTGAGCTGGGCTGGGCACCCCCGCACCGAGCGTGGGCAGGGCTCGGCAGAAGGTACCTGCCTTCCATTCGTGTCTGTGAGAAGGCACAGAGGCTTGACTTGACATCGGCTGACCTCGCCCCATGGCAGATCCCTGAGTCTGTTCACTCATGGAGCACGGTGTGTGCCAGCTAACTAAAGAGAGCTCCCCCCAGAGCCCCTGTGAGAATCTGACTTGAGTGTGACACACAGGAAGAGTTGAGGTGGGGAAGGAAAGAATTTGTTGTTGTTAAAGAGAAGTCGCAGTGTGAGAGCAGGTCGATGAGGAAGTGTATCTCACATGACATGTGAGTTTCGAGTGTGTGGTTTTTTGTGAGAGTGTCAATAGAATTTAACAGACCAAATTCATGGTGGGTAGAAATGGCAGCGATTCTGTTGACTTCACTATAGTTGTGTCCACAACGTTTTAAATTCCTCTTTCCAGAATGAATCATTAGGAAGTCAAAGAGAATAACACTGAACAAGTGCAAAATATACACAGAAATGTGCTTGTCTGTTGATGTGTTTTTGCAGCAGGAAGTGACTACCTTTCCTGAGGCAGTGGTTATTAACTAATGGTCATAATATATTAAGGCAGAGAGACTATACACTGCCTAAAATGAGGAAGCGCCTCCTCATTACACTAACTTAAATGAAGCTTTTAGTTGAGAGCTTGTCACAAACTTTACACCATTTGAGATTTTCTGTGGTAGAGGAACAAAATTAAATAATCTGTTTATTTAAACAATAAATTATATACAAATTTGTTTATATGGCCAGGTAATTTCCTTGACACAGATGGGACCACATTTTCAGACTTGGGTACCTAAAGTTAAGCACCTAAATCTGGATTCAAGCACTTAAATATCTGAGTTGGCCCCAAAATCCCTGTTAAGATGCCTAAAATAGGTGGTTAGGTGTCTAATTGTGAACACTCACATTTGAAAATGTGGCCCCAATGTTCCATTTTATTTGCAGATGATGTACATAGGGAAATGTAATAAGCATATTGTATAAAAGACAATTACATTCACTTTCCCCTCAACCCTCACTTGGTAGAAGGTGGGAGAGGCAAGTCTGGTTATTTGACCAACAGGGGCATCCTTTAACAAAAAAACCCAATTGTGGTGGCATGGGGGTTGGGCTCAGTTTAGGGCCTCTTGTGAGAACCTGCCCCTTATGCAGAAATGAACTCCATCCACTGCTCTGACATCTGCTCACATCTGGGATAGGAGCACTGGGCACTAATCTCTTTTTCACAAACATTTGGCTGTTTTGTTTGCATGAAGCCCCTCCGGGGAACTACTGTGGTTTCTTCCTTCCTTTGATGCTTAACATCTGGGAAGAAGGCACTGATTCCTATCCTGCCTTACCTTCCCATTAATAAAGCAGGTTTTTTTGAAGGGGTGAGGGAAAGGAGGAGAGTAAATGCCTGTCAGCTGCAGGGAGCTTTGGAGGAGAGTCTCCTCTTTCTCATCAGGGCAGCCAAGAGACTGCCTGCTTTGCAAGCTGCCAGGAGCCCAGGCTCCTTCTCAGCTGTCATAGCTGGGAATGGGATTTATTCCTGCTGTGAGGATGGGTACACCCAAGGGATCCTAGCATGTCCTTTTACCCCTTGAAAGGAGCATAACAAAGCATTTAAATTTTTTTAAATGGCTGCCATATTGGACAATTGCTGCCTCTGATCCTTATGGCTTGTGGCAATCTGAGGGTCAAGGGTAGAAAGCTGCACTTTAAAGCAATCACCCAGAACTTGCCTTTCACAACAGAAAAATCTCCCAGTTGCGAAGGTTAATGTGACATGAAAAACCCCAGTTATTTAAGCGGTGTGTCTTGGCTCATGCATGCAAGCAGTGATTTATGAGGACCAATGTATATTGCACATGATCAAGTTGTCAAAATTTGCTAGTAATTTTTGGCTGCTTAAATGTTGAGGTGCCCACCTTAAAGGGACCTGAGTTTCAGCAGCGGTTAGGTGTGCAGTTCCTATAAATTGTCTCAAGCTGAGCACCTAAAAACTGAATGCTTCCCTCCCCAAATCACTAGTCACATCTGAAAATCTTAGCCTATTTTTCTTATTCTGCCACTTAAAACTGTATTGCTAAGAAGGTGACAGGAGTAATTTTTAGAAGCAATATTAAACTCTTGTCCTAGTAGCCCTTAGGTGGCCATAAGGAACGAGTTACTGAACAAACATAACATTTGAATTAGTTAAATAAAATGTTAAAAAGATAAGTTTCAAAATGGTTCATTGAAATCTAAAGGAAAAATGAATCATTGCTCAAATATAGAGGCTAAATTTGTAGTATAAGTCTCAGATCAGTTGGCTAATGTCAGTTTAGTGCTCAATTGAATCCAGTTCACATCAGAACAGGTCATGGCCCATGTAAAAGTGTGTGAAAATGAGAGGCAATACCACAGAAAGTGATCACAGATTTGGTAGTCAAAGGAATCTAAACTTGTAATTTGGTTTCTCTTGTCTCAATGAAACACTTGCATTCCACATCCTTTCAAAAGTTCATCCTCCGGAATCTTTCATGGGGATTTAAAATTTTTAATTTTAGAACTGGTTGCATTAATTAGAGTGATTGCTGGGAAGGAAAGTGTTCCCAGATCTATATGTGAATGTCTGCTCAATCAGCTGTTGCCAGTGTACGTTTGATCTGCTCATCTAAATACTGGCTTTTACTCAGATAAATCAAATTATTGAATTTATACATAATTTTAAAAAATGTATATAGTATTTTAGAACAGATAAGCTGAAACAATAGATATCGATCTCTGTTATCTGCGACTAATATATTTTCAACTTATTAGTAATTGGTGAAGGAATTTTTCAGCAGGGGAAGTTCTTAACTTCCTAGTATTTACAAGCTTCTCTTCTAGTTGCTATTCTGTAATGTCATGTGACAAGAAAGAATAAGTAAATGAAGCAGTTGTGCCTCTAAACTACGTCTGTTCAGTAGGTGCACAATTCATGAATTCTTGGCTAGAGGGTTGCTCCATTTGAATTAAGAATGTATTTGCACTTGCTTTAGGTTAAGTTGGGATGTTTTATGGTAGATCTGTGACCAATACTCCTCCCTGGCTGGCTACAGGGGCAGGAAATGTTTAAAATTTAAGGCCTAATTTTTCAGAAGTGCCCACTGATTTTTGAGTATGTGGGTTGGGGCACCTGGTCCACAGATTCTGAACTGGGTATCTACACATGAGTTGGACGGGCAGACTTTTCCCACCAGTGCCACCATAATGTCCATACCTAATATACCCCACTGCACTGGGATTTTGTGTATTGACTTTGCATCGTTGATAGTCAAACTCCCACCATTCTGTTGCCCGCCTCCACCTCAGTCACACACTCCAGATACTGCATCAGTGTTTGTGTCCATAGAACACTCTCCAGTTGAATGCCAGAACTGTGGAGTCTCTTGGCATTGACTCTTCACACAGCCTGTCCCCTCTGTGCAGAGAAATCTGTCGCTCTACTAGTTGGAGGCAACATTTGATTCCATGATCCAGTGTTTTTTCCTGTAGTGCATTGAAAGATACATGATATGTGACAGCCAACTTCCCTTTTTTCTTCACCTTTCCCTGAACTCATCACTGAGGTCCAACCAGACTTCTCCAGATAATTCCGGGATTCCACTTGCAAAGACAAATCCTCACTTCAAGACAAATGCTTTCCACATATTTCTCCTTCCCTGTTTCCATTGCACATTCTTGGGTATTAGGTATTCTAGTCAAAGGCAGAGCATCCAATTCTTGAAAGCCCTTTGCAGTCACAGCTGCACTTTTGCATCAGCTCTCTGGCAGTCATGGTAAAGAATCTGCTTCCTAATTATAGACAGGGAAATCAGTATTTGCTTCCATATTTTAGTTTTAATTCTGATGGCTTGTGGCGTATCTAGCTTTAAACTGTCTATGCTTTCTCAGTTTAGATTTCCTTTTGTTTTTTTTTGGTCACTGATACAGAATCAAGTCCCAGATCTTGAATCAGTGTAACTTTCAATCCTTGCTGTACTCACATTGTCGTTGATGGTTTCATTAATTTCTCCCACTCATGCCATTGAGAATTTACCTCTCCTTTTCTTTTAAATTATGTATTGCCATTTTCAGTGCATTCATACAAATACAAATGCAATACAATAACAAAGAGAGAAATAGGCATGCTGGGATACAAAGCAAAATAATCTTATGGCCAATAAACATAAGTATAAATCAAACTATTAATACTTCCTTTAATATGGATTTGTAGGTTTCTTCCATTTCAGTTTCATGTCTCAGTAGTTAACTAACGGTAATTAAGTAGCATAGACTAATTCCAGAATTAGTCCTCGTTGCCATTGCAAGAATGTCCGCTTTGAACATAGTTTATATTTCTTCTACTTAAAATGTACATGTTCCTGTGTGGAGTCCCTTTGTCTATGTGAGTGGGAATTGTGAAATAGTCTCAGCTGTGTTGCTTTGGCTAGGGCACATTAATTTACAGAAAATGGGAACAAGTAATGGATGTCTAGTATTACTACAAAGAGTAATAATCCTAAGTCTCCAGTAGCTTTGATTCACACAAACCCTTTTGTGTTTCTTGTCTACCTGGTGCCTGGTTTAGTAAAGATGTAGATGATGATTTGGTTATTGAAGAGAGAAAATCAAATTAAAACTAAGTGTAATTTGTAATCTCTGGAGGTTACTGCGTCATTGGGTTCTTCTTTCCCACAAGCACACACCTACTGTTAAGCAGTGAGGGTGGCTTAAGTAACCTTTATTTCAACCACAAATTAAATCTACATAAAGACAATTGAGGCCTGACTTTTAAAATGCAATTGATATCAGTGAGTGGGACACTAACCCTTTCAGATATGTATATTGAAGGTGAAATTATAGGTTAAAGTAGAGATATTAAAGTCCTTGAAGCAGTTGCTATAAAACAGTCATAACTGACAAGACCCTATATGGCTTTGACAGGTGACGTGGGTGGGTGGGGTTGTGGGTATATCTACGTATATTTGCACGCATATATGTGTGTATTTATATCTCCTAGGTAACATGATGATTAGGCACTTTAAAATTCCTTAAATATACTCATTTCTTTATTTTAATAATAAAGCTCAGCATATGTATAGCAACTTCTATATAAAGGTCCCAAAGTGTTCCACAAAAGTGTGTGTCTTTATCTCCATTTATAGATGAGGAAACGAAAGCACAGGAGAGATTAAGTGATAATGCCCAAGGTGGATAGAGCTGCTCATTGGTAGAGCCTTCTGACTCCCTGTTTGGTGCCCCAACCACTGGAATAGGCCTATAAGACAAGTATACATAATTTTAAGTGTGAGAGACACATTTGCACACAATTTGTGGGCCCAGTTCTGAGAGATGGTAAGAAACCTGATCTCCCATTGAAGTAACTCCTGTGTTGCTTCTGTGGGTTTTTGTGTTTTTGTTTTACCATCTCTGTTTCTATGATTTATTCTCCTCTGGCTAGTCATGCTTATTCTGTCTGGTAACACATGCAAAAGCATACCTCAAGAAGGGGCATAGCTTCCGTTTTATGGGGCATAGCTTCTATTTTATGCTGTTTGCATAAATTTTTAAAAAAATTATGCTTTTTGCATAAAATTCTATTTTATGCTTTTTTATGCATTTTATGGGGCATAGCTTCCATTTTATGAGAAGTTGGCTGAAACAATGTTTAAGGCTCATTCCAAAAGGATTCGGCAACAGCATATGAAACAGTGGAATCTTGGAAACTAGAGACATAATTCTCTTTGGCTCAACTGATGAGATTGTTACGACTGTGTAATGTTCAGATTACCAGGGAATTTTTTGGTAATTTTCCTCAGATTAGAAACATCCAAATTGTCTCCAGCCTTATAGATTAATTTATTTTAAGGCCAGAAAGGACCATTATAATTGTCTAGTTTGATATTTTGCATGATACAGGCCAAAGCACCTCACCAGTGGTTCTTGCATCAAGCCCATAGCTGCGGTTGAGCTATAGCATGTATTTTAGAAAGACATCCATCTTGATTTAAAGACTGTTCCCCCACAGCCAGCAACAGAATCTCAATGCACATAACTATTCCATAGCTATCTATCAATAAAAGAAGTCAAGTCAATGTGCTATCACGCAGATGGACTTCTTCTTTTCTCTTACACATTCTTCCAAGAGCTGTCGTATCACTTAGCTTATTCCACTTTCCTGTTCTAGGAGATAAATGATTTATAGTACTGCAATAAAAGACTTTTTGGGTCTAACAAATCTAGTAGGAAATGACTTTCTTGTGAACCAGAACATTCAAGCTTTGAGTTGGTGAGTCCCAATATAAACCATTTTGTCAACAACAAAAGGCTTTAATAAGAAGTTAATACTGAAGTGTATCTCTCCCCAAAAACTCCTATGCATTTTGGACAGTTCTATGTGGGAAGAAATGAGAGGATCTTCTATCTCTTTAATGTCTACTTAGGGTACAAAAATTGAAGTTTTAACATTGTTTTGCTGACATGCTATAGGATCTTTGCTCCCAAATGTATTTAACTCTGCCATATTACCACTCCTGCTTCTTTGTAATGAGCATCCAGCTTGTCTGTGTAGGAGGATGTTATAGGAGCATGAGGTATAAGTCAATGCAGGGGTTGACCATGTGTGTTCCAACTAAAATAATTCAACATCTAAACTTAACCTTTTATTTATTCATTTTTGCTTCTTCAGTATTTGCTGCTAACATACCACTAGACTGCTATGTTACTGCTTGGCTGGCTAGCCTTTTCAGTGCTGTCGGTGAGAGAGGAATTCACTCTAGTTAGATTTAAGTGGGACCTAGGCCTTGTCCTGGCCCTCTGCAGAAAGTAAATGTCACCCTGAAATAACTATGTAGGTTCCTGCTAAGTCAGGATCTTTCCAAAGCCTTAACTAATATCAGCCCCACCATCTTCTGACACCTATTCCTCGAAAGTCGCCTTCTCACACACTGGACCCTTTAACAGCTTCCCAATAGCCTTTATTAAAATCTTGTGAGACCCCTTGCTTCTCATGCTAGTTTCTGTGCGAGGTGGACAGCTCAAAGTAGAGCAATGCAATTTCTGGGACCAAGGTAAAGAAACTGAAAGTATTAGGGGATTCTGCCTAATTTGCATAATGTATTGCTTCACTGCAGTAGGAGCTAAATCAATCGATTCAGAGGAAACACCTTCATTTTGAGGGGACTTGCATTCAGAAAAATGTACTATAATTAAAAATTTCAGCCATTCCCTTGGACTAATGATCTGTTCATTTTGACATTATGAAATCATCTTTCAGCAGACAGGCCCTCACCACTATCTAAGGGAAACTGATCTCCATGGGGAGGGAGCCCTGCTAATGATTATTTACATTACAGCAGTGCCTAGAAACCTTTTCTTCTGGGGCTCCCATTGTGTGCATACACACAGTAAGAGACAGACCCTAGCCTAGGGATGTGTGGGAGAAAAGGTTTTGTCATCACCCCCATTGCAGAGCATGGGAACTGAAGCACAGATAAACTAAATGATTTCCCCAAGTCACACAAGAAATTTGTAGAAGATCCAGGTGTAAAACCTAGATCCCAGTCCAGTACTTTAACCATAAAGCCATCCTTCTTTTGCTTTGTAAGCTGTATTGTCTTGTTACCTTGAATATTTTTTTTTTCCCTAAAGGTGGGTCTGAACCCTGCGTCGAAATATTCGAGCAACCCCGGCAGAGAGGCATGCGTTTCAGGTACAAATGTGAAGGACGATCAGCTGGCAGCATTCCAGGAGAACGTAGTACTGACAGCAATAAGACGTATCCCTCTATAGAGGTAATACTGTTGTCACCCATAATTATTTTTTAAATTGGTCCATGCTGCAGGTGTGCATGGAACTTTACACAGTAAATAAGGGGCCTGATCCTCCATTCCGTAATCCTGTTTTTTTGTTTATTTCTCTATCATAACTTCACTGAAGTTGAAGTTACAACAATTAACATAACAGAATACAGAATAAGGCTGTTGGTTTCTACTTTGCAAAGCTTATAGTCTAAATTGACAGCAGTCAGACAAGCTGCAGAGGAAGGTAACAAGCCAGGGTAATGGAAGGCAGGGAAACAGAGTGTGCTTACTTGGTGGCTTTGGTTGTTCAGGATGGATCAGGTTTGTTCTTAGCTTTTTGTTCTGGGTATTTGCGTAACTATGTTTGTTTAACCACTGAGGGGGAATTAACTAGAGGACTGATTGCAGGCTCTGAGGAGAGTTTTGAAGGAGGTTGTCTGGGGTACAGGGTTTGGGAAGGGTATTCTAGCTGCAGGGTGTAGCATGAGAGAGGGCACAGAGGTGCTTGTTGCAGATAGGAACAAAGGGAGCCTGGGGTGAGTTGGATTTGGGGGAATGTAGGGATCAAATAGATAAATACAGATAACCAGTGATTCAGAGAGAGAGCTGTATAGAGCCCGGAAAACTCCAATGAGGAGTCTGAAGTTGAGGTAGAAAGGGATGCAGAGTCAATAAAGCAGCCAAGAAAGGGGAGTGATAGATTGAATGGGAATAAGGTGAATGTCAGGAAGTTCGGAGAGAAGAGATTTACTGTTATCTAGTCAGCACATGGTCAAGGCCTGGACAAGGATCCGGACAGTAGAGATGAAAAGGAATGGATGGATTTTTGGATCTGTTGTAAAGGAAACAGTGGCAAGGTTTAGAAACAGCCTGAATGTATGGGATGAAGGAACGTGAGTTCATGAGCCTGGGAAATGGGAAGGGTCACGGAAATGTTTGCTGTGATGGAGAAGGGAGGGGAGGACTTGGGGAGGTGGATGAATTTCAGTTTTATGGTGGTGTGTTTAAGTTGATGGTGGGACATCCAGGAAGAACCGTATCAGGACATGGAGAGGAGAGAGGTAGATGTGGGAGTCCTCAATATTTGAAATCATGAGAGGGGTTAAGATCCCAAAGGGGTAATCTATATATGAGAGAAGAGGGGCTTAAGGACAGAATATTGTGGCATACTATCCAGGAGGAGAAAAGGAGAGATGATGGAGCCTTTAAGGCAGACATTGAAGGAGCTGTCTGAGAGAGAGGTGGTGTGCCAGCTGCATAAAAGCCCCTGGAGATGAGCAGGAGTTGAGAAGAATGGTGTGTGGATGATGGGGCTGAAAGCCGCAGTGTGCAGCTCCACGTTACAGATCAGAAGCAGTGCTGTGAAATAGAACCCTGTCCCAGGAGCTCCGATTGGCAGGGGAATGAACAAACAGGAGTTGCCAACCTCCCTCACTCTTTGACTGATTAAAGAGCTGGCAGGAAATCCCACCCTGTCTGTGGTGTTGGCTCTCCTGCAATTGGAGAGGGGAAAGGGACTGTGTGGGCTGCTAGGGAGGGCATGGGCTGCTGCAGAGACACCGCAGGCTGACTCCAGGGAGTGGCCTTTGCCTGTGGCCCCGTGACCCTGCACAGTGCTGCACTTGAGGATCAGCCAGAGACTGAAAGGAAAGAGGCCCCTAACTGTGTCTAAGAGAATATGGGGGGGATGGTAGGTTTGCTGCTAAAGGTGAATGCTGCTGACAAAGCTGTGTGTGTTACCAATAGGAGTGTCAGTGATTTCCTGCATCCCCAAAGGCTGTAGGTGGGATTTCCACTTCAGTGCTAGGGGTGGAAGTTTAGAACTGACTACCAGCAAAGAGACCCAACCGCCACCACAGGTTGAAAGGTCAAGGAGGGTAGGGGTAGAGAGAAACCCTGTGGATTTAATGAGCGTAGTGGGGTGGAAGAGGTGAAAATCTGATTGCAAGAGTAAAAGAGGGAGTTAGCAGGGAAGGAAGCCAAAGCAGCAAGGGTTTGGCTGCATGCTGAAGGGCTTAGGTGTGAAGAGGAGGTGGCAGGGGGGCGGGAAAGGGTGAGTATTTAGAGAGTCAGAGATTATTCTTAGGGTAAGAGGAGACAGTGACATTCTGAAGGCTGAGAAAAAAGAACCGGATGAGAGAGAGCACATGTGAATAAGAAGGGAATGAGGGTGGTTCGAGAATATTATGGAGACCAGGATCAGACAAAGGGTTGGAGAAAAAGAATACAATGAGTGCTTCATCCTCAGAGACAGAGGGGTGGGGAGGTGAGGAGGGTGTAGGAAGAAAAGGTTGAGGAAGGAATGGAACAGTTGTGAGGCAGGGGAAGTGGAGGAGGAGAGCTAGTATCACAGTTAACATACTCCCCTTAATATGTCTGTCAAATATATTTTTAAGTTGTTACACTTCAGTCAGTTTAGGTCAAACTCTGCCCTTAGATTCAGCCACATAACCCTCACTGACTTCACTGGGAGCTATCTGCCTGAGGACAGAATTTGGTGCACATGTCTGAAGCGCACTGGGAGTTAGGCTCACAACTGTCCTAAAAAAAATTAGTGGGAGAGGAAGGTTTTGTGCAGCACAGTGTGCTGACCATTTCACCAAAGGCTCGAGGGTTTTTTCTCTTAAAATGAACGTATGGCTCAAAGCTGTAATGGTGTTAATGTTATAGGTCCTGTACAGCATACTCTACTTGGGAAAATCTCCTGTTGCTTAAACAGATGGGAATCTCACTAGTGTAAGGGATCCTACCATTTTTGGATCAACTAATGGGCCTACTCCAACTCCCACTGAAGTAATGGAAAAACTCCCATTATTTTCAATGAGAGCTGAATCTTGCCCTTCAATTGGAGTCCCTGTGAGGCCCTGAATGCAGAATTGGATCCATTTGTAATGAAAATTAGGCATGGTAATAAAATATACCTTGTAACATCAGGGCAAAATGCACCCCACACAGAGTGTCTGCACGAAGCTTACACGGCACTTTAGGCCCTCTGCAAAGGAGAAAATTTAGCTTCTAGAATCTGATTCCAAGTCCCGTTGGTCCAATGTAAATATGCCCCCCGAGCACAGCAAGTCTGAGCACTTTAAAGCGCTAGTATGGACAGGCTCCGAGCCACGATCTCAGTGCTCGGAGCTCATCCCCTTGTGGAGGTAGATTACAAGAGCGCTGGGAGAGCTGTCTCCCAGCACTTGCACGCGACCACACTCGCGCTTCAAAGCGCTGCTGTGCTTCTACCTTTTGTAACTTAGGCAGGCTGGCTAATGATAGGTTTTTATTTGGAAAAAATAAATCACAATTCTTTCTGAACATTTCAGATATCTGTATTTTGTCAGACAAATGGCTGAAATATTGTAGTTTCATTTGTAATTGTCCCATCTCTGGCTTTTAGTATGAAATGAATGGTAATTTGATGAAACACAGCCTCTGAATTTTTAGGAGAAAAGGGTTGGGTTTTCATTTCTAGTGCAACAGTCAAGACAAACTGTTTTCCTGCTTATCCCTAGGACCTTGCCAGTCCAAAATTATGCAATCTTTTAGACAGATGTGATTTAGAATTTAAGTGTTTCTCCTTAAATTTTGCAGGTTCTGAATTTTGATGATAAAGTGAAAGTAAGGATTACATTAGTGACAAAGAATGAGCCCTACAAGCCACACCCTCATGACCTGGTTGGAAAAGACTGTCGGGATGGCTACTATGAAGCAGAATTTGGGCGAGATCGCAGAGTCCTGTCGTAAGTAGCAGTGTTGTGTTGAGTTGTAGACTAAACATGTCAGTGATGTGCTGGAGAAGCTCTCGGAAGTCAACTAGGAAACTTTTGTTAAAATTCCCCCACCAGACTGTAAGGACAGTTGGAATGATTTCCTTGCCAGAGCTGGAGTTCTCCCTGCTCTGTGTATTCTCCTAACCCATCCCTGACAGAGACACCTAATCCCTGGTACCCTACAAAATATTTCTGAACAAAACTGGCTTTTTGCCTTTGGAATGTGCTATTTGTTTAGTACCTTATTTAGTCTCTTCCTTTCCCATACTCCTGCCTCTGTTTCTCTCTTTCTTGACTCTTTCTCTTTTCTTTCCTCTGCCTCTCCTATTAGGCAGCTCCTAATGCCCAAGCCTCTTGTGGACTTGACTTCCATCCCTTTTCCACTCCATGCACTAAAATGATCAGCTGTGAAATAGGTAATGATGACATTTAATTTGTCATCATTAGAATTAAAATTCCAAGGAAGTTAATGGAGTTTGAGAGTAATAATGTCATAATAATTGTTTTAGGCTTGCTGTAGTCTCAGGAAGACAACTCTGCATTGATTAACACGACATTCACATTTGGAAGGTTATCTTTGCAACCACAAGGCCTAAAAACTTACATTATTTTTTAAATGAACACTTGTAACACTAAATGTTATGCAGGCCCATAAATAAATCAGGCAGGCCAGGTGTTTGAGGGCGCTGGATTAGAGGATCCCAACAAGGCTATCTCAGCCCTTCATCATGCTAAAATATATTGTGTGAGAGATTTTAGAGAGACAACAAATACTGAGGCCCTGTCTGTTCAGGATGAACATTAAGGCCCTGAGACATCTGAAATCAGACCTCTTTCAGAAAGTACTGAGCTACATACCCTCTGAAAATCAGGCCTCTTCAAAGTGTCTCCTGTTAGGCACCCCCAGATCACCAGTCACTTGTGAAAATTTTGACTTACTTTTGTTGAAAGATATGTACCATCATAAATGGGCTAGCTATGGTTAAAGATAGAAATAAGATGATTGAAAGGGAGGCAGTAGCCTGAAAAGAGCAGTGGGCTAAGAGCTGTATCTTGTGAGACTCTGTAAAAGAGTCTCAGCAGTAAAGGAGTCACCACTTGAGCTATATTCAGCCCTGCTGTGAGTAGGCACAGCTCCAATTTAATACTAGTATAACTACCCATTAGGGTGTTATGAACATCTCCATTAACTGCTGCATGCCAGGGAGTTGCTAACAAACACATCTATGCCATGTAAGATAAAAGTAAGAGAAATAACATACTGTAGGAGGTATGGAGTTTGATCGTTTCTCTATAGAAGAATTCACAACTGTGTCTGTTCACTCCTTATAGTCTGTAACCTTTGGACATTGATAATTGCTCTTAAGAAAACAAAATGTTTACAAACTAGACTGTGCATAGTGGGGAGGCTGGTGAGAAAATAAAACTAATACACCAGGATCCACACTGTGATCTGTTACACTGTATATCCACTATGGTTAGAGACTTCTGTAGCTATCTGCAGGGACAGGATTTGTCCAAGAGTGACTCTTCTGGTGTACATGCGACTATCGCTGTATTAAGTTTTTTACTACCCTGCTTTGATAATATGCTGGTTTTAATACGTCTCCTTTATTTTTCTCTCGCTCTTCCCTCCCTCCCTCCCCCTACTCCTTGCCACTCAGCTGGTGCTGAAGTAGTGCTGTCTAATTTTGCTGTGCATTCCAGTCAGTTTCTCTTTCCTGCTCCAGCCCTCTGCTCAGCCAGTCCCTTTCACAGTGACACCCAAGCTATATTTTAGAAAAGGGTCAGACTTTGTAAGTTTTGAGTACACATTGGTTAAGGAGCTTTTAGTTTAAAAGTCCAGTTTGGCCCACAAAATTACTGGTATTTGATAGCTATGAATAATCTATAGCAGTAGAATAATTGCAGTCAGTTTTTATGTAGCGGATAATGTTTTTGTTAGAGACTGATTTTTTTCATATGTATTTAATTGACAACTAATTTACAATGTTCTGATAGTACAACAGGCAGAGCCTAGAATGCTGTGTGCTTAGAGTGCTTTCTGAATTAGCATCCTACTTTCTCCAACTCCCTGTCTGCATTACAAACACCACCGGTTACAACACAGTTGTCCCAGTATAGTTGTCCCCTCCATACTACAAAACAGGGGCACCTTAACCCTCTCTCCAAACTGTTCGAAAGCGCTGGGCTGTCAAATTGTAATATGGGGACATCATCCAGATCCCATCTATGCCACTGAAACATGCTTTTAATTATATTTGGGGGAACAACTGTATTTTATCTGGGCTTCCGCAAAACAATTGCATTTGTAGTGTAAACAAGGCCTAAAAAAAAGTAGTCCCTACAAAACAAAATGATACAGCAATAGCAGTGCATTCTAATATTCTCTGCAAACCTTAAATACTGGAAATCAGAAATGGAACCAAAGTCATCTAATTAAATCATGAGACAGCACTGCATTTTTTTAAAAAAATTTTTAGTTTAGTTCAGTTAGACAAACACATGTCTGTGATGGTCTAGATAATTCTTAGTCCTGCCATGAGTGCAGGGGACTGGACTAGATGACCTCTCGAGGTTCCTTCCGGTTCTATGAGTCTATGAAATGAGGCCTTGAGCGAGATGAGTTCTCTAACTGCCGTATGGCCTTAGAATGTAGAGGGAGGGGGTGGGGGAGAGAAGGAAGACGACTGGATTTCTGTAGAAATGGATGGATTCAGCAGTAGCAGGATGGGACTGAGGAACTTGCAGGGCAATGTTGGCCCATCGTTGAAGGAGATAGATGGCGGTGCTACGTGATCAGGGAGTGTCTCGGGAAGTCTCCAGGCATGGCTCAAGTAAAGAGCCTTTGAGGGGTTTCTAAGGGAGAGAATTGCCAGTACTTCAGGAGGTGCAGTGGAACCTGGTAGCATAACTGACCTCCTGTTGTTCAAGTGATATTACAGTGTGTTCAGATTCTTACTTCCTACTTCCCCACCCAGCTCTGATGATGTCATGGTTTTTCCATGTGGGAAAGAATCAAATTGTGGGGACTCCCCCCACCTCCTTTGCTGACTTGATGTAGTCATATGCAAATGAGGAGGAACTGTAGCTCTTTAGAACTTTTCCATAACTAGATGAGATTTCAAGCTTTATAAAAATTAACTTCAAAATACTGTTGCAGATTTGCATTTCCTGGTGTGAGACTGGGCCGGCTCCTCTCAGTCAATGTAAATTGAAGTAGTTCCATTGACTTCAAAGGAGCTATGCTAATTTACACCAGCTGAGACACTGGTCTATATGTGTTTAGCATTGATTAGTTTACTATATTCAAACACCAGTAGTAACTCTTTTTAATGTGAAAAAATAGTTCCCTGTTTTTATTTTATTTTATGTAAGAATTCTGTTCTTTTTGTCATTACCCCTGTTCTGGAAATATAAAACCATCTTTTAAAAAGCTCTTTTGCCATCTTTATTTCCTACACAATTTGTTAATAAGAGGTACAACCTGATTCTTTGCAGGGAGGATTAGAATTCAGGTTTTGAATATCTGTGCCAGTGATTAAATGAAACTTGTTGTTTTAATTACTTTGTTACATGTGCTCTAGTTTTCAGAATTTGGGCATTCAGTGTGTTAAAAAGAGGGACCTGAAAGAATCAATCTGTTCACGAATTGCAAGAAAGATCAATCCATTCAGTGGTGAGTAGCTAGCTGTTAATAAACAATTTGAAATGCATGTTAAAGAACTTGAACACTAAAGCAATTTAATTTGCAAGCACTTTATTATAATGCCCTTACTCCTTTGATGGAGATGTATTTTAAAATATAGGCTTTTTAGATGCTGTAGAATCTCTTCCCTTCAGCTTCTTTATCCCCACCTCTCCCCTTCCTCACTTTCATCCTGTGATTATTTTATTCAGTAGGTTGCTGTTGTGACTTGTAGCAGAAACATCATGGTCTCCTTTTCCAGATAGCAAGGGCAAACGTCCTGGTTTGCGGACATTGGGCTGCAGGAGGAAATTTCCCCAGGAGATCCTCCAAGTGTCCCATGAGTGAGACTCTCAAATTCTGCCAGTCTTGGGGGGCATGGACTGAATTTGACTATTAGCAGTTCTTGCTGGTGCACCGCTTTAATTACAGGTTTTGTAGCTGAACTGTGAAGGATTAATAAGACAAGGAAAATGTTATATCAGTTATTCCAGGACTCATTGAAAAACCATGCTTTCAGTGTGGCAAACTTTTTAAAAAAAGAATTAAATATAAGAACCAAGTTTCCCAATCGTATTTTTGTTTCTTTTCTGCTGTTTTGGAAAGATATTTGGGTTTAACAGGTTACTTGCTTGCAACTTTAGCTGATGCGTGATCCCATAGTAAAAGCATAATGTGTTTGACATCAGAATCCATTGCCATGGCATTTTGTGATGTCACAAATCTGACTGGCTCAAATAGGTGGTGGTGAAAGATTTCTAAAGGGACTGATCATGTAAAATCTTATTCACATGAACAGTACTTATTTTTGAGTGTGCATTCATCAGGCTCAGTTTGAAACAGGGTGAATAAAAATCTGTTACTTAAAAAAAACTTTACGGAAATTAAAATCAGATGTTCATATTTACGTGTTATATTTTTATTTTCTTCCCACTATATAGTTTTAAATTGCTGGAGTGGATATCTTTTACTTGTTGCTTTGATTAGTTTCCTCTAACTGTTAGAAAACTTCAGATTTGAACATAGAGACTTTTCTATTAAGAAGTTTCATGTTTAAAATGCCCGTCTTACACTGTAAAAGACACATCTGTGGCCTCTTTAATATCCTCACTTTGAAAACAGCACAAACAGAAACACAAAACTGATAAACAAGTAGCCTGTTCTACATTCACAGCTAACACCACCTTCTGATCCACTGAACTTTCCACAAGTCAAAAAAGCTGAAATGCTCTTGAAAACCCCAACCTTGGTGCCTAAATAAGGATTTAAATGCTTAACTTTAAACTTTTAAAAAAATTCCATCTATGTATAAAAAAGTTCAGTGTTGTTAATGTATTGACAGTCTAAATAATTTTTATTACCATTAAAGCAATTTTGTTTTGAAGTGACAAAGACTGTGTGTTACTAAGAGGGAAGTTTTTAATACAAATAAAATGATGGGTGGAATAGCTTAACCCCCTCATTAATTAATTAATTTAATTAATTATTTTTACCACTTAGATTTCTGACACATCAGTTTTGGCCCATTGATTACTGGTCTACACTGCTTTTGTTTAGCAAGCATGGTCTTAACGCTGTCTTTGAATTATAGTAGCAGGTCTTTTTGTTTGGATGAATTCAGTTTTTCTCTGTTCCTTTTGCACCTTTGCCTATCTTCATTGATTGTTACAAGTTAGTGTGACATTTTATGAACTTTCACTTCTTACTGTTTAGGCCTAGCCTGATCATGAGCTTATTATCACAACAGGGCGACACCCAAGTTATAACTCAAGTTAACTTTGCAATGAAGACTATGCATGTAATTGTGCAGCATTTGGGGGAAAAAATCTTTCTCCGCACAGTTTCCCAGAGGATTAGCACTGTTACCAGAGGGGTCCAGTGTGAGAAACCAAGAGTGCTCAACCTTCCTGGCTTTTGGACGATGGCTTGTGTATGGGCTTCTCCCCTAGAATTTGGCAAATGGATGCTTCTGAGGGCCCCCATTCACTTGTAATGGTTTGGCCTAGTAAGTGTGGATTAGTCTTGAGAACCCACTTCCTTCCCCGGTTACTAAATTAAACTTCCGTGTCCTCCCCAGTTTCTCCTTTGTTCTGCCTCTCCTTGATGCCCCTTCTTACCAGTCCTTCATTTCTTCTCTCTCAGATCACCCCTCCCTCACTTCTTAGTAGTGACACACTCTCCACAACTCCCACTCACACCCACACCAGTCACATTCTCAAAGACTCACCCACACACGACAGTCATGCTCCCCTCCCACACACCCCTGTCACTCTCTCCGCAACTTCCCTCATCAGCCCCTCAGCCAGCCACATTCTGCAAGACCCCTTCCCCCTCCACCACGCTCCCCAGCTCCCCTTACTTTCCTACTCCAGCCACACTCTCTGAGACCATCTCCCCTGCACTGCCCCCTCACTACCACAGACCTCTGCTGCTAGGACTGGTTTACACTAAGTCATACTACAGTCATTGAATAAACACAGGAGTTCTCTTTAACAGAGGAGAGGATCTTTAAGAGGGAACTTTCAGAACGTTTTGTGGGGTGCAAAACAGCAGAAGACTCTGCGATGAATATCTCAGCTATTTAAAGGAATGATGTTGTTAAAAAAACAACTAGAAGCAATCAGCCTAAATTCTCAAACTGAAAAATTCACTGAATGAAAACCTGCCAGTTTGTTTGATTAGCACTGGGTAAACCACTGAGAAAAGTGATACACACTGCTCTCCCAATTACATTTGCTTGAGGAATCCCTTCATTCCTTCACCACCACTACGCCAATGCATACACTCCTTTTTGTTTAATCTTATGCTGAAATTTGGACTTTTTGCTTAAAGTGAAAGCTTTGAAATTATTTGAAGTTGGGAGAGGGGGAACTTAGTGTAAAAGAATTGGAAGCATACAATTTTTGTTGCTAAAGGAGAACACTACGTGGCTAAACTGAGGCTTCGAAAGACAATTACTTGGGCTTTATTTGACAGCTGCTGGATAAGCTCCCTTGGAGGAGATTGTTTGGTTCTAGTTTTTAGGTTAGATTGAAAACAGGAAGAGAATCTTGTCTAAAGACAGAATTGTCTACACAGAGCAGGACACTGTGACTCAGACATTTTCATTTCCATTCTAATTCTGCCCCTGACTTGTGCGTGACCTCAGAGCTTTTCTGGGCCTCAGTTTCCTCATCTGTAAAATGTTTCCTTACCCTTTGAAGTGCTTTAATATGCATGGAGGAGAGGCAGACTTACTAATCGCTATTAATTTTAGTTTTTACTGGCTAGTTGGGTTACTAGATGCTTTTATGGTGATGGGCACTACATAAAATCATGAGAGAGAGTGAGATGTTTCTTCCGCAGGTTTGCTGTAGTGAAATCCTACTAATCCTATTGATAGTGTATAGGGCCAAATTCTGCCTTCAGAAAGGTGAGGTGTATCTCTTCGAAGGGGTCAGTTGTGACTTAACTTCATGTAGCCCTGCAGGGAAGTAAAATCCTCACTTCACCCCCCTGCACACAGTGCAGGACCCACATAGGCATGTGGGGAAATGGGGGGCTGCATGCCAGATCTTTTGCTCTTGCAAGTGAGGCTCAAGGAGTAGCTGGAGCCGTCTGTTCCCCCACTTTGCACCAGTCTGGAGGCGAGGGGTGGAGTCAGTGGAAGCTGGTAGTGAGCAGATGCAACCCCTGCTCTAAAGGGGTTTTTGGAGGAATTGTGTCTCAGAGAAGTCTCTCTTTGAATCAGTCTTTTGGGAGCTGCTCCCAAGGGAGTGCATTTACATGCCATCTCTTACACAGGAGCTGAGAGTAAACACTTGAGTCTCGCCCTAAATCTGTATGCGCTGGCCGCATACATGAGTGGTCAGAATGCACCAATAGTTATTAGTGGGAATGTATGTGGCCTAGTGAGTGAAGAACAGTTTTTGATCATTAGGTTGTATTTGTTAGAGCGGTAGAGGCTTAATTCTGCTTGGCAATATGTGCATATAACTAGTGTGCGAGTTACCGAGGGTACATCGTGTACCTTGGTAGATTAAGCTGATATGCTTAACATAGCCCTGTCTGCATACTTTGCATTTCATAAAATTAGCACAAGGCCTTTTGGTAGCTTGACACTTTTTTGCCTCAGAAGTTTCCATGCATGTTAAGGTTAGATGCTGAGTTGCCCGTCAGTTCTAGAGTGGGTGGCTTCCACAAGTCAACTTGATGTATTGCTTGTGGTCGGAGGGAGGAGTCTATTAACCTGGTATGGTGACATCTAACAAGTGGCACCTGCATCATCCATACTTCTTTTCAATATTCCAAAAAACCTTTCACTTTCCCTATGCAGTCTCATCATGAGAGAACTTCAGTCTTTAATCCCCAAATAATTTCACCTGATAATATATTGGTCCTTCTGGCAGCTTTAGGCCATATGTACGCTACTGCTTATGTTCACAAAACTTGTGTCGCTCATTGGTGTTCCAAAACCACACACCTGAACAACACAAATTTCACGGGCATAAGTGCTGGTGTGAACAGTGCTATGTTGGCGGGAGAGCTTCTGCTGACATAGATATTGCTGCTCGTTGAGGTGATTTTATTATGTCGACGGAAGAGCTCTCGCCTATCGGTGTAGAGTGGCTACATGAGCAATCTTGCAGCACTGCAGCTGCATCAGGAAAGCTGTGCTGCTGTAAGCTCACTAGTGTAGACATGGCTTAAGTGTATCAGTGAAAAAGAAAGGGCTTGATTTTACCAATGGGTTGGTTCACTTTTGTGCCAGGAACCTGGAATTGTGCAGTGATGAATCAGGCCCAGAATTTTTGCAGTTTAATGTTACAGAAGCAAGAAAAATGAGCTCTCTAGAGATGCATAATTCCATAGAACCCTACCCTTGAGGGGGTTACATTTCTAGTGAGAGAATGGCAGAGAACATTTCTTTCTGCCCGCTTATTTTGCCACCATCACCGTAGTATCTGGACATTTTATGCAAGTCAGTGGATTTATCCTAGCAACACCCTGGTGAGGTAGCAAAGCATTTTCCTCCATTTGAGAATGGGGACTGAGACACAGAAGGATTAGGGGTGGGATTTTCAAAAGAACATCCCAGTGTAATTAAACGGATTTACCAAAAGGTCACCCAAGGAGTCTCGCAGCAGACCGGAAACTGAACCTAGGTCCCCTAAGTTCTCCCAGGCCAGGCCTAGTCTGCATTACAGAGTTTTATCAGCATAGCTTTGTCAGTCGGGGGTATAGAAAACATACCCCAAGTCTACATAGTGTGACAAAGCTCCAAGTCTGTACTTGTGGGTCCTGCGCTTCCTGGC
>ML677359.1:13901986-13962803 GCA_007922305.1 Dermatemys mawii | reverse complement strand
GAGTAGCCTTTGTTTGGCTATCCAGGGAACAAGGACCTGGACATCCTGAGACTAATATACCTGCCTTCCAGCACTCTCCTATATCCTTCTGGTCTGACTCCATCACAATAGTTATGTCAGCAAAAGCCTCAGTGTAGATGCAGCTGTGCTGATCAGATTTTCAGGCAGTTGAGCTAATGTTCATGGGGGGATGGTGTTACTACGCTGACAGAAAAACTCCTGTCAACTTACGCTGTGTTTATACTGAGTACTCTGCCAGTTTAGCTGTATCAACAAAGCACTTGTGTAGACAAGACCTCAGTGTAGACAAGAATTAGGGTATGCCCACACTTTAAGCTGGAAGTGTAACTTTGGGTTCAGGAGACATACTCCCGCTAGCTCTGATTGAACTAGCTTCCTAAAAACAGAGCAGCTCTTGCTGCCGGATGGGCTAGTTGCCCTGAGTATGTATCCATCCGAGACCATAGGAATGTACTCAAGATGGTTTGTCCTTCTTGCCACTGTGACTGTACTCTGTTTTCAGCATGCTAACTCAATCAGACCATTTTAATACAGTCTTTCTTGCCATTGATGGCAGAGGAGCTCCTTGGGGATAACTATGCTGTTCTCATCTGTTTAGAGCTTTCCCTTGGCCACTCAACTACTTTTCTGTAGGAAATTATTCCAGGTTCCACAGATCCTGATTTTGGATGGCCAAGCAGAAAGCTGTAGCCAGGAGTGCTATTTTATCTGTGCTTGGCAAAGAAATTACAGCCGTTCCCCTCAGAAGCAGACCTTGCCACAGTGATCCATGCCTGTGGATCCTCTCCAGACTGGATTACTGCTGTGTGCTCTACACTAGGGCTGTATCTGAAAACAACCCAGAAACTTGAGTTTATACAGAGTGCAGCTGCCCACTTAGGGCCTCTCCACCCAAACACTAGACTTTTTTTATGTCAAGTTTATTGATGGGTTAATCTGAGGTAATTGATTGCCAGTGAATTTGAGGTAGTTAACATATTTTGAAGGCCCTCAGGTGTTTCTTTCACATCACAAACATTAAGTTTATTCTAAGGGCTAGTCTACACTTAAATCACTACAGCAGCACAGCAACACAGTGTAACAACGGGAGGGATTCTCATCAGTGTAGCTAATCCATCTCCCTAAGAAGTGGAAGCTAGGTCTGTGAAAGAATTCTAGTGCTGTCTACACCAGCGGTTAGTTCAGATTAACTAAATTGCTCTGGAGTGTGGATTTTTCATACCCCCTGAGCAACGTAGCCTCGTCGCGTATAGACCTGGCTTTAATCTGATCACATTGTTGCATTTGATTTTCCTCACCCCCCACAAATCACTGGAATTTTGGATTGGATTTTAAGGAACGCTCAGCATTGGTCTTATTGTATTGATCTAATGTTTGACTTCAGTGGGAGCAGAATTAGTCCACTGCTGAATGCTTTTGGAAATGATGCCCTCAAATGTAAGGAGCTATTGCAGCATATAGATTTGAAATAGTGATGTGTAAATTGTTCTCTTAAGATCTGTTACTTTTTAATAGTCCACCTACTACCTCTTCAAATTGAGGGTTCCATAATCCTATTTACTCTTTTGAGGAAGCATAATTTTCCACCTTTTTTTTTAAAAAAGGGATAGACATTTGGAGGTACTAGTTGCTGCTTTATGGAGATGGAATTTAGGGCTCCCCACTGTACTTAATGGCTTTGGAACTCTCAGCAATTGTTTCTTGTTAGTCTCCACCCTACCTGCATGGGTGCAGAAGTGGAGAGTTATTCTAGGTTATTATTTTTGACACGGATAAATAAGAATCTCTTTCAAGAGATACCCTGATACAACTGCTATAAATGGTGGTAAGTGTCACTGAAGTGACAAATTCATTAATAAATGATTTTTCTATTAGTGTAGCCTCTTTCTTGTAGCAGATTGATTTTAAGTAGCTAACTGTTTTCAGTGTTGCTGACTACCACAATTTTATTGGCAGTCTCAGGATAGTTGATACAATTTTTTTAATCTTCTGTGCCAGGAGTAAAGTAATAGGTGAGAATCTCTCTCTTATTTAAAAATGCAAGCTATATTTCTAGCTCTCATGATTGTAGACAAAAGTTTTGACCCTAAACCCAGGAAGCAGATTAAAAAAACCCTTCACATTTACTATTTTTGAAATCTCATGATATTTAAGACAATCCCAAGATTTTTTGAGCACTTAGTAATGCTGCATTTTTTCAAATGTATTTAATTTAAAATTAAAAGTTGAATAACTTTTTTTCTTGTAGATTGAGCTGTTCTTGGTGAGAATTTGAATAGCATTGGCTGGTTTTGATTTTGTGTATATAGGTCACATGTTGTTTTTGTTCTATGATCACATGAGTAAGGTTTCTGATGCAAATAGCAGATTCTGAATTCATAAAATTCAGTTTTCCATCAATATTCTTAGTTACTTAAAATTCATTGCTTTTACGATCTTTCCTTCATGTACATCTGTGTGCTAGAAGAGTCACAGAAAGTGACCTTCTAAGAGGTGTGAACTCAGCTGCAGTGAGACCAGATTTTAATTAAAGTAGACAGTCACAGGAAATTTATGTTGGACCAGGCCTAGTTGTAAAACTCGTTTGTTTGGTTCCTGAGATGAGAATAAGATGTGATGCATTTGCAAACAGTGAGTTTAAAGGTAAGAAGTTGTTGAACTGAAGCCAAGAGATCAGGTACTTTCTTGCATAAATATAAAGCTGTGCATAAGCTTTTCTTACCATATCAGTGCACCTCAGACCCCAACATGCAGTCAGTCCTCTGCTTTCTGAGCATTTCATGTGAGTATTCCCATTGACTACTTGTGTGAGGCTCACACAATGGGATCAATTTTTTTATCCTCTCTGCTACATGTTAGAATGTTCAGACCTTTGGGATGGATCCTCAGTTGGATTCCTTCAACACTAAAGTCACTATAGCTCCAGCAAACTATACCAGCTGAGGATCTGGCTTTTCATGTAGAATGAGTCTGTCATTTTGGTTTATTTTTAAATAGTCTTTACTTAGAGCTTGACCCTGCTTGCTTTGAAGTCAATGACAAAACTCAGATTTAAGATTAGCAGCCGTGTTAGTCTGTATCCGTAAATAAGACGAGGCAGACTTTGTAGCACCTTAGAGACTAACCAGTTTATTTCAGAATAAGCTTTTGTGGGCTATAGCCCACTTCATCGGATGCATAGAATGGAACAGAAGTAAGATGCATTTATACACACAGAAAGCATAAAAAAGGTTGTACATTAGCATACCAATTCTAAGAGGCTGCTTAATGTGGATGGGCCATTTATCAGCAGGAGAAAAAAGTACCTTTTGAAATGGATCTCAGGATTAATTCCAGTTCCTCACTTTCTCGTTGGAGTCTGCAGACTCCAACGAGAAAGTGAGGAACTGGAATTAATTTTCCAATTGGACACAGTAAACCAAGGACTAAATAGAACTTGCGAATGGTTCGCTCATTACACTAATTGATTGCATTTCTCTAGTTAATTTACCTTCAATAGTTATTTCCTGAGATCCATTTCAAAAGATACTTTTTTCTGCTGCTGATAATGGCCCATCCACATTAAGCAGCCTCTTAGAATTGGTATGCTAACGTATAACCGTTTTTTATGCTTTCTGTGTGTATAAATGCATCTTCTGTTCCATTCTATGCATCCGATGAAGTGGGCTATAGCCCACCAAAGCTTATGCTGAAATAAACTGGTTAGTCTCTAAGGTGCTACAAAGTCTTCCTAGTCTTATTTTAAAACTCAGATTGACTTCAGCGGGAATAGGATCAGACTCTTAGTTCCCACTCAGGTCAAAAATAAGGATTTGTTTTATTTGGGGCATAATCTGTCCTCAGAGGGTGAATGCTGTTCCTGTTGACATTAACAAGAGCTGTGTGTTTTTATGCAAAGGTGGAATTTGACCCATATTTTTGGGGTTTTTTAAAAATATCTCATCACAGGATGGAGTTAAAGCAAAGAAAAAATAAAACATGATTGCTGCATTGTATTCTGTTCATCTAGTAAGAAGTAATATTTAAAAATAGATAAGAGGAATCAGTCTTAACTGAACACTTCCTCTTTCAAATGGCAGATTTTTTTAAAATGTTAAACTACTTTTAAGAATATGGGAAACACAACACTGATGTCTCCAGTAAAAATTGTTCTTCAAGTTGATTTCATATTTTTGAATTATTAGTCCATTGTATCCTTTCTGTATTTCAAGGTAATGAACAGCTTGGTCAAGCGGACTGAGGAGGAATCAGTGAAAATTTGAAAGCTCATTTATATATTGCGGGAAAGATGTTGTTTGAATCCTACCATTAGCATATAAATTCCCACATAATCTAATACATTTTTGGAACTCTGGAGTTGCTTTAGGTGTTAATCTTGCAACTTCTTGTGCATGAGCAGACTGTTATACCTGTACAAATCACTATACGTGATTGGGGCCTTAGTTTGTAGTAGAGACAGCTGATCCACAGCTTGGATACCAGCTTTGAGATGATACGGTATCCGAAACCAGATCCAGATTGTCATGCCTGGCTCCATATATCTGCAATGAGCTAAACCGCAGCAGATGCTTACACCTTCAAATCCACTGAGAGAGGTTTGTAATCTGGATAAACTTTGAGGCCATCTTTAGTTTAGTAATTTATGATCCAGGACGTACAGAATGAGCCCGGGAAACCCTCATCAGCAGGGTCTGAGTTATCACCAAATGCCAACTTCAGTCCCTGAACCTGAACACTACTGAGATGTCATTGCTTAACTGCCCCAAGTTATTGGGGAGTGGATGAGATACCAGAGACATTGGGACAGCTAATATGCCATTCCCTAAGACTTAATCAAGAGGGAAAAAATTAAACATCAGTCAGGTAACGTCAAAAGGATGGGTGGGCTGCATCTGCTAGCCCTGAGCTAAGATGAGAAGCCATCTGTCCAATTTGAGGAAAGAGTTTGGGCTCAGAGAGCCTATCTTTGCGACACATTGCACCATTCTAGCAGAAAACTCTCTTCAGGCCTAAGTCCAGTAGCAGAAACAAGCCAATAGTCATTCTCAAACATCTTTGTTGCTGATGTATTTCTACCAGAACTTGCTGCAGAGGAGAGCAAATCAGTCTAAAAAGGGCTGCATAAGCCCTACAGACACCACACACTACTCTCCAAGAGCCATACCAGGGTGGAGGAGAGAGTGTGAGCATTGTTGCAATGAGGACCTGCCCCGCTGCAGGTTCTCCTGAGTGCACAAGTTTGGCATTGCCTTTCCCTGTAGATCTCTGAGCTCTGCAAGGTAGGGGGGCTATGCTTTCTGCCCCTCCCCGAGCCCACAAGTATCTTCCCATGAAGGTAGCATTTGGCAAAAACTCTACAACGTGCACCACTAAGTCTCCGGCGTCCTCTTGCGTACTCCTATTGGTTTGAGCTTGGAGAAAGACCAAATCAGCATTGAGCCTGCGTTAGCCAGCTAGGCATAACTGTATTGTAAGGGTCTCCTATACCCAGGCCCAGCTCCGCCAGCTGTGTCACCTCTACAGCAGCCCCAGGTGCTGGGGCATTCTGGGGCACAGTGATGGCAAGTTGAGTGTGGTGTTGGAGGAGGAAGATCAGGGAGTGGCATGGATGGGTGGGCATGCATTGCAGAGATTGGGCTTGTACAAAGCCCCTTGAGCCACTGAAGCAGTTAGCAATTGAGCTCAGCCCTGAGGATTGCCTGAGTCATGTATAACTTCTACCCGATAGATTGGAGTACTGTTACTAGCCAGTCACGCATCCATACCAGATCCTTACCTCGACTGGGGCAGCACCGATCCCTGCAGCCTCTGAATAGGGAGGTGTAAGCTGCCTCCTATCTGTTCCTGGCCCAGCATCCAACCCCTAGTTCTAGGTAAGGAGAGCTGGGCAGGGACTACTAATACTTCGTGTTCAGGTGCAGGTTATCTGAGATCGTCTGAGCACAGAAATTGTAGATTACGGGGTGAAATGGTGTCAGTGAGAGAACCTGCTTCACAAAGACCCTGTTTTGTTAAATTAAAAAATCTGCCACTAGTGTATATTGTGTTTTGAAGCTTTACCTTAGACTGTCTGATAAATTAGCTGGGCCTGATCCTGCACTCTTTATACTGACAAAACTTAGGAGAGGATCTGCCCATGTAAGGACACCAGGTTTAAAAATCCAAAATTTTTAAAGGTGGAGGGGCTGATTTTTTTTTAATTTTCAAATCCTGGTACATTTAGATCAATATCCCATGTTTAAAATGGAAAAAGATCAAATTTTATTTTTAAAGTTGAGATCTGGAGGGACTGAGAGATTCAAATTACAGCTGCAAATGAAAATGCAGAAGAACCCCTTTGAATGTGCTGCATGTACTATTTCAATAATACCAACATGAAAAAAAAAATGTCAGTGGGTGGTGTCACCTCCTACTCTTTGCGGGGGAGGACACCAAAATGGTGATGTAAGTGTTGACATTTATCAGTACAGTGTGGTCACTGGGTGTGGTGGTTTTTTCGTCCAAGCTTCACTCTTGACATCCCCGGTACTAGGGTGGTAATGAAATTTGTAGGAGGTTTTTGGAGGATGGGTGAACTGGAAGAATTATTATGGTCTGCTGATACTGCAGATGCTCGGTTTGTGATTCTTTGAATGGCTAAATGATACCATAAAACTGTCGTCAGGCTAACAATAGGTTTGGAAGAGAGTAAGGGTTAAAAACTACTGTTCCACATGCAAGGGATTGATACGTGCAGCTCCCACGGGGTTTAGTGAGTGTCACAGGTGAATCCTCCATGCATTGGTGGTGGTGGTGTTTCTACCAGCAGAAATTCACCCCAATTTCTTTAAATGTGATTGCTGCTTCTGTGTTATGACACTTACTCTGCCATCTCTTTCCACCTTGCAGTGCCCGAAGAACAGCTGCTCAATGTTGATGAATATGACCTCAATGTCGTGAGACTCTGCTTTCAGGTGTTCCTCCCTGATGAGCATGGCAATTGCACATTGCCACTTCCTCCTGTCATCTCCAACCCTATTTATGATAACCGTGAGTATCCCACTTGGACAGGTGCACTTTCAAGTGATAAATTTTCCCTTGTATTGGAAGTGACGGGGATCAGGCCACCTTCCCAGCCATTTGCCTCTCAGCTCTCTGGCTCTGTTACACTCTCTAATGCAAACACAGGGCCAAGGATCCTAGCACTGGCTTTGAATCCTAGTGCTTAGAGCCGAGGCCAGAATATGGACTGTAGATTGTGTATATGCTTGTCAGATATCAAATGGGCTTAACAAAGGTGTGAGTGGTGTGTTGACATTAGGTAGTAGGAGGTGCAATATCTATCTCAGTCATACTACTCATTAGATCCTTTCCTGCAGCAGTAACCACAGCAAACCCAGTTTCCAATAGGCATTTAAAATATTTTGTAGTGATAAAGATTGCTGAGAGAGGTTCCAGTGTGGACTTAGTTGCCATAGAACTTTATCTGTGCGCCAAGAACCTGATCCAAAGCCTACTGAAATAACTGGGGAATTTTTCTGTTGACTTCTCTGGGGCTTTGGATCAGGCCTTGTGGGTGAATCCACCCATGTAGAGAGTTAGCACAAAGCTCTAAATCACTCATGTCCCATCAACCCTTTTTTGGGGGGCTTGGGCCAGAGCCTGAGCTGATATAAGTTAGTTTAGCTTCCCTGCCTTCACTGGAGTGATGCCAGTGTGGAACAGATCAGGATTTGGCCCCTTACGTGGTCCCTAGGTCTTGTGCTGACTCTGTCCAGGATGGAATTTTATCACAAATAAATATCTGTTTTTCAAAGGGTTAACTTTTTCAGAGGATTTTTGAGTGACTCCATTACACTATAACTTGACTGTCTGAAAAAGGAGTGTGAAATAGGATATAAATATTGACATCTCCCGTCTTTGCAGAATAGCCTTTAATAATTGTTGAAGAATTTGGCAATTATTTTTGTCATCTTTCTGACAAGACATTTCTGTGCCAAGTTTTGTAGGTCATGAGATCGATTATTTTAGCAGAAGCCACTGATTTTTAAAGAAGTGCATCTGTGGAGTTGATGATGATTGTTGTGTTATGAACTGACATAACCATTATGGAAGTATTCAGTTCTGACCAGGGTTTTTGCTATTTTTACCTACTTTTAAAACATGCTATAAATATCTTACTTTTGCCAGTTGAAATGCTACACAATGTTTTATTCAGAGTCTTTATAGCAGAGCTGGTTCTTTGCCGTAATAGGTGAGGTTGAGATAAAATTAACAGAGCTAAAAGCAATGTGTCTCAGCTACCATTTAGAAATATGCTAGATCATATCTACAAATGCCTTTCAGTTGATGTCAGTCCCTGCTAAGCTTTCTTTGGTTTTAGCACGTTGTGTGTGTGTGTGTGTGTGGGTGATTTTGTTTTGTATTATGTGCGTTTTGGAGTCCTCCATTGCAGCTTAGTGATAATGTAAATAAAACATGATGATGCATAACTTCAACCACAAGTTGGTAAAATTGCTGTGACTTCTCGTTTTGGGAATGGTCGCTTCAGATCTGTGTTCCTCCAAAAAAGGTGAATTTGTTGACCTTTTCAAACTAGTTCTGACATATACAGAATTAAGAAAGGTCAGGTTTTGACCTTGGTTAAAAATGTGTGGTGTGTATGCACACACTCATACAGAATATTATGCAGTTGAATATGTGCAATAAACAGTCAGCTTGTTCAGGTAATACAAATTTTCCTCCTCCTGAACTGTGACTCTCAGTATATTATCATTGTTTATAGACGGAGAAGATCGGAATACAGTTAGTATTGCCAGTGACTTTGGGATACCTACATTGCTCACCCAGAGCTTTTGTAGGTCTGCTCAAACAAGTAGCAATACAATTATTTATAGCTCTCTGCATTGTCATGTATTTTGTTCTTCCCACATGCTTTCAGTGTAATAATTTGTCTTCGCTTTTTGTCCTATTTAGTCTCCATCAACTTCTTCATTTTTGAAATGTATGAATTTAATGTGGAAACAGTTGAACGGCTATAGATGGAGCAGAAGACTGTCAGTTTATAAAATAGATAGCGATAGACAGTGCCACCTGCACTAAGATGACTCCCTTTTTCAGTTGCTTATAACTTTGCCAAACTTTAATTGTTTAGGCTGAAATTTCCCATGTTGGGTTTCTACCTCAGTCTGACATTTTTGGAAAACTTCTGCTAAAACTGTTCAGCCATTTCTGAGAATGAGATCAGGGAGAAATATACTAAAAAACTGTGTGTTTAAAAAAAAATATTTCTTACGGCCATTTCATTGAGAGCCAGGAGGGACCAGGGGCAGAAGAACGAAAATAGGAATAGAAAGGTCTGTAGCCACTGGAGAATACTCTTCTGCCGAGCTTGGCACTGAATCCAATATTCCTGAGTCTTAACATCCTTTGCTGTCATCATATAGTTGTGAAACAGTCTTGTCTCCCTCTAGTGACTGGACCAAATAGAAAACAGCAGTTACTTTTAGCTCAAGTGACAGTGGTCTGTACTTAAAAAAAACAACAAGGAGTGCATGTTTGTGGGTGGAGGGATAGCTCAGTGGTTTGAGCATTGGCCTGCTAAACCCAGGGTTGCGAGATCAATCCTTGAGGGGGCCCTTTAGGGATCTGGGGCAAAAAATCTGTCAGGGGACAGTACTTGGTCCTGCTAGTGTAGGCAGGGGGCTGGACTTGATGACCTTTCAAGGTCCTTCCAGTTCTATGAGATAGGTATATCTCCATATATTATTACTTGTGGCACCTTAGAGATTAACAAATTTATTTGGGCATAAGCTTTTGTGGGCTACAGCCCACTTCATCAGATGCACAGAATGGAACATATAGTAGGAATAATCTCTCTCTCTCTCACTCTCACACACACACACACACACACACACACAGTTGCCATACCAACTCTAAGAGGCTAATTAATTAAAATGAGCTATTTTCAGCAGGAGAAAACTTTTGTAGTGGTAATCAGGATGGCCCATTTCAGACAGGTGTGAGTAACAGTAGAGGGATAATTACTCTGGGGAAAATAGATTCAATTTGTGTAATGACCCAACCACTACAAGTCTTTATTCAAGCCTAAATTAATGGTATCCAGTTTGCAAATTATTTCCAGTTCAAAGAGACTCGAACGAGAAACTGCTGAATATTTTTTGTTTGGTTGGTTGTTTGGTGTGTGGTGTTTTTTTTTTTAAGAATTTCCACTTTTAAGTCTATTACTGAGCGACCCGAGAGGATGAAGTGTTCTAGTAGTTTTTGAATGTTCTGATTCCTGATGTCAGATTTGCGTCCATTTATTCTTTTGCATGGAGACTGTCTGGTTTGGCCAAAGTACATGGCAGAGGGGCATTGCTGGCACATGATGCCGTATATCACATTGGTAGATATGCAAGTGAACGAACCCCTGATGGTGTGGCTGGTGTGATTAGGTCCAGTGATGGTGTCACTTGGTCTGTATTGTAGATCTGAATAACCTGATGACCTGTGGTGTGGGTCAGTATGGTTCCACATGGTGGAATTTCTGTGTTTTTGTTTTTTTTTCTATTTGCATTTTAAAAATTTTTAGTTTTCTGGGATGTAATATCCTATGTTAAAAGAACATCAAGGTTGCAAAGTCATGCACTCAAAAGTTAGGCGATGCCAGAATTAAGATTGCTTTAGAGGCTTGGGTTCTGCTGTAGAGTTCTTGTGTGATCCAGTGCAAGTTATATAAACCAGACTTTTCACATGGTGATCACTGTGTGTTCCTCATTTTCTGAATACACAACTTGAGACACCTGGGGTTTGATTTGCGGAACTGCTGATCACCCTCAGCTGCAACTGATGTCAATGGGATCTGTGCTCTGTACATATAAAGTCTACATAATACCAAATTCTCTGAAAAAATCGGGCACTAGGCATCTCAAAGCGGGCTCCCAGAATTACTGGTCATGTGTAATATGGGACTAATAATTATGCCTCACCTTACAGGGCTGTTGTGAAGACCATTACTTTAATGTTAGTAAAGCACTAAGATATTACGGTGAGAGTGTCATGAGGAAATAATTCTGTACTATTTATGTAAAGAAGGTTTTGAATAGTGTGTAGTGAGGCATGTGGTCACGCATTAAATGATGAGGATGAAACAAAATATTGAATAGTTGCTCGTTCAGAGAGCACAGTCCCTCCTGTGCACTGAATGAGTCGGGGAAAACCAGCATGTGATCACATGTAAAGACTGTATCATAATGAATATGCACAAAGAAGGCTGCACATGCAGCTGTAATTCAGCCCAACTATGAGATTTCCTAACTTTCAGCTGCTTGATTTTTTTGCTACTTTAATGTTCTTTTAATTTAGGTTTTTGGGATGTTATCTATAAATGTATTGGACCATCTTTTGCCCAGCATACTTCTTGGATATATATGAATTATGATATTATTTATGAAGTATATCAATTTGAAACCATATCCTAATCTTTATCCCACATTTCTTCATGAAAAGCTGCTGTTACTATATTAAACTCTGACTTGTAGTAGATAAAATAATTACTTTGGGCACTGAAGACTCCAAAGCTTTGCAGGTCTCCAGCAGCTATGCTGCTCAGGGCTAAGCAGTTATGCTATCCTAATTGTATTGGTTTATTTTGTAATGACAAACAGTGAGGCTACCAGAGGTAATCTTGCATAGGGCAGTTTTTGATCCAGTACCTTTGTGAGCACTGAAAGAATGCCAGAGGCCTTCTGTTTTCAGTATCTGGCTGAAGATGTGCAGAGTCAGTAGTTGTATGGTGGTTGTCTTTGAGCCCAGTCTGGCCCCTTGTATAGAATTACAGATAATAATATGCAGTATTACCAAGATTTTCAGAATTTTCTATACTTAAGCCCCTAAATGAGGCTCTGATCCAGCAAAACACCTAACCCATACATAAATTAAGCATATGTACATATGTTGATTATTGGAATTGCTCGCATGCTTAGTTCAGCGCATGCTTAAAAGTATTTTGCTGGACTGGGGCCTTGGTGGCCAGATTTTAGAAGTACCGAACACCCAGAAATTCCTGTAGACCCTATTTGGGGGGGCTGTTGGGTCCTTTTTGAAATCTGGCCACCTCTTTAGATACCTAAATCCAAATTTTGGAGTTTAACTTTTAGGATCCGGTTTTTGAAAATCTTGGCCATTACCTCCAAATGTTAAAATAAAAAACCTCAACCCTATTAGCTTAGCTATTTATTAATTATTATTTTCATTGATTATATAGTGGTAATGCCCAGCGATCTCAATCCTGACTGGGACCACACTGAGTAGATGCTATGAGAGTGTATAGGAAGACTCATTGAGTCTCACTCGCCTGTCTCTTCTAGGCCAAATTTAGCCATTTTAAGACCAAATATGTCAGTAAGTAAAAACTATAATCTGCTGTGCTGAAGTTGGGGAAAGGAAAGAGTATCACTTTCATGAATTGCTGGCCCAATCTGTCCAGCAACTCCAGAGTGATGTGTAAGGGTCATTTGACTAAACCCTTGCATGCAAGTTCTATGGGTCAGAGTTGCTGTAATGTTGAGTAACAACAACTAGTTAAGTGGTAAAATATTTGCATCAGTAACGTGAGCTGGTTTTGGAATAAATATGGAAGATAAGTGGTTAAGAGTAGCAGCATTGGTGTTTGGTGCCCAAGACAGGAAAAGGCTACATGATCAGAGCCTTCATCTTTCTTGCCTTTATCACTTGCTTACTGATTTCATCTTGGTCTAGGAACATGCTTTGAAATTATCTTCATGTTGAGGGCATTTTGAATGCCAGGTGCGCACTGTCCCTCCCCCAGTTATTGCCTTGTTAGGCAATGGATGCAGACCTTCATTTCAGTTTATATGTACCAGAATTTCTCCTCTGTACTTTCATTTTGTGACAACCACTAATGCTTTACAAGGCTTGCATATGGAGTGGAGAGGGTAGATGGAGCACCCCCTCCAGTATAGACTTTTTAATACCATTCGAACTCACCCCTTCCATTCATATCCCTTCACGTTGGTAACACTGCTGTAATGCCTGCCCATCAGTCATCCTCGGGCACTTTCATGGAGCCTTCTCTTTTTTAATTGGCCAAGATGCAACCCCAAGCTCTGAGTATTCCTAAACCTCCACTGCCAGAAGCTGGAACTGGATGACATGGGATGGATCACTCAATAAATTGCCTGCTCTTTTCATTCCCTCTGACATAATTGTCATTGGCCACTGTTGGAAGACCAGATACCAGGCTAGATGAACATTGGTCTGACCCAGTACGGCTCTTCTTATGTCCTATCGTTATTTCCTGTTTTCTCTCTAGGCGCTCCCAACACAGCAGAGTTGAGAATCTGTCGTGTGAACAAGAATTGTGGAAGTGTAAAAGGAGGAGATGAAATATTTCTACTGTGTGACAAGGTTCAAAAAGGTAACTGTGATTAGTTTTTCTCCCTCTTTCCAGAATTCATTTCAAATATATTCAGGTGTGGAAGCCAACATTTTCAAACTTGATGGCCTAAAGTTAGGCCCCTAAACCTTCACTAAAGCTCCTAAATAAGTGTCCTGATTTCAGAGTTGCTAAGCACCCTTAACTCCCATTGAACTCAATAGGTCATCAGCACCTCTGAAAATCCAGATACTTAGGAGCTTATGTAAGGACTTAAATGCCTAACTTTAGGCCCACAAGTTTGAAAATGGCCATAGGTTTTAGTTTTTTCTCTCTATACTAACTGGTACCTTCTGTTTCTGGTGAACTAGATGATATAGAAGTCAGATTTGTCTTGAATGAGTGGGAAGCCAAAGGTAGTTTCTCACAAGCTGATGTACATCGTCAAGTCGCTATTGTATTCAAAACCCCACCATTTTACAAAGACATCACTGAACCAGTTACAGTAAAGATGCAGCTGCGAAGACCCTCTGATCAAGAAGTCAGTGAGTCCATGGATTTCAGATATCTACCAGATGAAAAAGGTACAGTTCCTACTAATAGAATTCTTAAGAGTATGTCAAAGCTGTATTTTTACAGGAGAGCAACTTAGAATCAGTAAAAAGTGTGTTTTATACTAATGGCACTGTAGCATTGCCCTTCTTAAGAATAATATTAAGGGTGGTGGATTGTGATTTTTTTTTTTTCTGTATCCACTCTTTAGATCACATATTTATAAGAATTACATTTGGATAGACCCTTTCCACTATAACCAGAAGGCAAACATCAGTTCTGGAAACTTTCTTCACAATACACAGTGGAGACCATTCTAATCACCAATACTCTTTTCTCCTTCCCCTTGTAGATCCTTATGGTAATAAAGCAAAAAGGCAAAGGCAAATCTCATCATTGGCTTTGCAAAAGCTCATGCAGGAATATGGTAAGGAAAACATTTGGTAGTTTGCCTCCATGTTCTTTTTTAAAACTTTGGGCAAAGATTTTTAGTTTTTTAAGAGTAATCCTATTCTTAAATAAAAGGATTAATGGCCTTTTCCATCACAGGTTCCAATGTGTCTGAGAGGCCCAAAGCAGCTCCATTTCGATCTATCCCTGGTGAAGGGAGGATAATTAAGAAAGGTAGATTTGTCTGCACATGTCAATCCAGCATCATTTTGAAACAAATGATGACTCTCTGATTTGCAGTGTCCATTTTCCATAGCGGAGAGTACAATGAGGGCCCTACGTTTTTCCAAACACTGGAGGCTAGTTTTCAGTGGCCAGAGGCACTGGTAGGGTGACATTTGAATATACAATTACCACCTGTGCATAGAGAGAGAAATCAAAAAGCCCTTTCACTTTCTAGTTCATGCATGCTGAGCTGTAGTAACTTGACACACAAATGCAGGCACACAACTGGGAACACACCTGGCCCTCTATCCACCGGGACTCTAGCACTTAAACTTCAAGGCAGTAGTATTACCTGAAGACACCTATTATTTGCACCTACACCCATCCTCTTCCCTCCAGTTCATTCATGGTTTCCTGAAAAGCCACAGTAAATTGTAATTGTCACCCTCATAAGGTGTATGCTGTAGTTTCTTTATCCTGAAAGTGCTGCTGTAGGCCTGCCCCTCAGGTGGAGGAAAAAGGGGGAATCTCTAATACCTGAGCTCCAGCCCAAGCTGCAATGTCAAAGCACATCTTGATAGGAGTGGGCAAACATTTTGGCCCGAGGGCCACATTGGGATTGCAAAATTGTATGGCCGGCTGGGTAGGAAAGGCTGTGCCTCCCCAATCAGCCTGGCCTCTGCCCTCTATCTGCCCCCTCCCACTTCCCACTCCTGACTGGCTCCTCAGAACCCCTGACCCATCCAACCCACCCCCCCACTCCTTGTCTCCTGACTGCTCCCTCCCAGGATGCCCTGTCCCTAACCACATCTCCAGGACCACACCCCCCACCTCACTCTCCTGTCCCCTGACTGCCCCCGTCAGAACTCTCAACCCATCCAACCCCCCATTCCTTGTCCCCTGACCACTCCCTCTCAAGACTTCCCACCTCAACCCTCATCACCCCCTGGGACACCACCTCCTATCCAACCTCTGTCCCCTGGCTGCCCCAACCCCTGTCCACACCCCTGCCCCCTGACAGGCCCCCCGGGACACTCATGCTTATCCAACCCCTCCCTGTCACCTGACAGCCCGCTTACCAGGCCGACATGTCTGGCAGCCGCACAGTTCAGCCAGAGCGAGACATGCTACCGTGCTGATCCCCAGGAGCATGCAGCCCCGCCCCCAGAGTGCTGCCCCTGTGGTGGTGTGGCTCCAGGGGTGGAGGGAAGGTGTGGGAGGGGGAAGCAGCTAGCCTCCCCAGCCAGGAACTCGGGGGCTGGGAAGAACAGTCTTGTGGGCCAGAGTTTGCTCACCCCTGATCTAGACAGCTAGTTTGAGTACTAGCATGAGCCTCGCTAGTACAAGTCCGTGGATGGGGCTGGAGGCTTGCTCCCAGATACGGAATAGACATGCCCTAAGATATTGAGAGTACTTGCTATACTGCCTGAAAGCCATCCATACTTCTACTGTAAGCTTCTCTAGCTTTCACGTTTCAGGTAAAGAAGGGTGATGTGCACAGCCAGTCTAACTGCAGGTTGGCCATTTAGGGTTTGTCCTGCAAGGCCTGATCCAGCAAAGCTCTTAAGTAGGTGCTTAACTGCAAGCCCATGAGTCATCTCACTGATGTCAATAGGACTGCACATGCGCTTAAAGTTAAGCCCATGCTTAGTGCTTTTGCTGTGACCATTTGAACTGCCTGCCGTGTTTTTCATTCTTATCTTTTCCATGCATTCATTAAGAACTGTGTTTTCTTCTCACAGAACCAAATATGTTTTCTCAAACCTCGATTATGCCACTGCAGAGAACTCCTGTAAGCACCAGCCAAATCCCGTCTTACTATTCCTCACCCACATGCAATTCAAATCCAGTCCTACATCACCCTCCAAATGTGCAGGCCATGGGACCGATTAAGCATGATGAAGCTCTTCCTTCATGCTGGCATTCCCTGTGCTCCTCTTCTTCATCAGGCAACACAGTTAATACGCACCCACAGAACAGTTTTGTGGTGGATGGACTTCACCCTAACCCACAAAACAGCAGTTCTCTCTCAGCTCTTCATGAAAATGCTCTGAACTGGACTGATCAGAAGGATCTGAACTACTATGGAGACTTCACCAGCACAAATGGTATAGGAGCATCAGCGATGTCACAGCAAGACATGCAGCATGCATCCGATAGCAGCATCATGCATCAGGCTCACACCATAAATCTCACAGCACCCAGCATTGTTAACATGGAGACTGATGAAATGGGATGCATGAGCATGAATGTAGAAAAGGCATCATTTAATCAAATTTTAAATCCAAGTGATCACAGGAGGCAAATCCATCAGGTGCCTTCTACCAGTACATCCCTAGCAGCTTCTTGTAGCTCATCTTTTAATTCGCAGTCCAACGCATTTCATTCAGCCACTTACAGTTTCCTAGACCCTCAAGTTATGAACGAATCAAGGTCACCCAGTAATCTTATTCAGAATAATCAAAATAGTGCTTCCCATAGCCAGTACTATACGGATGGGAACCAAGGTGAAGAAGAGCTTTTGAACACCTTTGGAGCCTCTCTTGAGGCTCTATTGCAGGGCTTAAACCACTGAGTCTCTGTTTTGCTGTCAGTATGAAAACCAGTATCTAAAGTTTCTCTAATGGCTAGAGAGAAACAACAGTTTATATGTAATTGAATATTCATAGTTCTGCTGTGGGAGTGTGCTGCACTTTTTATATAAAAGTTTATAAAAACCAGTATCTAAACTTTTATATAAAAGTGCAGCACACTCCCACAGCAGAACTATGAATATTCAATTACATATAAACTGTTGTTTCTCTCTAGCCAGGTGCACCAGTGAGCCCAAAGCAATTTTGAGCTCAGCAGCCTGGAACCAGGCTTCCTATAAATCTTCCTATAAATCTAACATGAGAGGAGCTGCAATGTGCTAGTCTTCAGCATTTTTGTAACACTTTTAAAATAAGTGAAAGGGACCAAGCAGCATTTTTTTTCATGTAGTTTGTAGGTTTAATAACCAGAGCAAGACTTCAGGAATAAAGCTTGAAATATCTGTTCAGTTTCTTTAAAGTTCTCAATTAACATTTAAGTAATTTTTTATTTCAATTTGTTTTATTGTGTATAATTAAAATATTTTTATTCACCTCTGTGTTTTCCTTTTTGGCTCCAAGATAAGTTGGTTTTGTGTTTATACTTCATCCCTGTAGACCAGTGGTCTTCAAACTGGGGTGCGCACACCCCTAGGGGTGTGTGAGACCACCCCCAGGGGTGCGCGAGACCCGGGCGCTGCTGCTGCGACCACCCGGGAGACCGCTGAACTCCCGAGAGGGCTATTTTTACACCGCTGAAATGCTTCCGCCGCCGGAAGCATCCGCGTTTTGCAGCGGCATTTCGGTGGACATATCCGCCCCAGGGGGCCGCCAGACTTTATCCTCCACGGCAAGGGGCCGTGGGGGAAAAAGTTTGAAGACCCTTGCCATAGACCATTCAAGAACATTAGAGGGGGGGGAAAAAAATCTGATCCTAACAGTTATTCAGCCCCTCCAACACTGCTTGACTTAAATGAGGCTACTCATGTAAGGCCCCAAAAGCTTAAATCAGCTTGAGAGATGCTGCTTTTGTGTTTGTTCGTATTAGGAAATTTGTTTTTAAGGCATTTTCCACGGCTACTGAGTATCCTTGGCTAGTGGGAAGCCTAAAGTGACTTGTACACTAAGCATCTCTACATAGTTTTTGTACTGATTGCCTAAATTGGTAGAAAAACCAATTTAGTTAAATCAGCACACCTCCCTAGAGTATAGGCAGTTACACTCGTCTAAAGATGTGTTTATTGGTATAGCTACAACCTTTACTAAACCTACCAGTCTAGTTACAAAAACTCTTTATAGGCCTTAGGCCTAATTTCTGAAAAATGACAAGTGATATTTTGGCAGGGGCTCAGTTTCTGGGATACCTTCAAGAACCCTGAGTTTGAAGGCAGCTGTACAGCTATTGTTTGAAATGTGAGGTCGAGGGGTAGTGAATCGTAGGGATGATGACGATCCCTAGATTTACCACATCACCTACTCTTAGTTGTTTTAACATACCTTTTTCTTCTGTATTATGGGAGTTGATCCTGCAAATCCTTATTCCCACACTAAGGCCCATTGAGTTAAATTATCCTTACACTTTGGTGGTGATTGTTCAACATTGGGTTTAGTGTCCGTTTTCTTACTGGCTTCCCTAGTTCCTATGACCTTTGAGGGACAACAGTGCCCCACATTAGATTCTGAACAGAATAGGAAATATATTTTCCACCTAGCACTGACCCTAAAAAGCTGTATGTGTTGTTAGGAAAGATAAGTTTAGGACAGATGGGGGAATGAGTAGTTTTAGTGATGCCTGGCGTTCCTTCTGAGTCAATGTTAACTTTTTATACATACTAAGTTGTCTGTCTTTGGTGTGAAATGTAGCAATGTATGAAAAAACATTTTCTTCATTCTTTGCATAGTTGCTTTCAGTATGTTACATTTCTGATCAGATACGTTTCTATAATAGACTAAATGCTGCTCTCTCTATTCACACAAGCCATCACCTTAATTCAGTGATGCTACTTGAAAGAGTAAAGCTGAGTAAGTTTTGTCCTGATGTTGTTTTTAAAATAAAAGTATAATTTATTTTAGTTTGTTTTGCAATATAAATTACAAACAAACACACACAGGCTGAAAGAGATTTTTATTTATTTATTAAGGGTTTATTTTCTTGTTAAACCTGCAGATTTTAACAAAGTTGCAAAACAAATTACATTAGCGTTTTGGAATTTTCTTTATATTTTATGTGATCACTTCACTACATAGCCAAAGACTATAATCGGATGGTTACATGTATAGGCATCTTACCTATCAGCTTAGTTTCATATAGCAGAGGTGAAAGTCAGCTGGTACAGCATACCAGTAAGAAAACAGCTGCCCATACACAGCCGACTGTACGGACAGGGCTGCTGATGGAGGAGCAAAAGGGACAAGTGACCTTGGGCCCAGTGATATGAAAGGGCCCAGGGCTCTGGCCAGTGGCGCGGTAGCGGCTGGGAGCCCTAGGGGCCCAGTGGCGATTTAAGGGGCCTGGAGCTCCTGGCTGCCACTGGTGTGGTAGCAGTGGCTGGGAGCTGTGGGCCCTTTAATTGGTGTAAGCCAAGCAGCGCTCAAGGGCTGACTGGGGAAATCTGGCCCTAGCCTCAGCCCTGCCCCTTCCAGGGGCCCAGAGTCCTCCCTCTCCACACTTGACTCAGGACCCAGGCCACTGTACGTACCGGTAAGTACTTCAAGTTACTTCCACCCCGATTATACCTCAGTGGAGATGTATTAGGGAAAGCTTGTCTTGATTCAGGATCTTTGGGAGCTCTGCAGATGCATGGAAGGGAGATTCGACCCTATATTTTAAAATAGCCTTTTATAATCTCATCATCCAGCTACACTCTAACTCTTAACTGCGTCTTCACTGCTCCCATAGCACAAACTAGATTAGAGGGATAATGATGACCAGAGTGTTTTTCTGAACTAAGATGACACTAGCAGCTTTTTTTTCCCCCGTTTTTTTGCCTTGTTAGCTTTTTTTAACAGACAGGAGGGGCTGTTGTGTGATATCTCCTAGGTCTATTCCTGCTGATTTTTCCCTATAGATTTTGGAATTATCAGCTAGTTCACTTCAATCGGTTCTTTCAAGAAATCAAGACAATTACACTGGGGGTGTCTGTGAATTCAATCTTACGTTTTCACGTTGCTTCCTTTCTTAGTGTTAGATATATCTGTGTGAACAGTTACAAAGTCAACCACTTCTGGAAGTGTTTGCTCACAGTTACTTTTACATTAGAAACAAAACCTGTAGTCTAAATTATGCTCCTCGATTCTAGAAAGAAATGGGAATGTTCTTTTGAACACCTGCATCCCTGTTTACACATTGCATATAGTTGAGAAGAGGAACTAATTTAATGTGTCTAAGTGAGCACTGACAACCAACCATGGGAAAAGAGGAAGAATTATTATGAATATTCCAAACAAGGTCCTCCAATCTCTCTTGACAAGAGCAGAGCTATGGCAACTTACAGATGCTAAAGCCTGGCCCTACCCTGGAAGCTGACATTGTAATGCAGCTGGGCCATGCAGAAATCAGTAACTTTCCTGACACCAGCAGTGGATACAGTCCACACAACTGTTCCTCACCTCACCACCACATAAACAGCAGTATGGCTTGCAGAATACCCGACATATTTCTGAAACACTTAAAGAAAAAGCCTCTTTAATAATTCCAAATCCCCTCAATTTCTTCCTCAATCTGTACTATTAATCTTTTTTTTTTTTAATTCTTCATAGGGGCAGAAAGAGCTCTATGATGCACTCACTCAGTCTTGATTTTATCAAATATAGCAAGATGTATTTTAAGGAAATCTCAATTTCTGCTTTGGGTTATAATCCATGAGGCCAGTTCAAGCTCACATGTTAAAGTGGGGGCTTGTTAATTTATAAACAAGTTTTCATACACTTATATGCTTTAGCTTCAGCTACAGTGGCAAATCTGGACCATGTGATTCACCACTAGTAGCGCAGATCAGACTCAAATGTTTTTGCTGAGATATGGTTTTCTGATATTTTTATGTTACTGCCTCACTATTCCTACTGCTGGTAGAGCCATAGGGGTAGTGAATTAGCTCTTTCTGTAGATTAGGCTTTTTGTGGACTTCATGCTAAAATTCTATCATGACTTAGCACTTTTTATCTGTCTTGCACTGTTTGTACAGGAAGTGGGACATATTGTAAACCTGCAACTCTTTATTCTGCCATATAAAATGTAACACAAACATATGGCCACTCTTACGGCTCTTTCGCTGAGGAACTTGGACCTGCCAGTATTATACTGAAGAAGTAATACAATAAAAAAATTAATCAATGAACATAAAAAGTATAGCTTAAGCATGATAAAAAAAATCCATTAAAACTGTTTTTCTGATGGAAAATTGAGTTTTCAACCAGATGCAATTTTTCAAACAAATTGGCTACTTTCTGTGGGAATTTTCAACTTTTGTCAAGAAAAACTCCATCGTGTCTGTCAGCCAAAACCCCGAATATGTCTCTTTAGTAATGCCACTATGGTACCTCAAAGAGTTGTAGTTCAGGCACCTCATGTCCCTTTCTCCTCCATGTGGTGGCTTCCCCAGCCAGACTACATCTCTTATGCTGCACAGGGGGGTTCAGCAAGAGGGGGAGACATGGGAAAGGTAGGCTGGTCAGGGACTCTGGTCCCGAGAAGAGAATAGGAGTATGAGGTACCTGAACTACAACTCCCATGAGGCAGCTCCTGAATTTCTCAACTGAATTTTTGGGTATAAAGTTTTCAGCCACCCCGCCCACTCCCCAACAGTCAAAATCCAACCACAGCTTCACATACGGGGGAAATATTGTAGGCCAGATTCTGCTGCACCTACTCATGTTGAGCAGTACTCACTTCAGGAGTAGTCCCACTGATTTCAGAATTCCATATTAACAATATACAACTGATTTCTTATGGTCTGATCCTCACAATTCTCATTTATATAAATAGTCTTTGGCATACTTAGGAGCAGGCTTTTAGATGGCTGATCTGGGAAGTGGTACAAACATCTAGATAAGAATATTATGTTATGATATCTGATGCAAACATGCATCTACATTTTTTTTTCTGGTTGGGAACAAAATTAGATGATATATGGCACGTATGGTTTGAGGGAGAGGAACTTCTCTTTTCAATTAAAGGGTTTTGAATAGTATTCAGGAAAGCATATTTGGTATATCTTGTAAAGATCAGGGTTTGGACATCTCTCTAAATAATTTTTTTTAAACCCTTTACTGCTGTTAATACATCAGCCTGTCAGAGACCCCTTTACACGGGACAGTAATTTATTTACAATAAGGCTGCAAACTAATTGAACAAGCATCAACTGATCCTCAGTTTTTAAGCCAAGTAAGAAAACCTGACAGATCAACATGATCCAAATGTTCAACAGAAATATTTTGCAGGAGATAAACAAGTTATCATACGGTGCACGGTTCAATTTGTTGTCAGCTCCCGATAAGAGAGTCAGTCACTCTTCCTCTTCTCAGCTTGGAAGACTCTAATCATTCAGGGGTGGAGGCCAATCAACATCAACAGACTGAAAGAGAAGGGAGGGTGGGGGTGAAAAGCAAAATCACTAGCTCAGGAGAGTTGGTGTTTTACAAAAGACTTGACTTGCCACTAGCACTTTCTGCACACTAACAAAATAACTAATACAAAAGGGGAAGAAATGGCAAAGCAGCACAGAAAAAGAGAAGGCTGGAGTGAGCTAGTACAAGTGGCATGGGGTATCTGCATTTCTCTGGTGGCTGTACGGTTCTGCAGTGTAAGCGAAAAAGCTTTTAACCTTTAGTGTTTACACTCGGCTTTTCTCAGTGGGACCTAATGCAGTGACGTTGGTCTGAGGCTGCAGCCAGCCAGCTCTAAACAGTATTTCAGGCTGATTAGGGTGAGGTCAATGTGATTAATAACTATTCGTACTGCTGATCAATACAGCAGAAACATCCAGGTATTATGGGACTGAGGACCACGTTTGGAACTGTGGGCAGAGTTTGAGTAAAGTCTGATCGCTCCCCAAATATGACTCCTCAACATGTATAGTTCATTCAGAAAATGAGATGGTCGATTTTATGTAGGTCAGATGATTGTCATCATTACGTCTGGTCAAAATGCACAAATCATATTTGACACATACTTTATTAGCAGCAAGTCTAACAATTAGTGGAATCCGGATTGTCTTTCTCCTCTGGCTGCTGAGGCCCCACTGTCAATTCCATTTGGGTGTAAACCTGTTGCCAGCTCTGCTCCCGAGGCAGCACATCCGTCACTAATGAAGCATCAGGCATTTGTCATGTAGGGGTCACAATGATGGCACATTAAATACCCTGGCTTCAAGATTGCCTAAATTAATCATACCTACTTCTTACCTAATCTACATCTTCATAAAAAGATTAGGTTCTTGGGCTAGGCTAAAATCCATTATTAGTAAAATGACTAATTATTTCCAAGTCCCCAGACATTTTTCATGGGTGTGTGCAGTAATTGCACTGACACCATTCAGCCTGAGAGCAATGCTTATCAGCTGCAGTCTAGCATTAGTTGCTCGTGTTCAGCAGTTGTCTTTGTAGGCTCCTTCCCTTCACCCATTCCCTTTTACAGGGGTACAGTGAGCAAAGATCAAATCCTGATGCTGGCTGTTTCACATTAAAAACAAGTATTAAACTGCAGCCATTTGTTTAAATATTAAATCCAAGCCTATGCTGTTCTCCACAGTTAAAAAATGTTAGGAAAGCAGAATCCCCACAGGATCAATAATTTTTTACAATTATATTTCAGCAATTCCATTTGAAATTCCAGAAACTAAATTACTGATTTTAGTCCATCGTTTTCTTAAGTAAATCACTAAATTTAAAAATATAGGTAGTGAGATGACGACACTGATTCTGACAGTAGAATTAAGCATTTGTAGCATGTGTGCAGTTCCTCAAACATGTCTAGGTGAAATCCTGGCCACACAGCAGGCAGCAGCCAAACTCCTACCAATTTCAATCCACTAGGAATTCATTTAAAATTTAAAAGATTTGTAATCAGGATTCCAAACAGATGCTTCTGTGTGTTTATTTCGTGACAGAGGCGTAAGAATTTAGGATCAGATAACTTAAGTCATTTTCTGTTTCCTTCTTTTCTTTGTTAATGTGAAATTAGTGATGATACCTGGTCTTTAATACTTGCAAAATCTTCCCTTCGTCCTAAGATCTGGTACAGCCAGGCTTCCTTCCATATTCTGCCCTACCAATATGTCTAATTCCTGCTTTGCAGGGACCAGAAAAATTTAGTCTTCGTGCTCATTTGCCATCAGGGTAATGAGAGTGTAATATTGATAGGTGTTAATTAGAAACCAAGCTGAGGCTACCAGCAAGTAGTCAGATGTTATCCAGTGTTGCATCTGAATCAGTGGCATTGATACGAAAGGTAACATTTCTCTTATTTCTGATCCAGCCCCACTTCTCAGAAGTTCTGTGAAAGGCAGACGGTATGGCATACAGAATATGCAGAGCAAAATTCTCTATTGCTAAACTCCACTCCACCACGCACTCATGAACATTATAAAGCCAGAGTTTAAATAAGCAAGCTATATACAGGAGACTCTTCTCCAGGTGAGCAGATTCCTGCTCCCATGGTGAGCCCCAAAGACATCAGTGATGGCCTATGGCTCAATGATGTGTTTAAAATTTTAATGATTACTTTGTATTACCATCATATTTTGCATTAATGGCAGGAAGGATTGTTAATTAGGCCAAAGCAAGAAAGTTTATACATACAGCTTATGGGCTTGTCTACACAAGGCATAAATCCAGAATAGCTATCCTAATGAACTCCATGAGTGGATGCTCTTATTTTGGAAGAAGACTGCCTTATTCCAAAGGAGTTTAATCCATTTTGCAATAGTTAATCTGCTTTAAAATCATACCATACCTTATTCTGGATTATTTTTCATGTGTAGACAAACCCTTACAAATGCAGTTGTTTTGCTGACCTCAAGATGGGATCTATTACAGTGGTGGCCAAACTTACTGACCCTCCGAACCACATCTGACAATCTTCAGATGTTCGAGAGCTGCGGTGCACGTGCTGGGGCTTTGGGCTCGGGGCTTCAACGCCCTGGGAGGAGCCTTCCATGGCTCGGGGCTCAAGCCCCGCCCTGCTGAGGTCCCAAACCCAGCAGGCTGCATCCCCAAGACCGCCCTCCTCGCTAGGCAGAAGCCAGAAGCAGTGCGGAGGGACGGGATGTAGGGTCACGCCACCACCCTCAATTTTTGCCAAGTTTTGCTGGCCCCACTTGGTCACACAGTGCTGCCAGACCCGTCCTTGCATAGCAGCTGCTGCAGCCAACAAGCTGGGAGCTGTGGCCAGCCACCCAGTTGTTGCCACTGTCTCTCCATGCAGACCTAACACTTTGGAGCTGCAGGGAGGGGCCACAGAGGGTAAGGGGGAGAGAATATTTGGGGGGCGTGATTCAAGCTGTTGGGGGTCAACCTTTAAGTTGTGCCCTCCACACTCTCAGCAGGCACCAGTTATTTCTGGCAGAAGCCTGTAGCCCCACCACTGTGCCACAGGGCAATAGCCCTAACCTCTCCCCGCATACCAGTCTGGTAGTTGGGGAATGGGGATGCATGGAGCAGGGAGGCTCCGTGAGCCATACTTTAACTGTAAGAGTCACATGTGGCTTGCAAGCCACAGATTGGCCACCCCAATATATTATGAACAGTTTACCTCTACATCCAGCTCCAGAATGTCAGCAGTTCTCTTAAGTAGGAAGCCAATATTGGGTTTTGTTCTTCCAAAATCTCCGTGTACAAACTCTTTAATGTAACTAGATCTTGCTTAAGGAAAAGTGAGTGTGGGCCTTGCGTGACCGGCGCTGATTAATGTAGAAAGTTGAAAAGGATATGGTGAAAAACACAAAGCAGAAATACCTAAATCTATTTCTCTTTCTGATCCGAGATCCAGTGTAAGTGTTTGGAAAATCAGTTGTGGGAGCCGTTGCCATCTTTAGGTTTTGGGATCTAGCTCTAAAGTTGAAAGCTACCATACCTCACAATCCATGCTTTTGTTTGTTTTAAACTGAGTGATGACACTTTACTAAACTCTAAACCCGTTACAGTAAGTAGCACACACCGATATTCAGTTATTAGAACAGTTTCTTTTTAAAACTGTTATATAACTATTTCTCAGATAATAAATCAGTGAGTCATACTGATAACTTTCCTTAAACAGACTCATAGACCCTAAGTGTTAGGCAAATATTAAAACATAAAAACAACTACATTTGTCCCAGGATCTAACAAACTTGTAAATACAAATTAATTACATATTTTGAACCTCCCCGACACCCTTCACTGCATCTAGGGAATGAAACACATTTCTCCTGATTCAATGGAAGCTGGAATAGGACTCTTGCTATGTTCATTCACACAGTGTCTGGAGGCCCATATAAGAACGAGAACCAAGAGTATGGATTAAAAAGTGTTTTTTCAGGCAAAACAGAGAATTTTTTAACACATCCATTGAGAACACACAGCATGTTTATAATGCTACGACCCAAATCAATCTGAAAAGAACTATTGGCCATGTCTGATACTTAACTTCAATACTGAGAGGTTTTACTTAAAAAAACAAAAACAAAAAAAGCTAAGTGCTTAGGGTATACTACGGATGTAGAGCCAAGTGTTGCCCTCAAAACACCACTGAAGACTTCAGTGAAAATACAGGCAAAGAAACTCAGCAACTGGCATATAACATTCACAGATCTTTATCCCAAAGGTTTACAACACTTCATTTTTAAATTACAGATAAAGGGCCTGAAATCTGTATACAGTATATCTATACATTTGTTGCTCTCCTGTACCTTGAAAATAATTAGGGGCTTTTTTTGTTATTAGGCAAAACAACGTATACCAATTGCATTTCTGAGCTTATAACTTGGACTTGTTTCAGCTCAAAGCAAACTTAAAAAAAACCCAATGTATGAACTGTTGAAAAATCAGGCGTTTATAATGCAAACAGACGACAGCAGCACTTGCAAAAAAACCCCACTGCCTGTATGACCACGGTAATAATACACTATTTCTAAAATTTATCATGCAGTAGGTCTAAAAGGATACGTCCCTGCCTGAGTTTTCAGATGCAGGCGAAAGTGATGGTCATCTATGTATTCGGATTTCATGGTATGAATAACACGAGATCTTACAGCTAAAGGTCTTCTATGAAGAACCCGCAGAGGTGTTTTTTGATCAATTTTTAATTCCTGTTGGAGAATTTAAAACAAATAAAGAACTGCCCAACACAGTGCATGCAGAAAATGAACATGTATATAGCTTTTTCTTTTCATATAAGACAACTTTTTAATAATAACTTCTGGTAGCTGAAGAATCTTCTGAGAAGTGTTTCTTCTTTAAGTCTTCCTCCAAGTATATCAAAGAAGAAAGGGGGCGACTATCTTTTAAAGTCTTATTGGGAAGGCTTCATGCGGATACAAGCTAGTGGAACCACAAACGCAGAGGCATAATAACCTTGAAATCTCCATAGTGTCTTGCTGGAATAACTCCAGGATTTACAAACTCAATGAGAGCCTCAGGGCACTCTCAAAAAAATTAAAGGCTTTTGTCTAAACTGCATCCAGCCCTCCACAAGAAAGAATTAGAAAGCAGAGCTGAAACGACCAAAGATTTCGTCACATTCCTTTAAAGAGCTTTCCTCTACAATAAGAGGCATTGATTTGGGAAGCATCTTTTTCTTGTGTGATAAAAAAAATATTGAGCAGCAATTGTCCTCATGCATTTTAATACTTCAAGTCAAAACCCACACAACTTTTAGAGCAAAGACTAAGTAACAGTAGTCTCCACTTGAGAATGCTTTTGCTACCAGACTCTTAGGCCAAAATTCCAACACTACAAAACCTGAACATAGAAATGGGCATTCTACCAGCCAGCATCTCTCAACACGTGTCTCACTAACACTTGGGACAGTCCATATTCCACCACTGCATTCTTTTTACTTCAAATACATGTATCAGACCTATGGCTGCATGATCGTGCACAGCCATATGAACATGGATTTATTTGCTGTGACTGCAGCTGGACAGAACAAGAAGCTATAGCTGCTAGTTCTGCTTTAACCTCCTCCTCTGTTTTGCTCATCTACCCTTAGCAATGTTGAGATGGCACAAAGGGCACTAGGGGAAAGGGATTTCCACCTCCAAAAGCACTTTGTGCTGTCTGATAATTGGCATAACGTCTGCCTTTGAGTAGGCTAATAAGTGGTCATCCTGGGTGAAGGAGAAGCACAGCAACAGTGACTGTGTGGTAGGAAAGAGTAGACAACAGCATAAGAGGAATGGCAAATGGGAGAGTAGATACAATAAGCGCAAGAATAAAAAAAAGCATGAGGAACCCATGATCAATGAAACACAGTGAGAGAGAAAAGTGAGACACATGCACTTCCTACCAAGAGGTAGACGCTCTATAAAAGCAAGAAAAATACAGATACCTTCATAGCATCTAGAAGTGCAATATCTTCCTTCTGTATTGCTTTGTCTGTCCATATTAAGGCACTGTAGGTCTTTGTCTTTTCCTCCTCACCTTCTTTCATATGTCCAATTGCCTCTCTAAACAAAAGAAATGAAGCACACCTAAGGATAACTACACAGCTGTATAACTGAGGATGTTTGCAGAATTCCCAAAGCAAAGCATCGTTTTGAAATCCCTTGCCAGAGACAGTAAATACTGACCTGGTGACAAGCTGTAAATCTCGAACTTTTATTTTGTCTGAAGAGTTATTAATTTTCTGCGGTGTCAGAAAAGGAATTAGTTAGCAAAGCTGCCCTGTTACAAAAGTACATGTGCTTTATGATTTTCATGAAGTGCAAATGATTTACCTGCTGAAGTTCCTTCATTTCCATGACAGTAAAATGTATTCTATGAGGATTCACAAGCTCAATTGCAAAGGGCCTTCCTGGCAACATGCATAAAGTCATAAAACATAAAAACACGTTCTAAATTAATGTTTGGATTTATGCATTAAGGTCAGAAGGTGTGAAAAATGTGCCTACTGTTCTGCACCACACATATGGGGTTTGAGGTTTTCAGAGACATGGCCATCAGATGGAAGGAAAGTAACAAGGGACATTTTTTGGCTACTAAATCTAAGTATTATCAGCAAGTGCAAATTACTGCTTCCCAGAAGACATCTTGTACAAGTCTGTGCTAATTAAAAAATAAAGTAAGAAAGAAGTTAATTAGCTTATTTTCTGTCACCTACAGCAATGCCCAGGTGCAGGATGACATTAAATCCAGCTCCCTCAACTAAACATCTGTTGAAATGGCTGCACTTTCTGTGCTCTGGGCCAGCGCTGATCCCAAGATATGCAATGCCTGGAATTATACCACAAATTAGCCAGCGTCTGGTACACCTCATTATTGATTTTTACTGTTTTTGCTACAGTTGTTTCAGTGTAGCTGAAAGCTATTGGAAGTATTAGCATAGCTGATTAAAGGAGCTACATCCAGAAAGTGAAATGACCATCTTGAAAGAGCAACAGGCGTTTTTCTAACTACAAGATGCAAAACAGGGTTACATAACAGAAAACAATATATTTATTAAGGTGACATAAATGGATTAAAATTAGGAAATGCAAGATAGAACATTTATATCAAGTTATGGATTCTAAATGTTTGTATATGTGCCGCCAAGAAGATTATGGCGAGGTTCTTTTTATGATATAATGTCAGTCTGTATCTCTAAATAAACACATCAGTAAACTTATTGAGAGAATGTTTCAAAGTAGCATTTGTGTCACATTTACAAACAGCAAAATGTGTCTGAGTAGTTCCAAGACACCATTTTGTTCAGTTTACACCTTTAATAAAGGGACATTCCAACCTTACCACTTCCTAGCGTTCTCACATCCACATCTTCTCTTCCCGAGGATGAAAAATTAAAACCTTTAAAAACAAATATGAACAGAGAATGAGAGATTTTACCTTTTAAATTTTTTAATCAAAGCGTTCTCAGCTTGTTTGTAGAAAAAGAAGAAAAACTGTTTACACTGATTTTAAAATGTAGCCTGCACTCTATTTTAACAAAACTGGAGACAGTCACTGTCTCATCCCTCAAACAGAAACTTCCTAGTTCCTCTGCTTGAGTGACGGACATCACAACCTTGAGAAAGTTTGGAAGAGAAATTCAATCCCAAAAGGAATCCCACTCACTGCTAATCTCTACTCCTTTTCTTACCCAGATGGAGTTAAATACCTAAAGGTTGTGACTAAACTCAATCTGAGACTCCAGCCTCTTATCCCCTCATGCCGGGACTCTGATCCTAAACACACTCATGAGCTTCCCAAGGTTTTAACGAGATTCCTCACCTCTGTCTGTTAGCCATACACTTGGCCAAAAGGGGAAAGGAACTTCAGGTGTCACCTGCAAGAACAGACTTTCTCAAGGTATGGTAAAGATTAGATCGGTACTTAACTTCCTACCTCTGACCCTTTCCCCAGTTAATTTGGCCCAGAAGCAGTCACACCTCCATCCCTCCTAGGAAGAACATGGGAAAAATTCACACACTGGATGACAGTAGCTTTGTGGAACTGTCTCAAGAGAATTCTGTCAGTCACACAAACTGGACATCTCTCTTCATCGTGTATGGGGTTTCCTCGGCTTCCGCTGACAGGTGAGTGATGGACAGAAGCAGTGAAGCCTACCCAGTCATCTCCATCAACCATCAGTGTACTTATTAGTTCTATCAGGTCACTAACCACATCAGCAGCAGAAATGCGAAGGTGATCCCTTGCTTGAGTTCTGCAAGCTACCATTTGGAGCAGCCCTTCATACCTTTTCTCACCAGTAATGTACAGGCTGGTGTGGACAGTAGCTCTGGGAGTTCTGCATGCTGAAATCAGGTGCCTCTCAATACCTATCCTAATAGTATGCTGTGATTACTACTTTGGGATTTTCCCAGGGTCCAGTCTGACACATACAACTGCAGGGGAAAAGGAATTTTGCTAATTTTGAAGTCAATTTGTCCTAACGGTCACTAACCCTGAGTCTGGTGGCCAAGAAATGGACAACAAGCACCCATCCCCTACAGGTAAACTCCTATTTAATTGATTAGTGTTTAGACAGTTAATCTCTATGCATATCAGAAAGGTAGTGAAACAAGACCAAGAGAAAATGGTTAGGGTAGGTATTCTGGAACACCTGAGACAGAAGCAATTAGTTAACAAGGCTTTCCAGCTGGGAGTATGAGGATCTACAGCTCTAGACCCTGCTGCATGCAACCCACCTCCCAACAGCTGTGGCAGTGCAGCAGTCAAGAGGCTGTGAGCCTTGCAGGCCCAGGATGTGCTGTCCACAGAGGACCTGACTGGCAGCGCTTCCAGGGTCCCTGATGGGTCTAGGTACAATAGTTAAGCCTGGAGCAGACCCCAAGAATTTGTCTGTGCAACTAGGTGGATCCCCAGCCAGCTGCTATGATAGACCCTGCTCCTTCATCTTCCTCTGATTCCTGGCTTCTAACTCCCAGCTCTGACCCTTGGCTCCAGATCAACCCACAAGATCTGACTCTACACACTAGGCTTGACCGCTCATGCCCCAACCATGCCTGGGAGTTAAGCCCCACTCGCCACGGGATGAGTACGTTCACACTTACTTCACTTTCACATTGCACTAGTCAAAGGATAAGATGATAAACCAATATGTTATTAATCTTTTTAGCATTTCTTAATTGTAAATAGTGTCTTCTGTAATGAGCATTGATTTATAAATTGTTAAGAGGTGTAGGAGTTAAAACAGACTACCATACATGCTGGACCCACTGGCACTGTCGGGCTCAGCTGCAAAACGATTTTAAAAGAGTAATACTACTATGTAAAATAAAGCAAACATTGAATTATTTAATGATCAGGCATAACATAGGCTATAGAAAGACCAGCCTTAGCTTACAGGGACAGCTGAGAAGGATGAGAGAGTAGTTCTCCTTCCATGTGCATTCAATTTGCCTGTCTATTGAGGCTGGTAACCAATGGGCCAGTTGTGGGAGTTGTTTTCAGGATGTGTAAGAAAAATTAACCCAAAAATTAACTGTGAATTAGATATACAACACTGGACACTCACTGTCTGCTTTAAATGCTGTCATTAAGTGCTCGGAAATCAGTTCTTCCACTGAAGACTCCAGCTTTCGCTCTCCATCTATAATCCAGGGAGTTTGTGGTAAATTCCTTGAATATTTGTTGTACCTTCCTGTCAATAAAACAAGTATGTTACCATTAATTCATCTAACACAGTGGTTCTCAACCCTTGCGGCTGGTGGGCTGCTTGCAGCCCAATCAGCACACAGCTGCGGCCCATGTGACATCCTCAGTGCCATACAGTAGGATATATATTGTGTGGACGTTTCATCTGATGAAGTGGGTCTTAGCCCACGAAAGCTTATGATCCCAAACATCTGTTGCAGATCCAGAAACATCCTTTTGCAGATCCAGACTAACACGGCTATCCCTCTGCTACATAACACACTGAGTGCTGCATATGTGGCCCACAATAGTAAATAGGGTGAGAATCACTGAGCTCACAGAATGGACTGGCGCTTTGAGTTCTAGTGTTTCATAACACATTACACCTAGTCTTATAGAGGTGTTGGAAAGATAAACGCTCATGCTTGCTAATAATAATTTACATATTATGGGGAGAGCACAACAGGAAGGCTCAGGAGGAAATTAAAAATGTATTCAGTGCAGGGTTTGGATGATGAATGTTAAGTAAAGTGGGGTCCAAAACTGAAAAGGGAGGGTAAAAGGAAATATCAAATAATGTCACATTCACTGAATGCCCTGTGTTAAAAATAGTATATGATTATGTAATTAAAGGTTGTATGATAATACACGTGCTCCAGGGGTCAAATTAAGGCTCTGCAGCAATCTTAATTCTGGAATTTTTGAGTATTTGACTTTGTCACTTCATTGTTCTTTTTAACATAGTTTGTTGGATGTAATTAGTGTATTTATTACTGCATCATATCACATTTCTCTTCCTTTTTCTTTTTTTTTTTAAATGAAATTAAATGCAAAAAACAATGCTAATGCATTGTTACAGCTGATATTTTACATCTTACGGATAGGAAATTCAAATGTAGGGATTCTCCAGCAACTGTAACTCAGCAAGATTGCACACCTGTATTAAATCATTAAAATTGACACCATGTACTAAATACTACACAAGCACAAGGGATCGCCAATTACAGTTGCTATGGAGATCACAGTTTTGAATTTCTGATTTCTGTGCATAACTAAAATAGAAATAGGAAAACAGTACATCAGAGCTGTTCTCTCCATTCTGATAGCTGATATGTGCCAGAGACGTCACAGCTGGAGCTGGTTAGAACGTCATTTTATTAAAGCCAAAATGTTTCAGGGAGACTGTGATGGGTTCAGTCACAGAGACCCCCCCTTGGGGCTGTCATCTAATGTGCTGGAATTACCTCTGAAACCGTTTTGCACTGCCAGCTTGGGACTACAGAACCCTGCCTTGTTGAGTCACACACGCTGGTTTGCTGCAACCCAGAACCAGGTCTGGTCCACGCCTCCAAAGCTGCAGACTTTAACCAAAAACTGCTCAGCAAATCACCTGTCTCCAGAACCCAGACACCCAGTTCCCAATGGAATCCAAACCCCAAATAAATCTGTTTTACTCTGTATAAAGCTTATACAGGGTAACCTCATAATTTGTCTGGCCTCTATAACACTGACAGATATGCACGGCTGTTTGCTCCCCCGGGTATTAATCACTTACTCTGGGTCTATTAATAAACAAAAGTGATTTTATTAAGTATAAAAAGTAGGATTTAAGTGGTTTCAAGTAATAAAAGAAAGAACAAAGTAAGTTACTGAGCAAAATAAAACAAAACACGCAAGTCTAAGCCTACTACCTTTAAGGAACTGAATATAGGTAAATCTCACCCTCAGAGACATTCCAATAAGCTTCTTTCACAGACTAGACTCCTTCCTAGTCTGGGCCTAATCATTTCCCCTGGTAATGTTAGTCCTTGTTAGTTCCAGCTCAGATGGTAACTAGAGGATTTCTCATGACTGGCAATCTCTTTGTCCTGCTCTATCCCCTTTTATATCCCCTTAGCACAAGGTGGGAATCTTTTGTCTCTCTGGGTCCCCACCCCTTCTTCTAAATGGAAAAGCACCAGGTTTAAGATGGATTCCAGTATCAGGTAACATGGTCACATGTCCTGGGAGACCTGAAGCCTCCATTCTTCCTGGCCTGACTCACACACACACAGGAAGGCTTACAAGTAAACAGAGCCATTTACAATCAATTGTCCTGGCCAATGGAAGCCATCAAGATTCCAAGACATCATTAATGGACCACACTTTGCATAATTACGATAGGACTTCAGAGTAATACTTTATATTCCTAGCTTCAGATAAAGAACGATACATTCATACAAATAGGATGAACACACTCAATAGATTATAAGCTTTGTAATGATATCTTACAAGAGACCTTTTCCATAACACATATTCCAGTTACATTATATTCACACTCTTACCATATTTCCATAAACATAGGGAATGAAACGTCGCACAGACATATCTGGGAGGGTCGAGGGAAGGAGAGAGAGAGGTATAGAGCCTGATGATTAGGTCAACAAGAAACTCAAGCCTGGTCTACACTAGAGAATTAGGTCAGCTTAACTTCAATAATCAGAAGTGTGAAAAATCCATACTCCTAAATCCCTGTAGCAGAGTGGCTACCTGCTCCCAGCCAGAAAAGGGTAAAGCCAGCCCTGGGAGAGGGCTGGGGCTGCAAGTTCAAAGCCCAGGCTGATGAGAAGGCAGGCTCAACTGGGTGGCCACACCCCAAACAGACCAGCAGGCCCTTATAAAAGGGCCAAGAAGCAGGGGCTTAGCAGAGAGAGTCTCCTCTGGCTATAGAGGCAGACAGGCCTGGCCTCTGGGGAGACTAAGCAGGGTACCTAGAGTGGAGCAGGGCTGGAGGAAGGCCAGAGGAGCTAGGAAGCTCCGGTCTGGAAACCCCCAGGCTGCAGGGCTTAGGAGACGGCCAAAAAGGGATACTGGGGTTGCAGGGACAGCCCACGGGGAGGCAGAGGCAGCAAGCCAAACCTCCCTTGCCTGTGATGACTGGCTTATACAGACTGCAGTTGGCCCCAGTGAAAGGGGGCTAGATGGTGATTGGCAGTAGCCCATGAGGCAAGGTGGGGATAGCGGGTGGGGGTTCCCTGGAGAGGGGAGACCCAGCGAGAGTGTGTGAGTACTGCAAGGGTGCAACACCTCAGGGAAGAGGGCACTGGGGTCTGGGAAGGACATGGGGCCCGTGGCAAGTGGGACATTGGTCTGCAGAAGGCATTCCGGATGCTGAAAAGCTAATTCCCTGGACGTACCAGCAAGAGGCACCGCAGGGGTGAGTCACGGTGCCATGACAGTCCCCAAGTAGACAATGCTAGGTTGACAGAAGAATTCTTCCATTGACCATCTCGGGGAGATGGATTAACTACATCACCGGGAGAATCCCTCCTGGCACAAAAGGTAGAAGCGCTGTATTGCTGCAGTTTGTACTGTTTTAAGCGAGACAAGCCCCCACATTCAAATCCCTGTGCCTCATTCAGAGTGATGTGGGATGAAAAATTTTGCCCTGAATCAGGAAGAGCAGGGACTTGAACCTGGGTCTCTCACATCCCAATACTCTAAACCAGGGGTCTCCAAACTTTGAGATGAGGGCCATATTAGATTTTTGAAGGGGCTTCGTGGGCCGAAGCAACTGTGTGCTCATCCGCTCTGCAACCCTGGCATGAACGCAGTGATGTCATGAAGTTCTGATGTCATAAAGTTCCGCCGCCGCTCTGGGGTTTCCGGTGCTGGTCCCTTGCCAACCAGGGTCCCCCCGCCAGCCCCACTCAGTGCCTGCTGCTGGCCTGGGTGAAGGGACCCAGGCTGGCAGTGGGCTGAGAGCCTGGCTGGCAAGAGCCTGCCGGCACGACCCCCAGACAGGAGCCTGTCGCTGCTCTGGGATTCCTGCTGCGGGCTCCTGCCAGTCAAGGTCCCGCTGCTGGCCCCGATTTGTCCGGCCCCAATGTTGGCTGGAAGCCTGGACAAATCGAAGCCGCGGGCCGGATACAGCCTGCGGGCCGGATACAGCCTGCGGGCCGTAGTTTGCAGACCCCTGCTCTAAACACCTACCCACACGTCACTTCCCAAATCACAAAGGTTAGGTTTCAATCCAAAAACACACATTTCAACACAATTCCATTTTCATGAAAACATTCGGAAGGTTTTAGTTTTGTTTCAGAATGGAACAAGGCTAAATTTAGAAACCTCAAAAGCTGCCATAAAACAGAATTGTCTTCCTCTTCTCGCGTGTTAATACAACACCTCCCACAGAACATAAGGGCCGCTTCACTCAAGGAACAATCCTGAACTGGCTGGGAGATGGAACTGGGTTATCTAAAAGGTCTTTTCCATCTCTCACTTGTATGAGAAATAAGAGTGTGTCATGGCAAGACCTGATTTATGTAGAACTGCAGGGTGCAAAAACCCTATTTTAGTATAAAGTTAGAGAGACCCCTTCAATCTGAAATCTAGTTTATTAAAAACATAAGAGTTCAAAGCAGTTACAGGTACAACACCTTCCTCTCACCCCCCTGGGTCAGCTTTTAAGATTTTACTGTCACATTTTCCTGTTTTTAAAAGTGTTTCTCCCTCACCCCCTTGCTCTGTGAAAAACCCCACACAAACAAATGAGGAAACTGACTAATACTGCTTGTGTGTGGCAAACAGTGAAATGAATATGCACAAAGCATTGTCAAATGCACAAAGTAATCAAAATGTGAAGAGAGAAAAATACTAGATCTTTCTCAATTTCAATAAACTTAGGTGTTACTTGTAACAATAGTAGGTTAAAACCACGCTAGAAAGACAGGATTTTCATTTTGACAGTTTACTCTTAATATTGCAAATTTTTACTAAGAGTTAAGAAATGCAAAAGTGAAGGTACTGAAAACATCAGCGACTCTCATGCACTCCACTCACGGGGTCAAATTCTGATTGTCATTTATACTGCTGTAAAACAAGAGTAACACCACTATAGTCAGTAGACTTTGCTCTACTCTGGATTTACACTAGCCTAAACTGAGAACAGAATACTGCACATTGTCTATTACTGGATTTATAAACAAATAAACAGGGATGCCTATCCAAGGCTGTAAGCGCCCCTGCCATAAGTTATAAAAGCAATAGGAGATCACCTGAAGAACACCAAGCCCCTCTCTCCTCCATATCTTAGTTCAGGGCAATTGCCCCTGTATTTCCCCTCACTGGTCCAGAAAAGACACCCTCTCTCAGGCTTTCAGCTGCCCAGCCGTAGCCTTTCTTGCGTGGAGACCCATGTCTCAATCCCTTCTGACTGGGGTATTTCCAGGCTGTACAGTTCCCTGCCTTCACTGTGTTATCCCCAGCAGAGGCAGGCTGCCCAAGCAGAATTTGCTTGTTTTCTCTTCAGAGACGGTTAATAGATGTAACTGCTGCAATTGTAAGGTACCACACAGGTTTCTATGCAAGGCTCTGTTATTCTTAAGGGAAAAGCACTACAGAAAAAAGATATTACAAACAATAAAAGAACCTACATACGTGCTAATTAGCTTGCAAGGAACACTCCAATCCCAACATTGATACTGCCAGGAGCAGTCCTTCAAATCTCCATCCAAGGGGATTCCTTGCGGTTATAAGCTGATCATAGTTTCAACTCAGACTGAGCATCCAGTGCTATGGGGCCTCATTAGACCCAGTCTTTCCAAACCTAACCTAAGGACTGGGCGCTTCATATACCAGGGTCTCCTGTCCATTTGTTGGATCAGGAAGAAGACCCTGAGCCAGTTTAAAACCAGGCTATTTATCCAAAAGTCCTTTGTTTGTCTCTTAGTCCCTGGAGAATCCAGTTTGAACTAGCATATGCATACCTCTCCAGAGGGGTTGCTTCAAAGGGATGACAATGGAGAAACTACATTAGGAACCCTCTTTTAGTATTTTTTTTAAAAAAAGAAAATAAAAGTATATGTAATTCCACAACACATACACATTTGCATTTATAATACAATGACCCCCCCCAAAGGTATTAAATCTAATTCAATAAGTTTTAACTTCATTCAATAAAGTTTATGCAGGATATTGTAGGAAACTGAGAGTCTGTCAGACTCCCCACACATGAATTTTCTCAAAGGCCCACCTAAGCAGCAGCCAGTGAAAATAGATGTATGTGTTTTGCAGCATGCTTTGAAGGCCAACAGCCTTGGGCTATTTTGGTCCCATTAAAATAAATATTCACAGCCCAATTAGTAAATTAAAATATTACACATATGCAGTATGGAAGAGCTAGCTGGCTATGGACCGTTAACTTTTCCATTTTAATATTTTATTTTATATCCTTTTTCCCCCCCTTTGAATGTTCAAACTACAATACTTGTAGCTCTGTATTCTGATAATCATTATAATGCAATCTCATGCTTCATGGCTTCAACCGGTCACCTATGGGACTCACAAAGGAAAGGGGTGTATGGATCACCTGCTAGAGCCACCTGGACATATCTCACCTAATTGATTCCCTGCCATTGCAGGGGCCTCAGGCATTGGTGGCACTTCAATCTCTCCAGTTCTCTGTCTTTAGTCTCCTGAGGACTACAGTGCTTTCATTTAACTAAAGTCATTGGGCTGAACATAGGGGTATCTGGGTGATATAAAGAAGTCAGACTAGATCAGTGGTTTTCAAACTGCGAGTTGCGACTCAGTACTAGGTTCTGGTCAGCACCACTGACTAGGCCATCAAAAGTCCTGTCACCATGCTGCGCCCCAGAAGAGGCCAGCAGATCTTGCTCCTTGGGGGCGGGGGAGAGCACACAGGGCTCTGTATGCTGCCCTCACCACGAGCACTGGCTCCGCACTGCCAATGGGAGCTGGGAGGGGCGATGCCTACGGGCGAGAGCTTAGGAGCTGGACCTGCTGCTGGCTGCTTCCGGGGCACACCACAGTCCGTGGTGCCAGGACAGGCAGGAAGCCTTAACACCCCCGCTGTGCTGTTGACCAGGAGCCGCAAAAGATAATCCCGTGCCCCAATACCTTGACCTAGCCCTGCACCTCAAACCCCTTATCCCCACCTTCACCCAAAGCCTGCATCCCCAGCCCAGAGTCCTGACCCCCTCCAACACTCCAACCTCCTGTCCCAGCCCTGAGCCCCCCCAAACCCAGAGCCCCCTCCTGCACCCCAAATCCCTCATCCCCAGCCCCACCCTAGAGTCTGCACTCCCAGCCCAGAGCCCTCACCCTCTCCTGCACCTCAACTCTCTTCCCCAGCCCAGAGCCCCCTCCCACACCTTGAACCCCTCATCCCCAGCTCCGTTGGGTTGCGGGCATCAACAATTTTCTTCAACTGGGTCACCAGAAAAAAAGTTTTAAAACCGCTGGACTAGATGATCTAATGGTCTCTTCTGGCCTTAAACGCTATGAAATGAAAGGCAAGTTACAAGTAATCTCTTTTCCTCTCTAGAGAAATTCATTAGAACTTCACTCTTGCATATCTGTTTTCTTTTTTCCTGTGCTTAATAACAAGAGTGATAATAAATAGCAGGAACCCATTTGGTTACATAGTAGGTACTGTACAACATATTTTAAAGAAAATAGCAAGAGAAATATTTTACCAGCCACAAAAATTGCACCATTAGTACACTGAATTTCCAGAGCAGCACAGATATTCTTTGGTGAACTTGGTGGACATGGAAAATGCCTGAATTAAAAAAAGAAAGATTCAAAAGACTAGCAATTTCAAAACATGATACCGAATCATTGTAGCAAAAATTAATCCATGCAGTTGTTTCCATGTAAACAAAGCACGACTACAATATAGCCTCTCTATTCATATTAAAAACTGTGAGACCCCTTGCAAATCTTTAAATGAACAAACATGAAACACATTGAGCATAATACATTGCAAAATCACAGAACCGTCGGTCCTGCATCAGTTGAGATTGAGCCAATCACAACACGTCTTCCAATCTTCTGCACTGCAAAATATACTTTGTTAATTTATTTTGTCAACTGATATTATAATTTTATGTATACTTCAAAGTATACTAGCAAAAAGCATTGTAGTACACTTTACAGAAATAAAGAAATTCTTAATACTGTAGGAACCTAGCTACATCATCTGCTATTAAATCTTTGCTGGGAGGTGGGGAAAAGACCAATGATTTATGTGTAGTTCAGCAAAGTCCATATTAGAAAGTTTTTGCTACTATGTTGCCACCTCTCAATTTTATTGTGAGTCTCAAAATTTGGTATTTGGTATTTTTCTTAAAGTCCCCCTCCCAGAGTCATGGAATTATATGAGAATTTTGGCATCATTTTTAAAATAAGTAATCTTCACCATTTCAGATAAAAGCTTGAAAGTACAAACTCTCAGGCTTAAAAGCCAGAAGGCAAAATAAAAAACCTAAAATGTATTTTTTAAAATATTTTAATTTTTTGGGACCTGACTCATGATTTTTGAATAGCTGGGGATGGCAATATTGCTACTATATTATATTTTCAGTTTTAAGCATTCCAGGCACAGAACACTTAGTAATTTACTGCTGGTACAACAGGGGAACAGTGCTGGAACTGTGGTAGTTTGACTATGCGGTGATAATCTAAAGTTGTGCCCTTGTGGTACAATCTAGCCCTAAATTTGCCAATCATAAAATAATCTGGGGGAAGGGGAAACTGTTTTCAGCATGTTCACTTTTCAACTCTTTGTGATCTAACTGAAGCATTGTGAGAGTATTTCTTAAAAGATAATGATGACACATTCTAATGTCATCAAAAGATATGCAAATACAACATTTCCTGACCAGTACATACATATGATTACATATATCAGGAGATTTAACAATTAACAATGCTTGTGCATTTCCCTCTAACATTTTCCTCCCCATCTGAATTCTGTACAGAAGCAGCCCAAAACTAAGAAAAACACAATTTCAATGTATACTTACTCACGGAAATCCTCTTCTTTTATCTTGTCCAAAGCCTTTATAATTGCCATTCTTGTGAAAACAGACTGCACAGTGAAATGAAAAATAAAATATCTGAGTCAAGGAAATATGAGAGGCTGCAGAGAGGATGTGGGTAGGGTAATTACATCATTTTGCCTTATGAGAAAACAAAGAACCCAAATACTCTTACCAATATACTTTAAGTATTCTATTTTCCTATGCCTGAAAACCCTACCAATCATGGTCTTCACTCTTTAACAATACACGCTGGTCAGTATGTCTGATTTTGCCAATACTTACGCACATGAATAACTTGACTTGCGAACATAAAGCTACTCAACATTGGCATCTGCAGGATTGAGGCGTACACATTTTTAAAGTGTGTGTGTAAGTTAGCATTGAAAACTCATAATAAAATCAATGGGACTTAGGCTCTTTTGTTTTACCCATCTCTTTAATTCTAGAAGATACTCAAAACATATAATTACTTGTTCTATCTCATTCTATGGTTTATATCCAACTTCCTATAAATTGAAATACTGGAGTTTGGGAGAAGTAGCGTGGAAAATATCATTACAAACTATGTTCTCTTCCACAAATCGTTTCACAACAAAACATAACTTTTCCTCAAAAATATTTAATGTTTGTTTGTTTTCAACAACATCCCCAAGCGCTCTCCCCATCGACTCTGGAACTCCACTGCCGTGAGAGGCGGAAGCAGAGTCGACTCGCCGCTACGAAGACACCGAGGTAAGTCGACCTAAGATATGTCAACTTCAGCTACGCTATACTCATAGCTGAAGTTGCAGATCTTAGACTGATTTCCCCCAAGCCCCTGTGAAGACCTGAGCTTAGTCTCTCTATGGCCTTGTATACGCTGGTGTTGGCATTTAAGATATGGGTAGCTACCTGCTGCAGTGAAAAGCCGGCTGTGTTCACACTGCGGTATGTGGCTACATGTGGCAGTGAAAGTGGGGAGGCAGTGCAGAAAAGCTCCAGAAGCAGGAAGCTGCTGAAAACTTTCCATACTGCCTTCTCTCTGACGGAGTCTTTCCACACTGCTGGAATCTTTCCTTGCAGTTGGAAAGGCTCCAGGAGCAGGGAGGCAGTGGGAGATGCGGGAGGCATTGCATGGTGGAGAACCATGTAGGGTACACAGCCTAAGGTTCTGGTGTGTCCTTACTCACCTAAGCTGTGCCTCTCTGTCTGCACTGCTATTTATACCTGTGCAGGGGAGTATGCAGTGCATGTACTCTACACACCATGGTAACTATAGACTATATCTCAGTTCTCTGTGTGTGAAGTGAGGATAACAACACTCCTCTACTTCACAGAGGTGCTGTGAGGATAAATGCATTAAAGCTTGTGAGGCACTCACATAGTAGGATGATAGAGACCATATAGGTATCTTACATATATATGTACTTAACAGACATCTTAATATAGTCTGTAAAAATGTACAGTTAAAGGTGATGAACAAATTTAATTTATTTCAGAAATGTACGCTGAATCCCCTTCTCTCCGGGTGCACAGTAGTCGCCTGCCTATGTACTTTCAATATGCTCACCTCCTCGGTATCTAGGCTCAGTCAGCACATAAACACCTATCCTAAAAATGAAATTTTCCCACTGTTTCTAGGCTCCTCCAAAGTCATGCTATCAGCTATACTGCGACAGCCAGAATGTATCATTCTGGGATGTCACAGTTACCCAGGAAGACCAGTAGGGCAGAATATGCAGCTGGTCTATAGGGGCTCAAGTAAGTTATTGTTATCATTGGATAAAGAATTTCTTTGTTATTTCCTATCTCAAAGATATAATGTCTCTTAGCAAAAGCCTTCTGGATGGTATTTTAAAAATTATTATTTGCAGTTCAAACAGTCTCACTGCTCTATATTTCTTCCACTGTGTTACACAAGCAGCACTATCATTATCAGAGCTGGTCAGAAAAATATTTTTTTCCTTCTGAATTTTTTTTGACTCAAACCAATTCTTCTTTTGCTTTTGTCAAATTCTTCTTTCAACATTTTTCAAGTCTAATCAAAAAATGAATTTATTTCAGTGTTTGGTTGCTGAAAGATGTACATTTTTGGCAAAAATGGAAATTGCCCACAAAAATGTCTATTTAATTGAAAAGCCTTTTTACATCAGAAAAAGTCTGGACAGAATTTTTTTTCCAGCTCTAAAAATTGCTTTTCAGCCACTGGCAATAACACAGCTCCACACATGAAAGTGATGTGTACAGAGTAATGTTAACAGTTTCATATGGAACACAGTGTTACGCAGACTGATGCTCATTCCTGCATCTCCTAAATCATGTGTGGCTACATTACTTCTTTGGCACTAAAAGGCAAGTTCTGCTCCCTCCAGGTACAGAGCTCTGAAAACAAAGTGGAATGAGTGTGCTTCATTGCATGGCAGGGGGAGAAGAGGAGGACACTATGGAAAACCCACACAAGGTCTGCCTTCCCTGTGCTCCTTTCATGCCACTACAGGGATAAGTTTAAGGTTGGGCTGAGGAAAGATGGATTCAGTGGTGACACCCTCAGCTGGGTGGTGTACAACAGTTGTGGGTACTACTGCAGCCCTGGTGGTCCTGTAGTAAACAGGAAGCCGCTCTGCCATCAAGCACAAAGCACATTTAACCTGGGCTGTATCCCACAGAGAGCATTATGCCATGTATATGTAAGACTTGAACTCATGGTTGGGCTCATGCCCACCACTGTGATCCAGACAACTTGGGCGTAAGGAGTTGGGACAAGTCAACAATGCTAAATACCACAAAACTATTCACTGAACAATTGTAGTGTAAGGAGATGAAATCAACCTTTTTCATGAAGAAACTGACATTTCATCAGAGGATTTCATTAGCAGGGGTACAGTAATTGTGAATCTCATCTCTGTGTGAACCAGGAAGGCATTAAATGCCTTCTCTGGGCATTAAGGAAAAAGCTAGTCCTTAGAGACTTCCTGAGCTGCCAGATCTGAAGAAAAGAGGTGGTAGCTGTGGCTTTTTAAGCTGCTGGGAGGCAGATTTGAGAATTGTTTTCTAAGGGAGCAGAGGCGCTGCTGTTTAGTCTTCTCATAACCCAGAGGACTCCTGAACTAGACCTTCATTAGGGGAGAAAGGAAAATCTGAAGAAATATTTGCCTGCCTTGTACTGAGGACTATACCAATTCTCAGAGACTGTAATTATGGTAAGATCTCTTCTTGTTTCTTTCGCCAATTGGACCATTCTGCATATGTTTTGTTTCATTTGGAACGGTGGCCAAGGGCAAATGCTCTAGGACGATTTGATTTTTTTCCTTTGCTAAGACTAGATTCTCTCTCTTTTTTTAAAAAGTCTTATTTCAGTGTATTTAGTTATTTATATCCCCCAGGGACAGTAGGTAGTTGTCCTGCTATACTGATGTTTTTAGTGTATCCAAACCAAATTCCTATACATATTGGGAACGTTTTTGAAATGATAACTCTCTTGCTAAAGGTCTGGGAACAGAGTCCTGAGCCATCCTAAACAGAAGAAACGTTGAGAGTTGAGTGAATAAAAGGAGGCATACGAAACAACTGGAGAATCTTTTAGAGAGGGGCCAAGAAAACTAGGCATTAAAATAATGACTGAATTTCAAGAAACCTTCCTTTATTTTAACCATTGACATGAGAATTCTGATCCCAGAAGAATGATGCTGGTGATAGATAAGGGATTCTTACCTGTTTATTCTTTGCTGGCTTGAAACAGTCTGGACATACTGTGGCTCTAAATAGAAAGAGAAAATTAATTGATATAATCACTTAAATAAAAGACTCTTATCAAAATGAAAATACCCAGGTACCAGATATTAATTTTGAGCAGCAATGCCCCACACTTTGTGTGTCTATCACTCTCGAGTCTGGGATGGAGTTAAGATTTTTCAGTCTTAAATTGAAGCCAGAAGATGCCAGTCTATTTGATGTACATAAACTAAAATCCTCTGATTATCCACAGAACATGTACAGTCTAGGTATTGGCTGTGCAAACCTTTCCCATTTTGACTCCCACCCATGTCCCTCAGTTTTGAGCTGAAATGAGGAGGCGGGTGGGAAGATCAGTCTCCTTTGACCTTTCTTCTGAGACTGTCAACAAAAATGACTGACAATACTGTGCACCTTTGCAAGGTGCACTGACTTCCCTAGCTCTCTATTGGTTCTTTTCCTTTTCCTAACCCATGCATCATGGCTTAAAATCCAACACCCTGGCTAGCGGTGTCCCAATCCACCTCTGAATGTTATTACTGAACAGAAAAAATCAGGCTAATTAAAAAAGGTATCATCAGGTCAGCCAGATCTTTGAGATTCTTTAGAGGCTTTTCTGAATACTGGATGTTTGTCACGGACGTTTACAAATGAGTGGATTGCTATGTATGCAGTTAGACAACATAATTTCTTTTGTCCATGCCACATATTTTTTTCATTCTCTCCTCCTGCTGCTCTTCAAGTTATGACAGCAGCACCTCTAAGACTGCTTCAGGGTAAAACTAAATGGGTTGTAACAGCAGACCCCTTGTGACTTTCTACGCAGGCTATTTGTGGGAGAAAACAGAATACACTGACTTCCTTTTTCCAGAATTTAAATAATCATTCTTATTTCAATCTAGTTTCCAAAGTATAAGTTAACAAAAACAAGTTAAATGTTCCACTTTAAACCACAAAGTGCTACACATAAAACAGATCACTCTCTCACACACCTTCTGCAGGTGTTAACAGAGGAGCAGTTTGAGAGGCGACAGAAGAGACAGTGGTGGCTGCTTCTGAAACACTTTTCAAAAGAGTGTTCCCACTCAGACCGTTCAAAAAAACCCACAATTTTTTACCATGTTCTCTATTATTGAAACTGACACAAAGAACCTGTTTAGGGGAATCAGTGGTCATGTAGCCAAAGACCACTGGGCCTGGAAGGGTCTCTCCAGGCTCAAACAAGAACCTACTTTCTTATCACACCAAAAAATCCACTATCAGTTTTCAAGCCCTGATAATTAAGGTATCAGATTTTACCATTGTCATCATCTTGATCGATCCATCAGCCCTCACAGAGAGAGCGCCAATTACAACATGCCACCCATGTTGTTCGAGCCAATCCTCCAGCTACCCGCTGGCTGGGCTATCAGTAGCACCAGACACCTGAGAGGCACAGCAGCCCAGAACCCCTGAGCAAGCCACCAGCCTTAGCCTCCCAAGCAGCTGGGATTACAGGCACGCACTACTGCGCTGGACTCACCATAGTCATCTTAGAAGTAATCTAAAATGCACTAAAATGTGTACACAGCCTTTCCTAGATACAGCCCTCTGGAGGACTATCACTTGAAAAAGTTCTCTGGGTTATTGGCCACAGTGCATAATATAATATATTACCTAAAAGTCTCACCATAGCTCTCCAATCTGGCTGCACTGAGAAAGCAAGTGGAGGGATCTCCTTCCTGAATTCAAGCCCCTCATGCTGCTGGATAAAATGTGGGCATAAAGATCCCAGGGTTGCTTTACTTCTTTCTCCTCCCCCTACCACCACTCCCTCTCCAGCTACATTATACTGGTAGCTGCTAACTTGTCCTGTTCATAAACATTTTCAAAAGGTGTCCAATAGAAAGGGAGGAAGTAAGAGGGGGGGCAGTAAGCAAGGGAAGGGAACGAGAAAGACTAGGGAGGCAGAGGTAGGACAGTGAGGTGGGGTGGAATAAGGACAGAGATGCAAAGCCTGGATGGTATCACAGCATTGTTTTTGCCAGCAGAACTCCAGCTGCCAGCAGTCAGAATTGTGGGCTTCCCCTCCAAGCCACAAAAAACTGACTGAGGAAGGAAATAAGGGAACTTTGATTCTTCCCTGTTCCCCCTGGGTCACCTCCTAATGTGAAGTCCTCTCAGTCAGAGAAGAAGCTCTTGTAAAATAAGAGGCTTGGGAGGGATGTGGCTGTGGGCAGCAATAAAGTGACACATTAGGCACTAAAAAGAGGAGTAAGTAAGGTTCGTCTACACTACCCGCCGGATTGGCAGGCAGTGATTGATCTATCGGGATCAATTTATCGTGTCTAATGTAGACACAATAAATCGATCCCTGAGCACGCCCCTCCCGCCCCCGTTGACTCCTGTACTCCATCATGGTGAGAGGGAGAAGTGGAGTCAACAGGGGAGAGGCAGCGGTCGACTCCCTGCTGTGTAGATGGCCAGGTAAGTCGACCTAAGATACACCAACTTCAGATACGCTATTTATGTAGCTGAAGTGGCGTATCTTAGGTCAACCCCCTCCCCCAGTGTAGACCAGGCCTTAGTCAGTAAGGGCAGCAACAGATGAAAGGAGGTCAGAAAGGCCAGAGACATGCTCTAGTTTCTGATCTATACAGCAGCTGCCAACTGACAGTATCCTGATCAGAGAAGTTGTATGGGAAGGCTCCTTCCATGCTCTGATTTAACACCTTCCAGCAGCACGTACAGTGAAACTATCTGAAGCTCTAGCTTTTTGGGGAAAAAGCAGGAAGAAGGAAGACCTTTTTCTCTGAACATGCACCCTCCTGTTGTTGAGGGATCTGACTAGATGGTAGCCAGATTTCCAGAAATACTGGATTTCTTTGCCAGTGGGGAAAGGATTTCTATGGCAGCCACTCTGCAGAGCAAGACCAAAAGTGATTATGTAGAACTTTGTGAGGGTTTTTTGCTTTGTAAAGACTTGTCTTTAAGTAGAACTAACTCACTTCTGATCCCTCCTTCCATACCCAAATCCCTGAAATAAGCCGGAAAACCTCAGTATTATATAAACTGAGGGTTTCTTTACATATGCTCACAGGTTATCAAAAGTACTTCACCCACCATGTAAAGTCATCGTTTATTCTAATAGAACAGTATAAATGGGCCTAAATCAAATGCCTGACCTGACTTCATATCTCTGCAATGGAACAAATCAAAATTCTAGATCCACACTACTGACATTAAGATTGACAATCCAGATCCAAACATTCCCAAACTTTAGGCTGTTTGAATTTGGGGTGCAGATTCGGCCCCTTAGAGATACCATTGATTTAAGCTGCAAAGAGGAACCTGGATTTGGTGTTTGGATTCAGGTTCAACTCTAGGTCACAAATACTGGAGACATTGCATTTGCTACAGACAAACTCTAACAATGTTGCACAATATTAAGATAAAGATCTTGTTGTTGGTATTGCAACTTACAGGAAATGGCAATCCTCATCAGTTTCCGGGTGAGCAAAGACCACACTCACTTCGAACAAGCTCTAAGACAAAAAACAACGGTAACAATTTATTTTTACGAAGTGCTAACAATTTATTAATCAACTGTATAACAAACAGTTCAAGGATCCTTACTGATATATTACAGACAAACAGAGGAGGAGGAGAACAGGAAGATAGAATTGCAGCATAAATTCAAATCGTGGAGGCTTTGAAGCAGCATTTCGACAATGAGCCCCAGTAATGTGTCTTGATGGAATACATTCAGCCAGGCTTTGTTTACCTGAGCTGGGACTGCATAGCCTCCTCTCCACAGAGCCAGCAAATCCATAAACTCCAGCGTACTCCATGCGGGAGATCATTTAGTGTGTGGATCCGCCATAGTCAGCTGGAAAGATGCAATGTGAGCTCTCCATGCTGAGCAAACAAGAAGTGGAATTTCAAAAAGTCCTGGCCCTTTAAAGGGGGAGGGACAAATGCCAGTATACCTGGCTGCAGGGTGGTGGAGTTCAAACTGCTGACCAGAGTAGTCAGGATAGGCATTCTGGGACACCTCCTGGAGGTCATTTATGGCAAAATAAGCAAGTGCAGTGTCTACACTGATATTGCATTGATCTAACTTTGACACAAAAAGCTCTGCACCTCTCATCAAGGTGTTTTTATTTTGTTGGCACAGCAGGGGAGTTATATCGGCGGTAGGAGAATTGACGTGTGTACACCTCCACTGTTTTGTTGACTTTTGTAGACAGAACTATGTAGTTTAGACAAGACCTTAGAAAACTTATTTTTATGGTACACTTATGACTAGAGGGACTCACTGTTTGTGGACTCTAGAAGGTCTCTTGCTATCTTTAACATTTAAATAAGTTTGTTTCTATATGTCATGACTAAGAAAAGACTTAGTCTTTAACTCCACCAGCTAATTTGTATAAAAACTACTGCTTGCCCTGTCTCCACTAGGATTTACTTGCAATAGGTAACTTGAGGTAAAAGAGCACTTTTTTTTTTTTTACTAGACAAAACCAATAACAGACACTTCTGTCTAATTACAACCCATCAATGTTATGAGTAATTTAAACAAACTGAGGAAAACAACAACTTTATTATTCATACAACACCTTCCCATCAGCAGGCACACCCAGCTCCTCGGAGAACAGAGGATGAATAATCCATTTGTATGTTTCTTTCAGCTGAACAATGTCCTCTTTTGCCAGTGACAGGTCCTGTTTTCTGAATCATAAAAAGTAAACAGTGAAAACTTGCATATGAGTCAGTGAAACAATCATACCTCTGATATTTCATGCTAAGAATAAGTGACCAGTCACTAACATAAAATTTGGGTATAAACAGGACAAAACTATGAAGTGTACAGAGCATGGTGTGAAGGACATGGGGCTGCTCTGTAATAATTTATGAATACTATAAACTTATCTAATTGTCACAAGGGATGCTTACTATGTCTATATTGGATTAAATCAACAAGGCTGCAAGGAAATAAAAAGTAAGGCAAAAGAATGACTGGAGAAAACCCTTCAGGGAAACACTTCAGTGCATTTGAGATATTGCCTGAGCTATTAACTATGCAGATCCTACCATATCAGCTCCAGACAAACAACATAGCTTGTTTAGCCTGGTTTCCAATTGCCAATGCTTGTGTTACCAGTGTATCAAAAGGACTACAAAACATGTATGAGGACTCTCTTTGTCCAAAGGTCAGCGTGTGTTGAGGAACTGTTTGTGAGAACAGACTCTCTCACATGGATGCTGGCTGGTGGGTATGAAGAAATTAGGATTTCTTAGACTTCCCTCCTGGAGAATAGGGAGTGAGGACTGAGGTAAAATACATAAGTGTAGACATGACCTTTTGTTGTTTTAAAATTCTTTTTCTCTCATATTATGCTTTATTCCTGCTGTTAAAATTAAATAATACTTTGATTTAAGAAGGCCGTCTAGTCTGCTGGCCATAAACTCCTAAAGCTGAAAACTGAAGGTGCCAAACTTAGACAAACCTGCTGGCATGAGCACTAAATCTGTAAGGTAACATAATATCACCACTAGTCTAAAAGCAGGAGAATCACCCACCGCTGGGGAGGTGAAAACATGAGGTCTGTTATCTGTGGGGGTGAACTCAGAGGGGCAGCTAGCCCTCTAACTGTGAGACAGGGCATATACTTGATCAAGTTACAAGAGTATGTAGGCAGTACACCAAATAATTAAGGGCAGTGGAAAGTGTACCTACCCAAATATGCCAAATATTAAGAGAATGCAGTACACACTTTTTCAGACCAGTAATTTGGAAGCTTACATGGTGAAAAACCTTTGTCACACAAGTAGCACATTTCATTAAAAAATATATATATAGCATTATCACTCTTGACCCAAGTGCCAATGACAGGCCAGCTTGCTAAGAATTCACACCTTCCTTATAGGAGCTCACTGTGAAAGCTTCTCTAATGCTGATTTAACAATAAAAAGATGCCTTTAAAGATTAATAATTTACTTTTTAAGCTAGCATTAAAGTAGGATAAAAATTGCTTTCCCACCTCTGAGTTCCTATACTGCCAATATCTCAAATAGCACTTCCTAGCATGATGGCCTCCAACAGAAGATAGCTCAATAATGATGAACTTTTAGAGCAAATTATTCCCCTGCGCTGATAAACCTACATAGGGAATAAGAATCTCCAAAATGTTCCTCTCATGATGCTTCTAACAGATTATTTTACTGGAGGGGAAGATCTGGGAATGGGCATGGAGTTTGGCCCTCAGAGCTCCCAGATCATAGGAAACTTGCTGGAGACCAGAGTCATCCATGCAGAAGTCTTAAGCCTCTGCTCCAACACTGCCTCCCAACAGTTCACAAATTTCTTCTTCTCCCAGCCTGAGACTGTATATCTTTCTGGGTGGATTCCCCATTGGTTTGTGAGTGAAGATATTATGTCCCTGTCTCTCCCCTATATTGTGGAGGACCCTCTGAGTGGTCTGGGACACGATGATACATCACCAAGGTCGCACACACACTCTCCTTACGTACTGGATAGATACTCCTTCAAATCACTAATATATAAACAAAAAGTCTCAATACTAACCAAATCATTGCACTCATATTTCTGGTTATATATTTTAATATCTATTACAGCCAGTATCCACAGTCTCTGTACCCTGTTCACTTAATAATTCTTTTGCTGTAGACAGCTCAGTATCTTGTAAGTTTATTCACAATTAATGTGATCCTTATAAGATTCAAAGACTTTAACCCAAAATTATAAGATATTAATTACTTACTGAAGGTACTTTAGCCATTAGTACAAATTGTTCATGTTCCCATATAGTTACATTATTGGGAGAATTTTAGAATATTTAAAACTGATATCTCCCAAGGGTGTAAAATTATACATCAGTCATATCTGAATGTAAATAATCAGTGTCATCAAACTATACATGTTAATCACACTTTTTTCACCATAAGTGGAAAACATCCTGTGAATCAACTAGTGACCAAAGGTAAATTCATCAACTTAAACCCTATATTCTTGAGAACTATACAATTAAAATATTGTATATTGACCCACAGTATATGAAAAGCCACATGTTAAGAACCTCATTAGTAGCTACACCAATAATAAAAGTTAAATGGAAGAATCATTAAAACAAAGATGAAACTTTGTATCTTCAAACTAATTGTGCACTAAATTCAACTCTAACTTCAAAAATTGAGATTGCTGAGAAATATAGAACTCCTGGATTCCTTAAGACATACAGAACTTTTAACCTAGGGCTTGGTTACACTTACAGCTTTATAGCGGTTTTGGTTATACCTGCCTTCAGGTACAGCTCCAGAGATAGCGCTCCAGCGTGTCCACACTCACAGCCACAACCGCACTGGCGCGGCCACATCTGCGGCACTTGCAGCTGCACCGGGAGTGGTGCATTATGGGCAGCTATCCCAGCATTCAGGTGGGTGCAATGTGCTTTTCAAACGAGGAGGGTGAGGGGAAGCATGTTGTGTGTATGCAGAGGGAAGGAGCGAGTGGATTTTTGGCATGCTGAGAGTGTGTCAGCAGACTGTCTTCGAAATGCAAAGCCTGCTACTCTTCTCCTTCTCGCTCACTCACAAGGTATACATTTGCATTGTTGATTTGCCGAGTTACAGCTAAGCTCTGAAAACGTACTTCCGCATTCCTCCAGCCGAGTTCAAAACAAAGGGAAGAGAGGCTTAATTCCTTAAATAGTTTAGGGGCGGTTCCAGAGATCACTCAAAGCGCTGTATTGTTACTACCCATTTACACTGGAGCTAAAGTGGAGTGCCCAATACACTATAGCTGTTAATCCTCTGGCAAGGAGGATTACCAGGACCGGTATAACTGTGGATTTATGGAGCTCTACGTGCCTCGCCAGTCTGGACGGGTAGTGAGTTATAGCGCTCCTGGCGACTTTATAGCACTATAAAGTGCCAATGTAATCAAGCCCCTAGATGACCATTTTATACCCTGTCCTACACAGGTCAGTAGTAACAAAGACATTACTGTCTGACAGTAATTCATTGGCTGATATTAAATGAATTGATGGATTTAGTCCAGTCTGTAGTTACCTAATATTATTAAAACAGAATATCATTATATTTATTGGAACTTTGTTTGAAAGTCTAAGGGCCTGTCTATATGGGGAGTTGCTCCAGAATAGCTATTCTTGATTAAGTCCACGTGTGATTGCTCTCTTATTCTGGAATACAAGTGCATATTCTGAATTAGTTTAGTCCATTTTGGACATGGAAGGCACTCTTATTCCAGAATTTGAACATCCACAAATGGAGTTAATCAAGAACAGCTTTTCTGGAATAACTCCCCATGTAGACAAGCCCTAAGCCATAATAGTAAGGCTGTGAAGGAAAGCTTAAACTGCTTGTGCTGTGCTCCTTCTTTTAAAGTGAATGTAAAGCTCATGAAAAGTACTGGCATGACAGGATTGGAGATGAAATTACTTCTATTTAGTCACAGAACAGGTATAGTACAGACAACTATGCAAGCTTCCCTTCACAGCCCTACCAATCTGCTTCTGCTCTTCTCTAAAAAGAACAGTTCTAAGAGTGATAGGATAGTTGTCTCTGATCATTCAATCCTCGGCTTCCTAATCAACTGTGGTGATGGCTTCTCTCTACTGGGAAACAAACAAACAATTTACTCTTTACCATTAGCTAACAGTAACAGGTTTGGACACTACTGATCTGGGCTGGATATGAAGTGACAAAGTGCTTCTCTGTCACTGTTATCCTATTATAAATGTACCATCACTGTATCTATTTGACAGACTGAGAACTTCTGATTCCAGTGATGTCATTTTGGCAACTTTCATGAGTATTACATTAATTTCAAAACTCCACATTGAATGGATAGCCCACACCCCAAACTCAGAAGCATTGTCCTAGAGATGCTGCAGGCACAATGAACATAGTGAACAAGAAACATCCAATTTAGGCGCAAATGTAGGATGTGCACATGCCAAAGCTGAAATTATAATCTTTTGCACCTGCTTGGCATTCACCTAAGGAGTAGCCTTCATATCAAACTTGTAAAGGCAACTACTTGCTTGCTCCATTGCTCAAGTACCTGGATACTGAAAGGTGCTTGCCAGCCAAAGAATGAAAGCAAATGAAGCAGCTGAACATCCTTGTTTACATGGTCAGATCATTTACTCCCTGGCTTCGTGTTTATTTTGAGTTCACTGTAAGTGGGGTGAGGGGGAAGCACCTATCAAGTGAATCACTTTGTTTTCATACACATGAAAAATACAGTATTAATCATTCAATCATACATTTCTCTATCAGTGGCCCAATATTTCAGAGAAAGAAATTCCTCATTGCTCCTACTCTGAAAAGTTATAGAAAAATGTCTTAATTCACTAAATCCAGTACTCCCTAGAATAAATGCTATAAAGCTTACTCACCCCATTTCCTCTTTCACCAGCAACCAGGCAGCATGCTATGGGCCATCAGCCACACACAGGAAGAAGAGAAAAAAAATGCAAGTGAAATCAAACCTCAACAACAATCATCAAACTATCTGTCAGTGCTGTTAATACAAATCACTCTGTTCTAAAAGGGAAACTAATGTTTGCAGAGCCAAGAATTTCCAGACACTAATTAGGAGTTTAAACTACACTTTCATTTTGCTTTGGAACTGAAAGAATAAGACAGGAGTAAACCCTCAATCCCACATATTTACCATGTGATTTTTTTTAAAGAGAAGATGATCATTTTTTCAAAGTATTCCCTCCTCGAAGGGGTAGTCCCCTGTTATCTAAGCATGAGTCTCCCCTGCTTACTGTCCCAAAAACATATCCAGTAAAGAGCTCTTACCTCCCCTGGGGCAAGCACTCAGAAGCTAAGGTAATTTTTTTTTTTTTAGTTGGATCAATTTTCACTTTGGCTACTGGAAGGCTATGGGGAGAATGTTAACAAATGATGCTCTGAGCTTGTATCCCAATTTTTTAAATAAAGTATGTGTGAAAACCGTACACACTTCTCAAATCTTTTACTCAAAATATATTTCTTACAAAAAGAGAGCACATATTTTTTTTTTCCTCACAACAATGAAACAAGTGATTTTATGGCAGTCAAGCAGGCATTTTTAAACAACTGAGTCGTATGCAAAGCACATAATGTTCCAGGACATTCTGGCAGTGGGAAAACTAATGGATGAAAACCAAAAACCAGGTGGATCACAACAGCCTGGTATTAAAAGAAGAAACACTAGAAAATGAACATTTGCTTTCCTATGTTAATCTAACCTTCTATTGTTTCTCAAATGCCTCAATATTCTTCTCCATTTGATCTTTGGTCCTGATATTTTAAATAACCAATATGACTCTTCCTGAGCTATCTGCAAGGCCACTTCTTTCACCCTCACTTAAATCTTGCCTGAAAACTGACTTCTTACCCAGTATCTACAATAATTAAATCAACAGAATTTTTATCCTATTCTAAACATTTTAGATCATCAAAATAATCTTTCACCAACGTGTGGCTATCTTAACCCTATTCCTGACATCCCAACCCCTCTATTTTGTCCTCCTCACTTCTTGTGTTGCATTTGAAATTTCACTATGTTTTTTGTAAAGGACCTAGCACACTTTGGCATGCTGTATAATTCAGGGCAAGAGGCTGACCCTCTCTGATTTCAGATACTTCTGTCGAAATTAAAAATCTGCATTTACCACAAAGAGCAGTAAAATCTGAAGGATTATGCAGACTTTCTGTGGTTAGAGTTTCTGGCAGCCTCAATTTTCACCCCCTAATACTGTACCATCATCTTCTAGCCCAAGGTTAGCTGGGCAACAAAAAGGGCATAAAGCCCTCAACCACTAAATCCTAACTAATAAAATGAGTAAAGTGATGAGGATGCTGTAACTCTGCCTAAGAAGGAAATGCCATTAAGTTGATTGAATAAAGTAGGTTTGTGAGTGTAGGATTTGCTTATGGCTAAATACAATGGTACACTGGCCCATAAAGGGAAACTTGATTTATTTGATCTGAACAGGAAGACCAGTAAAAGTGACTTTGTTGTAAATGCTGTCTGCAAAGACATTTTAGAAGTAATAACTGAGAAAGAGGGGCCAAAAACAAAACAGGAGTTCTGACTATAATGAATTTTTGCGCATCTCATTTGAAAATTCTGATATCTTAAACACACACAAGCTTCCGAATGACTATCTCGCTCCTCTCAGTTTGAGAAAAGTGAATCAGATTTTTCATCTGACAACACTGGCTCTAGGATAAAGAGTTAAAATGAAGTTTCTCATTTCAAACATTTACAGGGAGGTAGAACAAAAATTATGTGGATGTCAATGAATAGGTGGTAGGGGACTGAATGAACTAAAAATAAACTGGTATTATCTAGCATTCTAAGTCTATCTAGTAGTAGACTGGGGGGACTCAAAAGCAACCAACATGGAATAGCATTTACTTCTCTGAAACTCATATTCCTTTAAGTATAAAGTTGGATACTTAGCTGAGGTCTTGTTTTTTTAAAAATTTAGGCTACATCTATTGACTGTACACACTTTAAATCTTGTTACTGCTATTGTAATTTGAAGTGTACCTAGACTATCCAAGTCAAATGCAAATCACAAGAAACTTAACATCCAAAAATCATCAAAAATTTGACTGATGAAATATTAAATTTAATTCTACGTATACATTATGTTTTTTAAAAAAATCAAATCATCTCCCTGTCTAGGTGTACAAATGTGATGTAGACCACATACTTAGCCAACACCAAACCCTATCCCTCCCACCAACTCATGCCTCCTTTTGTCAAACCACACATACTTTCTGCTGAGTCTGCTGGTTTGGGGGACAGGGATGGGGACAAGACAGAAGAGGGCTGGGAAGTGGAAGAAGTGATACTGGTTAGAAGCCACAGGTGCCTTTGCTATACAAACTATATCAGGGTTCACATAAATGTTTTACTTATTCCCCTCAGATCTACACCTAGAGTGTTGAGGCCTGCAGATGTTGGGAAGATTTTAGTAGGACCTCTCTTTTATCTGCTCACCATAACCTCTTCAATTGCTCCATACAGATCTATGGATCCTAGGTTCTGCTGTTCTACACGTACCCACTTAGGGAGAAGGTGCAGTAACTAACCTCTCCCCAAAATGAGAGAGAGCTGCATGGTATCTGTATGCTGCCAATAACAACAGCCCAGGTCCCCTCCCACATCAGTCTCACATACACTGACTAGGACAATTTAGCTGTTCCCTGGATCAGAGAGTCACTTCTCAGGGCAGATAGTCCAAAATCACCACCTTGTGTTTTCCAGCTAAGAAGTCACAGTCCAAGGTAGAGTCAGCATGACCTCATGGTCAACAAAAGAGATAAAAAAATCAGCTTAGGCACTTGACCATTCTCCATCATTAGGAGAAAATCAACCACTAATGAAATCAGTGGAGTATCTATAACTACATGTGTCTATAATCTGATTGAAAGGGATACATCAACTGAAGGCCTTCAAAGCAGAACAAAGTTGCTTATGCCACAATCTTCTAAACTTCCCAAAGCATGCCTTTCCTAAACATCAGTAAAATAAGCTAATCACTCTTCGAGGCGCATTCCCCTAGGACTGCATTTCCTCTATTGGCCTGACATGTCTTTCTACTGGATAAACTAAACTATTGTTAGATTGCAATAATTGTTTAACACATTATACCTTCAATCTTGCCTATGCTCCTATTCACAGTGTATCCCATTTTCTACACCACAGGTAAATGACTACATCACTAACGACTTGATCCAAAAACCCAGTGAAATCAATTGGAATCTTTCCACGGGCTTTTGATTAGGCCTACAGTCACAAGAACATACAAGACTCTCCAAAAACAGTCTTGTAAAGACTGAGTTCTACTGACTAGGCTTCTAGCAGGAAGTCAGTCCATCTTTGGAAAATGGTATAGATCTGAGAGAACCTGCAGTACATGTGCATCCCAATGCCAAGTTTGCAGAGGATCACTGTAAATGCAGTAAATATAAAAAGAAAGGCTACTAATGACTTTCTACAATATCTAGTGATCAATTTTAATAAGCCATACTTTTTTTTTTTTTGTTATTGGGGAAGAGAAGAAAGTGGATTTAAGCAAAGAGCTGTTCAACCTAAGAGCACCCACTGTATCAATACAAATTCTGGAGGCTCAGTCTTGTAGTGCTTTCATGGGCATAGCTCCAACCAAACTCAATGAGAGTTCTGTTGAGAAATTATGCTGGGATAGGGAAAATCTAAAGTCAGTTCTGTAATTATCTCATTCCTGTCACTCTCCTGGGTTCTCCTGACTTAATATCTGGATATGGTGTTTTTAAAAAAATCTTTGTAAAATAAATTTACCAATCCATACTGGAAAAAAAAATCCTATGAAAAAATCTAATAAAAGGATTTGAGAAGGTATATCAAACTTAGAGACATGGTCAGGACTGGTTGGTCTTTTGGCTAAGATCAAGCGTCATGTCAGTATAATATTTGCCAGAGGATGTATCACAAGTCTGAATCCTTCTCTCCGTGATGGAAAGAATGATTTCATAGGTCACCTTTCACTTTCATGGTGGCAGATGGACTCAATAATAATCTAATAGGTCCTTTACATCCTTTATTAGGTCTACCCTCAGCCTTTCTGAAAGAACAAGCATACACTTTGGCCTGTCGTGAAATAAGGATCTTTAAATCAATGCAAGTAACATTGGAGTAGGGAATAAGAATGCTTAAGACTTTGTTAGACATACAATACAGTAACCGATGCACCCACTATATCATTACAGAAGAAAAATGTAGTTGCACTGATGGAATATTGTTTACCTGAACACACTGTCTGATTCATTATATTGTGTGTATATATATAGTATATGATTAAGAGTGCCTCACAAGATACATGAAGTATATCTTAATATTGTTTGCATAATGACCCATGTTAAATCATAAATTAGAACAGTCTACAGTAGTAATGAGGAATATACATGTGAATGAGAGAATATGTTGACTACAGAATACTGTTTTTGAGTGCAGCACTTGTCAGATACAGATTTACACATCCTCATTTTAAATAGTATTTCTGGGTTTTTATTCATTCACATAATTGTAGATGCACCTCCAAAATAGGGGAGAAAATGTAAAAAATTACAAGCTAGTGGTTTCTAAGGAAGTTTCCCCAGGGAGTTAACTATGTTAAGTGCTACCATGAGTCAAATTTCATATCTTCTCTCCTAACTTCAAAAGTGAAAGCCTTAAATAAATTGCACCAGAATTAGGAGTTATCAACTTCTCTGTTGCTGGCGTGTCCCAGTTAAGAGGTACCACTAGTCAAGAGATTCAAGTCTCTCTGATGGAGAGACAAGGGTGTATGGTCTGAGCATATGACTGGGAGCCAAAAGTTTATTGTATTTATTACATGAATATTTTTATTGTAATACTGTCTGAAGGACCATGGGAGCCAGATTTGATACACTGTGCTCAGTCCCAGCCACCTTATTAGAAAAAAGATGAAGCGGGGAAATTCCATGAGGTATACACAGTTCTGTAGGGAGTAAGGACTATAGATATGACAAGCCTATTTGCATGAATGTCATGTGCCAGGATGATGGATCACAACTTAAGCTAGAGGAGGGCCAGATAATAATTTCTCTAGAATTCTTTTCACAAAGAGTAATTAACACTTTAACTTTTTCCCTTATGAAAAGGCACGATACATTTCCTATTCAAACATATTTGTTCCACACAAACCTGGCGTTCTTACTCGTGATATATTTGCACCAGGAACGCTGATTCATGAAACTGACGGTAGAGAAGATTTTTTAATATTAAAGATACTAATCTATGAAATTTCAGATTGTTGCACTACTTTGTGTCCTTCATTTTGGGCCTTTGTCCTATGTTTTATCCTTGGCAGGATGAGAACTATGGCGGTTAATTACAGTTAGTATATTATCAAAAGGCAGCACCTGAAAACTTCTTTAGCAGTTATATGACAAGAACTTTACATGTTGGAAACATTCTGTGCCACACAAACCGTTAACAAAAGGGAGGATGTCTCTAAATGTCTTTCTATCCTAAAACAAATTATGTTTTTGTGTAGTAAAGTATTAAAGAAGAATTGAGAGAGGAATTGCATCTTTACAGCACAAAGTATTCTGGTATAGACAATGTTATGGTATTTGTTGCTCTCCAGAATACTACATGCTAATGCAATATAAATAAAATAATCCTAAAATACATAATCTTTCATGGAAATATGACTTATGAAATACCATAACATCATAAAAGGAAAGATACCCATTTGTTGGTCTGGATTCTTGATTTGCCAATCAATCTCCCCAGTTCACATCTGACTGAAAGCCTGGTCTACTGGGGACCAGACAGCATGCAGCAGTTCAAGTCAGCAAAGGGAACCCATGTGAGTACAAACTATTTTTTTCCCCATTTGCAGCCAAGCTTGTTTCCATTTGCTTTGCAACAACTACTCTACTTGCTTAAACTAATGTCAAAGCATCACTTAGGCAGAATTGCAATGCAATGATGCCCTCTACTGAGGACATCATTTGCAAGGACCCATAAGCAAAAAACAGCAGCAGCATTTTCTTACTCTTCTATATAGTTGAGCCATTAAATAAGATTTTGAATGACACGACAAACTCAACTCAACTAGAGCTGCCAAGCTGTGTGTAGCTCTTTGAATAATATACAGTGGAGCCCCGCTATAACGCGACCGATGGGATCCAAGAAATCCCATTGCGCTAAATGCGGGGTCGCGTTATAGCATGGTCCCACTCCCTGGCAGGCACGGGGCCGCAGCTTCTCTCCCCTGCTGGGCAGTGCGGAGAGAAGCTGCAGCCTCCCCTGCGAGGGACAGAGAACTCCA
>ML677359.1:13879618-13892750 GCA_007922305.1 Dermatemys mawii | reverse complement strand
ATATATATATATTACATATATATACACACACATATACACACACACACAGAGTACACATTTTAAACAAACAATTTAATATTGTACACAGTGATGATGATTGTGAAGTTTCGTTGAGGTGGTGAAGTTAGAGAGGGTGGAGGAGGGTGGGATATTTCCCAGGGAATGTCTTACTGCTAAATGATGAACTAGCTTTTGGCTGAGAGCTCCAGGGTTAACATATTGTTGTTAATGTAGCCTCACAGTCTACAAAGCATCATGAATGTAGGGAGGGGAGACAGCATGGCAGACAGAGACACACACCCTGTGTGTGTGTGAGAGAGAGAGATAGAAGAGCACTGCCCCTTTAAGTAAGCTGACCCCACTCTTAAGTACATTGTCTTTTCACGTAGATCAGGATCTAATGATCTAATGTCATTTAATACGCAGAGGGAGCTTGGGGCAGCAGCCTATTAAATGACATTATTAGATCATTCTCACATTTGTTATTTCTGTCCTACCTGGTTATTTTGGTTCTTTCCTCATGGTGTTCCTGTTAAATTTACAGAGGGTATACACTTAGGAAGCCCCCCATGCCAATCTACCTCTATGTATCCTTTATCTATCTGTGTTATGGTCTATATATGGCTGCGACCTTTATGCTTTCTCTCATCACCACCTATATAGGTGAAAGGCCCCGAACATACGTATGCTAACTTTGCTATCTCTGTGAAAGGTTGCAGACATATGTATGCTAACTTTGCTTAAGCTCAATATACAGGATGTGGCCTGTAGGTTCCTTGTGTTACAGCCAAAATACTTTTATATAAACCTATAAATCTATTATAATAAAACAAATAATCAAACCCATATGAAAATAAGAAATCCATAAGAAAAAATATATAAGCAAGCAAGCAGGCTAGCCCTATAGGTTACATTTCATAAATACACACATCTGATGCAGACTCATATTATCTTCCCCAGTGCTCCGACTTTTGTCAAAGGCCGGAGAGTCCTGCCTCCACATGCTACCTTAGGACAGACAAACTGGTGGCTTTAAATTCTAAAAACAACTTTCTCTTGGAACAATAACATTTTTAATTTAAAGATTTAGGATCATTCTCTCGACAAGGTCGTTAACTCAAACTATTATCATTAATCACTTAGACTTGTGAAATAAACATACATGGCACTTCAAAGAGCAAGGCATGTTCCTTGTTCCAAACAGTTTAATTTTCTAAGGACCTGATCCAGCAACTGATAGTGTGCGGGCACAATAGTTTACCTAGTCAATATGGCCCAGAGGACTGAGCAATCTACAGAACTCGGGAGACCTGGGTTCTAACTCCTGGCTCTACAACTAGCCTACTCAGTGACTATGAGCAAATCACTTCACTGCTCCATGCCTCGGTTTCCCTATGTGTAAAATGGGGATAATGACAGTGAATTCCTTTGTAAAGCACTTTGAGATCTACTGATGTTAGGAGCTAGGTATTGAGAGCCACAATAGAGTTTAACACAGACATGACATAGGACAACAGCATAGATAAGGGAGGGTGTAGACTGCACTGGGGAGTAGAGGATTCCTTGACAAATTGGGTTTCAAGGAGGAATTTGAAAAAGCAAAGAGAGAGATGAGAAGACTGACAGACAAGAAGTGAAAAACTCTTTCAAGCAGAGAGAAAGCATGAATTAACCTGGGAGTGGGAGGATACAAGGGAGTAGTAAGGAGAGATAATTATGAGGAGAGGTGGGTAGAACAATTAGAGGAGAAGGAAATGAACACGGATGTAGGCAGAGGGCAAATGAGATTAGACTTTGAAGACAAGGAGGAGGCAGGGTGAATAAAAATCAATGATTTTTTAAAATAAAAAATATCCTATTTAAATCAATTTTTAAAATTTAAATGAAATAAAAGTTTATTTTTAGACGTAAATCCAGTTACAATTAAATTTGAAACTGACAACCTGAATTAAGACCTAAACTTTTTATAATACGTGAAAATCACTTTAATTAAATACAGAAACAATACTAAGTAGTACATGTTTGCTGTCAAATTTTACAGAAAGTCTAACCATTGAACTGACCCCTGGCTGAGCACCTGGAACCAGAGTTTGCTGAGGTGCTAAACTAGATTTTGACAGCCATAACTTCTTATGCAGGTGCAGAGAGTATTTTTTTTTCATTTCAGTTTACTCAACCTGCACAATTCAATGATTAATTCATTCAAAGTTAAGAAGCCACTTAGAAGATGAAAAAGCTGGAAAGCTTATTTTCCTCTTCCAATCTATGAATAAAAATTAGATGTGAGAGGATGAGGTCTGCTACTTCTAAAATCTTGAAGGACATGGTGACCAGAAATAAGTGAATTGAACTGATCATGGTGATCAGTTCAATTCACTAACTACAGGTAATATTCCTTTGTTTAATAAGTTAGTTTTAAACACAAAACATACTATGATTTTTTTATAAAACTTTTCTTATATATGCAGCACATTTAAGATAGTTTTATTTAATAAAAGAATTAAAATGTTGTTTTGGGGCATTTTAATTTCAATCTTATCTCCCCTTAGCCATCTCGCTTCCAAGCTGAAAAGTCCCGGTCTTTTTAATCTCCCCTTATACCAAAGCCATTCCATACCCTTAATCATTTTTGTTGCCCTTTTCTGAACCTTTTCCAATTCCAATATATCTTTTTTGAGATGGGGGGACCACATCTGCACACAGTAATCAAGATGTGGGCATATTAGGCATTTATATAGAGGCAACATGATATTTTCTGTTCTATTATCTATCCCCTTCTTAATGATTCCCAGCATTCTGTTCACTTTTTTGACCGCTGATGCACATTGAGTGGATGTTTTCAGAGAACTATCCACAATGACTTCAAGATCTCTTTCTTGAGTGGTAACAGCTAATTTAGGCCCCATATATTTTATGTTTATAGTTGGGATTATGCTTTCCAATGTGCATTACTTTGCATTTATCAACATTAAATTTCATCTGCCATTTTGTTGCCCAGTCACCCAGTTTTGAGAGATCCTTTTGTAGCTCTTCCCAGTCTGCCTGGTCTTAACTATCATTAGTAATTTTGTATCATCTGCAAATTTGCCACCTCACTGTTTACCCCTTTTTCCAGATCATTTCTGAATATGTTGAACAGGACTGGTCTCAGAACAGACCCCTGGAAAACACCACTATATCATTAAAGCTATTTCCATTTAGAACTTTTCCATCTACTGACTTTGGCAATAAGCTTGAATTTAAATATATGCAGACAGAGAATGATTTACACCTAAATGTTTTGTACCCAATTTAAATGTAAAAAAAATAATGCTTTAAATTACAAAGACTATTTAATAGGTTTTCATGATTAGTAATGCCAAAATACTTATGTTAGGTGAATTTAACAGGGCTGCATGAGACAACTTTTGGAACTGGTATCATATTGAACCTTTTTTCCTATACTGTACTATTATTGACTTTTAACAGTAAACTTGACTCATATTAATTGTTTGGTCTCTTGCATATATTTCATAACATACCAAAGTGTGGTCAAGCAATTGACTATATAATATATCAACAGTATTCTGATGAACAGTCTATCAATAAAGCTACAAAGTATCAGAATATTAATAGTATTAATTTTTCATAATTTATTCAACTAAACCTCCTCCTCACAGGCATGTAACTTGTGTCTTGTGTAAGGATCTGCATATTGAATCAATAAGTCGGAACTATCCCAAAGAAAACTTTTTGTTGATTTTTTTAAAATACATCTTCATATTCATATGTTTTAATTAAAAATAAAACAGGAAACCTTGTATGGATGCCTGTAAGATGCCTGTAACCCCACACAGCAGAATCTGAAAACACATCGCGGGCAAGTGCCTGTATTCAGTAACAGCTGAGCAATGGATCTGTTCTTTTCTGTCAATGCAAACATTCTGGATAGTCCTAATTAAAAATAAAATAAAACAGGGTTAGTACGTGATTTTCTTGTTTCACTTCTAAACCTAATCTGCATAGATGAAAATAAAGTTAGAGGTATCTGCGTCATTCCCCAACCAACCCTCCTTAGAATAAGCATCATTTGGTGCAAATAGTACAAGGATTCAAACACAAGAACAGTATTGGGGGTCATTGCACCTGTTTATAATTCTCATAATGCTTGAATGAAGTTTTGGCTTAGGTCAGAAGCATCATTTGTTTGGTGACGTCAAACTATTCCTGGTGACCATTTTTGCACATTACATTTGTTCATTATTTGTAGTCACAGGATTATTGACCCAAGAGAAAATAGCTCTACTGCTGCTGAAGGCCAATAGTCATAGCTGTTTGGGGGAAAATACACAAACTTATAGACATTAAAGTCCGAAGGGTCCATTGTGATCATCTAGTTCAACCTTTTTCAAACTGGGGTCCATGGACCCCTGGAGGTTTCCAAGGGTAGTCCAGGGGTCCGCAGACTCTACTGATCAACTCCTCCTCCTTCCCTGTATTTCCCAGAGGCTACTGAAGCTAAACCGGGAGATTTAATCTGGCATTGCAGTGGGGTAAGGAAGGCTCCCTGCCCGCCCTGGCTTCGCGCCGCTCCTGGAAGCCGCCGGCAGGTTCCTGTGGCCTGTGGCAAAGCAGGTCTCTGCGCTCTGCCCCCGCCCCTAGTGCTGACTCCGCAGCTCTCACTGACTGGGAACTGCAGCCAATGGGAGCTGCAGGGGCAGTATCTGCGGAGACACCCTGGCACCTTGCCTAGGAGCCGCTGCCAGAGAGATGCGCTGGTCACTTTCAGGAGCCACACTGCTTCCCACACCCAAACTCCCTCCCAGAGCCTGCATCCCCCTCAGACCCTGTTTTTGAGGGGACTGGGAGGACTTCTCAGACCCAAGAGTCCACTGATGCTGCTAAGGAAGCATAAGTATGAGTTCCCAGCCACAAGCTGTCTGCTTCCAGCTCAGCCACTTCTCTTTGAGCTGCCAGTGTGGCCTCCACCCACAACAAATGCAAGCAAAATGAGGTAGGGGTACACCACCAGACTGAGTCTGCCCACCCATCATCAACAGTAGGCTCCACCCTCCACAACTGCCCTGAGGAAGAAAGGAGGCACTAAGAAAGAAAAAAAAAATTCTCATCATTCTTCTTTAAAAATGCACTCAGTTATAGAGCTCCCCCAAAAGTCATCGTACTAGGCCTCTCAATCAACTTTCTGTAATTATTTATATTACAACAGCACCTGGTTATCTCAATAATGGTCAGGGGCCCCATGTGTTAGGAACTGTACAAACAGTCTTTAGAATGTGCTCATCTGTCACAGCCCCAACAAAGAAATTGTCAACAATTCTTGCTCAGAATTGCTTTCCCCACCTGCTTTCTCCACCTCCTCAAATCTGGGGGCAGAGCAGCCAATAGAAAGGTCCGAGCAGCTCAGGGTGGCTCTGCTTGCTCTTCTGCTCCTGTGAGCAGTGGGATAGGGCTCCTCAGCTCCTTCCCCCCTGCAACACCCAACAAGGGAAGCAGAGTCCCTTGCTGCATCTCTCCCCAGGCCAGGAGAGCAGGGTGAAGAACACCAGGAGCTGCAGGAAGAGCAGAGGTGAGGCTGATGGTGCAGAACTGATGTGGAGGCTGGCAGAGCTGGGTCGGGGGTGGGGGGGAAGAACAGGTCCAGCAATAGAATTGATGAGGGGCTAGGGACAGACAGGTGTGATGTTGCTTTCATTTCTGAGGCACTTTTACCACTGCGTACAGACACATAGGGAAGATTGCACCTGCTGCAAAGAGAGTACAGTCTGAAAGGAAAGTAGAATTACACATTGTAAGTCTGATCCTAGTCTTTTTTGTATATAAAAGATTTTAGTATCTGATTTATTAACTTAATTCTGTTTCATGAAACTTCAATCAACTCATCAGGGTAACATTTGTCTCAAGCTGTAATATTTCAAATGAGGGATTTAAAAAACAAGAAATGATGAGGAAGATGACAAAATGAATAACTGAAAGACACACGAAATTCCATTCCCAGAGAGCAGTTTTACATGTAATTCACGAGAGGATATCTTTCAAACACGCACACACATGTGAGAGACTTAGGGCAGGGCTGTGACAGCAGCACATGAATACATTTCTAAATAGGCCTCTTTCCAAATCACTAGTTCATAGTGCTCACAGAAATCCACCCACACTTGAGAGGTTCTTCCTCAATCCACCCATCCCTGGGGTTATTGTGTTTACTGTAACAGCTGAAATACAGGCTGGAGGACAAGTGCTAGCATTAATGGTAGGTCCCAGACACTCCTGGATGTAACAGATGGCAGATTTCTTCACCAAATAGCTACCGCAATGACAAGAAGTGATGCCATTTTAGTTCAAACGATCATGAGCTAACTCAGTTTAAATTAAATTGAGGGATACATAAAACCTGATCTGCAACTAGGGTCCTTGCCTGCAAAAGGGAAAACTTTAAAAAATTAAGGGAATTAGGTAGGGAATTGGACTGGACTGAAGAACTCAAGGATCTGAACGTGGAGGAGGCTTGGAGTTACCTTAAGTCAAAGTTGCAGAATCTATGTGAAGTTTCCATTCCAACCAAGGAGAAAAAATTTGTAGGGAAGAGTTGCAGACCAAACTGGATGAGCTAACTCTGAAACAGATTATTAAGTGACAGCAGAAAGCCTACATAGAACATAGGGGGAGGGATAGTTCAGTGGTTTGAGCATTGGCCTGCTAAACCCAGGGTTGTGGGCTCAGCCCTTGCGGGGGCCATTTAGGGGTAAAAATCTGTTGGATGATCCCCAAAAAATTGGGGATCGGTCCTGCTTTCAGGAGGAAATTAGACTAGATGATCTCCTAAGGTTCCTTCCAACCCTGATATTCTATGAATGGAAGATGGGCTAGATCAGCAGGAAAAGCTCTCTCTTGGAAGTCAGATAGTATAGGGAAAAAGTGAGAACTACCAAAAGCCAAGCAGAGTTGGACCTTTCAAAGGAAATTCAAAACCATAGTAAAAGGTTCTATAGCCATTTAAATAAAAAGCAAGGGAAGAAGTGTGACCACTAAATATGGTGGAGATTAAAGATAACCTAGGCATGGCCCAACACTTAAACCAGTGATACTCAGACTGCAACTTGTAAGTGGCTCTTTAATGTGTCTCCTGCAGCTCTTTGCAGTAGGATATTAGAACACTGTGTGATGTAATTAACCAGTCAAGATGCTTTTACTATGTTATTAACCAATTAAGCTATCAACTTGCACTAGGTTATTAACTTATTTGCTGGGAGAATACTGTTTAAATATGAATAGTACTATAGCAAATGAAACAATGAATTCACACTACTGTGGCTCTTTTGGATAATGTTGATGGCTAATTTGGCTCCTGAATCACTGAGACCTGAGTATCACTGACTTAAATGAATATTTTGCCTCAGTTTAGAATAAAGAAAACGAGGAGCTTAGGGTTAATGGCATGGTGGTTAATGGAAATGAGGATACGGAAGTCAAAATTATCACATCCAAGGTGAAAGTCAAACTCAAACAGCTTCATGGGACCAAATCAGGGGCCCAGATAATCTCAGTTCAAGAATACTAAAGGAACTGGCATATGAAATTACAAGTCCAATGGCAAGGATTTTTAATGAGTCCATAAACTTGGGGATCATACCCTATGACTGGGGAATTGCTAATATAGCAACTATTTTTAAGAAAGGAAAAAACGTGATTCAGAAAACTACAGGCCCATTAGTATGACCTCAGTTTTAGAACAAATTTTAAGAGAGAAAGTAGTAAAGGTAAACAGTAATTGGGTAAAATACAACATGAGAAGATAACTGAATTTTTAGACAAAAGCAGTGCAATAGATCTAATCTACCTGGATTTCAGTAAGGCATTTAAAACTGTTCCACATGGGAAATTATTAGTTAAATTGGAAAAGATGGGGATTAATATGGAAATGGAAAGTTAATAAGAAACTGGTTACAGAGGTGACAACAACTGGTGATACTGAAAGGTGAACTGTCAGGCTGGAAGTAGGTTACTAGAGGAGTCCTTCAGGCATCGGTCTTGGGACCAATCTCATTTAACATTTTCATTAATGACTTGAGACAAAAAGTGGGCATGTGCTAATAAAATCTGCAGATCGCACAAAGTTGTGAGGTATTGGCAATATGGAGGAGGACTGGAATATCATACAAAAAGATTCAAATGCCCTCGAAAACTGGAGCAATAAAATGGGATGAAATTAAAAAATGAAAAGTATAAGATCATTAATTTAGGGACTATCAACAAGAATTTTAGCTACAAGCTTGGGGATGTATCAGTTGGAAGCAACAGAGGCGGGGGTATTGAAGCCACAGAATGACCGAGAGCCACCAATATGATGCGGCCATGAAAAAGGCTAATGCGGTCCTAGATGCTTCAGGTGAGGTAGTTCCACTAGAGATAAGGAAGTGCTATTACAATTCTACAAGGCACTGGTGAGCCCTTATCTGGAATACTGTGTGCAATTCTGGTCTTCGATGTCTAAGAAACATGAATTAAAAGTGAACAGAAGGGCTAATAGGACAATCAGAGGAATATAAAATCTACCTTACGAGAGAAGACTCAAGGAGCTTAGCTTGTTTAGCCTAACAAGACAAAAGCTGAGGGGAGATATGACTGTTCTCTGTGAGTACAGTAACTCCTCACTTAACATTGTAGTTATGTTCCTGAAAAATGTGACTAAGTGAAACGGAGCGTCCCCCGTCCCTCCTCTGCCTCCTAACTGCAGCAATTAGCTGGTTTGTGGCATTCAGGAGGCAGGGGAGGGAGGGGTGAGCCTGCACGCCAAGTCCTCGCTCCAAGTCCTCGCACCACCCCACTCCCTCCTGCCACCCAAACACTGCAAACCAGCTGATTGCCGCAGGCGGTGTGTGGAGGGGAGGCGCTGATCCATGGGGTCTCTGGCGGCTGGGAGGCATTGCAGGCAGGGGGAGGGCATAGGCAGGCTGCCAACTGTGGAAAAGCAGGCAGCCAAATGACGTTATAGCGAAGCATTAAACAACTTTAAATGGAGCATGTTCTGTAATTGAGCAGAGACGTAAGAGCGAAACAAAGTTAAGTGAGAAGGCATTAAGTGGGGAGTTACTGTACGTCAGAAGGATAATTCCTCTCCCTCTCTGGTATTTATTTAAGTTAAGGGCTAATGCTGGACCTAGAACAAATGGATACTAATTGGCCATCCACAACTACAGATTTCAAATTAGATGAGGGTGTCTAACCATCAGAGGAATTAAGTTCTGGAACAGCCTTCCAAGGGAAGCAGTGGGGGCAAAAAACTTAACGGGCTTCAAGTCTGAGCCTGGTAAATTTATGGAGAGGACTTTATGATGAGACTGCCTAGACTGGCAGGTGGCCCATCTGTCACTGCTATTAGCAAATACCCCCAATGGCTAGAGATGGGACACTTGATAGAGGGCTCTAAGGGCTTGTCTACACTACTGCTTAAGTCAATGCAAGCGATGTCCATAAGGGGTGTGAAAAAACACACAACCAAAGCCACATAACTTACATCGACTTAAAGCAGTGTCTACACCATGCTATATCAGCAGGAGATGCTCTCCCACTGACACAGCTTCCGCCTCTTATTAAGGTGGAGTAATTAGATCGATGGGAGAGCAATATAATGCATTGTTACCGAATGCACTGCAGTGACACCCATTTAGTGTAGTTGTGAAGACAAGCCCTAAGTTACTAAAGAGAATTCTTTCCCAGGTGTCTGTCTGATAAGTCTTACTGACATGCTCAGGGTCTAACAAATTGCCATATTTGGAGTCAGGAAGGAATCTTCCCTCAGCTCATATTGGCAGAGACTCTGAGGGGTTTTTGCCTTTCTCTGCAGCATGAGGCTTGGGTCACTTACAGGTTTAAACTAGAATAAATGGTGGATTCTCTGTAACTTGAAGTCTTTACATCATGATTTGAGGTCATCAGTAACTCAGCCAGAGGTTGAGTCTAGTACAGAAGTGGATGGGTGAGGTTCTGTAGCCTGCAATGTGCAGGAGGTCAGACTAGATGATCACCATGGTCCCTTTACCCCTGGGGGGATTGTGTGCCAAAATTTTTTAAAAGTCTGCATATTTTGTCAAAAACAACACAATATAATCATGCCAGTTTCAATTACTTTGGTAATTTATTTCAAAATACCTGTCAGCAAGTATATCTGTAACAATACAGACAAAAAAGATTCACCCAGGAGTAGAGAGTTAAAGAAACCCTTGCACCTATGTGGCTATTCACTGCAGGATGAAGGTACAAGTTTTGGTAAAGTAGGAGAAATGCATAGGACGGCACAGAGCAGATGAATTAGTTGAGAGAATGCATTAGTTCAGTGGGGTCTGTCCCCAGTCTCTTCCCAGGAAAAGGAGAGGGTGCTCCTTGCTTCTCTGAGGGCAAATGGACCCGAAGACCCACTTAGCTGCTCCTACCCCCGTCCCTTTGTCAGTTCCCCCTCCTTTAGAATACTTGCCCTTAGCTGCTTCTCACATACTCACTGTCTCTCCTGTCAGGGTACAGCTCTATACAATCACTGCTCCCTTCTCCTGGAGACTGACTACCCTTTCCCACCCCACTGGTTCCCTTGAGGCTCCAAAAACTCCTCCCCGAACCACAGGGGACCTCTCTGCTTCTTCCCCCTCATCATCACTGGGGACCCTGTGCTCTCCTCTCCAACCCTGACTGACCCCTTCCTTGCCTGCCCGACCCTCAGAGACCCTGACCATGGGAGCCACAGCCAAAAAAAGTCAGCTGCTGGAGAAGGGAAACTGACAGCACCACACTTCAGATAAGAATTACGCCTGGGGCTGGGGCATGAACGGCAAGCAGACCTCCGGCCCAAAACTCAGAGGGTACAGATGAACCCCCACCCCAGCCAAGGCTCCCCACAGCTGCTTGTGTCAGCCTCACACCCATAGGTACCAATTCCCCTCTTTTCTGTGGGTGCTCGACCCACCCCTTTACTCCCTGTTCTGCCCCCACTCCGCCCCTTCCATGAGGCTCCACTCCTGCCCCATCTCTTCCTACCCGCATTCCAACCCCTTCCCCAAAGTCTCCACCCCAATTCTACCCCCTACCTGCCCCTATTCCCACTTCTTTCCCAAACCCCACCCTGGCTCTGCCACTTTCCCACCTCCTCCCCTGAGCGTGCCATGTTCCTGCTCTTCTCTCTCCCTCCTGGAGCATGCTGCAGCCGGGCGGGAACTGCTGGGAGGTAGGCCAAGAAGCGGGGACATGGCACGGTCATAGGAGGAGGAGGTGGGGCAGAGGATCAGTGGAGCTCGGCAGCCGGTGGGTGCAGAGCACCCACTAATTTTCTCCTGTGGGTGTTCCAGCCCCAGAGCTCCCACCTCCACAGGGCAGGCACACAAACGGGAGTAGAATTGCACCTGACCCTGACACAGTACAAGGACTAGGCCTGCCCAACCACCTGGGGCCCTGCCCCCTCTGCACCAGCACAGTGAGCAAGAGGGAAAGTCTCATGCACCCACAGCCACACCTTCTCCCACCAGCAGTGATTTATTCTCTCCTGGCTGCTCCCACCCAAACCGACATGCCTGCTCAGGTCTGCTGCCAGGGCGTGACGCCCTATGGAGGCTTCCTTTTGCTTCCCGAGCCAAATCTATTATTCTGCAGGGAAACAAAATAATCGCGGAGGGGATTGGGGGAAGGGTGTCAAATGCATTCTGCACATGCACAGCGGGGCGGAATTCCCACAGGAGTATCCCTTCTGACCTTTACATCTATGGCTCTATGACAGCATCCACCCCATCCCACTGCCGAGGGGGACATGTGAGTGCACGTTTGAGGGAACGCTATACATTATGGGGAAACCCGGACACAATTAAACATTCATTGTGTATATAGATATACGGGGGGGGAGGGCGGGGGTGACCACACGTATAAGTATCTACAGGGAATGAACCCTACCTCGCCCTGCACAAGACCAGGACGCCCAGCCAGAAGGCCGTGGGAACCCTGCACATCCCGGGGGAGGGGGGAGCTCAAGGAGATGCCGACGGGCAGGGCTGTGGGCCCCCGCAGGGAAGTGCTGTTTGCGGCACACAAGGGGCGAGCAAGATCCCCCTGTTCAGCGCCGCGCCCCCCTGCCACGGGCCGAGGGACCCACCCACCCTTACTCCCTCCATGGCGAGAGACCCGCCGCCGGGCCCAGGGGCGCCTCCTACCTCCTCCGCTCGGCGCGGGGAGCGGGAGCCTTTCTTGATGCCGGGGGAATTATTAACTTGAGGCCCCCCACAGCGCACCGCGCATTCCGTCCCCCCGGAAACAGGCGTCACAGCAGGAAGGTTCCGGGCCCGCCGCCGCCATCGCCCAGCCCGGGCTTCGAGGAGGCGGCGGTAGCTTCTTCCGCATCGAGCGCCCGTTTCCGCCCGCCGGTGACAACCGTGCCGGCAGCCCTCGTCCGGGGGGAAGGGGTGGGAACGAAGGTCTCCGGTTCGCGAATGCTGCAAACCCGCCGAGCTGGGGGAGGCCTGAGCAGCGGCAGCCAGAGACGTCGATCCGCACGCGCGGCCTGGCCCGGAGCCGCCGCGCGCTCCGGCGGATGAGCAGCTCGGCGCTCCCCGTGTCAGGCCTGGCAAGGCCGCGATCAGGCGAGGGGAGGCTCGGCCGGGCGGGCGCAGCGGAGCCGGAACGGAGGAGATGGCGTCTCAGCCGCCGCCTCCCAAGCCCTGGGAGAACCGGCGCCTCGCGGGAACCGCGGCCCCGGCCTTTCAGTGAGTGACCCCCCCCACCGGCTTTCCCGGGGACACGCCCTCAGAGACGCCCACGCGGGGAGAGAGAGAGAGACTCCCCCGCCCCCCATGCAGGGGGAGACTCCCCCCTCCCACGGACCCTGCCCCGCCCCCCCCATGCAGGGGGAGACTCCCCCCCACGCACCCTACTCCGCCCCCCATGCAGGGGGAGACTCCCCCCTCCCACGGACCCTGCCCCGCCCCCCCCATGCAGGGGGAGACTCCCCCCCACGCACCCTACTCCGCCCCCCATGCAGGGGGAGACTCCCCCCTCCCACGGACCCTGCCCCGCCCCCCCCATGCAGGGGGAGACTCCCCCCCACGCACCCTACTCCGCCCCCCATGCAGGGGGAGACTCCCCCCTCCCACGGACCCTGCCC
>ML677359.1:13698357-13879518 GCA_007922305.1 Dermatemys mawii | reverse complement strand
CCCCATGCAGGGGGAGACTCCCCCCCACGCACCCTACTCCGTCCCCCATGCAGGGGGAGAGAGACACCACCACCCCCGACCCTGCCCTGTCCGTCATCCCACGGGTGGGGAGAGACTTCCTCTCAGGGACTTTGCCCCGACTTCTGAGACTTCCTGCCAGGGGGCCTGCCACAGACCCCAGAAGAGAGACTCCCTCACATTGATTTTGTCCCACCGTCCCCCCCCAGTTTATGAAGATTTTGAGATAATGTTAAAATAAAATGGTTATGGGTACTGCTCTTGAACCTCTGAATTTATTTAGGTCTCTTGATTTGGGTGCCAGCCTGGTGACCAGACCTGGACAACCCACACTCACACGAGTACCTCCACCTATTTTGCCTCGACCATCACAGCAGGCAGGGAATAGTAGCCTGAGTAGTTTCAGACCTGCATACAACAGTTCCTTTTCTCCAGGCTATGGCACATATGGAAACTCCTTTTATGGAAACTACAGCCCTTACAGTTATGGATATGGTGGTATGGGCTATAACCGGTTTCGTACAGACGATCTACCTCCCAGCAGATTTGTTCAGCAGGCTGAAGAGAGCAGCAGAGGTGCATTTCAGTCAATCGAAAGTATTGTGCATGCATTTGCCTCAGTCAGTATGATGATGGATGCTACCTTTTCAGCTGTTTATAACAGTTTCAGGGCTGTATTGGATGTAGCCAATCACTTCTCCAGACTCAAAATACACTTTACGAAAGTGTTTTCAGCTTTTGCATTAGTCAGAACTATAAGATACCTTTACAAACGGCTGCAGCGGCTGCTGGGTCTGCGGAAGAGCTCTGAGAATGAGGATTTGTGGGCTGAAAGTGAAGGAACTGTGGCTCGTGTTGGCCCAGAGGACCGGGCAACTAACTCAGCAAAATCCTGGCCCATTTTCTTGTTCTTTGCTGTTATTCTTGGGGGTCCCTACCTCATCTGGAAGCTGCTCTCTACATACAGTGATGAAGAAACAGGTAAAGGAAATCAGCAAAGTGAGTAGAATATAGGTTAGAGAATAAACTATTCATGCCCTTGCCACAAATAAATTAGTAAATCATAGCCTAAAAATGCTGAATTAAACACGGAGATGGGGATTAAGATATTAAAATAGCCTACTCTTTGATGTTATGTTAATTGATCCATTCAGTTCTCTAAAAAAAAGAGGTTTACTTCTAGGGAAGATAATATTTTTGGGCTGAGTCTTACAGCTGCAGAATCAGGTTTCTTATATGAAACAAACTCTTTTTTGGCAGCAAGATTCAACAAGGTATTACACTATACTACTACTAACACATTCTTTATTGAACTGGTGGGGGTGGAACTTGGGGTGCTTGCTTGCTTTATTCAGTCAATCCATCTGTTACTTGGAATAGAAAATTCTGCAAACCAGGACACTTTTATGCAGAGGCCTAAGTGTGGATTCAGAAAGCTAACTTGAAGCACCTGAAAATGTTGGTAATTGTTTAGTGCCATATATGTATGGCCCTGTAACAAATATTTGTGCAACACTTTTGAGATTTGAAGTGTTACATAAATATTTCCGTGACCTGTTATATTTAGTTTATGCATACTTGTGGAAAAATTCAATTTCTGTTATAAAGTACTTTCAAGATCCAAATGATTATGCTGCTTTTTAACTCTTTTGCAAAATAGTGTCTAGTAACTGGGCAAATGGAGATGATGATCATGTAATTGGAAGAGCAGAATATGACTTCACTACTGTTTCAGAAGAAGAAATTTCTTTTCGTGCTGGTGACATGCTAAAATTAGCACCCAAAGGTAAGATGATTTATTGGGGATTTACCTTCTAATTTCCAATTACTTTTTAATGCTTGTGAATGGAATCTTATTGACAGCCCTTTGAGATCAAAAGAGACTTATTTTAGTTGGCTCAACTCAACAGGCTAGTCATTGTGTGGACAGTCTAGTGAAGCAACATGTCCAATCTCTTTCAGTGGGTTTTGCTTAATTTCCCTAAAATGCTGGCCAGTACAGTAAATCATTTTGAGGCTTGCCCAAAGACCACTTGTACAGTGCATCTTCACCAATCACTGTACTCATATTTCCTCATGGGCTATACAACAATGCTGTGACAAAAGTTAGATCTATGCAGCGCTTTCATTTTCAGAACACTTCAAACATTAATCCTCATGGCATCCTTTGGAGACAGGTAAATTGTTTGCATTTCTGTCTTATTACAAAGTCAGTTTCTCTGAGCTGGTATACATTCTACCTGACTCCCACCTGACTTCAGTGAAATCTACACACATGCATCTGAGGGCAGAATGTGGCCACTGTGATAACCACTGAGGAAACTGCTGTTCAGAAGAGGATAGCTGTCATGTACAGCACACTGAATCCTGTAGATAAATGTAAATATTCCAATCTTTTGAGTTTGTATAAGCCAAAAAAAGATATACATGGAAGTATACTAACAGTAATTTCTTAGAATATTTTGTATTTATACTTTGTGTAATCAATTACATATAGTTAATTACAGTAAGGGGTGTAATCTTCAAAAAGACTTTCAAAGTCCAAGATATTTTCTGCAGCGGAAAAAGTATCCTTTGGAAAAGGGGTGTACCTTTTTTAGCCTTTAACTGGACTGCTATAACAAAAATTGACAAATCCGGTTGTATCTTCTTTTTTTATGTCTGTCAAATGACTTAAAAATTGTGATTTATCACAAGATTTTTTTAATAGTGATTAATCATGCTATTTAAAGAAATAATTGTGATTAATCATGAGATTTAATTGCACTGTTAATAATAGAATACCACTTATTTAAATATTTTTGGATGTTTTCCACATTTTCAAGTTACAACAAAATCCAAGTGAACAGTACTCACTTTATATTATTTTTTATCATAAATATTTGCACTGTAAAAAAAATAAATATAAGAAATAGTATTTTTCAGGTCACCTCATATAAGTACTCTAATGTCGTCTCTTCATTGTGAAAGTGCAACTTACAAATGTAGAATTTTTTTTACATAACTGCACTCAAAAATAAAACAATATAAAACTTTACAGCCTACAAGTCCACTCAGTCCTACTTCTTATACAGCCAATCGCTAAGACAAACAAGTTTGCTTACATTTACAGGAGATAATGCTGCCTGCTTCTTATTTACAGTGTCACCTGAAAGTGAGAACAGGCGTTCACATGGCACTATTGGTAGCCAGCATTGCAAGATATTTACGTGCCAGATATGCTAAACATTTGTATGCGCCTCCATGCTTCAACCACCATTCCAGAGGATGTGCTTCCATGCTGATGAACTGGTTTTGCTCAGTAATGATCCAAAGCAGTGCAGACTGATGCTCGTTCATTTTCATCATCTGAGTCAGATGCCAGCAACAGGTGGTTTATTTTCTTTTTTGGTGGTTCAGGTTCTGTATTTTCTGCATTGGAGTTTTGCTTATTTAAGACTTTTGACAGCATGTTACATACCTCATCCCTTGGAAGGCACTTCAGATTCTTAAACCTTGGTTCGTGTGCGGTAGCAACCTTTAGAAATCTCACGTTGGTACCTTCTTTGCAGTTTGTGAAACCTGCAGTGAAAGTGTTCTTAAATCGAACAACATGTGCTGGTTGATCATCTGAGACTGCCATAACATGAAATTTATGTATAGAATACAGAGCAGGAGACATACCATTTTCCCCCAAGGAGTTCAGTCACAACTTTAGTTAACACATTATTATTTCAACGAGCATTGTCAGCATGGAAGCATGTCCTCTGGAATGGGCGCCGAAGTATGAAGGGACATACGAATGTTTAACATATCTGGCACTTAAATACCTTGCAATGCCAGCTGCTACAGTGCCATGCGAATGCCTGTTCTCATTTGAAGGTGACATTGTAGATAAGCAGGCAACATTATCTCCCATAAATGCAAACAATCTTGTTTGTCTTCGCAATTGGCTAAACAAGAAGTAGGACTGAGTGGACTTGTAGGCTCTTGTCAGGATTGCCTCCCCACTCTGAACTCTAGGGTACAGATGTGGGGACCCGCATGAAAAAAGAAATAACCCCCCCCAAGCTTATTTTACCAACTTGGGTTAAAATGTTTTCCCCAGAACACAACTTCTTCTGTATCTGGACCTGGTACACTGCCACCACCAAACTAGGTCTAGGGTAGTTTGGGACCCTTCTTTCCCTTTCCACTAACCCCCCAAACTTCTTCCTTCCCTGGGAAGCTTGAGAGAAAAAAAACAAACCTCGCCTGCTCCTGCGAGACGTGCCCGATCGTAAACCAGGATCTTACACAATGAAAAACAAACAGCCAGATTCTTAAAAGAAAGATTTTAATAAAAGAAAAGAAGAAAGGAATAAATCTCTTATAACCATCAATAGAACAGCATCTACCATAATCAACAAAAGGATTCAGAAACCAAACCTCTCCCCCGGGGCAACTTTCTCCCATTGTTGATATCTCTGCTGAAGCTTACAATATCAAGAAGCACCCAGCCAACACTCACCACTGAGAACCCTCCAAGTGATAAAAAGAAGGTAAACTTACTGACTACAGTACTTGATAGAATCTTATAGTTACAGTGAAAGACATAGCTGTGTTCATCCCATAGCCGAGGTGAACAGAGAGAGACCCAGAGAGAAACTGAAACTTAAAATCCTTTGTCTCCTGAGGAATTTCTCATTGGTCAGTTGTCCACCTCTCAGGTTACCTTTAGCTTAACCCCTTACAGGTAAACAATAATTCTAGGCTACTTCACACTTATGACAGCTCTAAAGTTTTACACTGTTTTGTTTTTGAGTGCAGTTATGTAACAACAACTAAAAACTACATTTGTAAGTTGCACTTTCATAATAAAGAGATTGCACTACAGTGCTTGTATGAGGTGAATTGAAAAATACTTTTTCTTTTTTCTTTTTTACAAAATAGTGCAAATATTTGTAATAAAAAATATTAAGTGAGCACTGTTCAATTTTTATTCTGTTGTAATTGAAATCAATATATTTGAAAATATAGAAAAACATCCAAAAATATTTATAATAAATTTTCAGTTGGCATTCTGTTATTGTTTAACAGCACAATTAAAACTGTGATTAATCGTGATTTATTTTTAAATCAAGTTCATTTGTTTTTAGTTAATCACTTGCGTTATCTGCGATTGACAGCCCTACTTTTTTTGGATATGTTTTAATTAGGGCCCTACCAAATTCACAGCCATGAAAAATGCATCATGGACCATGAAATCTGGGTTCCTCCTGTGAAATCTGGTCTTTTGCATACTTTTATCCTATATTATATAGATTTCATGGGGGAGATCTGTGTTTCTCAAATTGGGGGTCCTGACCCAAAGGGAAATGCAGGGGGTTGCTTCAAGGTTATTTTAGGGGTGGGGAGTTTGCAGTATTGCCACCCTTATTTCTGTGCTGCCTTCAGAGCAGGGCAGCCAAAGAGAGGTGGCTGTTGGCTGGACACCTACTTGTGAAGACAACACCTCGCCAGTAGCAGCACAGAAGGAAAGGTGGCAATTCTGTGCCATCCTTACTTCTGCGCTGGTGGTGGCACTGCCTTCAGAACTGGGCTCCCAGTCAGCAACTACCCAGCTCTTAAGGCAGTGCTGCCGGCAGCAGCATTGCAGATGTAAGTGTAGCAGAACTGCAACCCCACCTCCAATACCCTTGCGACCCCCCCCCCCCCCCCAAAAACCTCCTTTTTAAGTCAGGACCTCCACAATTACAACACTGGAATTTCAGAATTAAATAGCTGAAATCATGACATTTACAATTTTTAAAATCATATGACCATGAAATTGACCTAAATGGACTGTGAATTTGGTAGGACCCTAATTTTAATATATAAACTTCTATCTTTGATTTTCTATAAATATTAGCACTTTAAACACCCCATGAACAGTTATCTAGCTTGTCATGTGACTAATTGTTGACTTAATAGCACTAATTGTAGGTTTCAAGTATTTTCCGTGTTTCTGCTGAGCTTTGAATTAGATGGCTGTATACAGGCATGTCGCGTCTTGCGCGAGGGTTCCGTTCCGCAGTTACTGCGTAAAGTGGAAACCACATATAGCCAAAACCCATTGAGTTCAATGGCGGGCGAAATCGCCCGCCCTACAGAAAGTTTTTACATTTTTATTCCTCCCGCCCTTTTTTTTTTTTGCTGACCGTGCAAAGCAGAAATCGCATTTATTAAATGCACCTAAGACGCGGCATGCCTGTAGTGTCTGATGTCTGCTGATATCTCAAACTCCGCAAAAGTGTTTTAATGGTATAATTGTTACACATTTTGAATTGCTTTGTAACTATGGCTTAGTTTTCTTTATCAGAACAACAACCCAAAGTACGTGGCTGGCTTTTGGCTAGTCGTGATGGTCAGTCAACAGGACTTGTGCCAGCTAATTACATCAAAATATTGGGTAAAAGAAGAGGTCGGAAAACAGCGGAGCTGGAAATTATTACAGAGCAGCAGCCGGCTTTTACAAACACGACACCTGTTAGAGGAGCTACTGATGCAGATACTTTAGAAGAGCAAGAAGCTGCCTTTGAGTCTGTTTTTGTTGAAAGGAATAAGGTTCCCGTTACCTCTGACTCCACTGTGATAAGTGGAGATAAACAGGATCTCTGATGCACCTGGATAAAATTTAGTGATTGAACTATACTTATCAATAATCCTTCTGATATTCTGAAAATTGTAGAAGAACACTGTTAGGACTGTATCAGGTATCTCACTGCTGGTGATGGGTGAAAAGATAACAAAATAATTTACCCAAACTTTAATAGCATGCTTGGTTCACTTAAAGTTGTACATTTGTTGCCCTGCCCAGCAAACTAATGGCAATTGTGATATCCCAGGCTGGGGGTAGTTCTGTAGAGGCAACTGGGAAAGCCAATGTGTTGCATGTCTAGCAGCTAATTTTGATCACTTGAAGGAATAGTGCTGATGGATTCTAGAGGTAGCAGTGTTCAGTCCTCCTTACTGGAGAAAGAATTGGCTTGATATGAGGCCTCTGAGAGGGGGTGTTGAGAAGAAAAACTGAAGCATTTCTAGCAGAGGCCTCCAAAAATTGTATACTGAAGAGCCCTTAAATTACTTCATTTTTGGCTGCTTTTTGGTAAAATTGGTGCTTCCACTACCACAAAGAAAAATTAAAGACATTAGTCCTTTGTTATAAAAAGGTGACTGTCTTAAGAAACGAGATTAGCACTGTGAAGGAAGGTACATTCAACTGGAGTTGTAAACAGATAAATGCTATTACTAGTATTTATTTGTCCTTTTATTCTAATGTTGTTTTCAAGAAAGGATAAGCCATTTTCCCCACCACCATCATCATTCTGGGAGCTTTTCCTTATCAGAGTCCTGAGGACCACATGTTTTGTTCTGGTTTATAATGCACTTGCTTTAGGCCCTACATATCTTCCAGCCAACCACTGTTAAGAATGCTCATTTTTTTTAATCAACATCTCTCTAGGACCTAGTAAGCTAAGTTAGCAGAGCCTCAATTCCAGCGAGGTATAGTAGCTTATTAATGTCTAGCAATTATGTATTTTAATAGTTACCTTCAAACTTTCCTTGTTTCAGTGCAATTTCCTTTTGAATGTTTGTGAGAAAATTCAGCCTGATTTTAACACAGCAGGAATGTATCACAGAGTGGATAGGAAACATCTGTGTTGCTATTAAATAGATGCAATTTTCTACTGATAATCCCACAAAATAGGAAATGAAAAAAAAGCTGTCAATTCATTGTCTCACCATGGAGATGGATGAGTTAACTGCTAACTTGATTGTTCCTGCTGCACTTCAGGTGTTAAATCTGGTATTTCCCCATAAAATCTGAGGTACATTGAGAACCATAATTGCATAAAGACTATTAACAATATACATTTTGTCTTCAAATCTGTTTACTTTTGTGAGCTCTGTACTGAAGGCATACTTTTCTGGGAAGCAAAGTTAAGTAAAGCTTCAGATTCCTCTATTAGGACTCACTCACATTAATATTAGATTTGATAAACACAATCATTTTCAGTTCAGGCTGTAGTTCTTATGGAATCCTCTTTTATACTGTGTTGAACCCTTCAAAGTTAGAACAGATCTTACACTTCTAATGTACTACAGCAAAGGAAAAATACTGATGGCTGTGTGTTAATAAATCATTTCAATTAAGTAGCCTGTTTCTTAAAAACAAAAACCCACAGCAGCACCCAAGCTAGTTAAACTTGCATACTTATACAGTACTAGCTGTTCCTGGGGGTTTCTGTGCAAAAAAATTAAAAATTCTGTGCACAATATTGCAGTAACACAATATAATCATGCCAGTTTAAATTATTTTGGTAATTTATTTCAAAAGACCTGTCAGCAAGTACTGTATGTTTGTAACAATACAGACAACAGAAAAGATTCAGGAAATAATTGTTGACAAATAGATTCCTTACTAGGCATATTAATACAGAACTTTCAGTATTAATTCATCTAACCTACAGCAATGTATTTCTCACCACCCTCAGAAGCAGTGTAAAGGTTTGGGAGGAGTCGGGGTAGTGGAGGAGCTGAGGGAGGGGAAAGTAATTGCTGGGAAGGAGCCTGGGTGTGAACTTGGAGGGTTGTTGGGTATGGGTGGGAAAAGAATGGAACGGGGGTTTTCAGGTCAGGGAGGGAGTGTTAGGGAGCCTCCCGCATGCAGATGCTGGCTGACCCTTAGCTTCACTTATTCAGTTATGCACATCTGCCCTAGTCCCCATGTGTCCCTGCACCCCCACTCCCATTCAGCTCCTGCCCCAATCTGAGACTCCCCCAACAGCCACATGTGCCCCACATTGTCTGGCCCCCAGATCCTGTGCCTCCTGAGCTGGTCCCACAGAGAGAGCACTTCTCTTCCCTATCTGCAGCTGAGGCTGCTCTCGCCCAGGAACGGATGCTGTCTGTCCTGGCGCACAGTGGCTCTGGGTAGGCGAAAGGTGTAACTGCAGAACTTTTCGGCAAAATGTATTTTCAGCTGGGGGGCGGGAAAGGTGTGTGGCACATGAATTGTCCATGTGTAGGAATAAGTAGCATAATGGATTTTGGTAGTTTTAATTCACATTTCTGTAAAGATCTTCAACATCAATTTCCATTGCAAGCTTCATTAATATGTTTATATTTTAAATGTATTTGCAAGCTGTTAGTGCTTAGGCAACTTGTGGTGAACAGAATTGCTAAGATCTAGACAAAACAGTTAAAACAAGCTATTGCTAACTTCAGGTTGGGTAATAGTTTAAGTGGCTGGTATGCTGGAGCCCTGGATTTTAGCATAACCTCTGGACTCTTACTGTGTACAATTGCAAAGTTAGGAGCATAGGAGATAGGGCCCTGGCTTCTGGGTGACAGTGTACTGAAGCATTTCGCTGCTGCTTGCTCAGTAAGATTATATGTAGCTGCTATGGGAGAGGGAAAGGAAAAAACAACCCACAATGAAGGGATGAATGAAAAACTCTTTGAGCCACACTTGAACCAGTACACATTTCTGAGAAACTTTTCTCAACATGCCAATACACCAGATGAGGGATTAACTAAAATTTGGATAAGTGACAAAGAGTCCTGTGGCACCTTAAAGACTAACTAAAGTATTAGAGCATAAGCTTTCGTGGGTTAATACCCACTTCATCGGATGCATGCATCGGATGGCATGCATCCGACGAAGTGAGTATTAGCCCACAAAAGCTTATGCTCTAGTACTTTAGTTAGTCTTTAAGGTGCCACAGGACTCTTTGTCACTTCTGCAATTCCAGACTAACACGGCTACCCCTCTGATTTTTAAAATTTGGATGGGACTCCCTCTGCTGCAGAAACAGAAAGGAAACTGAGGACTAGAATGTACATTAAGATTGTTAGAAAACTTTACATCAAATGTTCAGTTTCTGGCCACATTCTGTGTTCCTGATGGGTTTAATTATTTTACTATTGGAGCATCAATCTTTCTTGTATCAATAAAGAATTTTAACTGGAGCAGTAGTCTTTTACAAGAATAAAGCTTTTTTAAAAATGTCCATTAAATCAGGCTTCTACTTTCCTAATTAAGACTATATTGGAAAACACTTTCAACTAAATGTTAATTAGAACCTTTAAATTGCATTAATTCTTAATAAAGACAGTTACATTTCACATCTGAGTGTTTCTGGTCATGTTCTTTGAAAGTATTCTCTTGGTAGAAAGGGAGTAGCTCATAAATAATTGGACATTGACTAACCTGTCTTACTTTATAGTAGCTTGACTCAGTCTATCAAATCATTGTAAATGTTATAACTATGCATAGAATTCTGACCCTTTCAATCATGTTTACTCACTTTAATGGAAAAAGAGGGCTGAGAAAATGCTGTAGTGAGTTATATTTTATTTTAAAAATTTTGAAATTGTATTGACTATATAAATGTATTAAAGTTGAGATTTTGGCTTTGGATATAAATTAACATCAGAACAAGAATGAGTTTAAAATGGAATCCTGTGAACTAATTATTTCCTATATCTCTGTGAATAAGTCAGGTTACTGCAAAAACTGTTTGTATGCTTTAGTTCTGGATTAAAGCAATTTAATTGTAAACTAATTGTGCAAATATGTAAGAACGAAGTGTTAAATATATATATATTTTTAAAACTGCATTAGAGATGGAAGTTTTCCTTGGGAAAGAATATGAATATTTTAGTCTTTAATAAGAGCCAGGGTAAAATTCTCAATAGAGCTTAAGTTCTATTTTCAAAAGTGACACAGACACGAAGGAGCCTAAGTCTTATTGACTTTCAGTGTTGTAAAACTGTAGGGGAAAACTCAGTTAAAATTATTCTCAAAAAAAGCAGCAATTAGTTAAAACTGTAAAAGTAACGTACAAATTCACCTTCCACATTTTATGAATATCCTTGACTCTGATACACAAAACTTGCTTAGGATCTTTTAGCATATCCATTATCAATATGAATATAATTTTGACTACATAAATAGTGATGGATATGCTGAGTTTGTACCTACTGTTTGTCAAACAAAGTGGCTTGTGAAATGCATACAGTACATTTTAAAATGAGAATAGTGTCATTAACTGCAGGGTACTGGAATACTTAAATTACTTTAACTGATCATTTCCATAACTCTGTAGTTATGGTTTCATGAGGTTTGCATAAGGATTAAATATTTTGTGAGGGGACTGAAACAGTACAGATGTATTCAGCCCTGTACAGTGGCTAAAGTGTTCTGAACAAATGAGGTTTTTTCCTGAAAAGTTTAACATAAAAGTAGAAGTCTGTGTAATAAAAATGTTGGGATGCGGTCTCAATAACTAGAAAGTTTCACAAATATTGTGTGTATGGATTTTCAGGTTTTTGAAGGAAGAGTGCTTTGACTGAGAGGCTGTTCAAGGCTTAAATGGTAGTAGAAAGAAGTGAAGATTAAGGGAGCAGTCATGGATTCAATATAGAGAGGAAGGTGTAGGAGATGAGAGAAAAGATGTAGGTGAGGACTGCTTGATTTATGCATTAGGCAGCTGATTCTCCTATTCTCAGATCTCTACTAAAGATAACATCCATATTATTTTTGGGGAAGTACACCTAAGCAACAGAACTTGAAATTCCTCTAAGGGCATTTAGTTGTGTGTACTTTATTTGGATTACATCTGAATTTTAATCTTAAAATAATAGGCTCTTTGGTACATGAACTGTATCTTCATGTATATTTGTACAATACCTAGCACAATGAGACCCCAGTCTCGATGGGGCTTCAAGGTGCTACTAGAATACTAAATAGTCCATACAAATGCAGAAGACTCATTTAAGTTTTTGAACAGTATTGCAAACTGAAAGACATTACCTTTTGTCCAGCAGAATAAAGAATAAAATAAAAAATTCAAAAATATTAGTCTCTTTTTCTTGCGTAGGCTCAAAAGACTACTACTTATGGAACTAAAAAGCCTCTGAGCCACCAAGATTATTTTAATATGTTTAATTTTCACTAGAAGCACTTTACCAGTACGGGGATACTTGTATGCTATATCACTGAAGTGCTCCTCGTGTGGACGCAGCTACACTCAAAGCTGTCGTTTGTACCAGTCTCGCAGAACCACTCCCATGCATGAAACAAGATGTCTTAGTTTAGCAGAACCATTCAGCCACAGTCTTCCTGACTGTTAACCATCAACTTTTCCTCATTTTGCTGTACAAAGTTAGCATTAACTGAACCTGGGAATTGCTGTCAGGAAAATGGGGAATTATACTATTTATCTCATTATGTATTTGATTCTATGTCCATAGTAATCAAAGGGAGTTTTGCCACTGACTTCAAAGGATGCAAGATCAGGCCCTTAACATACTGATTCCATTTTTTGTATGGTTGTGTACACTTTTTGCAGCCTATCTCCTAATACTGCACTCAGCTTTTCTTCAACAAAGTTGGTGACAACAATGATCATGGATGTTAGTATAGTATAGTGTACTTAGTATAGTATAATTTAGTATAGTGTATAGGTTTATAGCAGTAGGATGAAATTAAGAAAAGGAAAATAAGATAAATGAGAAGAAAAACCCAGACAGATTTTTAATAGTGTAGTGATACAGGATCAGATGTATTCATGTTATAGCTTAAAATATGGGGTGGGGAGTTCTAATTAACAGCTCAGCAAATTCATCCTGGAATCTGTCATTCTTCCTCACACATCAATAATAAATAAATGTTTTAAAAAGTTCTGTAGGCTACATTAGGCCTTCTGTGCAAATGCAGAGATCCCTTTCCTCCAGTTTTGTTCCCAGACAATATGGCTTTCCCATTTTTCATTGCCCAGGGAGTTTTGATAGTGCAGAGGTGGACCCAGGCGAAAGTCGCAGGGAATTCTTCTCTGGCAGATTCACCACTACTAGCTGGAATGGGAAGGAGCAATGTACACACATGTCCAGCCTGTCTGTCCTCTACTCACCCACTTCCAGGACATGAGGTGCCAACTCTCTCTTCTGTGCAGGAAAGTGGATCACGTGTAGGCCCTGGGAAGACAATAACGCCTCCTCCACAGTAACTAAAATGTGTCTTTTAGCCATTCTGGTGGTGGTGAAAGTGAGGCCAAACCCTGCAGTGATGTTTCAGTGGCTTTTGGAACAGCACCCCTACCCGTTGGGGCTTTGTCACGCTGGGAGGCTTGGGGCTGGGGTGACATCAGGCCAAGGTATAGGGCTGGTTGGTTTGATGACATCGCACTGAGGTGGTGGTGAGGTGGGTGACGTCGAGTGGTGGGGTGACGTCATGCTGACAGAGAGGTGGGCGATGTCGCGCTGTGGTGAGGGGTTAGGCTAGTAGTGTGACATCACGCTGAAGGGCGTGACGTCACACCGAGAAAGGCCCGGGGCCCCGGGAAAAGCGGAGTGGGTGGGGAGCAGCCCCGCCCTCCCCCTCCACCTCCACTCCCGCCCTCCCACTCCACCTCCTGAAGTTGCTTCCAGCCCGGCGGCGCCTTGCGCGGCTCGTTGCTAGGAGACCAGATGCTGGGGGTAGGGAGGAGCCGCTGCACTGCGACAAGGAAGGGGGAGGAGGCGGAGACTCGGTGCCGTGACAACGGCACGCCAAGGCCCCGCCTCAGCACCCCATTGGCTGTCTTCTGGCAGAGGAGGCGGGGCTTCCAGGAGTGTGGCATAATTCCCCTGGGCGTGGCTGGGGGGGTGGGCGTGCGGATGGGCTGTGTCTGGGCAAGGGCGTGGGAGATGCCAAGTCTGTGGCCGAGCCGCGGTAACGCGCTGTCTGGATTCTTGCCACCCCCTAGGAAGCGCCTCCTTGGTTCCCTCCATCCTGCCCTAGTGCGGCGCTCGCCGAGCTCGTCAGCGGCTTCAAACCCAGAGGTCCGCGTGCTGCTGCCGCCCGGATCGGGCCCCAGGTAACTGACTCCCAGCCTCTCCCTCCTTCCAGCGTCTCTCGCCTCCGGGGCTGGAGGCGCTGAACACCCGCCTGGGTCTCCAGGGGGCGCTGCCCCTGGGCCCGCACACCCCTTCTGGGCACTGCGGAGCGAACCCCCCAATTTGGGGTGTGGTTCGTCAGTCTTGGGGTCCCTGATTCATGGACAGGGGCCCCTGGGAGGTGTGTGTGGGGGTTATGGTAAAATTAACGCACTAATTTTGTACCCAGAAAAATAGGTGGAGGACAAATAAATTCTTAGATATTGTATTATCCTTTATTTAGTACTCAGAAAGTACCTTCACCTGCCAAAAAAAACCCTAGTACACCTGCCCCGTTTCTTTGAATACTAACATTTCATAGACATGCCTGATCTGTTAAATATGTATAATTAGAAATGTTGTTCAACTTGATTAAAATATTAGAAATGACACGTCACAGATGTTATAAGGATGCTCACACTAATATGGTAATACCCTGTTAAATAGAGAAATCTGATGACTGGCTCTTTAAACAACACACTGATTTTTAATTATTATTGTTTATGCTATTTAGATTGCAAGGATATGTAAAGGTGTTAGTACTTCCTAATTAAACATATACATAAAATCCTCCTTCCCTCCGCACCCCTCCAAAAAAAAAAAGGAAAGAAAATCCTCTGGAATTATAGTAAATTCTTTGCATGGAAATGGTTGAATCCTAGTCCTAGAATTGTGCTTTGTCTTCTTTCCATACCAAGGGTTTGTCTGCATTTTTTAAAAAATTTTTTTTAGTCTTTCATGGTTCTCCACATTTCCCTAAGTAAACTTCCCATGCCTTGTAGTGTCACTCTTTTTTTTCATATATATTGTGAAACAAATGAAACATTAAGTAAAAAGGGGGATTTGGTTAGTATTATTTAATTTGGAACCCCATTGTTTTGACATACCTTTATGAAGTTGCCTTCTTTCTGTGTGTATTTAATGTACTAGTCTAAATGGTTTAAAAACTTTTAATTTGTGCCACACCCATAATGGCGATGTCTCACTTAGCTTATTTGGGGCATTTGTTGTTTTTTAAGGTGACCTTCACTTGTAGTAGTGTAGACTGTGCAGAACACAAAGATGCAGTGTCATCTCTAGAGAGTGGTGATACTTACAAGCCTTGTCCATGTTGCATCTCTTAAAGTGTATACCGTTGCTGCAAAAGGAAGTAGTCTTGAACATAGCTTTAGCTATGACTTTTGCAAGATTTATTATACAGTAGAACAGTGTTAGAAAACCCACAATGGCAAGCACAATGTGTACTAATTCCAAAATAGAAATTAAATATTGACTTAATATCATACTACATGCATGCAACATCCAAGCTCATTCATTTGCCTGTATGATGATCCATGTATGGCACAGCTCTATATATATGATCAGAATGAGCGTTTAATTCAAACAGACATAGTTGTTTGTATTTTTATTAAATATATGGAGATAGTTCTATTTCATAGAACTGGGAAGACCTTGAAATGCCATCGAGTCCAGTCCCCTGCCTACGCTGACAGGGCCAAGTACTGTCCCCTGACAGATTTTTTTTGCCCCAAATCCCTAAATAGCCCCCTCAAGGAATGAACTTGCAACTCTGGGTTTAGCAGGCCAATGCTCAAACCGCTGAGCTTTCCTTCTCCCCAACTACTCAGCTCTCCCTCTCCCCATATTATTGCACATGCAGATTTAAATAGCTATATATATTTGACCGTGTGATAAACTTTTGGGAATAGATACTTCCAATAGGGCAGCACATGTCAGTGGCATATATGAAGTAAAGAAATTTAGAGCAGGAGGGTTAGACTCCTAGATGTTAAGGTCAGAAAGAACCATTGTGATCATCTAGTTTGACCTCCCACACAACACAGGTCATGGAATCTTACCCACCCACTCCTGCAATAAACCTCTAACCCAGGGGTAGACAACCTATGGCACATGTGCCAAAGGTGACACGCCAGCTGATTTTTAGTGGCACTCGCACTGCCTGGGTCCTGGCCACCGGTCTCAGGGGATCTGCATTTGAATTTAATTTTAAATTAAGCTTCTTAAACATTTAAAAAACCTTATTTACTTTATATACAACAGTAGCTTGTTTATATATTATAGACAGAAATATTCTAAAAATGTTAAAATATATTACTGTCACACACAACTGTAAATTAAAGTAAATAAATGAAGACTTGGCACACCACTTCCGAAAGGTTGCTGACCCCTGCTGTAACCTGTGTCTGAGCTGTTGAAGTCGTCAAATCATGGTTTAAAGACTTCAGGGTGCAGAGACGCCTCCAGAAAGTGACCTATGCCCCATGCTACGGAGGATCTATCCAGGATTGGGAACCGTTCTAATTCTCACACTGACTCATTGTCATTGGTTTTGGTGTTTAACCTGTGTTTGGTTTGTGGCTAAGACTGTAGTCCCATTCCTGGTCATTTTATGACCAAAACAAGTTCTCATCTAAGGTAGTTACTCAGCCAAATCTAGAGTCCAGTTAATACTAAAATAGAAAAGTGCATACTTGATAGGCATGAAGTTTTGTTTATCAAGAAATGTCACTGCCTCTTGGGGTACCTGTCATAATTGCACTGTTGTGTTGCTTCACAGTTATTACTAGTAAAATGTTAAGACTACTATCACTCTTTGTGGTTTTGTTTTCTCTAAATTTTAGAACTCTTTCAAATGAAAATAACTACTGTTATTCTTAATAACTTAATAATGAGAATAACTACTGTTCCTCTGTCTCTGCACCTGAATATACAGACTATTTATACAATAGGCTTTGTGAGGGAGGATGTTTAGTCACTATTAATAGCCTATATATTTTTAGTAAGCCTAATCATATTCAGCACTTAATCTTCTCTTTATAGAGAATAAAACTCGTTCCTGCACCTTTACCCTGCTGTCATTCAGACAGATTTTTTTTAACTGCCAGTTAAAGGTAGACTGGATAGCACATGAGACAGGCTCAATATCTAATAACCATTCACCTATGTCATTGGTTCAGATTTGGCTTTGGATATCCCTTTTGGTAACTTCTTATGCAATATTCAGTGGCCCATGTGAAACTATTGGTTTCTGTCCATGCTCTAATGGAGAAAGATCTGAATTTAAAAAAAACAAAAAATCACAATTGGCACTTTTGATAGTATTCGGAGAATGAAGGCCAATTATTGTATGGACATGGAAACTGAACTACTTTTTACTCCTAAAGGTCGCAATTCTGGAACAGTGGTGAAACACACTGGCAGTCCTGTGTAGAAAGGTTTTGACAGCCATTATTTATAAGGAACATCTACTCTTTAGCTAAATATTTTCCATAGCTGTTAATTTGGGATTTCTTGCAAGTGCTACTTTTCATAGACAAAACTATATATATGACTTCCTGATTTTTTTTCCTCAAACAAAGCTACCTTGAAAACAAAAATCAACTTTCCCTCTAAATTTTCTTTTGATGAATATTCTGAACCTAAGAAAATGATTCCAGTTTTTTTTCCCAAATTGTTTCTGCAAATTCAGATGCTTTTCCCCACAACATAAACACTTCCTCAGTTACATGTTGGGGTTTATTTTGTTTTTGTGTTTTGTTTTACCAGTACAAATTTCTGGCAAAATATTATGCCTTATTGCTTATATACTCTGAAATGAAATCAATGTGTTACCTACTACTGCAGCAAAAATTTGTAAGAAACCTTCTAGCTACTAGAAAAGTAAGTGTTGGGCAAAGGTAGCAACTCTTAGAGGATGTTCACTAACAAGCAAATTCATTGAGACTACATCCAACTATCACCTTCTGAGGATTCTCATTGTCATAGCCCTTGGCTATCTTCTCTCCTCTCCTCTCATTGCCATATTATTTATACCCCAAGGTTAAGATTTTCAGATATGACTAGTGATTTTGAGTGCTTCAATTTTTAGGTGCCCAATTTGAGGCACCTAGAAAGGGTCTGATTTTCAGAGAGTCGGTGGCCAACACTTCCTGTAAATCAGACCCTCTTAAGGTATCTCTGTTGAGCACCCAAAATTATTAGTCCCATTTGAAATTCTTAGTTCTAAACTCTTTCCATCACCATGCTCCTTTTGAATATACTTAAAACTTGGGGTGCCGCTTGCAGGAGGTGGTGATATAGAAAAATCAAAAGTTACCAAAATTGACAACCATAATAACTAAGGCCAAAATTTTTCAAAATTATTCACTAATTGAATTGTATGCCTCAGTTCCTCAATACTCAACTTGAAACCCATAGGATGTGATTTTCACAGTTGCTGAGAGCTGCAACTCCCATTGACATTAGAGCTGTAGGTGCTTTAGAACATTTGAAAAGTCAGGTTGTAGATTGGGTACACAGAATTAATGGAGATTCTGAAAAAGCTGAGCCTAACTTGAATATAACTTACACTGCTCTACAGCCAAAATCCTTCTGAAATAAATGTAGTCAAACTTTACTAATTCTGGGTCACTGAGAACAAAAATGATGCTTAAAATTGTTGATTGGCTCTAGTTTTCAAGATATGCTATTGGGTCAGTATATACGACCCTTGACATGGGAATGGCGGAGGATAAGTGAGTTATAAAGGGAAGGGATCTCAATTTAAACCAGAAATGGCTAAAATACATCTTTGACTGGATCTATGAATAAATCTGACTGGTTTTGGACAGTACTTGCTTTTTAGGCAAAACAATGAATGATGCAATCTGACGCTGGTATTGTGTCATACATGTTATGAATTGCTTCATGTTGTTCCTAGAAGTCATGGATGATGCAATCATAACGAAGCTTACATCACTCTGCTGAACAAATTGCGCTATATCAGCTCTAGAAATCATACAGTGTCGTGCTCTCATTTGTCAGTGTTTGATTTTTGCAAAGGGACCCATTTCTGTTTAGCCAAAGTGAGCAGAGATGCCTCGCACTTGTGTGAACAGTGCAAATAACTTCTGCTATGTTTGTGGTGAAGTGACTTTTTTGCATCACAAAAGCACAGTATAACCACTATGGTTAAGAGAGCCTATCACCTTCATTTTGGCTGCAAAACTGGAGATCAGGACAAGAGGTGGGCCCCACACATATGCTGCAGCACTTGTGCAACAAATCTTCGCCAGTGGTTGAACAGGAAAAGGAAATCTATGCCTTTTGCAGTGCCAATGATTTGGAGAGAGCCAACAGATCATACCAGCAATCGTTACTTCTGCATGGTGCCTCCATTTGGGAAAGGTGTGTCAAAGAAGAAAATTGACTGTGCATTATCCAAACATGCCATCAGCTATATGCCCAATACCCCACGGAGAAGGACTGCCGGTTCCTGATGCACCAGAATCATTCTCACTTGAGTCAGATGAGGAAGAGGATGAAACTTCTGGTCCTGAACCATCAATGTCACAGGACCCACATTTTTTCCCATCCTCCTCCTCTGAACCACACCTCATAACACAAGCTGAACTGAATGACCTTGTCAGGGATTTGGAACTACCCAAGAGTAAGGCAGAGCTGTTGGGCTCCAGACTACAGCAGTGGAATCTTCCGGCAGGTGATGTTAGGGTTTCTGTGTTCTGTGGCCGTCAAAAGGATCTTGTCCCATCCTTCTTCATGGAAGGTGATCTTGTAGCCTGCAACAACATCAATGGTGTGATGGCAGCCCTCAACATCGTTCACAATCCAGATGAGTGGAGACTCTTCACTGATTCATCGAAGACGAGTCTTAAAGCTGTTTTGCTGCATAATGGCAATGTTTTGCCATCAATTCCAGTTGGTCATGCAGCCCATATGAAGGAAACCTATGACAACATGAAACAACTTTTGAGGTGCATAAACTATGACCAACATCAGTGGCAGCTTTGTGGCGATTTGAAGGTTGTTGCTCTCTTGCTTGGTTTGCAGACTGGATACACTGCCGTTTTCTCTGCGAATGGGATAGTCGTGCAAGAGATTCCCACTACATCAGGAAAGATTGGCCACTCCGACAGTCATTGGAGCTTGGGAGGAAAAGCGTTCAGCATCCACCACTTGTTGAATCAAGGAAGATTTTGTTACCACCCTTACACATCAAGCTGGGTCTGTTGAAGAACTTTGTCAAGGCCATTGACAAAACACAAGCAGCTTTCAAGTACCTTCATGGAAAATTTCCAAGGTTAAGTGAAGCTAAGATAAAGGAAGGTGTCTTTGTTGGTCCTCAGATTCGTGAACTTCTTCGAGATGATGTATTTGACCATGCACTGCGTGGCAAGGAAAAGACAGCATGGAAAGCCTTCCAGTCAGTGGCAATACATTTTCTCAGAAACAACAAGGCAGACAACTCCAGGTTGTTGGTGGAAAACCTCCTCAAGGCATACAAAAGCCTTGGTTGCAACATATCACTAAAGATACATTTTTTTTGCACTCTCATCTAGATTTTTTTTTTTTTTTCCCACCGAACTGCGGAGCAGTGAGTGACGAGCACGGCAAGCGATTTCACCAGGACATTGCAACAATGGAGAAATGCTATCAGGGCAAATGGAGCCCATCAATGCTTGCAGACTATTGCTGGACAGTGACAAGAGATGCTCCATTTGATGAATACAAGAGACAAGCCCAGAAGCACCGAGTAGACACTGAATAGGACTAAACTATGTACACAATAGTTTTTTGCCTTTTTGTTTCATAATACATTTTATTTATATAACCCTTTTGCTGATTTTTAAAGTGTTACATAAACAGGACAGGTGACATATTATCATGTAAAGCAGCCATAAACACATGAAAAGACCTAGGTTTACAATTTATGATGAAAACTCTACTATCTACACAATATACATAGACATAAAATGTAAAAACTTAAATATCTTAGAAACAGTAGCCAATCAGTTGTTTTAATTGTCATATTTGAATTCAGCACATCAAAATACATAATAAATGTCACATTTTTATCTCTGAAGCAGACGACTTCTAAAAAATTGTAGACCAGTGTTATAAGCAATACTTACATCTTCTCTTTATAGAGAATAAAACTCATTCCTGCACCTTTACCCTGCTGTCATATATAATATATTGTATAAGCATATGAGAATGTGATCGGACCATAAAGCACTTATTTACCAAGTTTTTAGTTGGGTGAGTTCAGTATTGTTTGAAACTACTGCACATCATGCAAGTTTTGTCCGGTTTTCTTTCTTTCTTATTAATTTCCACTTTGTGGATCGCATCAGTTGTTAGACATTCCAGCACTTAAAGTAGAAATACTATTTTAATAGCTGCTCCCTCTACATAAGCTTATCTTTATTTTCTTTCCATGGCCAAAGCATGTGCTACAATAAGTAATTCTATATCACTAGAATAGGCTACTCATTCATATTTACACCTTAAATTAAAAAAAAGATTCTTTTCTCTACTTTTTATGTGGCTGGTGGGTCATACTGTAGTGTTTGAAGTCCTGATTTCTGCATTTCCTATTTACTACCTCATCAGAAAAATTAGTGTCTGTTTCTTGCTAATAACTTTATATTACTGTTGTCAGGTTTATGTTTTTTTACAAAGTCCAGCTGAACTCCCTGTAACCTGCAATAAAAATTAATGATATCCACTATTCTGCTGATTTTTTCTGAATTGTTTACTATGTGACCTACTCACTCATTCATACTTCAAGGAAGAGGGGATTAATAACACTGCATGTTCCCTGTTGAGGAATAGTTTTCTCCTTTTTTTAGATTTAGATGTCAGACTATAGTATGATTCGTCTTGGTATGTTCAGAATAACTTCTGTTGTCATCTTTTACCAAATGCTTTAACATTTCTAAAAATTGCCACTTCTGAAACAAAGCCTGCTGTAGTTTCATTGGTGTTCTTTTTAACCCTAGATCAAGCTGAATCTTTTGTTTGTTTTTTTAATGATTGAACTAGTTAAGTTATTGATCAGGATAAAAACCTGTTGGTATTGAAACAAACTACTTTGCAATTGTACTTTTTTTTTTATGAATCTGGGATTCATAGATGTCTTATATAATTTATTTAAGTAGTAGTATTAGTACTTGACTTTGTGTGCTAATCATAATGCTGCCATTGGTATGTATTTTACTTTAATTGATCATGCAATTATTGCTGCTGTGAAACATGAGTAGTATTAAACTTCATGGATCTTTCTGTATGCATATTTACAACATTTGCTTCTCTAGCTCTTAGGGCCAAAAGATGAGTCGAGGATACTCAGAAAACAATAACTTTCCATATGATAATAATCAAATGGTTTTGGACATGATCCTGTACTCTTTAATCGGTGTCCCTCAGCCTATCAACTGGGACAGTGTGGCAAGGCTGGTTCCAGGATTTACATCTAAAGAGGTAACTTGATTAAACAGACATATTGACGGTTAAACTGCTTTATCAAGAAAACTACTCTTTCCTCAGGAGAGGGGCTGGAAGAGTGGGAGAATGATTTTTGTAAAGTAACTTGAACTTTAAATGACATAAGAGTTTATTAAAAATTGCAAATTGGAAGGTATTACAAAACCTAAACTTCACAATATGAAATAAACAAAATTCATAGCTTGAATGCAGAATGTGCATCTTATAGCCTAAGACAGTATTACTGGAAATTAGTCAAAAGAACAAGTGAAGTGAAAAGAGTCTTTAAAGGTTCGAGAAGCTTTCAGATTACACTGTAAAATACTTCCTTATGACAAGGAAGGCACATACATTCTTCATATTTCCCTCCGCACACACTTTATGGTATACTTCCTCTCAGCAAACATCATAATTTTCCTAAGGTAGATGGTGTTAGCATATCATCAGATATACTTTCCAACTGGAAATACCAAAGTTCCAATTTTCAACAGATACTTGAAAGGTAAAGCTAGCTATCCTTCCCTCTCTAAGTCAGAGTGGTTCCTACTTCAGTGGGAGACAGGAGTGCTCAGCATCTCTAGGATCAGGCCCTAACTGTTTAAATTTTATATCAACTCTTGGATTTCAAATTTGCTTAGCATGCATATGTTAAAGGAAACACCTGAATGAACTGAAAGTGGCAACTTGTACTTAATGTACAACATAGTTCATGGACATCACTATAATGTTGTATTTAAAACATAAAAAATGATTGACTGGAGTTGAAGCTTATGTGGAACTTTATTGTCCTACAAGCTGATAGTGTTTATAGCTATGGATGCTGTCACTTAATTTTTCAGCGGCTGATACAATGCTTTCTGTTATAAATAAATTAATCCCCTGTGTGTGTGTTTTATTGACCTCTTTTCTCAACTGAGATAATATCCCTGGACAGTAGAAAAGTGGTTACTCTGCTTTAAGATATGCAGAGCCTCAACAGAAGGCTGTTAGATTTGCCATGGTGAATTTAGCCCTATGATCTCAAGTGACCATTTAATCCAATAGACTTTGGCAGAGTTAAAATACATTCTCTCAATCTCCCATGTGAATTGTCCCATTCAGTTTAATGGAAATATTCTTATACATAAAATTACTCTTGTGTGTAGTTTGAAGCATTAAGGCCTTTAATTTACATTGAAATCTGCTTCTAATAAGTGAGGCCCAAATTTAAGTCTGTACACAAATTAAATTTTTAAAAGCCTAATATAGTTTTGTTTGCCTTTTAACTTTCCCCTGCAGTACTGGTAACCCAAATATTTCAACGTTAGGCTGCTCACTACTGCAGGAAAATTTATTTCTGGGAGAATTCTGACCCACTGTGCATGTGCAGAATTCATGTAGTGTGCAGAATTTTTTTCCTGCAGAAAATATTCTGCCAGAAAGATGCATCAGTTATCACAGCGGCCCCTGGTGGGCAAAAGGTGTGCCAGCACAGAGAGCAGTCACTCGCAGGCCAGCCCCAGCTGCTGCTAGGGAAGAGAAAAAGCCTCCTTTCTCACAGCACCTTGCCCCTGGGGCCAGATCAGGAGACTCAGGTTATGGGTGGACAGACAGTCTGGGGCACATAGGGCTGCTGTGGAGGTCACAGACTGGATTTCAGAAGGACTAGTGTGGGGGACAGAGTGAGGCAGGGGTTGAATGGGATTGGGAATTTAGGGATACATGGGTACAGAGGGAGGGAGTTCAGAGCCACATGGGAGAGGGGCTGGCTGAGTAGAGTTGCAGGGACACATGGGGATGGGCAAGAGGGTACAGGGACACATGGGGATGTGAGGGCTGAGTGGGAGTGCAGGGACACATGGGGATGGGAGGAAGAGGAGTGGCTGAGTGTGGGTGCAAGAATACAAGGGGTCTGGGGCAAATGTGCCTGACTGAATGAGAGGCTAAGGGTCAGGGTCTGCACGGTGGAGATTCGTTAACAATCAATCCCTGCCCCCCAAAAAACCTGTTCCATATTTCTCCTCTCCTCGTCCAACAGTCCTCCATGTGCACACTCATGCTCCTTCCCAGCAATTACTTCCCTCTTCCTCAGCTCCTCTATTACACCTGACTCCCACAAGACTTTGTACTGCTTATGAAGGGTGTGAAAAATACATTTCAGTATTGTAGTTTAAATGAACTATTGCTCAGTTCTGTATTACTATGTCTAATAAGGAATCTGTTTGTCAAAAAACATTTCCTGAATCTTATGTCTGTGACAATACAGACATATTTTGAGATAAATTACCAAAATAATTGAAACTGACAATTTGACAAAACATGCAGAAATTTTGTAGAATTTTTAATTTTTTTGGCACAGAATTTCCCCAAGAGTAAAGACAGCAAGGAGGGGAAACTGAATAGAAATAAAATGAAATTTTCTAATCGGAGCGAAGTCCGTAAGGCAAAGGAACAGTAATTGTGAGAATGGGAAGTTTAAAATGATCAGACCCATAGAGAAACTCACTATGTTGGAAGAGCCAATGTGACTTATGTAGATGGTTAGACATGATTTCCCTTCTATTGGAATTCTTTGTGGGTATCAACAAGCACATGGAGTAGAGTGATCCTATCAATAGAATGTAGTTGGACTTTCAGTTTTGAAAGTCCGGAAGTCTTTGACAAGATTGAATACCAGAAGCTTTTAAGCAAACTAAGCAGTGATAGGATGAGAGAGAAGGTCCTGTCCTGGATCATTAACTAGTTAAAAAAATGAAACAAAAGGATAGGAATAAATAAGTCTTTACAATGGAGAGAGATTAATACAGTGGTTATCCAAGGGTCTGTCCTGGGACCTGTGATGTTGAACATATTAATAAGTGATTTGGAAAAGGGGGTGAACAGTGAAGTGGCAAAATTTGCAAAGCATACAAAATTACTCAAAATTGTTAATTCCAAAGCTGATTGTGAAGAGTTATGAAATGATCTCTCTAAACCAGGTGACTGGGTAACAAAATGGCAGATGAAGTTCAGTGTTAAGTGCAGAGTAATGCACATAGGAAAAAATAATCCCAACTATATAGCAAAATCATGGGGTCCAAATTTGATATTACCACTCAATAAAGAGATCTTGAAGTCATCACGGATGTGTGTTTCTGACAACATCTGCTTAGCAACATCAGTCAAAAAAAGCTAATAAAGTTAGGAGCCATTAGGAAAGTGATAAATAATGAGAGAAAATATCATAGTGGCACATAGTTGGTACACCCATACCTTGAATACCGCAAGCAGCTCTGATAGCCCCATCTCTAAAAAAAAGATGTATTCCAACTGGAAGAGAGAAAGAGAAGGGCAACAAAAATGATTAGGGGTATGGAAGGAGCTTTCATATGAGGACAGATTAAAAAGACTACAACAATTCATCTTAGAAAGGGATGACTAAGGGGAGATATAAAAGTCTATAAAATCATAAGTGACGTGGAGAAAGTGAATAGGGAAATGTTGTTTACCTGTTTACGTAAGAGGAGCTAAGCATCACCTGATGAAAGTAATAAGCAGCAGGTTTAAAATAAACAAAAGGAAGCACTTCACACAATGCAGTCAATTTGTGGAATTTGTTACCATGAGATGTTGTGAAGGCCAAAAATATAACTCTGTTCCAAAAAGAATTAGATAAATTAATGGAAGATGGGTCCATCAGTGGCTGTCATTGTCAGGAACACAACCCCATGCTTCAGATGTCCTAAACCCCAACTGCCAGAATCTGGGACCGGACAACAGAGTATGGATCACTCGAAATTGCCCTCTTCTCTTCATTTCCTCTGAATCGTCTGGCGTTAGCCACTGTCAGAAGACAGGATACTGAGCTAGCTGGACTATTGATCTGACCAGTATGGCTATTCTTAATTTCTTATGTTCTTATATTATAGACATTTCTACTTTGAGTAATTTAAGGTAAAGGAGCTAGGTTTAAAAAAATGTAACTGTCCTTTTAAGGTTAAGCTTAAGCTGTAAAGACAAAGGGAAATGCAGGATTAAGTCAAACTCCATTCTTCAATTTGTGTGAATGTTGGTGGGGTCTTGAAACTGTGATAAAGCTTACATATTGCATGGGTATTCTGCACTTAAGTATTGCAGAGTGAGTTACCATGTGGTTTAATCAATATGAAGTGTGAAGGTTTTTGGTTTGGTTTCAATTCAGAACTCCAGTGTTGACCATTTTAGGAGGAGTTAGTATATGTATTTTATGATTTTTAAACCAAACCTTGTACTTTGGAATATTTTAAGCACTACACCCAGATGTACAGACACTCTTTCCTTAATATGATATTTTAACATTAGCTTTAATATTTTTTTAACTATGATGTAATAATCAATTTGCAGAAACTATTATCAGGAAAGAATATCATCCTTTAAAGTGATATAGTTTCAGGTATCTGCTTCATAGTCCCATCATTTTATCTCTTGACAGTGTGCAAAAAGGTTTGATGAACTGAAAAGCAGTGGAAGTTCACCTGTTGACAACCAGTACAATCCATTAATGGCTACCGGCGGGAGTCCTGTTGAAACCCTAGCAACGTACATCAAATCCTCTCTGCTGGATACACAGGGGGAGTTTCAAGAGCCTTCTATTGGGCAGAATTCAATTTCCATAACTGGTAAGTTCTGTGACTTTGATTATAGTGTCATGTCCACTGTTTCTTTTGTCTGGTAACTCTATTTCTGGAGTCAGTAGTTACTAATCTTCAAATAAGTTTGTCACAAATACTGCTGCATAAACTAAAATAACTTTATTTCCAACTGAGTCAACCCATTTAGTGTTTCAAGTACAAATGTTTTATTGTTTGGCATTTTAAAATGTAGTTACAGTAAGTCAGTTTTGAACTGCTTAAAATGATGTACTCAATTTTATACTAAATCTTTCAGGCGCATTCTTGGCGGTTTTGTAGCCACAGGTATGTTAATGTCAAAACTTGCTGCTTGAGGTGGTAATAGTTGACTTTAAGATAAGTATAAAATCTCTAAAGAAAACACAGGAGCAGTAGAATATGGTGGTGTTTTCTTAAATTTCACTCTTCTTTCCCAGCAAAAAGCCCAGTCATCTGCCACTGTAGTCAGTGAAAAGACTCCCATTTACTACAACAGGAATTTGGATTGTGCCACAGTTAATCAGATTGGTGTACTGTCTGATTATGACCAGCTTTTCACAGACTTGCAACTTCCAGAAACCATTCTTTTTTGGGGTTAAAAATAGCAGTTTTGTCTTTGTCTAAAGTTTTTAAAGAAACAGTTAAACAGCTGAAATGATGTTTATGAACAATAAGAGGGTGTTGGCGAAAGTTGCTTTTTCTAACTAGAGCTCCTTAACAGCGCTACTGTAAAAACAGCTGAAGTGTGCAAGCTGAACCACAGACAGATTTTAATACATATGTTTTTTTTTTTAAAGTATCTCTTAAGTCTGGCAAAATCTGAACATTTGTGAATTGCATACTGAGTGTGCAGCCTAGAAATGTTTCCTTCATGCTTTTAGGCGATACTTAAGTTGTGTACACATGGTGCTGGGAATTTACCAGGTAAGCAGCTGATGACTGACTTGTTTTGCTTATAAACTCCTTAAACAGAATAACTCCTCCAGATTTTTTTTTTTTTCTTTTTCAGTAACCTAAGAAATTAAGTGCAAACACCAACTGGCCTCTTCAGATATCACATGCAACTACTTCTGGTTAAACAGACATTTTCTCAATAATACAGTTTAAAAATATAGAATGTATGTAGTAGTAATTGCCTTCTACAGTGAAACAACAAAATCTTATAAAAAGAAATGTACATTCTTCCTTTCTCTCCTTCTGGCATATCTTAAATAAGGAACAGACCAAGTGATGGCTGTGGAGGGAAATATTTTAGAGGAACTTCCAGAACTTAATTGAGTGAAGACCTGTGAAAAGATGGTTCTGGCTGTGCTCTGCAAAATCTAAGGCCCCACCTGAGTCATATATCTACTGGAAAGGAATTTTGCAGCCTGGGGACATCCACTCTGAAGGCTCTACTCCTACCCCTCACAAGACCACCCTACGGGCTGTCAGATAAATAGTCCCCACCAATGTTAGCTGTCATGGCATATTATGTAGAGAGATGGTCTGAGTGAGCTGGTTCCTAGTCCACTCACAGTCTTAAAGATGGTTTAGAACTTTGAACTGAGCGTTGGCTTTGCTGCTTCTGATGTGTTCTTGCTGAGCTAAAAGATATCTGGCTTCTGGACCACTTAGTTTCCTGGTGGCCTTCAGCATCTGCTACAATTACAGCAAATTGTAGTAATCTATCCTTAAGGTAATAAAGGCATGCATAACTGAAGCTAGATTTTTATTTTGAGTGGAATAAGAATGCATACTCTTGGGCAGTCAGAGGGAAAAGTTATTTCTGGACAGGGTTGCTGTGTGTGAATCTTGGAGCACTGATTAATCCAGAGAGGCTATGACTTTGTGCACCATCTTCACAATTGAAAGACAGATGCATAGAATTGATGGTGTGGTCACTGATCCTGACTTCTCTTATAACTCTTTTTCCTTTGTGAACCCCAATACTCTGCATATTATTTGGATTGAGCCTGAGCCAGTATCTTTCATCCAAGTGCCTGTTTTGCTCAGGGGCATCAAAGGATCTACAGTATACATGCTGAGTGAGAAGTGTAGCTTAGTGTCAGCTGTTTGTTCTTGGTACTTCAGTTCAAGTACAATCAGTCTCCCCTAGTAGCCTTGCATATTGAATAATGGGGGTGACAGAATTGCAACCTATAAGACTCTCTGCATAGGGGAGGGCTCTTGGTGGAAGGGAGGAGGGGAGCTGCTGTCTATCACAATCCACAGGAATCTCTTCAAGAACCAAGGGGAAATAAAACATCTTAAAGCAATTTGTTCACCCAGCCAGATCATGGAGGTGAGATAGTAGTATCTCATGCTAATCTGTGTCCAAAAGTGCCAATATATGTAGCGGTATTGGTGTAAAGGTCTAACTTCTTCATTGTAGTAAGGAAGAGACAGTGTGAGAGCCAAAGCGTTCTTTGGCTGGCTTTCCCATTAACAGTTTAAGATGATGATGTCTCTACATTCAAAGCCGCAGTTCTACAAGAAGTTTGAGGCTTTTTCACGTTAGATGAGTCATTACATCACCGCAAGAAAATTCGGCTGGAAGGCTGCATACTGGGGCTCTCAAGGCCTTATCCAAAGCCACTGAAGCCATTGGAAAGACTCCTACTGATTTCAGTGGGCTTTGGATCCACACCCTACTGCATACTGTACATTAGTGAGGAAAGCTTATCCAAGGTAAAGGTCAATTACCCCTGACTTCAGTGTCTGCTGTACACCTAATCCTGTGTCTAAAAAGATTTGACTCTCTGCCTTTTCATTGTAACTTCACCCTGATTGTTGCTTTAAAGCAAGTGTTCGAGAAGCCTGTGACAGTTATAATCATGACAACGTCTATTCCGAATGGGAGAAACACACTTGCAACACTAACAAATGGTATATGAGACCCTGAGTTTAGCCTCAAATTCTAATGCTGCTTTCTGTTATGTTTAAGGAAGGTCCAGTGTCACTTCCACAAGAAATTGTTCTTCAGAAGCTGAGAAACATTCTGCACATAAAGGTGGAGAAAATGCTGATGAAAGTCAAGGGTAGGATGATGATTATTTGTTCTCTGGGAAGCTAATATCTGTGAAACTCAAATCTGCTCTTTACAGATATGCATCTGTCTGGGTGTATCTACAATGAATTTTCAGCAACTTTCCCACCGTTTGTCAGTTAGTATTTGTGCAGCTCTATCCATGCTTGCAACAGTAGGAATGCTAGGGAAAACCAGTCATGGTTGTGTTCACCATCACATAATCTAATCAATTGTTTGTTAGATGACACTATGGTAAAACATGATGTGGTGAACACACCTGCTCCTGTGCTCCACTAGCACTTTCACCAATGTCAGTACTTTGGTGTAGCACCACTACAGCCCCAAATGGTGGGGAAAATTGCTGAAAATTCTCAGTGTAGAGAAAGATCTATTTGTGATTTATAATGTTAAACAAATTGCTGAGGCAGTTGGATAACATAAACTAGCCTTTGTTCAGCCTAACATTTTATACAAACAAATGTATGAAGTTTGCAATTAAGTGCAGTAGGAGAAGGACTAGACCCTATTCTTCAGTTTTCACTAATGGCAAGATCGATCATACGTCACAGATATCTCTTCATCTCAAACTTGGAAAAATGGCTTGCAGAATATTACCTTTTATCTCACTCCCTCACTTCAAACTGTCAGTGGAATGAATTACACAGTAATCACAGTATTTGTGACTATAAACTAACTTATCCAACTTATCATTTGACTTTGGTGGGACTATTCGTGTACTCAAAATTCAGTACAAGCATAAGTGTTCTGTTGGACAACTACCTTTAAAGGCCTTGATCCAGATTTTAATTCTTACATTACAAATGTTGATAAATGTTTAACTCGTAGATCTGCTAGGCACTATTGTAAGTTGTGTGCAACTGTTTTGATTACCAGTATGTTGACTTACAGCAGACAGAAAATAACTTAGAATTCCCCAAAAGCATACCCAAACCTTTTGGTTTCATCTAATTTCATCTACATAGATACAGTTATTCCTATGTGTCTTGAGCTTAGTTTCTCTGAAAGATTGTGTTTGATTATCATTCATGAAAACTAGATCATTGAATTTTGTATATCATTGCCATCCTAGGTCAGTATTATACAATCAATTTCTATTCATCACTGTAAAAAAAGATAAAAGAAATAGTATTTTTCAATTCACCTCATACAAGTACTGTAGTGCAATCTCTTTATCATGAAAGTGCAACTTAAAAATGTAGGTTTTTATTTTTGTTAAATATTTAGTTTTTGAGTGCAGTTAATGTAAAACCGCAGAGCCTACAAGTCCACACAGATCTACTTCTTTTTCAGCCAATCACTAAGAGACAAACAAGTTTATTTACATTTACAAGAGAGAACGCTGCCCTCTTATTTACGATGTCACCAGAAAGTGAGAACAGGCATTTGCTTGACACTTCTGTAGCCAGCATTGCAAGATGTGCTAAACAGAAGTCTTATAAGAGCAACACTCTGATGCAGAACTACAGAACCCAAACCACCAAAAAAGAAAAACCACCTTCTGCTGGTGGTGTCTGACTCAGATAATGAAAATGAACATGCATTGGTCCTTACTGCTTTGGATTGTTATTGAGCAGAACTCATCATCAGCATGGATCCATGTCCCCTGGAGTGATGATTGAAGCATGAAGGGACACATGAATTTTTAGTGCATCTGGCACATAAATATCTTGCGATGCTGGCTACAACAGTGCTATGCGAAAGCCTGTTCTCACTTTCAGGTGACACTGTAAACAAGAAGTGGGCAGCATTATCTCCTGCAGAAGTCAACAAACTTGTTTGTCTGAGCAGTTGGCTGAACAAGAAGTAGGATTGAGGGGACTTGCACCCTCTCGAATTATACATTTAATTTTAATGCCAGGATTTTTTTGTACATAATTGTAGATTCAACTTTCATTATAAAGTGGTTGCACTACAGCACTTGTATTAGGTAAACTGGAAAATATTCTTTTTTACAGTGAAAATACTTGTAATCAAAAATAAATGTAAAGTGAGTACTGTACACTTTGTATTCTATGTGGTAAATGAAATCAGTACGTTTGAAAATGTAGAAAAAAATCCAAAAATATTTTAAATAAATGATATTCTATTAACGTTTAAAGTGTGATTAATCACAATCTTTTTAATCGCTTGACAGCCCTAGTTAAATACAAAACAAAATCATAAAATGTGAATATACCTTTCCTAGCTAATTAAAGTAGGTTTTCCTGACAACATTCGATCTATTGCAGAGCTGGCTGCCTTCACAGGATTCAGTTTTTCAAGAGAAACCTTGTTCCTCAAGTTGTAACCTCAGTGAAATGATCCAGAGAAGCTTTTCCTTCTCTGGATTATACTGAAACAGTTTTTTGTGTCTGTTCATAGACAAGGTGAACTGGTCTTGTTGTAACGTTTCAATTGTTTGCAGTTGTTTCTGACTTTCCACAGAAAGTCTTGAGGTTGAGCAAGGCTAAGCAAGTGACCCTTGTATCACTAGTTAAATAGGGTGGAGTGACAATGTTCCCTCTAATTTTTTCCATCCATGTGCAGAATTTATTTTATGTGCACCAATGTTGAGATAATATGCAGATGTGTGCCACCAGTAGCAACAAAAAAATCTGTTATCTCTATATCTCTATCGTTACCATAGGGATAATTACTCCAGCCAGCACGTTAGGCATTTTAGAACTCACTCTTATGCTTAAATTTAATTCTTTGAGTAGAGAAGCCTCTGTGTCACAGTGAACACTTACTCTCATGTGAATACTGCTCATTGTTGTGAGAGAGGGTCACTAGCCTAAAATAATTAAATTCTGTCAGTGTAGTTTTTTACCTGTAGGTCTTTTTTTTTTTTTTTTTTTTTTTTTTTTTTTTTTTAAAAAAAATCCCTGTGGTGGTGATACAATACATTATATATATTTTTGCTAGATATTTAACATGCATTGGTACAATACATAACTAATTTCCAAAAGTTTTTAAACACTTGTCAGGGGCATTTATTTTAGACCTTTGACTCGTACTGCTGTCTCCGTGGAAGCTGATATTTTACTGATGTATTCTGAACTTGTTAGGAAGTAGATAATATTGGCACACTCTAAAGTATTTATAACATCTTCCATCTGAAGAAGTTAAAAAATACACATACTAATTAACCATCTCAGCACCTTGGTGAGCTGGGCAAATAGATTTATACTTTTATAAAATGAAGGAGAACAGAACTTACGTAATTGTCCAAGATCACACAGTGAGTGAGAGGCAAACCTGGGAATATCACCCAGAAATCCTCACTCCCACTCTTTGGCTTGCAGTGTAGACAAGACCTGAGTGTGAATCTACAGTACACCAACTTCCAGCACAGTAACTCAACTGTGAACAATGATCTAGCTCAGTGAATGTCCCAGTGTGTGGGTTAGCATCTACACTTTCTCCTGTGAATTGCATCCCAGGGCGCACAGCTTGCCATCGAATAACATGCAGGGGTGAGAGGGAAGATAGATTTCTCACTGCAGTCAAATGAAGTTTGGTTTATCTTGCAAATTAAAGTTTTACAAAAACCTGGGTTGTGGAGATCAAAGTTCTGACCAATCATGCAGTTTGGGGATAAAATCTCCATGAATCAACATTGACTTTCTTAATTGGTTTCTGGGCCTACGCTGTAATAACTTTCCTTTTTTCTGTTTAATCAAGGCCAAATATGGTGATCCATGTGTGTGATGAAGCAAAAAATTTGAAGGAAGATTTTGTTTGTCCTCGAGATCTTCTGATTTCTGAAATGAAGTACTTTGCTGAATATCTGTCTGTGGATGCCCAGCGCTGGGAAGAGGTGGACATTTCAGTTCACTGTGATGTTCACATCTTTGACTGGTTAATGAGATATGTTAAAAGGAACACTAAGGAATATAAAGTGTATGAAATACCCACCTTAGGTAAAAGATATTCTATTGTTCATTTGCTGCAGATTATATGCATTGTCTGATCTGTGCTTCAGATTAAAAGCATACGTGCATATCCCTCTTGAATTCAACTCCAGCCTCCTAGCCCAGGTCTGCTGCGGCCAGAAACACTGGTTTGTTGGAAATGTGCTAAAACAGTTTCCCTGGCCATTAAAGAAAGGCCCTGGTCTCGCCACTAATGATTATCTTAGGGAAATAGTCCTCTGGTGGTTACAGTGGTGAAAGCACTAGTCTGTTGACAGCTGATATTTTTACCAAGGTAATCTAGACCCACTCTGAACAGGATTACATCACTGTGATAAGCTCAAGTGGCCAAGTAGCATTCTCATTGTGGCTACAGCAACATTTGGAGACTTTTTCCTAAAAACTTCATTGTAAATGCAGTATAAAGGAGCAATTCTACCATCATCTTGGTGGTCATGGCACAAAACTCTGAAAAGCACTTAAGTGGTGTAAGAGCCTGGCATTGGCAGGAGCCAGAAGCCCATTGACTCTTATTGTGAGGCCCCTAAGTTGCTTAAGTCCTTTCAAAAATCTTCCCTTATACTTAATTTTGAGTTGGATTCTACTTCTATTAAAATAAATGAGAGGTTCTTTAAGTAGCTTAAATGGTTTAGATAACCCCATCCAAGGATGGAATAAAATGCGTTAAAAAAAATCAGAAATTTATTTAAATTGGATATTTTTATTTAAATTTAAACAGGCTTATTTTATTTTTAAAAATATTTTTAAATGAAATTTGAAAATGACAACCTAAACTTATAACAATATCTGTTACAATCATTTACATTAAATACAAAAAATATGAAAAAATACATGTTTGCTGTTTTCTTCTTTTTAGTCTATTCAGCTAATTCAGTTCAATGACTAGTTCATGCAGAGGGTGAGAAGTCAGTTGGGAGCTGCAAAAGCAGGAAAGCTTGTTTTCCTCTCTGAATCTATGAATTTAAACTGTGTGAGAGGATAAGATCTTCTCGTTCTAAAACCTTGAAGGACAGTGATCAGTCACTTTGAGTATGTCTTCATTACCCGCCGGATCGATGGATATTGATTGATCTTTTGGAGATTGATTTATTGCGTCTCATTAAGATGCGATAAATTGATCGCCAGTGGCGCCCCCCGTCGACTCCATAACTCCAGCTTGCCGAGAGAGGAAAGCTGGAGTTGATGGGGGAGTGCGCCACTGCCGCTGAGAGTATGGCAGGTAAGTCGGCCGAAGATGCATCGACTTCAGCTACGTTATTTATGTAGCTGAAGTTGCGTATCTTCGGTCAATCCTTCCCCCTACTGTAGACCAGCCCATAAGTTCACTAATTAGAAATATTATTTCCTTTGTTTAATAAAGTTTTGAATCCAAAAGATGTTTCGATGAACTTTTTTCTTATGTATCCAGCACGTTGAAGGTAGTTTTATTTAATAAAAAGATTGTTTTGTGCATTTCTAATTGATTTGAATTTCCATCCAAATAAAGCTGGACAAGTGACAAATTTAAAAAATAATTGTCATCTCATAAAAGGTTACGTTATATTATTGCTTTTAAATAAATGTGCATAGATACATGATTTTCTCATGGTTAGCAAAAAGAAATAGCAGATTTAGTGTATAGGCTATATTTAGTTGCGAATTAACATATTTTAATGTGTACCAACCAATGAGAATAAGTCTTTAGGAAAATAACCTAAGTGTAAATATAAAACACAATTAAAATAGAATATACTAAGGTTTCCTGCTTGCAGAGTTAAATCAGTCCACTTTAGCCAGTCCAGATCTAAATCTTCTTGAAATCAATTAAAAAAATTCGTATTCAGGAGCACTGAATGGGCACTGGATCAGGCCCTACTCCAGCAAAAGAACATTAGCTAGCTTCAGCACATGTGCTGACCAGCCAAACTGTTAAAAAGTGGCTTAGCTGGAACAGTGCTTGATCAGTTAAAATGCTCTGCTTAACTATGTTTGAGTTGATGTATGGACAGGAACTAAGGACTTGTCTATACTAGGAAAAGGATTATTTCCGAGGATCATGTCATAACTGTTCGGTGTTGCCTGTATAGATGAGATCAAAATTCTGTTTCCAAAGATCAGAGGCATGATACATGTTGGAAAGTGGAATAAGAACTTATTTAGTAAAATAATGCCCTCTTTTAAAGAGGCATTGAGTCTCTTAGGATATTTTCAATTCTCAACGAATAAGTTAATCTTATCCTTTTCATTTTGTTCTGCTGTTTCTCTTTTAGAACCAGGAAATGTTATTTCGATTCTTATTTCTTCCGAGTTTCTGAAGATGGATTCCTTAGTGAGTATAATGAGATGAGAAATTCTATGCCATAGTAGCACAGTTTACCACCAGGTGGTTGGCATAAACCTTAATAGCTTATTTGCTAGGCTTTGAGAGTGTACTTAAAGCTCTATAGAACGAGGAGAAAATAGTTGATGTCCCAAAGAGTTTACAATCTGAGGATCAGATTCTGCCACCTTGCTCATGAAAAGTAGTAATTTAATAATTGCATAGTCTCACTGGTTTCAGTGGGGTTGCTTGCAGAGTAAGGTACTACTGAATGTGATTAAGGGGAGCCAGCATCGACCTCCAAATGAATACTTGTTAATCTAAATAATAGCTGACTGCACTGTGACAGCTAATGGCAGCATCTGACTTTTGACAGCTATTGTAAAGGAAACCTAAAGTCTCCACATTTTCAGTGTTTTACACCAGTGGCTCGCAACCTTTCTAGACTACTGTGCCCCTTTCCTGAGTCCGAATTGGCTTGCATACCTCCCAAGTTTCACCTCGCTTAAAAACTACTTGCTTACAAAATCAGTCATAAAGACACAAGTGTCACTGTGCACTATTATTGAAAAATTTCTTTCTTATTTTTACCATATAATTATAAAATAAATCAATTTGAATATAAATATTGTATTTACATTTCAGGAATATAGAGCAGTATAAACAAGTCATCCTATGAAATTTTAGTTTGTAATGACTTCGCTAGTCTTTTTTCTGTAGCCCGTTTTAAAACTAGGCAAATATCTGAATGATTTGATGTACCCCCTGGAAGATTTCTGCATAGCCCCAGGGTACATATACTTCTGTCTGAGAACCACTGTTCTATACCAAGGGCCACTTCTTCCCTCTGGAGTTCAATTCTCCATCAATCAACATATTTAAGGCCCATTCACTTTAACTGGAGATGTGCGCATATAATGAGGAGAAAGGATAGCTTAATTATATTTTTTTTGTATAGATATGTTTTACCTTTAGACACATACTTGTAGACTTTAAGGTCAGAAGGAAACATGATCATCTAGTTTTCACTTTCAAAAGCTGGTACTTAATTCATATAAAGAGCTTGTCTTATTTATAGTTCATCTGAAAGGCCAGACTAGTGATGTATCTGTTTGATTTTCTTTTTCCACTTCTTTAATAGTAAAGACAAACACTGTACAGCCAAGTTAAGGAAGGAATTCAGAATTTAATGTACTGCATCTCCTTGCTGTCACAATTGTCATTATTTGCAGTTCATGCTAAATATTAAAGGTCACTGCTAAAGTTAAATTTGATGGGTGCAATGCTGTGTAGATGATGATAAAGCTACAAAAATGGCCTCTAGTTCTGGACATGAACACTGTGGAGGTGGCACTTCATGAAGATGATTCAAGGGTAGTAGTCAGAATCGAAGATCCTTCAGGATGATAGTAGTTCAGTTAAGCTATGTACATAAAAAATTTGACTTGCTTTGTGAGCCATTAAATTGTATTTTTAGGGTTGAACTGAGCCAGTATTTTTTAAACACCATTAATTCTAACAAAGTCCTGAATCCTGCTCCTAAGAAATTTCAAATATAATAGGTCTTCTGAGATATGGGTTTGTGTATCATTAATTTCAGTGTTCCTAGTATCTCCTTTCCTTTCTAGGTAGAAAAATGTATTCATTATTGCCACAAAAACATGAGTGCTGTCATAGCCACCCCATGCAACATGAACTGTGTCAGTGGTGATCTCCTTAAGCGTATAGCTGATCTTTTCACACACAATGAAGTGGAAGATGTGAAGGACAAAAAAGATAAATTTAAGAGGTAATTTTTTTCTTCTCCAGATTAATATTAATAATCAATATTGGCGCTTTACTACAGACTCCTTTTCCTTTTTGAGATAATTTATCAGGAAAGTTAAGACTTGTTAAAGAATTAGTGTGATGTTATCAATTTATATATTTTTAAAATGACTTAATACACAATATCATAAAATAGTTCAAGAATAGGACAGAATTTCAAGAGACAGAAGTTCTAGATAGGAGCCAACCAGTGAAAGGGCAACTCTCCAAATGTGAAGAATCCATGAGAAGTCCAAAATTAGGAGAAAACTGAGTCGATGGGATAGTAGGTGACTATGAAGAAAGAGGGTTAGAGTAAGCTTTGAAAACAAACATTTTGGACTGAGAGATGGGTAAAGAGCTACTGACAATAACTGAAGATGGGAGTAGTTTGTTCCTAGTTCCTGAAGAATGAATAGTTTGGTTGCAGTATTCTGGAATCTCTGAAGTTTTAGAGTTGGAATTTAATTTTAGAGTTGGGATATGAAAGATGGTGCTGAAATAGAATGGAATACAGTTAAGAACATGTGTAAGGATTTCAGCTGAGCTAGGATCAAGATAAAGACTAATTATTGTAATAGACTTGCAGGCGAGGAAGGTGAGATAGGTAAGCATTTTAATTGACAAGGATTACTGGCATTAGGATTAAAGTTAAAGAGCGTAATAGTAGAAAGTCCAGAGATATAGAGTAAGTGTGATCTTTGAAGCATTCAGTAGCAGAAAGCTTATAGTCAAGATAAAAGCTGATTGTCTAACAGGCAAACACAAAGGTAGTGCTTATAAAGTGACCTTGCTCTTTGGGATATGTCAGGTTATGTTGTGATTGGTACCAATATAAGTTGCTAGTTAGTTGATTGAGATGTAAAGTTGGGTGTCATCTGCATAGAAATGATACCTAAATTGGTATAGGTCTCTTCTGTCCATGAGAAAAGATAAAGGGAAAAAGGGCAAAGGAAAAAGCCTTGAGACGCAAAAAAGGAAGAGGTAAAGATTTTACCACATATGGGGAAGGAATGATTAGGGAGATCAGATTCAAACTGGGGGAGGACAGATTCTTGTTCCAAACACCCAAGCAGTAAAGAAGTATATGAAAAGCCATGCAGAAGACTTATGGGGTTTACTTGAAATAGTGTCTAGAGGTGACATTTTGGAAAAGCACCAAAATGCTTTAAATTGTGAAAACAGTACTTAGACTGCATCTACACTGCAAGCCAGAGGTGTTGTTTCCCTGCTGGTGTGCCCTCCAGCTTCAGGTGGGTACGTGTTTGGCACAGAAAGCTGTGTTTCTGCTGCCACTATTTGTTACCACAGGTACACTGCTGTTTATACTCGTGCTAGCTTGATGAGAACTAGAACAAGTATATACATGAACAGGGAAATCAAAGCTCATAGTGTAGATGTAGCCTGAGGGTCCTAAGTGCCTCTGAAGTCAGTAGGACTTGGTTACTTTGGCTCCCAAGTCACTTAAGAGCTTTTGAAAATTTTACCCCAAGTCATTAACTCTTCAGTTATCTAATTCTTGAGCAGACTGAAAGCCATCCAAGAGGTGGTTCTGAAAGCAGAAAAGAGGCAAGAGCAAACTACTTACTCCAGAGACTTACAGAGAGTGTAAAATTTATTTGGGAAATGGATTGAGGGCAACAATTCCAAATCCATCAGAGATTTTAACTGGAGATGGCATGGTGACTGGTGAGCTCATATATGTATTCGATAAGGATTTTTGAGAGGGCCGACTGTGCTTTCCAGATTGATAGGGTGGGAAGTAGCTTTTTTTGTAGGCGGCAGGCTGGCCAAGTTCCTTTTTGAATAACTTTTAATGTTGCTGCAGGTTGTGTGGCGGCACCTAAAGCTTTATATAGGCATCTTTTATTTTATAAAAATAAATGAAAGCCAAAATAAAAATGTTAACAGTAGCAAGTAAAGTTGGAAGAGGTTAGTTCTTTTTTCAATAGTTGAAATGACCTTGGTGCTAGCCTCAATAAATTTAGAAATGAGGGAGGAAAAACTTGGTGCTCCCCTCCACCTATCAATAGGTCAAGATAGTATCAAGTTATGTGTCTGTTTATCTTTGAAAAGAAGGAGCTAGTAATTTCTTTACAGGACTCAGCAAAGAGAGAAATGGGAGGGCTAAATGTTGGTGGGGAAGGTGGAGATTTAATAGTCAGGAATAGGTACCAAGGATCGTAACGCTTGGTTTACTGAAGTAATAGGATTCAATATGTTTATAAAGGCAAGACTGTTGCAATTAACTCAGTGGGCGTAGGGTTGGGTCATTTTCGGCCACTTTAAAAAAGCACAGCCCAAGACTTCTTTAGCCAAACGTATGTAAAAGTGGCAGATGTCTACATTGGAAACGAGTTTTCCACATTGTATTTCTTCCAGGAAAATTGTGTAACTTCACAAAAGTCAAATCTTGAAACTAATGTCTTAAAACCATCTCATTTAAAGTAGCAGAATGTAATTGTTTATTTCTGAGCAATTTTTTTGTAAATAGTGGCTGTTTGTTGTCAACAGTAAACTTTTCTGCAAGAAGATTGAGAGACTGTTTGATCCAGAGTTCCAGAATCCAGATTCTCGGGGAAATGCAGCAACGTTGTATAGGTGTAGTAATGTTCTTTTCTTTCTTTGTCTCTACTCCATTTATGTAGGCTACATGTGCATTCCAAAGTGCCACTCATTCCGCTGTATCATTTTGTGTCTCAATTTTTTGTAGATGCTGTTTATGTAAGAAGCTTTTAACTAAAGAAACAGAAAGAAGAGTCCCTTGTGTTCCAGGAAAAATCAACATAGATCAACATGGAAATATTATTTATGTTCATATAAGGTGCTTCATGCATAGAAAACATAACTTTTTCTACATATATATATATCCTAATAAGTATGTTTACAAATACTATGTATTTAGAAGGTTAACAAATACAGTAGAACCTCAAAATTATGAACACTTCAGAAATGGAGGTTGTTTGTAACTATGAAATGTTTGTAACATTCAACAAAACGTGGGGGTGGTTCTTTCAAAAAGTTTACAACTGAACATTGACTCGATACAGATTTGAATCTTTACTATTCAGAAGAAGAATGCTACTTTCCCTTTCTTTTTTTTTTCTTTTTTTCTTTTCTTTTTTAAGTACTTTACATTTAGCACAGTACTGTACCGTATTTGCTTGGGCGGGGAGGAGGTAGGAGGGTGTCTGCTACTACCTGATTGTATTCTTTCAGTTCCAAATTAGGGGTGTGGTTGACTGGTCAGTTGGTAAGTCTGGTGTTCGTGACACTGAGGTTCTACTGTACTCCATCCAATACAAAATTTATAAACTGTAGTATCTACCCACAAATCACCTGTACAACTTTTTTTATTCTTGTTGCCTTTCTTAGGCTTCTACAAATGGAAGGTTATGATGTTAGTTTGACCTCAATTGTATGTAATGTGTTAGAACAAATTTTGAAAAAGAAGATAGTTAAGGACATAGAGGTGAATTGGAAAAACCCAGTGTATTTTATCCCAAAGATAAATGGTGCCAGACCAACCTGATCTCCTTTGAGATAACTGATTTTTTTAGATAAAGGCAATGCAGTGGATCTAATCTACCTGGATTTCAATAAGGCATTTGATACAGTTCCACATGGAAAAATATTAATTAAATTGGAGAAGATGGGGATTAATATGAGAACTGAAAGGTGGAAAAGAAACTAGTAAAAGGAGAGACTACAACAGGCCATACTGAAAGTAACCTAGTAACTGTCAGGCTGGAGGGAGGTTACTAGTGGCATCCCTCAAGGATCGGTCTTGGGCACAATCTCAGTCAATATTTTTATTATTTACCTTAGCACAGAAAGCGGGAGTGTGCTAATAAAATTTGCAGATGACACAGAGTTTGGAGTTATTGCAGATAGGGAGAATGACCAGAATATATAAGAAGATCTGGATGATCTTGTAAATTGGAGTAATAGAAATGGGATGAAAATTAATAGTGCAAAGTGCGAAGTCATGCATTTAGGGACTTAAGTCCTCCGCTTACAGCAAAAATTCTTGTGGTTATCAGTTGAAAGTGATGGAGAAAGAGAGACCTGGGGGTATTGGTTGATCACAGGAAGACTATGAACTGTCAATGTAATGCAGCAGTGATAAAGGCTCACGCAGTCTTAGGAGGCATCAGGTGATGTATTTCCAGTACAGACAGGGAAGTGTTAGTACTATTCTACAAGGCACTGGTGAGATCTGTTGCACACACTGGTGAGATACTGTGTGCAATTCTGGTCTCCCATGTTTAAGATCAATTCAGACTGGAACAAGTTCAGAGAAGGGTACTAGAATGATCCGAGGAATGGACGACCTACCATATGAGAGGAGACTCAAAGAACTTGACTTGCTTAGTATAACCAATGGAAGGCTTAGGGGAGATATGATTGCCATGTATAAATACATCAGAGGGATAAATACCAGGGAGGGAGAGGAATTATTTAAGCTCCAACGTGGACACATGAACAAATGGAAATAAACTGGCAATCAACAAGTTTAGGCTTGAAATTAGTTGAAGATTTCTAACCATCAGAGGAGTGAAGTTCTGGAGCAACCTTACGAGAGAGCAGTGTTGGGGGGGAAAAAAACCTAACTGGCTTCAAGACTGAGCTTTATAAGTTTATGGAAGGCATGGTATGATGGGACTGTCTAATGGCATATGGCCCATCAGCACCTGCCAATAGCAAAAATCCCCAACAGCCAGAGACAGGATACCAAATGAGGAGGGCTCTGAGTTACTACAGAAAATTCTTTCCCAAGAATCTGCCCAGTGGGTCTTCTCCACATGCTCAGAGTCTGAGTGGTCCCCATGTTTGGGGTCAGGAAGGAATTTTCCTGCAGGTCAGATTGGCAAAGACCTTGTGGGTTTTTCACCTTCCTCTGCAGCCTGGGGCACGGGTGACATGCAGGTTTAAAACTAGTGTAAATTGTGAATGCTCTGTAACTTTAAGTCTTTAAAGTTTTAAACCATGATTGAGGAATTTACTAACTCAGCCAGAGATTAAGGCTCTATTTCAGGAGCGGGTGGGTGGATGGGTGAAGTTCTGTGGCCTGCAATTTGTAGGAGGTAGGACTAGATGATCATGATGGTCTTTTTAGACCTTAAAGTCTGAGTCTATGTTATACTTGGCAATTTATTCCACAATACCATTGTTGTTACTCCAACAAGACCCTTACTGAAATCATGGGTATTTTTGCTGGGTTAAACTTTTTAAATGTCAGATATATTCAGAGCTGATCACTTAATCATCCTAAGGACTTGAAAATATGTTTATCCAAAGACAAATGGAATTAAGGGCTACATTTCAAAATAAGTTGTTGAAGTGATGGTTCCACACTCTGGACTATAGCGTCTGGATGGGCTGGTGTCTCAGATCTGAAGACGTCAAATCAAACACCCAACCAGTTTCAGAACATATAAAAATAAACTTCACTTGTTAAGGTTTTTTTTGTCAGAGAGGCTTTCCAAACTTCTCCTTTGTTATATGGCTGGTTCATCACCACAAGGTTTTACTTGGTTTTTCTTTTAGTCCAGACACGGTCCTATATGGCTGAATTTCCCTGCCTCCACTTAATGAGAGCGGACATACTCTGTTAATAAAAGGGAACTAGAGTTTACTGTTGCTAATTTAATTTCCATTCAGATCTGATGGGCTAAAAATCAGCCTAACAGAAGTTGTCAGCCCTGAAAATAATATGCATTAACTAAATATTATCTCTTATCAGTTATTCCAATAACAGGGAGAGGCTTTTGTCCAAAGAACTATCTTACTGATGACTAGAGCAGTGAAGCAGGTTCCAACGTGCAGTCTCAAGTGGCAGCTGGGGCCAAAGCCTTATCTTGTCATTCTAAGAATATTGTGTATTAGCCAATTTTAAATACCTTCCTTATGTTACCTTAGTTATATTCTTATGTATGTATGTTGATGCTGTGTAACTCCCAGTGTGTATATATATGTACAGCCTCTTAAAGTTAATCCTGTCCTCTTTTATCGCTTCTGAGCATTTACATTGTATTGTTTTATGGCTGCCTTCCTAGGCATGGTTAATTTGTCCTTTTTTACACTTAATTTAAACTTAATGGTGACTAATAGTAGCTCTAAGGCTAGCATGTCTATAGCAGCACAATTACACAAAAATAGTTGTGGAGGTGACACTAAGTGTCAGTACCCATTATGCTTGCCTTTGTACAAATACAGAATAAAAGTTGGCCCCTGCCCTTAAGATTTTACAATCTAACCAAGGCTGGATGAAGTTAGTGGGTGAAGGTGAAAAAAGCTAGTGCAAGAGCTGATCTTTCACAGACCAGATTGCCTCACTGCTAAATACTCTTTTTGGGTTTTAAAAGAAAGTCAGTCTTTCTCAATTTCTCTCATTTTTCAATGGGAGGAAATTACGTCTAGAACAGTGTGTAGTCTAGTTAAGTCAAGTCTAGTTAAAAACTTTTTAAAAAAAAAGCCTCAAAAATACATATTGCTGAAGAAGTCATCTAACTTTACAATCTTTACGTAACCATTTCATTGTTGTCTATTGCGCCCTGGTATGTAAGAACAAATGCACTTCCAGTGCTGTTCTGGGAACCAGTTCCCTTGCCATTTGAAGTACAGAGAGTGGAGTAAAGTGGCAGTATTTAAAATAACATGGATGTGTTCCACAGCAGCAGAGGCTAATGGCAAAGGGGTTAAAATATCCCTCAGCTTTTATTTCATTTCTTTTACTCCCTATGTTCTCCAAACATTTGAATGATACAATTCCCCCCTGCCACTAGATACTAAGGAGGATGTTCACTAGCCCAGAGATCAAGAGATCCACAGAGACTAGTTGTGTGTCTCTTACTTTGCTATTAACCATCAGACAGCTCTTGCACTAACTTGATACATTTCTATCATTTTCTAGTTCTTATGACTTTCATAGCTTGAGGAGGGCAGTGACAGTGTCTGATGTCTCTGAGTTTCAGTGTCCTGAAATTGTTCTTACATTAACATAAGTGTAGTGAAAACTCTTGGCACTAGGTAATAGTTTGGGATGTTGCATGATGTCTGAATTTAATGCTGAGTGTCCTACAACATGTTCTTGCTATGGTAGCTCTTCTGTGAAGGTGGGTGGTTGTTCTCCTACCTCTACCTTGCTTTTCCTCTGCAAACTTCATTGATACAAGTATAGAACTAAAATCTCTTCACAATATAATGTGCAGCCTGACTGTGCACCTTTTATTACAGAGATAAAACTTGGGAAGTCCATGAGTACTTGATCAGTCTTTATGAGGAATTAAAATCTTGGCGAGATGTGTACTGGCGCCTCTGGGGGACTATCAATTGGCTGAATTGTTCAAGATGTAATCAAGTGGGTATTACTGTTTTCACTCACTTGTTTTGTGGCAGCATGGGAACAAAACCAACATAATTTTGTGGGTGGATGGAGAGAGCTTTTGCTTTAACCCATAATTAAGAACTCTTTTTCCAGATGGTCTCATTTTGGTAGAAAAACACCTTCCTTCCTCTTCCCCAAATTTAATCTGCCAATTTTGAGACCAATGAGACTTTTTTTTTGGTAGCTGCTAGAGTGGGACACAATGGGATTTGTTATGAAAACTACAAAGCAGCTGTTGCTCTGTAACGTTTTAAACTCCTCCTTTGTGCTCCACCAAATACAATTCAGGTAGCCAGAAAAGGGAAATGAGCTTGTACTGGAATATCTCAATTTTAAATGACAACACTATGACTAAATTCAGACTAATCTCTGACAAGGTTTGAATATGAGACTTATAGCTTTCTATGAGAGGTAAATAATTGATGTATATCTAATATATTTCAAAATTCTGACTTTGACAGGCAATATGACTAGATGGAATATTATTTCCTTTCATCTTTTTTTCCTTTTTTCTTTTTTCTTATATAGTCTTTCCTATGTACTGAATTTTCTCACTGCCAGTATCACGCGCAGCCAGTTCTTTTTCCTGGTGTGGCAAGCGCATTGGGTACAACTGGCACTGGAATATATCCCTGCTGCAACCAAAAAATTCTTCGATTTGATCCTACTCCACTTCCAAAGGTACTACTTTAAAATTGCACTTTTAGCAATGACTCCGCATAGGGCTGGATCATGATGCAAAGATTGACTCCTTGCAGGCCTTCTGGCCTCCCTGCTGCTCTGCACAGGGGAGTACAATATGCTGAGTCTATTCACGGTTTATCATATGTTCCCTAGCAGGTATGTTGGGGAGCTAAGTCTCTCCTGGACCTGCATGTGGGGTGGGGGATATGAAGGCTCTCCAGAGCTGCTTTCCTTTCCTGTGCTACTACCTGTGATTCAGGTGTCTGGAGTAAGGGGGTACCTATGTCCTTTATGTGGTGGCAAATGGCATAAACCAGAACATGATTTGACTCATAGATACTTAATGTTGAAATTGGATGTGAAAGGATATTCTCTAAAGAATGGGCCAGTACGCACAAAAGGAACTATCCTCTTGGACCAAGTTCTGCTTCTCAAGGAGTTTAAAAATGAAGTTCCCACTTAACTTTAATTGGAGTGGGGTCAGGCCCATCAACTGAAACACACAGTGAGTTGTATATAGCTCTGTGTCCTGAGGAAGATGCCTAGTACTGTGGATGGTGAAAGTTCCGAGAATTCTTAGAATATGGAATCCCTCAGTGCAGTATTTAGTGAAAGGAGTTTTTGTCATAAGCCAATGTATCTAACACAGTCTCTCTCTTTTATGACAGGGGTGTAAAGTGCGGGATCATGTGATCGGTTTACCAGCTGGAGGTGAAGGTGGGGATACTCTGCCATATCAAACTACTAAAATATTGAATGATCTGCTTCAGCATAGAGATGTTGTTGTTGTACCTTTTTCTAAAGATCAGAATAGGTGAGAAAATTGAATTAAAGCTACGGAAATTATTTAACATTTGACATTAACACTTGAGTAGATTTACATTTGATTTTTTTCCCCTCTTCTAAACAGACAAGGTAGTGGAATTTTTAAAACTTAACTAATATATTTCCAGTATTTTAATTAGAAATTGGGACAAGACACAGAAATATTATTTGTCGCATTTGAAGCAGACACTTGAAACAATTCTATCTTTGTAACTGTTCAATCTTGCCTCTATTCATATTTTCATATAGGTACTTCCCAAAACACTAGCCATGTAGCTGTTCTGCAGATTATTCATAGCACAATGGGGGAGGAAAAAAGGTCAGATTCTAAGATTTGTAAAATAGAAAAACTATCATTGTCTTATACTTCATGAACTTTTCTTCCTTGCAGTGATTCTGGGATTGGGCTCTGTGATGAGAGAGGGATTGAATGTGATGTGCTGTTAGAACCAAATGCACTATGGGGCCCAAAAACTGGAGAAATCAATGCTGTGAGTAATTGTTGCTTTTGTTTTGTTGTGTTTTCTCTCTCTCTGTTAATGGCTGTAGTGGACGCTTAGAAAGCTCATCCAATCAAGAGACCTGCTGCTGTCTTAAAAATAACTAACAAAACACCCTAACCTAGTTAATAAATCTAAAACCTAGGTTTCAGGGACATTATCTGCTAATTTAGGGCCAAAATGTGGGTTTAGTGGGGAACAGGTGGGTTTTCTTTGTTTTTGGTTTTTTGTTTTGTTTTTTTTTTTTTTAAACAAAAGCTGTTTAAAATCAATTATACCCACACATCTACACCATAGAGACTGCTCAGAAACTGAAGTTAGTTAGGAACTCCACAATCCTCTTAAGAAGTGAATCATGTAGAGAACCAGTTATACAAGTGCTCTCTTATCCTCCATGTGCTCAAAGTGGTATGTATAAAGATAAGTTAATTGAAATCTGGGTATTTGAGAGGCTCCCATGCCTCGGGATGCCACATTTGAGATCAGAAGCGTTCCTCAAGTCAGAGCCCCTGATTTTAAACTTTGTAAAGTTCTTTGAGATCTATTAATTAAAAGTGCTATATAAGATCTAGATATGTATTAAGTGAGGTGGGGCTGCTGGCAGGTGATTCACCATTAAGGCCTCTTTTTTTCCTTTCCCTGTTTGATCTGCCTGTATTTTTTGTTTTGTTTTTGTGTTTTGTTTGCATTTATTGAAAATTGCATTGAACATCAAAGATTTTTAAAAGACCCATATTAAGGATAACATTTAGTATAGATCAAATACTTTTGTAAAACATAATTACCATCCTAACCTCCCCCTCCTAATAGCGCTTGTCACAAAGCGCACAGCCTGATATTTTGTAAGCTGCTGAGTACTTCAGTGCCACTGGTATGTTAAAACTCCCATATAGGACTTGTGTATTTTCATAAGTCCCCAGAAGAGTCTCTTATCATGTAAACAGCCTTTTCCAAGGGCAAACAGATATCAAGGGCATTGGTCCATTCTTATTTTGATAGACTAGATTATTTCCCCCAGTAACACACAACACAGCTCTTTCCTACCAATGAATCAACTCCCAACAGTGCACTTTAAGCCAAGTTGCCCTAGATCAGGGGTAGGCAACCTATGGCACGGGTGCCGAAGGCGACATGTGAGCTGATTTTCAGTGGCACTCATTCTGCCCGAGTCCTGGCCACTGGTCTGGGGGGCTCTGCATTTTAATTTAATTTTAAATGAAGCTTCTTAAACATTTTAAAAACCTTAATTACTTTACATACAACAATAGTTTATTTATATATTAAAGACTTATAGAAAGACCTTCTAAAAATGTTAAAATGGTATTACTGCCAGGCGAAACCTTAAATTAGAGTGAATAAATGAGTAGTCGGCATATCACTTCTGAAAAGTTGCCGACCCCTGGGCTAAATCATTAATAATGCTAACCATGGTATAAAGAGAACCTCTGCAGTCTGTTGTATTTTTGCATTCTTCATGCACTGCAGTCCATAACTTCTGAATAACGCAGCAATTCCAGACACTTGGCCTCGAACTGTCAGTAACAGATTCAGCCTAGAGAAAATGTGTACTGGAACAAATGTTTGCAGGTGCTGGCCTAGACATAATCTTATGGTTAAGATTATGGTTGTTGCTACCATAATGTAAGTGTTTATTACTGGCTACGTAGCTTTAGGTATTAAAGCAAATTCTAAGATGATTTTCCTAAGACTTTTTTTAATTTACTGTGTCTACATTTAATTGAATACTAATTCAGATTTATGTGTATGCTTAACTTTACACACCTGAGTAAAATTTCAGTGGGGCTACTCACATATATAAAGTTAAATGTGAACAAATCCTGGCAGAATCCAGGATGTAGTTTTACTAGAACAAATTCTCATTGTTTTTTTTATAAATCCATTTTAATCGCTTATTTTGTTTCACAGTGAATATTAATTTGACCACCTCTCTGCCTTTTGTCTCTAGTTTCTTTCTCTGAAAAACTGGACTCTACAGCTGGTTAGTAAAATAACTAATTCATCCTGCTTTACATTTTAATGTGTTTAAAATTTTTGTTTGCTCTTTTATGTTAATAAACAACCTTGATGTTACTGCCATTTTTCCTATATCTGATTTAATTATTAAATTATAGAATAACGCATATTTCAGTGTCAGCTCTAAACACTATATATGTGGAGATGCTACAATAATTGCTGCTTTATAAGTGTAGCAGATCTGGAGGTTAAACATTAATAAAAATCTTGTTTTTTAATTTTTTTTCCAAATGTTGCAATGAAATCTTTAGGCAACTACAGTCCTGTATATCTTCTTCCTATTATTACTGAGTTTCCTTTGCTGTTCATTTTCATAGATGGGAGATTCACAGTTGGAAAATGCTGGGGCTGGTATACTTAATTTAATAGAACACTTGAGATTGGTGTTCCAAAACAAGATCCTACAACAAACTTGCTAACTACAATAAGGGTACTCCTTTTAAAAAAGGAAAACAATATGTATCTCTTCTGGGGGCCCCCCCCCCCCAACCCCCAGCAGAGCAGGGTTTGTTATGGACTAATTTTAAAAGAATTAAATTTTTATTTATAAAGTGATTTAAATAAGAAAAACGTCTGTCTTCCACACTGCATTGTGCTGAGGACAATGGGCTAAACTTTCAAAAGTGACTAATGACTTGGATGCCCTGCTTGAGACATCTTTATAGAGACCTGATTTTTCAGAAAGTACTGACTACACACCCTCCAAAAAGCAGGGCTTTTTAAAGTGCATCAAATGGGGTACCTAGAATCACTAGTCATTCTTGAAAATGTAGGCTGATAAGCTCAATCCTGCACTGCTACCAAGCCAGAAAACTACAGTGCTCCAGTCACACCCTGGTATGTGGCCTGTGCTGGGACTTGTAAAGGAGGTGGCATAGAGTTGGATGTGGTAGGAGAATTGGTTGGAATCTGATTAAGCTACTTTTGGGGCCCCTTTGTATTGCTCCATTAGTGCAAAAGTCTGTCTCAGAGCTGAGGATCTGGCCCAACCTATAAAAACGAATGTATATAGCTCCCTACAGGAACATAGGGTGTGGTGCTTGAGTACCTCCTTTCCATGTGTAGTGCACATATGTACACAGATCAGTGAAAGCAACCTTGCATCTCACTTATTAATCTGTCTTACAGTAGCAGTTGGGGATGAGCTATGCAGGGCATTGTACAAACATAGTAAAGAAGGTCTCTACCACAAAAGGCTTTGATTGCAAAATATAGAGAAGATAATATAACCTGATGAAATGAGGAGTGTGGGTACCTTCTACCGTTTGCCTCTGATGACCCTCAAACATGCTGATTTTGAATCACCTCTATGAGCACAGGCTAGTGCAACTTATCCAACACACCACGGATGCTCACCCCAGGGCAGAGCAGGTTGCATTGTTGCTGTTCTTCCTGACTTCTAGACTAAGGTCAGAACCCAGTACATGTAAAGCACACAGGCAAAGAAGCCTGCAGGTGTAACAATATGCTAGTGGTTATCTTGGAAATATGTGAAACTTGTCTATCGGCTGAAAAAAAGTCTGGAAACTAGTTTAACAAAAATAACTGGCACTCAACCTTATTTATCTGCAACAAAAAGCTTAATGATATGGGAAACCTGTAGAGGTTTTGAGGAGATAAAGTGACCTTTTGTGGTACTTTGTTCATGTTGCTTAGAAACAACAGTCACTGCTATCAGAAGAGGAGGAATATACCACTGGCTCAGAGGTCACTGAGGATGAAGTGGGGGATGAAGAGGAAGTCTATAAGAAACCAGGTACAATTATCTGTCTGTTATTCCAAGAATCCTTTCTTGGTAATTAGCGATTAGAATACAAGGCAGAAGGGTGTTTTTTTGTAAAAGAACTTCAAATAGAAATAAAATAAACCCTATCACAAAATGTCTCACTTGAATTTATATTTTAACTTTTTTCTGAGACATAGGTAAATCTGTGTATTAAATATGTTCTTCCATTCATCAGCTCCAATAATAAACACTCACAAATGGGAAAGTACACAAACCAGTGTTCTCATACCATGAGACAGATGTATGGCCTATTCCAGGGGTGGGCAAACTTTTTGGCCCAAGGGCCACATCTGGGTTGCAAAATTGTATGGAGGGCCAGGTAGGGAAGGCTGTGCCTTCCCAAACAGGATGGCCCTGCCCCCTATCCGACCCCATCCCAATTCCCATCCCTTGACAGCCCCCCTCTGAACTCCCACCCATCCAGCCCTCCCTACGCCTTGTCCCCTGCCCACCCAATCCCGAGACACACACCCCCAACCTCCCCTGCTCACTGTCCCCTGACTGCCCCAACCCCTATCCATACCCCACCTCCTGACAGACCCCCGGACTCCCATGCCCTATCCAACCCCCACATTTCCCATCCCCTGACTGCCTGCCCAGAACCTCTGCCCCATCCAACTGCCCCCTGTCCCCTAACAGTTCCCCGGACTCCCTGACCCTTATCCAAAACGCCCCTAAAATTTAAATGGGGAATAGGGAAGGAAGAAACTCCCAAAACAAGGGAAATGTAGTGAGTGAAGTTTTAATGTAAAAATGATGCAGAACTCTTATAAAATTGTTATTGAATATTTTGTATATAGTGTGTGTATAATATACATTCTCTCAAACAGAACCTTGCTAATTCTCAATCAGGAAACAGGTAATTCTAGAGTGTAGTAAGATTTTTACAAATCACATGGTAGACCATTTGCTAGTAAGTAATGAAGTGTTAAAAATTACATGTCAAGAAAAAATGCCAAATTACATTTTGTGAGATACTACCCTTGTGACTTTTTTGATCGTTCACTTATTCAACTCATTCACAAAATTCTTCAACTTGCAACAGATCTTCTGACATTAGTGCAAATTAGTGAGGTTTTTGTTGATTGTGCTTATTATAGTGTTGTCTAATTGTCAACTGAAATTGGTGCCCTGTTGTGCTAGACTCTATACAAACATAGAATAAAAGACAGCTTTTTGGGGAAGGGGCTAACAATCTGAATAAACAATACAAAGGGTGGGAAAAGGGGTATTACAAGCAGAATGAAGAGTGTGATGCCTGGTAGATGGCATATTTAGGACCATGGTTTTCTTATGTTGTTTGAATATTTCTGGTAGGGTATGATAAGAGGGAATTAACTAGATGGAAACACAAAGGAAGGAAAGGGGACATAAGGATCTGGAGCAATCAGTCTGCACAGAGAAGAGAATGTCCAGAGTAAAAACTTCAGAAAGCATTCTGAGGAGCTCATCAAGACTTTTGGTCCCTACTTGCATTCTTAGGGATGTATTCAGTGTATTCCATTTCAAGTAGGAAGTGTATATAAATTACATGTAGTTTCTTTGTACTGTAAACTTCAGCTAATGCATGCTTCTTAGGGGAATCATGTGAGTGGGTTTTGCCTTTGTGCTTTGTAGATGTTGGTCCCATATTATCATTATCCTCCCCATAGCTTTACCAAGGGAGAAAAATATCCAGGTCACTGTCTCATTTGTGTGCAGGAATGTGGGAAGTTCCTGTGCACAGCCAGTGTGATTTAAATGTTTTAGATATTGAGGATTATGTTTGTACTGAATAGTGTTTGAATTAACAGGGAGAAAAGAGAAGCCAAAGAAGTTAATCAAACATCCAAAGAAACAAGTTTCTTCACCTAGTGTTCAAAAAAAGGAAAAACCAATGGAGAAGGTAAATTCGAGTTGTGAAATGGACTATTCAACTCAGTCAGTCTAAAAAGGAATCATTCTTTAATTTTTGCAGCTGGTCTTAAATGTGTTCATGAATGCATTTTTCTGTTTTTTGACAGTCAAATTCTCGTGATGCATCTCCATTCATGTAAGTATTTCTCCCAAGTCCTGGGTGAAACATTCTGCTTAGTAAAATACTACTGACAGCACTTTTGTTTGTCTCTTTTACCAGTGTGAGTATGCAGCAGAATAAGTGGGATGCTTCTAGATCACTAAGATTCAACCAAGATGCTCAAAGAGAAGATGGTAAGATTTCATTGGTTTAGCTTTCATAATGTTAGAGGAAAAAAATAGAATTCTGTTATGCAACTACATAACTATTTCAGTAAAGTACTCTGCTTAGGTATGTCAAGGCTGAATGAGATTTCAAGCTAGTTTTTATACTGGCATAACTACACTGACTTGGCATTACTTCTGACGAAGTTGAGAGGAGAACTGAGCCCTTTATGACTCTAAAAAAACTCTATATTATGAAACTTGATGAAGATACATTTTTAAATGCTTATTGACAGTTACAAAAATCCTGGAAATGATGGTAAACCCCACCACCATTTCAAGTCTGGAACTTAATCTTCTGCTATTCCTAATACCAGCCTCCTGATATTTTATTTAGTCATATTAGCAACTATGCATGTATTTTGGGTCTCACCTGTTCATGTAGCGTTGCAAAAGCAAAGAGATTATCCTTTGCAACAAAAAGGCTTATGACAGAAGGAAGGCATGATTCTGATCTCAGTCATGACGGTGTAAAACACTAGTAATTCCACTGATGTCAATAGTTGCATTAATGTCCTATTCTCCTCTCACCGCTGGGGACAGATCCCTACCTTGTGTAAATTTGTGCAGCTGCACTTAATAGAATGGCCCTATGATAACGTACACAAGCTGAGGTTCTGTCCTATAGTGACTCATATCTGTTGTTGGTCCCGATACTCTGTACTTGAGTCCATTAAATATGAAAAAACATTGCAGATGATATCTATAAATTGGATCTCGGCATGTACTCTGATTAATATTTATGTATAGCATCTAGTATTCTGTTAAAAAATTGTGATAAGTGCTAGAATTCAGTTGCAGCCAAGTTTTGTTTTGCTATGCAATAACTTCAAAATCTTCTTGAACTCACAAAATGTTTGTGGAGCAAGGATGGCAGTACCTCAGGATCAGATTAGCACTAGTCTCTCCTTTCCCATAGGAGAAAAATACCTTTGTTACAGAGAGAAAATAAAGAGAAAATATTCGTCACCTCACATGCTGAGAGATTGACTAATGCATATGGATAGTCTGGGTTCCCTGGCAGGAGTAAACTTGGGAGGAAGTTACAGACAGGAGAAGGAAAAGTTGACTGTGGTTTTGTATTTTTAGTTTGTATTAAATGGCAGTTGTTTGGAATGTCAGAACAAGTCCTGCAGAGAGGACTAGGAGGTAGGTAGTATGGAAATTGCATGGGTATATAAATTGCACAGGTATGTGATTAAGTTGCTTATCACATGGATATTGCCTCCACATTATGCTTTGTAAATGCCTCTCTCCCTATCTCTGTTTATAAAGAAGTAAGATCTTCTTTATAATGTTCTGTGTTGCTTTTCCTCGCTACTGTATGGAGTTGAAAGCTGTGGTCTCACTGACCTACCTAGTTTCCTTTGTTTTTCCATTTCTTTTAGAAATCTATGCTGCCTCAAAACCATTCTCTTAGGTCTGGCAGTGCAATAGATGCAGATAGATCCCTACAACTGTATGGAGCTCAATTGAAGCTGCATTATATTGCAGGATCAGGACCTTACCTTGGATCATAGCTGCTCATGTTTTTCACATGAGCCAAGAATAAAGCTTCTCATTTCTCTGTATAGTGGATTATTAGTGATAAATGTGTAATCTCTTTCCTCATGTTTATGGCTCTTCATGGTAGTAAGGAATATTTAGAATATTGATATTTCTTTATTACTTGCAGATCAGCGAAGGATGTGTGAGATTACAGGGCACCTAATAAAAATGAGATTGGGAGACCTGGACCGGGTCAAGTCAAAGGAAGGCAAAGAAGTAAGACTTTATATTATGACAACATTAGTGTGATATTTTAGACAGATCTCTTGAATTCATGCATTTTCAGTACCAGAAAATAAGATTTTGTTTTTTTAGGTGTGTGGAAGATTTAAAATGACTTTGATCAGGTTTTAATAGTTTAAAGTGATTTTTTTTTTCCTAAAACTATTGGCCAGAAAACGTTTCAAAAAGTCACTACTTCAAAAACTGTTGATCCAGGAAGAAGGATGGGTTTCGTGGGGCCAGTATCAGGCACTGGGAACACAGCAAGATGCAAAGTCTTTATGGTACTTTCTTAACCAGAGCCAAATCATAGCTACTGTGCACGATTGCAGGCTTAAGTGCCTTCACAATGGGGCTCTGAAGTGATGCAATATGATCTTTGCCATCTCCTTTTGGAAGAATTGCTTCTGCAAATATAAATCCGTTATCTGAAAACTAAATGATTTGATCTCTGTACTGCAGCATGCAGGTGGCATTTACTCTAGACTTGAAGCTCAGATAAAGGCCTCAGCACAAGTCAGTGCTCGACAAAATAGCACAGAGAAAAACACAAGGTAAGTTGTTATTTAAGTAGCAGAAAAAGCCAGGATGTGTATTTTTGGGTTTTTTTAAAATGCCTTGTATCCTAGTGGGGAGCTGGCTGTGGTCACTCCATTAGGGTGAACTGTGAAGAATGGAGCAGACAATCCTCAAAAAGCAGGCAAATACAGGAACTCCTCATTTTAAAATCATCCTTGTTAATGTTGTTTCGTTGTAATGTTGATCAATTAGGGAACGTGCTCGTTTAAAGTTGTGCAGTGCTCCCTTCTAATGTTGTTTGGCAGCTTTGTCCAATGCTTGCAGGAAGAGCAGCTTGTTGCAGCTAGCTGGTGGGGGCTTGGAACCAGGGTGGACCGCCCCCATATCAGCTGGCCACTCCCTTAAGTTCCGTGTGCAGCAGCTGCTGAGCAGACTATCAATTGCCGGCAGTTCAGATGTCCCTCCCCCCACTGCCATGTGCTGCTCCTGCCCTCTGCCTTGAAGCTGCTCCTGGGAGCCGCCTCCTTGCTGAGTGGGAGCAGGGGCTAATGTCAGGGTGTCCCTCTCCCCCCTTGCTCCTAACCGTTCTCCATATAGAGCAGGCTGGGGACAGAGAGGGAGAGAGACAGAGCTTGGGACAGCAGCTGCTGTCTCAACTTCCTGATCCACTTAAAAAGACAGTGTATTTAAGAATGCAGTCAGCTTACTTAAAGGGAAGTATGCATCTCTCCCTCTTTCCCACACGCAAGGTGTGTGTCTATCTTTCTGCTATGTGTCTCCCTGCTGTAGAGTGTGAGGGGCTACATTAACAACAATGTGTTAACCCTTGAGGCTCAGCCAAAAGCTAGTTCATCATTTAGCAGTAAGGCATTCCCTGGGAAATATCCCACACTTGACTCCTCCACCTCAACCAAGCTTCACAATCATCACTGTGTACCAGTATTAAATTTTTTCTTTAAAGTGTGTGTGTGTGTGTGTGTGTGTGTACATAATGTATATATGTTAAATAATAGTCTTTTGTCTAGTGAAAAAAAATTCTCTGGGACCTAACCCACTCATTTACATTAATTCTTATGGGGAAATTGGATTTGCTTAACATTGTTTCTCTTAGTCACATTTTTCAGAAACATAACTACAACGTTAAGTGAGGAGTTCCTGTATTTCAATACTTAAATTTACCAGGCCAGCATAAAACAGCTTCTTCATTACCTTACTGGTTACTTAGAAGTCCAAACAACAAGCTTCCCTTAGTGATCCAGCCTCAGGCCTCCATCCAGGTCCCTAAGTCAAAAATGATGATTTCTGAAAACCTTGTTTCATCATATAAAAGAAAAGATTCTACTAATCCCAAAGAATTGGACACATTACCTCCCAGGTTATTGATTATTCCAGATCTTATCCAAATACATGCTCCAGCCAATTCTTATTAACTAAACTAAAATTTATTAAATAAGAGATCAATATACATACAGACATGAGTTCAATTCTTAAGATTCAGATTCATAGCAGAGATGGTGAGCTTTGTACTTGTAAAGAGTTCTTTCAGAAATAGTTCATAGGTTATAGTCCAATGTCCAAATATTGTATTCAGGGTATACCACCATAACTGGAACCTCAGTCTTGTGACTCAAACTTCCCCCATGAAGCCTAAGTAGATCTGAAATGACCGAAATCAGTTCCCAAGGATCTTTTTTACAATTTCATGTTCTCTTTGACAAGTTGGGATTTCCTTGGGGAACAAACAGTAATTAGGATGACTTTGAAGGAGGGCCATCATTGGTACTTTACCTATACGGATTAACATAAGGCCATTTGCTTGTTCCTCCACCATTCACAATACATTTCAAAGAGAGATGTATACTGAGGTATCCCATGTTTACAATTCATTTAAATGCTGGGATGTTCTTTTGATCTCTAAACTATCGGAATACAGCATAGACAGGGACTGTTGATTACATCGCTGACCCTACTCATACATATGTAAATACACAAAAACACAAACATCTCCCCACATGTCTTTTGAGGATTATTTATGTTGCAGGATGTTTAACCCATTCTAATCATGTGACACATCTTCTATTTCAAACTCTCCCTCCACGTCAGCTCTTTCCAGTGTGTGAAGTGCATCTGGAGGTAAAAATCACCCTCACCCCACTAAACCTTGTTGTGGAGCCAGGAGAAAGGAACCCAACCTTCATAGCTGTGGTACAGCCCATCAGCAGCGTGTGGGCTTGAAGTGGGACTTTGCTACTGTAAACCCATCTGGAATTGAGTTTCTGGATCAGTGTCTGCACAGATCTTAGTCCTCTCTCTTTCTCCACTTCCAAAAATTCTCACATCAGTGACCTCTTTGGTCTTGTTCCAAAGCCCCATTCTTATTACATGAGGATTAGAAAAAAGGAGGCTGTATGCTAGGGTTTAGTCTGGAGCCAAAGTTCTACTCAGAACTTGGTGGTCAAGTGGTGAGTCTTAGAAGTAGAGTTTTCTAATGGATCTGCTGATAGCTCGCTCTTAACCAGAGCATACCGTGTGTGCAATGAAAATGGATATACGATTTCATTTCATACTGAAACCTTTAACGAGTTCCTGTAACTGCATCTACATGCATGCACATGTATGTTGGTACTTCTGTGGGGCTTTCTCTGAAAAGCAGGATAAATGGGTGACTAGAGATGCCATAGTATAAAGGGACAATGAGCATAACAGTATAATGTACTGTTTTTCCCTTCTATGATGTACTTGAATGTTTAGGGTTTAGGATTTTGACAAAAATCATAAAATGGTTTCATAGAAACAGTGAACTATCAAACTGACTATTATAATTAACAGCAATTAATCCTGTATCATGATAAAAGTGCCTCAACATGTGTATGTACTATTTATTTTAATTCCAGGTCTAAATCTCGCTTTGGTCAAGGCCGTCCAACCTAAGGAACCTCAGGAAGAGACAATAGCCAGAATGCATTGCTGCTTCCTGGAACTGTACTGTACTCCAATACGGAGAATGCATTCTCCAAAAGCTTTTAAGACACTTATTTATTATTTATTACTGAAAGCCATGTAAATTATTCTGCTGTGATGAATGAATGCAAAATCCAGAAAGGTTTAATGCTTATTTTAATTGTAAATACAGTTTCTTAGATTGCTTTTTTGAGACGATTGTGTTAAGCTACATAGAAATCATTTTATAAACCTGCAAAGTTAAAATATTTGAAAATCCTTGCTTATTGAAGAGAGCGGTGCTTATAAACTACTCTAGACCATCACTTAACTGCTAGACATTTTAAAATGAAGAAACACTGAATGAGTGTAATCAGCAATGTTTTAAATGCATCATCTAGTATTGTGATTTGAATTACACATCTGGGGGTGAACTTTATCTAGCTTATACTGGTTTGACTGATGTAACTTTATTGGAGTCCATGGAATTATTTCTGATTGACAAGGACATAAGTGAAATCAGAATCAGGCCCTTAGGCTTTCTTTCCCCATGCCCATACAACTTCCATTCATGCTAACATGAGAATCAGGGGGGATTAGACCCCTAAAGATCACATGAAATGAACTTACTGAGAGTATGATAACTTTGCACCTTGCGTGAGAGATTCATTTTCTCAACTTTACTGCACGGAAAACCATGTTCATTCTCATTTTGCTCCTGAGTCTTTTCCTTCATCACACAGTTCTTTGTTCCCTTTTGTTGTCTGAGCTTTAGAGGCATAGCAAAACAGTTTCTTCCTTTAGTGATACCAGTGCCACTGTAACTTTGGAAGCAGAGGTGATGTAAGTTCTATACCTTTTGAAATGAAAGGAAATCACTTTGAGGCATCTTGCCTATGTAGATCTGGGCCAGGAAGTATGTTCCTAGACCTGCCTGAATAATTCTGTGTGGCAATAGAATGTTCTGATATGGTTCTGTTGGAGCAGTAGGGTACATGCTTGTTTTAGTGCACTGTCCAGTAGTACCAGAAAGAACAACTTACTTGGGAAAAAATTGCATTTATTCAAAGGAAATTGCAATACAGCAGTATTTTGAAAGCCACATCCTAATTTGTCTAACCAGGCGAAAAGAGCACTCAGGGAAAACTTATTCCAGACCGTAATCATTCAATAAAATATGTGTTTTGGAAATAAGCTCAAGATTTCTGGGGAAAAAAATCCTTCCTTAATGTATTCTCTATTTGCAGGCCTTTATTTGCCTTGTTTCTGTAATTTTTCTAATAATTGAAATTGGAAATTAGGTATGGTGATGTTTGCAAGAGGGTGCAAGTTCATTGAAAATAAATGTTAGCTCTGTTTACGTGTGTTCCTCCAGGTTAACATCAATTCAAAACTCACTGAAACCAATGGAAGGACTTCTGTTGACTTCAGTGACTTTGGCTTGGGTTATGATTGGTAAGTGCAGCAGTGCTTTATCTTACATTCATAAGAGATATGGCTTTATCAAAACCTGTTTGCAAAAGAAATCAGTTTTGTATTTTAGAAGTTATGTTTATACTAAATATTATTTGAAAGTCATTTTCTTAGAAAATGGTTTACAGTTCACTGTGTGCAAAAATGTTAGTTTTCTAGCTTGTATAGAAGTCTGTTTAAAGCTGTACATGTAAACTTTTTGCTAAGCAAATTGAACAAGGAAGGGGGGTGGTATTTGTATGTGTGTGTAGAAGTGTATGATGTTTAAACTACTGACTCAAAGGAAAAAAATTCTCTCCAGGATGGGAAAGTCTAATGCTTTAGTTTAATGTTAGTGTCATTTTTACATGCCAGTATCCTTCATAATATTCTGTTCAAAATGCTTTTTCCTTTTTTATAAACATATGCCTTTTAATATATTAGTGGAAGTGTAATTCGTATTTTATTAAGTATTAGTAGTAGTTTCTTTGACAAATTCCATTAACTTTTATCCTGTATTAACTTTGAAGTCATATCTCAGTTTAACTGAAATAAATGTTACTGATTTAAAAACACTTTGTTTTTAGTAGACTTACAAAGCCAAATACATTATATAATGGGAAATGTTATTTTTGTTTCAGATCAGTCATCATGATTCTTGCATAACGTTGTCCCTTCCTCAAAAATATGTAGATTCTCAGTCTCCCCTTGTTCTTTAAAGTATAGTAGCTGTCTAACTTGTCTTGAAGCGTTATGTTACAGACTTTCTACCCAAGTCCTGAGAGCAGAAAAAAATGGTTGAACTTTAGTACACATGCAATACAAAGTATACCCTGCTGTAAAAGAATTGTGCAGCTCCATAGGCCAGATCTAAAGCCCATTGAGATAAATGGAAAGACACCATGAAATGACTTCAACAGGCTTTTAGTTAAGCATCACACACACCTCTTATAGGAATGACTAAAAAGCACAGATCTAAACTGAAGCCACACCCAAAAATATTCTGAACTTCACCTTCTAGTTACAGAGTGCTGATCATGTTTGCAAATCTTTTAGTGAAGACAAACATAACTTAATAGTATGAGCATAGAGCAGCATCACTGCTGATGTTGGCCAGGGGCTGTTGCTGAGAGAGTTGGCCAGGGGGGAGTGAACTGCAATGTGGGGTTTCCAATCCTTTCCCTTCATAAGGATGTGATGGGTCATTGCTCCTTCACCTCAGGCACTTGTTTGTAGAGTTCCACAAGGTAGTGCTGTGGACCCAGGTTGGGCCTGAAGCCAAGGCCCTTCCTCCTCACACAGAGGAGGGTGGGAGGCGGGGGGCCACAGGTGCGAATGGCCTGGTCGGAGCAGTCTCCAGGAATTAAAGATTGTCATGTATTCCTGGAGATTTCATCACATCAACCAAAATTGGCAATTGTAAGAGTCATGTCATGCATCTGTCGCAGGGGAGGACTGTGGGCTGAATCTCTAGGCCAGGGGTGAGCAAACTATGGACTGGGGGCCCTATCCAGCCCTCCATACATTTAAATCCGGCCCTTGAGCTCCCACCAGGGAGCGGGATCTGAGGCTTGTCCCACTCGGCGCAGCTCCCAGAAGCAGCGGCATGTCCTCTCTCCAACTCCTACGCATAGGGACAACTAGGGGCCTCTGCACGCTGCCCCTCAAGCTCCCATTGGCTGGGAACTGTGGCCAATGGGAACTGCAGGGGTGGCACCTGCAGATGAGGCAGCTGCGCCTCGGTTTAGGAGGGGGAGGGGGACATGCTGCTGCTAGGAGCTGCCTGAGGCAAGCAGTCCCCAGAGCCTGCACCCCTGACCCCCTCCTGTGCTCCATCCCCCTGCCCTACCCCGATCCCCCTTCCGCCCTCCAAATCCCTTGGTTCCATCCCAGAGCACCCTCCTACACCCCCAATCCCCCAGCGCAGAGCCCACACCCCAGCCGGAGCCCTCACCCCCTGCACCCTCACCTCCAGCCCAGAATCCCCTCCCTGAACTCATTTCTGACCCCATCCCAGTGCCCACAACCAGAGCCCTCACCCGGTCCCACATCCCAACTCCCAATTTCATGAGCATTATGGCCTGCCATACAATCTACATACCCAGATGTGGCCCTCAGGCCAAAATGTTTGCCTACTCCTGCTCGAGGCAGTCCTGCCTAAACTGGAACTATTCCCTTGGCCCCTTTCTCTCTCTCCAACAGTCACTGGGATGGAGGACAAGAGTTGTGTGGTGCCGCTACTGCAGTTGGGAGGGCCTGGGGTCCCCAGATGGGCAGCACAGCTGGGTCCACTGCTTTAGCCTTTGCAGATTAGGGGGTTGTGGGGCCCTGGGCCACAGCAAGTGGGGGCCCCTCTCCACCTTTTCTACCTGCAGTCCCCCCCTGCCACTGGGGCACATGCCTGGGGAAATGGGATCTGTCCATGGGGGCTTCCCCTGCCCACCCAACTGGCACTCCTGCTGGAGAACAGGGTCAGAGTATGGGATCACTTGATCTGCCACTGCATGGGAGGGGGCCTCAGGTGTACACCCACCTCCTCCTTGTGTCCAGCTACACCTCCCCACACCATAAACACAGGGAGAGGGGAAGGGTTCCTAGGGCTTCAGTCAAGGTATGATGCACATCTATCCCCCTTCCTGCCCCCACATCAGAACAAGGCAACAGGAGTCAGGGCAGCAGTAGTAGGGGATCCCTCCCACAAGCATGGGAGGGACCCAGCCCTGCCCTAACGGAATTGCTGAGAGAGGTGGCTTCAGAGGTAAGCGAGGGCTCATTTGAGCAGCTTTGTGGGGAACTGTGGGTTTGGGACTGCAGCCCTGGAGAACAAGTGAGCACCCATGGCCTGCCATGGGTGCAGGAGTGTTACCTCAAAATTTAAGCTTTGGTATGCTCCTTGAATAACCTGCTATTGCGTCCTTAATCTGCTGTTCCTGAGGTATGAGTCGCCAGGGAAGTTAAGGAAACACTTGAACAACACAGATCTAAACTTCTGATAAAGTGATTGACCCAACCAGTACTGTGACGGAGTCAGACCAGAAGGGTGTAAAAGAGTGCTGGAAGGCAGGTATATCAGCCTCAGGCTGAGCAGGTCCCTGTTCCCTGGATAGTCAAACAAAGGCTACTCCAGGCTAATCAAGACATCCGATGCCAGTTAAGGTAGTTAGGCTAATGCTGGCACCTGAGGCCAATTAACTGGAAAAAGGGCAGTTAAGGCTGTTAGGCTAATGGAGACAGGTGGAGCCAATCAAGGTCTCATTCAGATTGCTTAAAAGCTCTCCTTGCCAGTTCCCCGGGGAGGGGGAGGGAGCCAAGGAGAGAGGAGCTGGAGGAGTGGAAGCTTTGTGATAACCTGAGGTAAGGGAGAAGTGGGAGAGCTGTGGGGAAGTGGCCCAGGGAAAAGTAGCAACTCTGGCAGTGAAAGGTTGGCTGCTAACAGCAGCTACCATTAGGGGCCCTGGGCTGGAACCCGGAGTAGAAGCTGGGCCTGGGTTCCCCCCATAACCTGCTACTACTGGAACACCTCCTGGAAGGGGAAGGCAGGCCCGTAGCAGGACAGGAGCTTATACTGTCCTGAAATAAGCCCAAAGGGACAACAGAGACTGCGGGAGTTCTCTCACCAGCAGCTCTGCTGGCTTATGATGAAAAAGGCTCAGTAGACTGTAACCCTGGCCTAGAGAGAGAAGGGCTATGTGGAGGATCACAGTGAGCCTCTGATGCTAGCACAAACCGCCTGGAAGTGCGGGACCCACAGGGACAAGGCCAGAGCTTTGCCGTAATAGATTTCTGTTCTATTCCATTCTGTAGGACTTTACCATTGAGGTATGGGACTGAATCCAGCCCTGACATAAGCAGGTGAACTCCACTGAGCTCAATGGACTTTGACTATTTATACCATCTTTGAATTTGTCCCTACAGCTGTTTTAGCTGCTTAAATCAAATTGAACTTCTGAATCTTTTGAGTTTTACCCATCAGCAGTTCAGACATAACATAATATAATGCCTATGATTGACTTTTTAGATGTTATTAGTGTCATAAATGGAGGTGATGCCCCCATAATACTTATTCAGACCCCAATCCTACAATGAACTCCATCCAGGTGGACCCTTGTGCCTGTGCAGAGCTCTCTTGGCTTCACTGAAGCTCTACATGTGCATTCAGATCCATATGGTCTCATCTCATTGCAGGATCATCCTTTAAGCTCCCCATTCTAAATTTTGCATCCCCTTAGAGCATGTCAACACCTGCTGCCCGAATTAGTTGGAGAAGTTGCTAGCATAGATTCTCAGAGTACAATACTGGCAATAGATGTGAATCCCATGCGGGGAAGCATGCTGGGTTCCAGTATACCATGGGACAGCACCAATCTTCTAGTTTTAGTCTTTTCTTCACTGCTTCATAAACCAAAGTGAAGGCCTTTTGTTAAATAAATTGATGCAAATGTTTTTGTCTGTCTGTTTTTAGAAAACTTAAGGAACAAGTGATGGCCATTTTCTCTAGTCCAGTTGTGAACTAGAGAAAATATTTGGAACTTCTATTTCTGTTGCACTGGAAGAGATACCTGTTGGCTCAATGCCCTCTGAACTTATCGCAACCATAATTCTAAGTATTCTTCTGAGTTGCATTCTTATAGCTTTTGTGACGTACATATGTGTTACCAGAAAAATGTATAAATAAATATTTAATTTAGATTAAGAAGGTAGATTTAGATTACAATCCTTACTAAGAATTCAGCTTTAAAGGCATAGTGTCAACTTGAAAATCGGTAATTTTCCAGACAGAATTGTGATGTCAGAAGGCTCACCTAAAATTTGCTGTAAATGAAAGATCAGAGCCAAGAACTATTTTTCTCTTTTTTTTTTCACTGTTACTATTTATATTTGACAGCACTTTGTGTACAGATAACCTCTATCTCCAGTTTCCTCTTTTGTTTTGTGACAAGATATCAATGGATACTTTTTAAAAAAAAAAAATAGGAAAATATGGTTGCAAGGTCAGAGATAAAGAAAGGGGGACACAGATGTTGTATATTATAATACTCTATCTCCTGATCCTGTACCACTGAAGACATTGGGAATGCTGCCATTAATTTCAAAGACAGCAGGATCATGCCCTTTTGAAACCGACTAGATTTCAAGCTGACAGCATCTGTTTAATCATAATCAGCAGTGTGTAATTGAACTTAATAGTTGTTTCAGTGAAACAGGAAATAATGGGTCAAATTAATCCCTGGGATAATTCTATTTAAGCTTTCAGAAGTGGCAATTATTTTGGAGCCAAAGACAGAACAAAATGACCCCGATCTTGACATTTTGGCAACACTGACAGAAAGGGAGGACGAAGGACCTCATATCTCTGCCTTCTGAGAATCACAACCCTTGTTTTTAGAACAACAAAATTACTTTTAAATGACTCTAATGAAAATGGGAATATTGTCCAGAGTTTTATTCCTACATGTATATGCTGTTAAGAGATTGACTGGGAAGTAAATAAGTACTACATTAAGTAGACATTGTAGCTTCTGAAAATCAAGGATGTGCTCAGCAAAAAAGTGTATATAATTATACTTCCAACTTGTTTCCCTAAAAGCAATGATACTTTAAAATGTGATTAGTTTTTTGTGCTGTTTCAGACATAAGAAAATATCCTATGGTGACTTTTCATAGTTTAAGGAAAAAACACTGTCCCCTACTATCAAATCTTTTATATCCTTTTGCTGTTACCTATGTACAACAACTAAACACTGCCCTTATCGTAACAGCTCTCAAAATCATTGGATTAGATATTGTATGTATATAGCACCATTCAGCCCTAAGAATTACACATGAAAATGAAGCTCCATCTAAGTAGAAAAGGAAACAGCGTTAATATAGTGAGGTGAAATTATAGCCAAGGGCACAGTACCAGACCCTCTATTCTTATGAAAAGTGCGAAGGGAATATTTATGTCCATGGACAAGACCATTGGCCTAGTGCAGAGGTCAGCAACCTTTCAGAAATGGTGGGCCGAGTCTTCATTTACTCACTCTCATTTAAGGTTGTGAGCGTCAATAATACTTTTTAATGTTTTAGAAGGTCTCTTTCTAAAGTCCATAAAACATAACTAAACCATTGTATGTAAAGTAAGTAGGGTTTTTAAAATCTTTAAGATGCTTCATCTAAAATTAAAATGCAGTGCCCCCCACACTGGTGGCCAGGACCTGGGCAGTGTCAGTGCCACTGAAAATCAGCTTGTGTGCCGCCTTTGGCACCTGTGCCATAGGTTGCCTAGCCCTGGCCTAGTGTATCCGCTTCTGTGTGCCCTCTACTAGTGGACCACGCTGCTTGTAGAGGAGCAGTTTCCGTCTTCCATACAGCCCTCCTCTGGACTCTGAACATGTCTCTCTGTGGCAGGGGTGCTGGAACAATTTGTATGGGGGGAGCCCTGAGAGCCATTGAACCAAACTACACCCTGTATGTACTAGAAACCACTTCAAGCCAGGGGGTGCTGCAGCACCCCTGTCCCCAAACCACTAGTTCCAGCAGCTCTGCTCTGTGGCATGGGAGAGGCAGGGATGTAGGAAGGGCATTGTGGGCACAGGCTCAGCCCATGCCACCCTTTCCTGCAGGCTGCCAGAATGTGAGCAGTGCTGTAGTAACTTGCTTGGATCTCAAACGTAGCTGTAGGGAGAATGAAAGTCAACACCCACCCTGTTGGCCGTCAGGGAAAATGTACAGAGGGAGGGCTGGCAGAGCAACCCAGTAAGGAGGGAGTAGGGTGACCAGATGTCCCAGTTTTATAGGGACGGTCCCAATATTAGGGGCTTTGTCTTATATAGGTGCCTATTATCCCCCCTTTGTCCTGACTTTTCACACTCGCTGTCTGGTCATTCGAGGAGAGGGGGAGTTTTGTGTCTGCACCGTTGGAGTTTCTCAGGGAGCCTGTAGCACCCGGAGCTCCCAGCACCCGCTCTGAGGGGACAAGGAGCCGGGAAGTCTGCGATGTACGTTCCTAGGGTTTCCTGCCCTCCAGGACGGGCCGATCCGTCCAGGGGTTTCCATTCATACGGTGTAGCTAGGTCCCCCCACCACAGCCCCTCTGGCGCTGCTGCCTGTGTCTCACACCTCACACGGGTGTCACACACCCACCCCCCAAGCGGCCGAACACTGTAGCCGCCCCCACCCGAAACACACCCAAAGGCGCCGGGGGGGGGGGGAGGGGGCGTGTAACAGTCCCGCCTCAGGTCGCCGCGCCAGGCACGAGCAGGCGGCGGCGGCGGCTCTGTCCCCGGGGACGGTTCTGGCACTTTCTCGCTTGGTCCCGGCGCCGGAAGAGGCCGGGCAGCGGGGAGGCGGGGCCGGGCTGGGGTAGCGGCGGCGGGCGCAGCCAGCGGCAGCGCCATGGCCAAGTGGGGCGAGGGGGACCCGCGCTGGATCGTGGAGGAGCGAGCGGACGCCACCAACGTGAACAACTGGCACTGGTGAGCGGGCGGGGAGGGGCCCGGCGCGGTCCCCTGGGCGGGCGGGAAACGCGGCGTTTGCTGCCGGCTCCAGGCTGAGCCTTCCAGGGGCTGCGGCGGGCGCTGGGCGGGGGGAGTCCGAGGCCAGGCTCGGTTTGTAGCGGGGGGAACCCGCGGGGCTTGGCCCGGGTCCGGCTGCGGGACCAGGCGCGGCCCGGGATGCTCGCGCCGCTCACCCCTCCCCCCGGCGCAGGACGGAGCGGGACGCGACCAGCTGGTCACGAAGGAAACTGGAGCAGCTGCTGGTGGGGATCGCGGTGGGCAGCGAGGCGGGCAGCTGTGAAATCAGCCACCTGCAGCAAATGGACGGCGAAGCCTCCTGCAGCAGCCGGAAGGGGAAACTGATTTTCTTCTACGAATGGCACATCACCCTTGGCTGGAAAGGTGAATGGCGTGTCTGGTTTCAGAGGGGTCGGGGGTTGGGCTGTATCTGCAAATGCAACCAGGGGGCCTTGGGGCACCTTAGGGCATGGCTACACTGGTGCTTTATAGCGCGCTAATTTGCTGGTTCAAGGGTGTGAAAAACCACCCCCCTGAGCGCTTTAAAGCACTAGTATGGACAGGCTCTGAGCCGCGCTCCCAGTGCTCGCTCATCCCCTCGTGGAGGTGGGTTACCAGCTCTCTCCCGGCGCTTGTGGGTGGCCACACTCGCACGTCAAAGCGCTCATTTAGCGTGAATGCCTGTGGGGATACTGTTCAACTCCCTTCTTTCAATAAAGACTGTGACCACGTGCACATCCTTCTTAGGGCTTGGTTACACTGGCCCTTTATAGCGCTGTGAAGCCGCGAGGCGCACTATGACTCACTACTCGTCCAGACTGGTGAGGCACGTAGAGCGCTATAAGTCCAAGGTTATATCCTTGCCAGAGGATTAACAGCTATAGCGTACTGGGTGCTCTGCTTTAGCTCCAGTGTAAACAGCTAGTAACAATACAGTGCTTTGAGTGAGCTCTGGAACCGCCCCTAAGCTATTTAAGGCAATTAAGCCTCTCTTCCTTTTGTTTTGAACTGGGCTGGAGGAATGCGGAAGTATGTTTTCAGAGCTTAGCTGTAACTCGGCAAATCAACAGTGCAAATGTTTACCTTGTGAGCGAGCGAGGAGAAGAGTAGCAGGCTTTGCATTTCAAACATAGTTTGCTGACACACTCTCAGCATGCCAAAAATCCACTCACTTTCTCCCTCCACATACACACAACACGCTCCCCCTCACCCCTCTTGTTTGAAAAGCACGTTGCACCCAGCTGAATGCTGGAATAGCTGCCCATAGTGCACCACTCCCTGTGCCGCTGCAAGTGCTGCAGATGTGGCCACGCCAGTGCGGTTGTGGCTGTGAGTGTGGACATGCTGGAGCGCTATCCCTGGAGCTGTGTCTAAAGGTGGGTGTAACCAAAACTGCTATAAAGCTGTAAGTGTAACCAAGCCCTTGGACTGGGGAGCTCACATGGAGGGACAGTCCAAGGGACATGGTCCCCCCAGGAGTCTGTGTTTCAAATCAAGAGTCCAATTAGCCTGTGAATGATTCCTCCCATGTATCTGTGGCCAGTCGATCCAGGTGGCCTGTAACAAGAAGGAAGGAGTGGAGGCCATCACTGTCGGGAAGAAACAGACGGAGACAGCTTGCGGAAGGAGGCGACCTGGGAGAGTCCCAGCTTGCCGCTTTTATTAAGTACAAACATACTACGAATCATACATGACAGTGATGAATAGACTTGTTTACTTCATTATGATAGGTGGTAAAAGACGAGCCTCTTATGGTTCCCTTGTGAACAACTAGAGGGATGAGCATGCCTGTAATTTTCCAATACTTTGGCTTACTACTAGACCTTGAGAGATAACAAGGGTTCAGAAGTTTACAGAGCGTTGTTGGCCAGCGCTCAAGGCCTTCACATCACCCTTTGGAACTGTGCATTCCCATGTACTTTAGCTGCTGTCCTGTGTAGATTACTGTAACTGCTGTCCACCTGCCAGGGATCCACAAACACCCAGTAAGATTATCTAAGCAAACAGTTCTCCATAGAGTGAGAGCTGGAGCTGCATGACTCTCCAGAAGGTGTTTTGGGTGTGGGGTGTCTCATCCATGGATTTTTTTCACATCCCTTGTAAACATCAAGTGCAAGAAGTTCTGCTCCAGAGGGGGTTGGTTGTAGCCCAGGCTCTCTGAGCGATGTGTTTCTCAGACAGTGGTTGGGAGCCTTGCAATACCCCTTTCTCCCGGATTCCCCTTTTATCTCAGGTATTGAGGAACATCAGACAACATAAAGCACAAATCATCCACATAACACCAGGTTGGGCCGACAGTTCTAGTACTCCACACTTCTGCAACTATCTGCCTGAGCTCCCCTCTGTAGTTGCCTGATACCTCAACTATTAACCCAGGACAAAGGACAGATCCAGCCACGCTTCACCTGAAAACATGGTATTTGTATGTCATACATGTATGTTGGGGTTGGATAGGGCTTGTTCAGCAGATGTTCAGGCCATCCTGAGCAGCAGTAGAAAGGACTCTACCAGGAAGCATTACAAAGCGAAGTGGAAATATTTTTGTTTTGGCGTAACTGCCAGGGAATTCCCTCCGTCGCAGGAAAGATTCTAAATGTATTGGACTACCTTTTGTTCTTAAATCCTTAGGGCGGTCTTTTAGCTCACTCAGAGTACACCTTCTGGCCATCATAGCATTTCATCCATTGGTAGACACTTACTCTCTATTTTCCCACTCAGTCACTGTCTGCTTCCTGTGATTTAAGTCTTCCCTCCAGTGGCAAAACCAATAGCAACCTGGAATTTGAACTTGGTGCCTTAGGTAATGGTTAAGAACACAGTTTGAGCCCTTTGTATCTTGCTCTTCAATAGATCTGTCTGTGAAGGGAACATTTTTGATCACTATCCTGTCAGCCAAAGGACTTGGAGCTAGGGGTGCTAATGGCTGACCCCCCTATTTTGTGCAGTTTTCCACAAGAGCAAGGCACCTGTGAGATGACATGCTAAGTTGGTCACTGAGGTGGTGTTGCATCAGCCAAGTATCCATCAATCTGTGTTTTACCCTACACCTCTTTCTAGCTAGGAAGAGGAGGCATGGCACTCACTGGGCAGCACAGGGTCTTGCCTTTTATCTGCAAAGAACAGAGTCCTTTCAAAAGTCTTCTAGACTTTGTTGCATTTGCAGAACGTCTGAAAGGATGCATCCTATTCTGAGATGAACAGTTTCTTCCTTGAGGGCACATATGAACATACACAGCTTGAATTTAGGCATCATTGGTAGCTTCACATAGCAATGTCCCTATTACTGGAGTTTTCTGCACTATGCGCTGGTGCAAGCTGCTGCTTCTAATATTTCTCTAGGCAGGGCAGTTCTGCAATCTGTAGTGCCATAAGATTTTAGGCAGCTACCTCCTTAAAGAGACAGAGCTTGTGAATCACCCAAAGTACACTACATATAGGGACAATCAGTCAAAGAAGGATGCATTAATCTTAATTTGAGTTCTTCGAGATGTGTTGTTCCTGTGCAGTGCATTAGCCACCCTCTTTCCCCGCTGTTTGGTCAGTAGAGAAGGAACTATAGTGGCAGTGATTTATTCCCCTTTATTCCCTGGGTATGGAGCATGAAGAGTTTGGGGGCAGATATGTGGAACAGATGGACTCCTCTAGGGAAAAATCTCCAGTTCTGGGCACATGAAGGTCATGCAAAACTTGAATGCACTATGTGCAGGGACAACACATTTCAAAAAACTTAAGTTTACTACAAGGTAGGTAATTCGTTCTTTTAAATAGCAGTTCCGCAGAAAGCATTTTCAAGGGTAAAACTGCTACTATGGAAAATATAGTTCTTTAATAATCACATGTAAGAATTCGTTCTGTTAATGTAGGTACAATGAAAGAATCTGGTGAGAAACATGAGGGATCGGTTGAAATTCCTAACCTGTCAGAAGAAAATGAAGTGGATGATACAGAGGTAGGTAATAAATACTAACATAGCTGCAGAGGGCAGGATTTTTTAAAATATAATTAATAACTTTGGTTGCCATTAAGTTTCCTATTAACTGAATAATAGTTACCAAAGGGTTTTTAAGCTTTTTTTTTTCTTAATCAGTGAATATTTTGGAGAACAACATGACTTAGCTAGTCTGTCTTTAGTATTCTATAGATAAAAGATGTCAAGAACTAATAACATTAATGGCTCATTTCTGTCATCCGATTCATAAATACACATCTTCCAAACTTAGCTATTAAGCATATACAGTATCTGACTTTAATAGATACAGTTCATGGCAATACAGAGCCACGTGTTTGAGATAAGAATTGAGCCCTATGTTTGCTTCACCGTCTGTCATTTTTTAATCTTAAGGCCTCTACTTTGGTGCTAGCCTAATAATATAGTTGATATTGTGGTTCTAAAGGTCTCCTGAATAGAGGAAGAAACTTATCTAAACTTCTGGCTAGTTCTTGAGTTATTATGGAGACAAAATTGCTTGTGTTTCCTTTAGAAAAAGAAAATGTTCAGTTTTTAGCTTAAAGGCATGATAAAGTGGGAAAGTTTGCACTTGAAATATCTATTCTGCACCTGTGCTCTGAATAAACCAAAGATAGCGTTTTCCAACACTGTTGTTCCCTAAAAAAACAAATTGTACAAAGCATCTCTTAGATTTGTATGTTTGTTTGTAGATAAGTGTAAGCAAAACAAAAGGAGATGGAGATGTGCTAAAGGATCTTATGAGAACAGAAGGAATGTCAAAAGTCAGAGAGGCTCTCCGAGATTATCTGAAAGTTCTTAAAACAGGTACATTAAGATAATTTCTTCACTATATGGGCCCATTTTGTGCAAACTCCCACCTTGAATAGATTGATCCATTTTCATCTGAGTTTGTAAAAAAACTGTTTTCATATTACTTTAAGAACAAAGCCCAACCCCATTGCCTTCATTTTAATGCAATATTGTAATGAAGGTTTTAATTTCACCAAAATCAGGATATTCAAAGTTTATTATTTTTTTTTTGTTTTGTAAAATGTTTATTTTGCAGTAAAGCCCGGGCGCACTAATCAGGACCAGAATCATATTGTCATAAGTGCTATACAAACATATGTAAAGATACAGTCCCTGCCCTAAAGATTTTACAAATTGATTGGCTGAGCAAAGCAAGGCCGTACACTTAACTCAATGGCATTTCTCTATATCTGTAACGTGGTAACTTCTGAAAACAGCATCCAGTCCATTCCAAAATTTCAGAGAATGTTTTAGGCATAAGTGGACAGAACTGTATTGATTTTGGTGAAAAATCAAAAACTGAAAAAGCCTGAATTTAGTGGAAATCAGGCTATTCTTTTTTTCAGATCTTTACCAAAATAAATACTGTTCTGAGTAGAGCGGGGAGGGCTTGGCTATATTGGGGGCCAGGGGCGTAGTTGGGTGTACAGGTTGGCCTCACATTAGACGGTATTTTTTACTTCCTCTATTTACAGAGTTTACTCTGGGAATGATCCTACCAACCAAAACTTCAGCTGGTCCGGAACTGGCTGTTAAAAAAAAATTGAGTGAGAATAACGTGCAGGTATGCTGGCTTTAGGAGTTACTATGTAAGTTTCACTGGGAAGGATGGATGCTGTTGGCCCCAACCTCTGCCATCATAGAAGGAATAGAGAACTTAAGATTTATCCTGTGACTAACAGCAGATGTACATAGTGCTATAATGTGGAGCATTCATCTGTAACAGTAAATGTTTGGTGCACTTTTAAAAACACCTTCGGGATGGAGGCCAGTAAATTCAGTAACATGAATGGTATGACCAGTTTCTGTAGTGGTAATGTGGAAATAGAATCATTGTGGGGCCACAGAATCTTCAGACACTGACAGGGAGATCAAAGGTGCCCTGTTCTTCAATTCCAGTGTTCTGTCAGGCCTTGGCTACACTTGCAAGTTAGAGCGCATTAAATCAACCCTGGGTGCCCTAACTCCTGAGGTGTCCACAATGGCAAGGGATGTAGAGCGCCTGGACTCTGCGCGGAGTACTCCTGGTGATCCACCTCCATGAGAAGCATAAAGCTTGCTGCGCCCCGGCTGAAATGCCTCGGTGTCAGTGTGGACAATTTGTTGCGTTACTGCACTGTAATTGGCCTCCGGAAACGTCCCATAATCCCTTGAAGTCAAGTGGCCACTCTTCTTGTTGTTTTGAACTCAGCTGCAGGCATGCGGACATCCCCTTTCAAAGTTTTATTTCTGACAGCCTGCATGCTTATCTGCTCCAGGACAAAGCAAACCATGGCTGTGGAATACTCCTGCTGCAGAGGCAGTTGTTTGTGTAGGTGTGTGTGAGAGAGAGGCGGGGGTGAGGACTGATGTTGGGGTTTTCCCCTTCCCTTTGCCGTTATCTGAACTTACAGGACAGTGTGCTGACACACTCTCTGACCCCCAAAACACAGTCTTTCCCCCACACATACACACAACACATTCCCTGTCACACTCCACCCCCTAACCCATTTGAAAAGCACACCACATCCACTTGCATGCTGGGATAGCTACAACAATACACTGCTTTCTGTGGCATTGCAAGAGCTGTTAATGTGGCCATGCCACTGTGCTTGCAGCTGACAGTGTGAACACAGAGCTGTTGCGGTCTCTGAGGGCTGGTTTAACTCCATGTGCTCTGCATCTGCAAGAGCAGCAGTAACAATGACAGCTTCAAGAGGGAGAGGCTGAAATTTGTCTGCTTCCCTCATTTCCTCAGTCTGATTAATTCATTCCACATTCTGTTGCCTGTCACCAAAAGCAGGTTAGGGTTGCTACAGACTTTTCTAGTGCCAGACTGTGGTGCTCACTTAATCTAATCCTTGTATAGATTAGTGTGTTATCATGTAATTAATGCATATGCACAAGGGAGCAGTTTTAGGATTGACTGGACAGCCTTAAACTTGGCATTCCCTAACTTTTGAGTGGTTGACTTTTCAACCTTAATAATGTTTTTCTAGTATAGAGTTTTGGTGTTGAATATATACATGTTTGCTCTTCATATACAATGGCACTTTATCCTGTGTTTGCTTTACAGGATTCTGTTTTACCAATTTCTTTGGATACAGTTGGTGTCAAAATTCCAACAGTAAAGATACTTCTGAAAGAAATGTTTGACTCTACGGTAGAGCAGCTTTATAGCATCTTCATAACTCAGGAGGTAAGAAGCCTTTTTATAGCATAGGACCACATGTTCTTAGTGAGGTTACTGCAGGGATTGGTATTCCAGAAAGGGGAAAAGTTATTTTATTTGAAGTGTTTAATTATAATCAGTAGTGAGAAATATTATATGTAGAGCCTTACCAAATTCATGGCCATGAAAAGCACAAAATCCAGTCTCCTCCCATGAGATCTGGTCTGTTGTGTGCTTTTACCCTATACTGTACAGATTTCACCAAAAAACCCAGTGTTTCTCAAATTGAGGGGCCTGACCCAAAAGGGAGTTGCAGTGGGGCGGTGGTATTGCCACCCTTACTTCTGCACCGCCTTCAGAGCTGGGTAGTCAGAGCGCGGCGACTGTTGGCCAGGTGTCCAGTTCTGAAGGCAGCGCCCCGCCAGCAGCAGTGCAGAAGTAAGGTGGCAATACCATACTGAGCCACCCTTTTGTGCTGCTGCCTTCAGAACCGGGTGGCTGGAGAGTGGCGGCTGCTGACTGAGGGCCCAGCTTTGGGCTTCAAGGCTGGAATCCTGGCCAGCAGCCACTGCTCTCCGACTGCCCAGCTTTGAAGGCAGCACCGCTGCCAACAGCAGTGCAGAAGTAAGGGTGGCACTACTACAGCCCCCCGCAAATAATTTTACAAAACCCCTCCTCCCCCCAACTCCTTTTTGGGTCAGAACCCTACAAGTACAACACCATGAAATTTCAGATTGAAGTAGCTGAAATAATGAAATTTGAGATTTTTAAAATCCTATGACCATGAAATTGACCAAAACGGACCTTGAATTTGGTAGGGCCCTAATTATACATAACTTTCATAGTGCCCAGTGCAACTAACACACTCCCACTCATACAGTAAGAGTGGGAAATCTGGTCAAACCGGGACTGAAATACCATTAGCTACTGATTTCTAGTAACTTCCGCTTTAGTACCATAATGTAGGGGGTAAGGCGGTCCTGGGTCTCTTCCCGTCTGTCAGGGAGGGAGACCACACCTCTCACTACAATGCTTCTGGAGTGACTCAGTTCAGGGGGAAATTAGCAGACAGTTAATAGGCCCAAGTCTTCAGTCCAGGCTGGGCAGCAATTGAGTTGTGAGCCCCCGGCCCTTAGCCAAGACCGGGCAGCCAACAAATAAGGGCTCTGTCCTGCAGCCAGGCAGAGCAACACAGCAGTCTAGGGAGATTAGCTCTTTGGCGGGGCCGACAGCAAAACAGACCAATGCAGAAAGGCGGGGAAGCTGCCAGCCCAGGAGTGGGGAGATAGGGATGCAGGCCCACCTGACTCCACTGCATCCCAGCCAAGGGCCCTAACAGTGGCGGAGTGGTCTGCCACTGGGTCAGCGGGGAAATCCGGCCATAACATGCTGGTTGGCTTATAGTCAGTAACATAGCCAGACCCTATTCAACTTCCCTGGGCTCCATCCTACGCTCTCATTCAGGGGGTACCTGGGTTCCAGGGTCCTTGTTCGTCTCACTGGGATAAACGGCTAGTGGCAGCCCCAACAGCTCCTTGGTGTCCCCGGCGTCTGGCAGCTTCGCAGTCTCTCCGGGTCTATGGTGCTGTAGCGGCCACCGTCAGGCAGGAGCTCCAGCAGTGGGGGAGAGACATCCTGCTCCTTTGGCAGCTCTCCTCCAACTGAGCCGGAGGGCCAGGTCTTTACATTTCTGGTTCCAGTCCCACTCCTCTGCTTCCGGTGCCCTGGTTGCAAGTCTCCCCCCACGTCTGTCAGGGAGGGAGAATATGCCCCCTGGCTACAAGGGTTCCATTTGTAATTCTAACTAGCACCATTTGCTCCATTAGTGCTGTTGTTACCTTTGAAGGCAAAGAACTATAATAGTGGAGAGTAAAAGGGAGATTTTAGTTTATCTGCGTGTGTTTATTTCGTTGAGCTCTGTGCATTGACATGAAGTTGGCCAGCTAGCAATGGCCAAAGGAAGGGTCTGCTAAATTGTGGGGGTCCTGTTAGCAGGCTTTTGATGCCATTGCTCGTGAAGAATTGATAACTTACTTTCAGATCTTTCCAGAGTAGACAGACTGGCACTTCGGTAGTCTTTTTTTTTTTTCTTTCTGAGCATCCCTGGAAGGTGGTGCTGGGTCATTGTTTATCAATTCACAACAGCTCCACTAATAGAGATTAGGAAGTCTTACGCTGCAAGTCTTGCGCTCAGCTCATAGTAATAATAAATACTTAATCCTTTATGTAAGCACTTGTAATCCAACAATCTCAAAGTACTTTACAAATGTTAAGCATTCTTATCCCCATTTTACAGATGGATTTCATTAGCTAGTATGGGTATGGATATGGTTACATCTACCTCTCTTGCAAGGTTTACTGTGGAGAAGCACTAATATAGCAAGTTTAGGATGCATCAGTGTCCTCCTAAGAAGCCCTAGAACATATCAGAAGATTTTTAGACTGGAATGCGAATACTTCCAAAAATTGTAGTTCTCAGGAGGATCAGGGATTAATGTCAGTTTTCTGATAAGGGATGGAGAATATAACATCTCATGACTTTCCGACTAATCCTACTCCACGTGTCCAGACTGCTGCTTCCATCTCATCAGGGCAGAATGAAGATCACTCTGTTTGTTTCCTAATCCAAATATAGCTGCAGCCACTTCACTTCACTTGTTTTTGAACTCTTTCCCTCTGTTTTACCTAATGGCCCCTTCCACATACCCTCATTGATTGCTCCTTTTACCTACCAGGCGTCTTTCTCAGCACCTGATTTTTCTTAGTGAAATCAATGATGTATTGATTTGACTGGAGCACTTTTTAAAGTTCAAGCACATAAAATTGCTTTTAGAGAGCCATCCATTAATCACAGAACCATTGGCATTAGGAATCTCCAGTAGCCCTTTTAGTTCATCCCAGTATCCTGGAAGGATGCGTTATATATCACTAAGCTATCCGCAAATCGTAGAAGTTGCGTGGTATTGAATAGCTGATTAAAGTCTTACATGTTTAAATGTCTTACATTCTATGCATGTTTGCTTTTTGTTTTCCTAGTTGGTGCAGAAATTTTCTAAAAGTCGTGCTGTGATCGAAGCCAAAAGAGGAGGGAAACTTCAAATGTTTGATGGTTTTATTACTGGTGAATATATAGAATTGGTAAGTAGAAACCTTGCAGTTTAAAATCACATGCCATGTTCTGCCCTTTTGGAGTCTCTCACTGGTGATGTGTGGGTCCAGAAGGTTCTTAAATTGCTGCGCCACAGGGAAGAACAAGGAGTAAAATGTAACCTTGCTTTAGCTTCTCTAATGAAGATTTAGTTCATAAAAAACAAAATATGACCATGTAGAAGATTCCTGACTTTCTCCTTTTCTGGCCCAGGTTATCTGTTATGTGGGAAAACCCTCACTTGGAACCATGGAAGAGGAAAACTGTGTGTGGTTGCCTTACAGAGTTTTTTTTACCACTGTCTCCTTTAATAGAAGAGTTTAGGATTGAGCTTACTGATTAGAGGTAGTACCATTACCGGACATGTGGATCTCTGGAGAAGCAGATCCCATTCTGTTCAGAGCCAGAAGCTACACTGTCCCTGGCTACGCTCCCCTACAACTACATAGGGGTAGCTGCAGAGGGGAGGCTGAAGAAGGTAATATAGTGTAGACCTGTATTAATTCCCCCTGGATTTCCACACAAAACTAAGCATAGAGCAAAGAGTAGTTCCACGGAGAGCTCTGCTCTACCTTCCTCTTGACCCACCCCATGAGACCTGTGGAGACTCCTCCTGCCTGAATACCAAAGTATGGGCATGTATACAGTGCTGAGGGAAGAAACTGGCACCCTTCTTTTACATGGAATAAGTAGATCTGCACACAGATGGAGCCTTCTCTATAAATCAGCCTCAGACAATCAAGGCTTTGATTAGTGAGCATGTCCCAGTGACACTTCTTTTGCCAGAGATCAGTGGTATCACCACTCTGAATAAGGTCAAAAGTTTTTTCTTAAACAAATAAAACGACCTAAGGAAAATGCTCTGTCCTGATACTTTTAAAATGTTGTCTTGAAGCCCTTTAACTTACCATCCAGCTTCTAATCCCCTTATTACTTAGATCCTGAGTAGTTTAAACTAGTAACTGATTTTTGGAATTAAAATTACTGCAGATTCTAGAGGATTTAGTTCTAGGTATTTCACCTTTTAGGCATGCCTTAGATTTCTTAAAGCTCGAGATCACCTTTCCTCCAAATGGGACAGAGCGTGCAGCAACTTCAGTTATAATAAAGATGCTGAAACTTGGGAATGCACTGATGAAATAATTTATTTGATGGTGCCAGCAACGGGCTGTAAAAAGACACGCCACAGATTTATGGCTATAACGATTAAAGAAATTCTTTAGGCAACATCTGCTGTCAACAGGCAGATAATTGGCAAGTTCCACATCATAGAGAAATAGCTACAGTGGTTATGTTAAACACAAGTGGAACTGAATCTATCTGGACTCTAGGGGAGGTTATGAATAAAAAAATACCCCTATTTGTAAACCTCCTTGAAGGATGGGCAAATTCCCTGAATGGCAGAACATACCACTAGTCTATACCAACTGCTGTCACATCTGTCTTCTGGATTAAGCCTCTGCCAGTTTGCTTTCAGTTCCTTATTTCAGGTAGGTGCTGAGAATGCTGATACTTCACGCACTTCAGAATGGATGGAAAGGAGCTCTAGAGCTGTGTGTCCTCTTACACATGGTACCACAGCCCAAACCATCTTATCAGTCTCTCTGCCAGTGGCCTCAAATGTACGTTGAGCGAGATGGGTAGCAGAGTAGAGGTCTCTAGAGGTGGTTGATCAGTTACCCTCCACTTTCTCTGCGATTTCTCAGAGGAAAATACAGAATCACTGCAGTAATCCCAGTCACCCATGCTAAGGTCCATATTATCAATGGCTACTGATGAGAGCTGCAGCTAGAAGCATGAACAACTCACCTTTGTCTGTTGCTAGGAGAAAGCAGGGAAGTGTGTGTCCAGTTTTGAGCATCATGATTAGAGCTGGATAAGTGCTGGGATTTTCAAGTAAGTGTTTTCCCTCACATTTACTGTTTGTCCAACTTTTGCCAGTTGGAAAAGTCAGAAATTGAAGGGAGAAGGCCCCAAAATTTTGTTTCAGTGTTTTGGAAAACAAACTTTTACCAAACCAGCTTTTTCATAGGAAAAAAAGATAATTTGACAAAACCCTGTTTTATGACGGAAAAAGCTTTCACACTGGAAAATTCTTGGCCAGTGCCAGCTAGGATCCTCTTGAAATGAGATGTAGCAGGCCTGCAGATGAAATTCTTGAAAAAGGGAAGGGGGGACTATTAGTTTTGTCATGATTTTTGTACATCTGTATCTGTCTTGCAGTTACCCAGCCAAAGGATTGTCATGAAATGGAGATGCAGGAACTGGCCTCATGGTATGTCTTTTCTCTAACCCCATAGTACATACCGGTAGGATTTTCATAGGGGTCTAATTCCAGTTTAAATTGAAGCTAAAATTTGAGAAACCCAATATAATGTCTGCTGTTAGTCCCACTGATGTAAGGGATTTGTTCTGTTATTGTTCTTACAAGAACAATAAGTACATTTAAGTACATTTATGTACAAAATGCAACAGCTCAGTTCATGAAAGACTGGATTTTATTTAGTAGTATAGTAAAACAAATTTTTATTAATCAGGTATTAAAACCAAGTTGATTAATAAACATATTACTGAATATTGTACTGTCTCTTCTTCCAGAACATTATGCAACGGTTGCTTTGAATTTCAAGGATCAGGGAACTCAAACTGAATTACAGTTAGAGTGCAAAGGAGTCCCTGTCTGTAATGAAGACAGTACAAGACAGTGTTGGCAGAAGCAGCATTTTGAAGAAATCTGTGTTCTACTGCAGCAAACCAAAGTAAATGCTGAATGATGATAGCACTGTAGTTAGTTTTATTAGTGCATTACTTTTATATATAGGAAAAAGTTTGTCTCCCTTTTTTGTTCCCCCCTCTTTTTTTAAGAAAATTATTTATAGGGGGTGAATAAAGATCCCCTTCTGTGATACTGTATAACTTAAGTGCTATTTATGGATCTTCAGTGAATGAAATGGCCTCTTCCGTAGGTGAGATTATGTATTTAGGCACCTTCAGTTTGAGAAATAATCCGTTTTATTATCTAAACTTAAATTTGGAAAATGTGAGTGTGACTCAGCTGCTATAGACTTCATGGTATTACATCATACTGGCAAGCCCATTTAGTAGAGACTAGCTACTAAGTAGGCCTAGTCCAAGCCCAAGTGAGAGCAAAGACGTGACGTATGCATTGTTTAGTAAGAATCCATTCTTGGTGGGTAAAATGTCTGTGTGTAAATGCACTGCAGATTAACAGGTGAATCAGAAAGTCTTAAAAAAATACCCCAGACATAGTTTGATCCTGTAAAATCAAAGGATGAGTGAATTGTACAACCACGTAAAGTAAAGCACTTCATCTCAAACCATAGAAAAACAAGCTGCAGGCTGCTTCTATTTTCAGCCAGCAGAGCGACACATATTTGAAAGACTGTCACCTAAATCTTTGCTGTAGAGCCGGAGGGTTAACAAAATTGGAACAGTCTTTGTTGACTGGGAAATACCATCATTTCGGTCTGTTTTTCTAAACTCCTGTCTTCATCTTTTCTCTGTTCATGGTACCTGGGATGGGCGTTGCTGCTGTGGCAGTGATGCAAGGAAGGCTGTAAGGGAAGTAACTTAATTTCGTATTTCAACAATTTCTATACTGGCTCTCTAAATTACTTTTTCTTCTCGTGGCATTCTGAAAATATGTTTTTAACTTAGACCCTTTCTGTTTACCTTAATGAACCCTTCCACCCAGGGGAATGTAATGAAAGCAAAGGAAATAACCCCCCAACTATTTAACACAAGTGCACCATAAAGGTTAATGATGATAGATTTAATATTCAAAATTTAACAATATAGCAAGAATGGGGCAGAATTCTTAATGCAGAGAGTAATTTTCTTAACAATTGGAATAAAAAACAACTTACCTGTGCACTACTGAACTTAAAGCAAAATTGACTAAGAAAAAGTGTGACAGGTGCCTCCGACTGCATTTTAATCAAATGCACAGAATAGCAATCAGTCATGTTAATAAAGAAAATTTTACAGTGGGTGTGTGCTTTGTTTCCTCTAATGTATGCTGTTTCATAAACCACCACATGCATATGAACAGCCCACCTCGCCCACAGCTGAAAGTACTCATTAGACAATCAAGTTTCCTGGCACACAGTTTTATTGTGATAAGACTAAGACCATGCAAACTACAAACTTGCATAGGACACGAGCTGACATTTTCATTGCATGTAAGTTTAAATGACATAGAGGCCAAGGAAGCCTTTTCTCCCTGACAGTCGTTCCCTGCCCCCAGAATTCTGCCTGTCTTATAAATAAGAGTGTGACTCTTCTCTAGCCAAAATAATACAGGCATGTCACGTCTTAAGGCGTATTTAACATACGTGATTTCAGCTTTTGGCCGTCTGCAAAAAAAAAGGGAAATTTTTTTTATAACTTTCTGCAGGGGGTGCAATTTCGCCTCCCATTGAAGTGAATGGGTTCTGGCTATATGTGGTTTCTGCTTTACGCGGTAACTGCGGAACAGAACCCTCGCACAAGACGCGACATGCCTGTATTAGTTTCTGGGTGATTTATGTAGCAAATCTGCTCGGTTTACAACTAAAGTGATAGTTTCACTGATTTCCAGCCCTGCCCAATGAAGCTGGAATCTGAAAGGCAAGCGATGGTCCTCCCAGGTCATAGGGCTGGGAACTAGGGGTGCTAGCACACCCCCTGACTTGAAGTGGTTTCTATTATATACAGGGTTTACAGTTTGGTTCAATGGCTCTCAGCACTCCCACTACAAAAATTGTTCCAGGAACCCTGTTCATGCATCACCAACAATAAAGATTCTGCAATTACAAGTTAGGCTCCAATCCTGTTAGCTGATTGAGGGTTGTAGGTGCCAGTCCCGCCCCCCGCCCCGCCATCTACGTAGAGTGCTACTGAAGAAAATGGGGGAGTCACGGTAGGCACAAGAGTCGTTTCTGTAGAGTAATGCTCAGTTTGGGCCCTAGTTAATACTTGATCCATGAACTAAAAAAGAATTCAGGGCGTGCCTGGAGTTGGCTTGGTTCTGCAGTGCGGAGAAGAGTTCAGATAAGTTTATATTTAATAACGACAACTGATGGGGAGACTGCGGAGATACAAAGGGAGAAGCTTATTGGCATAAGCAGGTGCCACAAGCAGAGCAGAGGAAAAGGACAGCAGCAGTGTGATTAGAGGGGAAAGCAGAGCACTCCATTTTTATTGTACACTGTGACTGTATTTCACTACATTGAAATGGGACATGCAGGGCTGGCCCAAGCCACCTGGCATTGCTGCTTGCTCCCCCTAAATGTTCCTCCATGCCGCCAGGCATGTCATGGAGGCAGGGGGAGAAGGAATGAGTGAGTATGGACTGGCAGCTGGGCAGCAAAGCAAGGTATGTGAGAGCACTTTTGAGCTCTACGCCAGAAGGTGAAGGATTAGACTGATCCAGCTAGTGGGGTGATTCTCCTTTGAGCTGGGGGGGGGGGGAAGGGGATGCTAGACTAGCAGAGTGGCAGGAAGGAGGCTCCGGGTAAAGGGAGGAACCAAGGAGCCTCCAGGGAGACGCCCTGGGGAAGAAGAGGGGAGGCCACGATGTGGCAGAAGCCAGCAACTGGAGATGGCCTGGGGAGGAAAGAGGCAGGTTGGCGTTGTGGGGTGGAGTGCTGGAGACAGGCCCCGAAGGATAGGGAATGGGGAAGACACAAGACTGGGGTGGGGGCTTTGAAGATCATGTGGGAGGGGGGTGCAAGAGTGGAGTGGAGGGGGCGCAAGGGAACTCTGGAATGCTCAGGGATGGGGAGCATGAGGCTGGTGGGGGGGAGGAGTTCTGGGGACTGTTTTGGGGGGGTAGGGAGCACAAGGCCGGGAAGGGGTGTCTGCAGGGAGGAGGCTCCCCCCAGCCCAAGGGGATGGTAGTGGACCCCGTCAGGCACTTACCTGCAGGGTTGCCCAGGAGGAGTTCCTTGGGCTCCTTGGCCCAGCCACCGATTTTGTCTGAACAACAAGCAGAAAAGGCTTGGTATTAGGGCCGCGATGGTGCTGCCCTCTGATTGGGCTGCATCATGAGCACATGACACCTTATCACTCTCTGATTGGAGGGGCAGGGCGTTGTAGGCCGCCCCCCCCCCCCGCAGGGTGTTGGCAGGGGAGAGATGCTTTCCCATCTCTAGGCTGCTGCCAGTGGGGCTGACCTTGCTGGGGGTCCCTATGCTGGGGAGTGGGCATAGCTCCAGCTCAGCGCCAAGCATGGCAGCCCATCTGGTGCTCTGGATTGGGCCCATGGTGCACCTATTGCCTAACTGGCTCCCCATCTGACCTCTCTGAGGGGGCTGAGCGTGAGGCCTGCGCCTCTGATCACGGGCTCTCTTGGGGGGGGGGGGGGGGGCTCATACTTTGGCAGAGCAGAGGAAGACGAGGACGTCTGTGCCTTGGCTTTAGCCCTTGCCGGAGGGACGTATAGGCCCAGCCTCTGCAAAGTAGTATTGGAGTCCTTCATCCCGTGAAATTTGCCAGCCATCTGCTTAGCAAAGAGGGCCTGTCCATCAAAGGGCAGGTCCTGCATTCAGGGATTGGGCTTCAGCCCAGAGCCCGGACAGTAGTAGCCAGGAGACCCGACGCATCAAAATAGAAGATGCCATGGAGTGAGCTGCTGTGTCCGCTGTGTCTGATGCCACCTGCAAGGCTGCTTTGGCAGCCACAGCGCCTCCTCTATGAGTGCCCTGAAGTCCTTCCGGTCTGTCTCGGGGAGGAGCGGTTCGAATTTTGGCAAAGTCCCCCACAGACTGAAATCATAACGGCTCAGTAAGGCCTGGTGGTTGGCCACTCACAGCTGGAAACTGGCCGACGAATAAGTTTTCTGCCAAACGCGTCCAGCCTTTTTGAGTCTTTGGTCTTAGGGGTAGGTGTGGGTTGCCCTTGGCGCTCTCGGTGGTTCAGACACTCCACCACCAAGGAGTTGAGCACTGGATGGGCATACAGATAGTCATGTCCCTTAGCTGGTACGAAATATTGTTTCTCCACCTTCTTGGAGATCAGCTCCAGCGAGGCCGGAGTCTGCCAGAGGGCAGTCGAAATATTGGCTACCCCCTTCACGGAGGGGCAGAGCCCTCCCCCCCCCCGCAGTGTCGAGGAGGAGAGGACATTGAACAAGAAGTTCAATGGTTGCTCCATTTCCTCAGCTTGCATCTGCAAGCTCAACACTACCCACTTGAGTAGGTCTTGGTGTGCCCTGAAGTCCTCCTGTGGGGTACTAACAATGAACTAGAAAGCTACAGCGAAGCTGGAGCAGCGTTTCCAATGCACTGTCACTGGCGGCAAGAAGAAACTGAGGGTCGAAGGAGCACACAGCTCCCCTTATAGCACGCTATAGAGGTGCCACTCCAGGGGTTGCAGCAGTGTTTCCCCCACTACAGGTACTGCTAAGGGAAAAACTTCCAGCACCGGTGCACGTGGTGAGCACACACACCTACTGTGGAACAGACATGAGCAAGCAAGAAGAAGAGGAGGTCAGAATGGAGCAAAGGCTCACGTCCTAGCTGATGGGTAAATATTGAATAAAGTGGTAAAAGATTCAGCTGGATTCTTTGTATTTTGAAATTGTTGGAATGAGTACATTTTACTTAACTCTCCAATTGTAAAGTTAATGCAAAGTAGACAAAACTAATGTAAAGTCAGTACTGCTGTACGGGGTCGAAACCTGGAGAACGACACAAACTACCATCAAAAGAATCCAGACATTCATCAATAGCTGCCTCAGAAGGATTCTCCAGATCCACTGGTCAGATATCATCAGCAATGCCAACCTCTGGGAGAGAACCAGCCAACTTCCTGCAGAAAAAGAAATCCGGAAAAGAAGATGGAGCTGGATAGGACAAACCCTGCGGAAATCACCAACTAACATCACCAGACAGGCTCTGAGGTGGAACCCCCAAGGCAAGCGGAAGAAAGGCTGTCCAAGAAACACCTGGAGACGTGACCTTGAGGCAGACATCACAAAGATGGGATACAACTGGAGTCAACTTGAAAGAATTGCCCAGGACAGAATCCTCTGGCAATCTATTGTTGGCGGCCCATACCCTGAGAGGGATGGAGGGCATAATGAATGATGAGACAAAAAAAATGGGGAAAGAACTGAGATTTACACACTTTAGAATGTATTTGAGAAGCATTTCTTATTCTGCATCTATTTCACAGTTCTCAAGTTGTCTTTGGTTAGAAATCTGAAGACTGAAGCAACATATGTAAACAAATGAAAAGTCATCACAATCAGTTTAATGAAGTGCACAGAATAGCGATTGATCATGTCAATAAAAATAAAACAATTAATTTTACATCAAGTGTGCTTTATTTCCTCCACAGGTATTCTGTTAAATAAAGCACCATATATATACTGCCAGGCCACAGCTAAAGAGGATTCTTTACAGAATCAAATTTCTTGTGGTTGTTTAGTATACAAGTAAACTTAATTTTGATAATAAGAACCACAGCGATCTGAGGCAATCTGCCTCTATTATAAGGTACAAAACTGGCACAGAGGACACCATATTATACACAGTAAAAATGCCATAAGTTTAAATTACATCATACAGGGCAAGGAGGCCCTGTTCTCCCATACAGCCATATTAAATGAAAGCCACTACAGTGAACTCTTAATTACATAAAACATATCCGTTATCTGATTGCCCTTTAAGAAAAGTATGGTAGATGCAAAAAATGTTTTAATCTGGAGTTCTGCCTGACAATGAATTAAGCATATAAATCTATCTTGCCATTCAAGCAGAGAGCACTGGACAAACTGAAGCACAAAACAGAAATAAGCAAAACTTATACAAACAGCATTTTTTGGAAGAAAAAAAAAAAAGACTTAAAAGCAGACATGCTCCATCTAATGTCAAGAAGCAGCTTGGTTTCCTTTGCCAGATATCCTTGTGACCACATGAATCGTAGACTCAATGGTCCTACACAGGGTGTCTAAAATGTCATGCTGCTGCATGTGACTAAAAAGTCCTCTGGAATGGCCACAACTGATTGATAAACTATTTTCAGGGTCCTGGGATGGTAAGGCTTGACCATCGCAGCCTCTTAGATCTGCTAGGTCAGATAAAACTGCTGAAATTGATGTGGAGGGGAATTCTGAGTCATCCTCAACTGCACTGGGATCCTTGGAACTCTGCAGATCTTTAAATTCCTTGCACTCTTCAAATTTACCATTGCCTGACTGCTCTTCTGTGTGTTGTGACCTGGCAGTTAACATCATGTCTTCTGAAAAGGAAGATGGAACTTCCATTCTGTATTCTTTAACAGAACTATTTTCAGGGGAAGGAGGATCTTGCTCAGTGCCAGGATCAATGATAGAAGAGTCTCTTGTCTCATTATCTGAAGTGCTTGTTGGAGTCAATGCCTCCCTTGGTTCAGTTTTCATATCACTGATGCAGCTGTCGACAGTATGCTCCTCATCGCTGCTAACCCGTCTTCTTTTTACAGGAGTAGCTCCTTCATCATCTGTAAAACCAACATACAGTTTGCAGTGAAGTACATTTATCAGATTTGTTTTATATTCACATTCAAGTCTCGAGGTCTTTTATATCATGTTTTTCACTTCCATAAACTTTCTGTATGTAGGCAAACAGCGCTCACTAGGGATGTCCTCAGAGGATCTTCAGATTGGAGAGATTCGTTAACTGTAACTGCCTGCTTAAAATTTCACTTCATTAGATTCTTGTGTGTTGCATTAGGGGCTGGAATCAGCAAATCTGAAGCTCCAGTGTTAAGTGGGTAACAAGATCGTTACAGCAAGGACTTTTTTTTTCTGTGTTTGTACCTCGTTGAGGGTCATTGGTCCTGGTCCATGATTAGGGCTCCTAAGCTCTGCCATACTACTACTACCACCACTACTACCACTAATAATAATCTTTTTTGTTTGCTTAAACAAATTTCATTACATAACCTCTCTTTAATATGCTTAGATTTGTAAAAGGGTTTCCTCTCCACACTAAGTGTGATTGTTCTGGTCCATGGAAGTAATCCTGGTCCCACTGAAATCAATAGTAAAACTCCTTTTGACTTCTATACAACCAGGATTTCACCCCATGTGTTTTGGATTGACAATGCATAATGTTTGTGTACAGCATTATTAGTTTGGATGATACTGTACAGAAAATAAAACCAGGTCCCTTACCCAAGAAGCTTCCAATCTAGTTTACAGATGATAACAGGGAGAGATGAGAGTGAGAAGTATCACTCAAAGGAAACCAATAGGTGAGATTTACATACTATTGCCTCATGAGGTTATTGCATCACATACATACTGTGTCAGTTCCTGTTAGTTTATCTCATTTCAGTACACAAATTCATCAAAATTAGGATTGTGCTTTTTTCTCTTCTTTTTATGGCACAGGAGCACTACAAGGCTAGCCCAAGCAGGTGGGTGTTAGAATATTTTAAAAGGGGAGGTAAGCTCCATAGTTAGCAGGTTATTTTAGACATAAGGATGACAGGAGAGAAAGAGACCAAAACAGTCTCAAGGACAATGGAGCTGGCATAGCAGAGTATGGGGTATGGGAGTGGTAGGAGATGAAACAAGAGAAGTCTGAGGAGCTTTGAAAGTGAGGACAAGGTTTAATTTCATGCTGCAAATGTGAACCAGTGATGGGGGTGATATAATAAAAGCAGTGGGCAAGAAAAATGATTTTAGCAGAAGTATTTTGGATTATCCAGAGGGGTGCAAGGCAAGAGTCAAGTAAACCCAAGAAGTGGTGGTTGCTGTAGTCTTATTAGGAGATTTCCATAGTATGGACCAGAATCTTGGTGGTAGAGATTGATCTGGAGGTATATGGAGGAAGAACTGATAGGATATAGCAACAGCATGGATACGCGAGATAAAGGAGACAGAGTTGAAGATTACACTAAGGTTATAAAAGGCAAACCTTTAGTTTTTCTTTCTTTGGCTTCTTGCTCTTGTAATGAGTTCCTCTGTTGTTGACAAGCCCTGCATTTGTTTAGCAGTTCTTGCAAAGTTGGAATCAGGGCCGAATTCAGCTGCTTAGGGGTGTGCACTGAAAGCAACAAAGCAAGTGCTCGAAGGTCCTAGAAACATCATAAACAAACACAATTACTAAGATACTTCACACTTTAAATTTATATTAATCCTACATACACGCTATTTTCAACTGAAAGAGGTTGATCTGCGTAATGAGTAGAGACGTTACAGATGTTCTGAACCCTTTTCTGCTTCCAGTAGAATAGATTCCTAAACTTTGTTTACACCAGGGATAGGAAATCTTCGGCACGCAGCCTCCCATCGAAATCTGCTGGTGGGCCGGGCCGGTTTGTTTACCTGCAGCATCTGCAGGTTCGGACGATCGCAGCTCCACTGGCCACAGTTCACCGTTCCAAGCCAAAGGGGGCTGCGGGAAGCGGTGGCCAGCACATCCCTCGGCCCGCGCTGTTTCCCACAGCTCCCATTGGCCTGGAACCATGAACTGCGGCCAGTGGAGCTGCCATTCGGCATACCTCTGGACGCTGCAGGTAAACAAACCAGCCCGGCCTGCCAGCGGATTTCCCTGATGGGCTGAGTGCCAAAGGTTGCTGATCCCTGGTTTACACTACCGAAATTTCCCAAAACTTTCCCAGTAGTATTAGCAATGTCCTTAATGTAGACAAAAACCTACTGTGAAAGAGCTGACAATATTAAGTTGTACACAAGAGAATTAACCCCGTTAGTTAGGATTTCTTAATGCTTAATTCTAATACGTTTTACACAAGTTCTGAACAACGAATAAAACACTATGGTTGCCAACCTGACTGTGGAAAACCCAGCAACAGTTTTGGAAATTTTGTGTTCTCTAGAAGTGGCAATGAATAGGGAGAATTAACAAAATGTAAAAATTACTTGAGTGTTTCTGTCAACCGCCAGCTATTTCATACCACTGCTGGTATCTAAGCTCTGGGAGTAGAGGAGTTCGCTTGTGCACAGATTTCCTGTGTGAACAGTGTGCTCTGCACGTTGAGAATGTTGAAAAGGTTGTTCCACTTTTAATCTCCAGACCATTCATTAAGTGTGGGTTCCTAAACTTGAAAGATCCTATCGCTGGGGAGCAGGATAGAGGGGCTTTGAAGATATCACAATATACACTGGCCTATAAGTATTTCACTGATCCCTTTTCAATGGTGCTGACTTTTTGTATCAATGAAGAACAAATAAAATGAAGAAAAATAAAAAGAAGTAATAGTTCTTTTTTTCTTGTAGAACAAATTTCACTCAGAACAATGGAAACAGAACTTTTTTTTGATTACTAAATATTCAATAAATGTGTGAGCCTTTTCTGAATGGAAGTTATTTAACAAGAAAGAAATATTAAATGTTTTTTAAGATGCTGTATAGATGAAGGGGGGAAAGATCAAAGGCACAGAGTCCAAAGGTGATCTAAGATACCAACCTAGATCCAATACATCTGTAACTAGGGTGAGAATAGGCTGTGTAGGGGCAATGGGAACTCTCTTGCAAACATTGCTAGGTTTTATTTACCAGTTCAGAAAGGATAAGTACTGAAGGGGTTCCTGAACCACCATGTCTATATTGAGTATATGCTGTTGAGCATATGGAGGCCATCCAACCCTGCAAATGCTTGAAGTGCAGGCTGTAGCTGTACCATGTAGTGTGCACCGCCATGTGTCCCAGAACTTTGAGGCAGTTCTGAACTGTGTGGCAGAAGGGTCAATGATATGCAGGTGGGATGCAGTTCTGAGAAGGCCACTGACTCCTAAAATGCTGAGGTGGACAGACACCCCACTGGAGTTGATGGGCAAGCTTACATTGAGACACAACAGATCTGACTTCTGAGTCCAATGAGGAATCCATTTCCTCCAACTCATCAATATCAGGGAGTGGGGTTGTGAGTCTGGAAAAGGGGGAACCAATGAAATCATCATTGGCTTGCCTCTAGATGCAATCCTACGTAGAGGAACGGTGAGCATAGAAGTGACCAGTATCAAGTGATGCTCTGGGGACTGCAGGACAATGTGGTTCCAAAGTTGCTTCCTTGTGAGGCTCTTGAGTCATGGGAGAAGCTGGTAGCAACACGCTGAATAACTCCCTGGCGGCCTTAAATGCCTCGGTTGTCAATGGCACCAGAAGGGGTTCTTGAGCCTGCATGACCAAGAGGTGCACTGATGCTTTAGGGACTGGTCTCAATGGACCTTTCCTGGGTTCTGAAGTAAGAAATACCTGCTGGTTCACAGACCGCTCCTTGGGGTGCAACTTTTTAGGGCACCCATATGAGTTCTTGTGAACACTTGACGGCTTCCTGTTGGAAGGTTCTGGTACTGAATCCCAAGGAGTCTTACACAATCTCTTCTTAGGCACCGGCAATACAGACCTGGCTGATGACTTCATAAGAATAGGAGGAGCACTCCTGATAGACATGGACATACTTGGCACCCACTCAGAGCGGGTGGGTTCTGACAAGGGATGAAGTGCAGAATCCATGAGCAGATACTTGAGTCTGGCTGCCTTATCTTTTTTCAAATGATGTTTGAACAAATGTGATATTTGTCACTCACATGCACCTCTCTTAGACACTTAAGGCATCTGGGAGGAGGGTCACTCACTGGCATAGACATGCTACATGAATGACAGGCCTTGAAGCCAGAGGAATGGGGCATCAGTTTGGTATCAACCCCAGTACCCAACCAGGGACTGGTAGCTCCACACTAAAAAGACAAGTTATAGGCAGTTTACAATACTATTTACAGAATTACTAGACTAAAACTAATATTACAGGTACTACATACACTGAGGGAGGAAAGATAAGAAGAAACAAAGATAGCAGCTCCAGTACTCCATCACTGGCAGTAGGAAGGAACTGAGAGGTGTGGGGGCCCTTTATACCTGCGTGCAGTGGTAAGAGGTACCAGAGGGAGTTCATACTGCACTGATGGGCATGGCTAAGGGAAAAATCTCTGACAACTGTGTACAAAGAATGCACACACCTCCAGTGGAATGGACATGTGGAATCACTAGAAGAAGAACTTGTTTTTTTGAGAGAAAGTGGCCCAGGGAAAACAGCCCTGGAATTCATGGAACAAGATTTGGAGAGTTTTGCATATTTTGTCAACCAAAAAAAGTAAGAGAAATAAGAATAGAACATGCGCCTCCTAAGCTTCTTTAATGTTTTCCTACATTTTTCAATCTTTGGGATGATCTAATGTCTGTTTCAGAGAAATAACCAAAGGTGTTGGCAGAGAGAGTAAACTCTTTTTCCATATAGTGGGTCCAGGTGGGACTCAGGAATGACTTATCAGATCTTGACTCCACTCACAGCAAAGGAGATCCATGGGGCTGGAGTAAAAGCAGTCCACCAATATGATTCAGAGAAAGAGAACAAAGGGAAATAGAAAGTGAAAAAGTAGGTAGCAGAGAACCAAAAAAGACCAATAGAAGAATTTGGAAGAGATCAGAACTTACATTCCAGAACTATTTCCCTATCTCCTTAGCAGAGCAGAGATTTCTAGCAGGGAACTGGAGAGCAGCCCCCTTATCCACGGTTCAACCTGATGGACACCTCCAGTGGTCTCTGACCAGTTAGCAACCAGTTGGGACCTTGACTATGCATATAGTTTCAATCAATATGCCCACTCTCTAAGGCAAATGCTCACACTGGATACAATCTACTGAAGCTCTGCCATAGAAAATAAACTTGTTTTTAAAAGGTTTTATTATTTTAATGGCTTTGAAAAGACTTACCCCATTTAAGGTAGAGCTTGCTTTGGAAATTTCAACTCGCTGGCTGCTGAAATCGGATTCTAGGCTCTGATATTGATTTATTAGATTTGTAACCAGGGTATTGATTAAATTGGCACAGTTTGCTTCGGAAAACACCTGCCCCTGGACCTGTCAGAGAACACATTTATTTCAAAGCTATGAAGACTTGAATTGTGCACAGTAATATCCTAAACTAATGTGATGTATAATAACTGCATTTCCATTACATATCAACACTTAAAATACCCCATACCTTTAGAAGAAAGTGCGTCAAGAATGTGTACACAATATTGTTGTTAAGAAAGGTTCTTTCATCCATTAGAATACATTTAATATATTCTGCAAAAACTGGATCTTCACACAGGAGCTTAATACAGTTCTTTGACATAGTAGACTAGAGAAGAAAGAAAAACACTTTGCAATTTAATGCTGCAAAAGTAACACCGAAATTATGACACTAGTGAGAGCATTGCACATAATTATCTATTATGGGTAACTGAAAAAATAGGCACCATCTGGAATAATGCCTGCAACATTAATTATCATGATAACTAACTAACTGGGTCTGCTAATCCAATTAATTCATACTGAAAATGTTTGCCTGACATTAATTAGAATAAACTACTACTAAGGACAAAAATAAATTAATTTGCGTTATCATCTCAAAGGTGTTCTTTGATTCACCCCATGTTTTGTGAGCAGGGAAGTTTGTCAGAAGTAGTGTGTATTTAGTGAGATCCAGCTCCCCTGGTCTGCAAAGCAACTACTGCCCCCTCTTCTGTGAGAGCAAAGGGCCTCCGGCAGTGGCACTAGTAGAGATCTGCTGCAAGAGGGGACAGGAGCCAGATCGCGGGTGGGGGGTGGAGGGGGGGAGTCTCAGCCATGAATGATAGAAATGTAACTTAACAGTTTTTATGTTCATAAACTATAGTAAAGAGGGGTTACTCACCAGGAATTGTTTTTTGAAGAGCATTGTCTCTGCATATTCACATTTGTGTGATATGGTGCCTCTGGCATCAAGCTGTGGAATATTACTAGCGAGCACTGTCTGTCAGAGCCACTAGTGCCTTCGTCGACTCTGCCTACCCCCTGAGGACTGGAGTAGCCCCAACTACCTTCCAGTCTGTTCCCTAATTTAGGAATTCATTACCTGAGAGTCTGAAGAAGTGGGGAAGGTGGGCAGAAGGTGTGACTATGCAGAGGCTACATTCCGGAAGAACAGTTACTTACCTGTAAGTAAGCCCGCTTTCTTCTTCGAGTGGCCTCTGCATAGGCCTGCTCATAGGAGATTAAAAAAGAGTACTTAGGAAATTCTAGGTGAACAAGCAGGTTGGTAACTACCAAAATGAGCATCAGCTCTAGATGGTAGGTCAAGATAATATGCTGGCCACTATTCCACTCTCCCATGAGACTTCTGTGAGATCATGAGACACATATAGAGCTACAAGGAACAGCTTGGAAATGCTGTGAAAAAGGCCAGCAATAGGTGCTGCCTTTGGGTTAGTCGGATATCTTTTGATATATTCAGGTGACTGAATAGCTGACATGTCTTAACAAGGGTGTAAAAGAGAATTGAGGATACAGACAAGTTAGTGGTCTGTTTGAGATGGAAATGGAGATGATTTAAGACTCCAAATGGGGACTGAGGGCACTATCCATGTCACACTTCCCATATGGGCTCCTGTTTATAGAGAACTGGTGTATATCTAACAAAGTCCAGGAAGTAGCTATGGATATGAGAAGTTCCTCTTCTACACTGTGTGGTACAGATGATAATGTAACAAATAGAAGACCAGAGATCCGGAGATCTTTGTGAAAGAAGACTCCAATTCCAACTGAAAAGAAATATATACTGTACAGGGAATAATCCCCGCAATGAACATCACCCACTGTAGGGTGACCAGACAGCAAGTGTGAAAAATCGGGATGGGGGTGGGGGCAATAGGAGCCTATATAAGAAAAAGATCCCAAAATCGGGACTATCCCTATAAAATTGGGACATTTGGTCACCCTAACCCACTGTAGTACTCACAGCACAATAAAGAAATCCAGATTCCTTAGTGCAGTCATGAAGGCAAAGCAGTAAGTAACTCTACTGGTCCATGGAGAAATCCTTCAATAAGAGAGGGTATTACAAAGTGAGGGAGGCCCACTGTCCCAAGCATCTGAGGTAAGCTGAAATCACAACCCCTGCTATTTGTAATATGGTCCTGGAATATTCTAAAATCTAGAAGTCAAGGTGTCAACCCTTAACAATTCAGGATCAGGTAGAGAGTCTTAATCCAACCTAAACACAAATATCTAGTAATCTGGAAAATGGTGCTCATATCAGACACAGGACACTTGAACCAAACTGCCACAATTTTATTATGGTTCTTGCAACATTTTGGCTGAGTCTCATCTGATCTGCAGACAGATCTCCTGAACCAATGGAACGGGAGGGAGTATGTAGTGGAATTGCCGATTCCAGTTGAGAAACGTATTTTGCCAGTGACACTGGCTTTTGTCTGACCCCAAAGTAGAGCTGCAGATAAGGGATGTTGGGCTTTGTAATGAAAATGCCTAGTTTGGACTTTGCCCTTATATAATACCTGGCGGAGACCTAAGACAGACATTGGTACTTTTGGCAGATGACTCTCTGGTCTTGATCAATGGGAGAAAGTCTTATAGGCTAGACAAACTGTTTTCAACTCCAGAAACCTAAGGTAGAAGCTTTAATTTCCAATAGTGATCATATTCTATAAAAGGGTTGAGAACAAGATGACCATCTTACTCCATCTGGAAATATCCCTGCTGATAGCAAGGGAAGCAAGAAAGGAATTTCATGATGAACATGTGTTATCTTTACCTTCTGCATCTCGAATGGCCCAGGCGTAAGTAGCATCAATAAGGCATGTTTCCCTTTGCAATCAATCTTATGGAGGCCATTCAAAGGCCAGGAGAAAAGGTATCACCAGTTATACTGACAAGGAACCTGTCTGTAGATCGAAGTCTAGATACAGACATTTCTGCATGAATGATTTGACATCTGAGAGAGTTAGGATAGGATAGCAGACTTCTCATTTTTTTAAACGCTGTTTTAAAAGCAAAGTATCTTGTGGATACTTGTGATTAATTGGGAGTGATATAACAGGGCTGGGGTTTTTTGCATGAAAAGGGTTGATATAAGTCAATGCCACCTTTCAGTTAGCAGTTTGCCTTACAGCATTGCTGTACTGTTTCTTCTTCATTTTTTGGACTGAAGAAAGATTAACAGTTAGTTAACACAGTCTAACTAGAAAGAAAATAGCCCCAAAAGGCAAAATCAAAAGAGAAACTCTCAAGAAAAGCACTGAGGACATTGGGTGTGATCTGAGCTCACTGCACCTTCAGTGGTTAATAAAAGAAACAGGTTGGGCCACTCCCTCTTTTATACCCCTGGCAATCTTTGCAAGGAAGAAAGAGCAAGCAGCCACAAAACACACTGCTCACTAGAAAAATCCTGCAGCTGAACGCCAGAGGCACCATGTTCCCCAAGTGGGAATATGCAGCCATTGTGTCAGTAGTGTTGTCACCGTGTCAACATTTCCACTATAAACTGCATATTTTTATGATTTTAGAACTTGGTTATATACATCTCTTCAAGCCTGCAACTTGACAAGTAATCTAAGGTGATTTAATTTTTTTAAATTTTATTTGAAAAAAGTTTGTAGTTATTTTCACTTAAGCACAGGAGTGCTGATGGGTGTCCCAGACATATGCTAACTTAGGAAAGTATATTCTAATTACATAAATTCCTCCTGCACTTTCAACTTCACTCTTCACTCCTTATCCTAACCTGTTGGGTGAAATGGTTGTATGCTATTAAAAAATACTATTCTAGATCTACAGATTAGATTTATATATATACATGCACTCTTCATTGTGATATTTGGGTATACTACAGCTCTGAGGTGGCTGGATTTCAATGGTGAGCGAAGCAATCTCTATCGACAAGCACAAGTTTCAAGCCTATTAATACTTATGTGTAATGTTATTAACATACAAAAGTGTTTCCAGGATCAGGGCTATACATGATCTGCATATCAGTTAGCGGCATTTTTTTTTTTTAAGATCCTTCAGGATGAAAGTCACATTATAAACACAAGGTGTTACTAATTGTTAAAATTTAATTTAAAAAATGCTAAAGTTGTGAACAAATGAACAACACCCAATAAATTTAAAGTGTACAGAATTTAATTAGTAATTAGTCATATGAATTGCTGCTTAAAAAGTAACTAGATTTAAAGCATTTATAATTGTCACATCTTGTAAATATTCTTGTTCAGTTAGTTCTCAAACTCATTTAAATTTTACCTGAGTCTGGCACAGCTCAGTCCAAAGTTTGGGAAACAATGCAAGATGAAGTGGTAAACCTTCATAAGCAACTAGGACACCTGAAATTTTAAGAGAAAACAATACTTATGACATAAAGAATTACCTAAAGTTGATCTTTGTAGTATATATTTATTTTTTGACCTGAATAGTTTTGAAGCACTATAAAAATTCAGAGAACTATATCCTAAACCAATTACATATGACCACAAACGTCTAGCATCTAGAATGTTTTTTACAGTAAAGTTAATCTACAGAACAGGACTTTGTTCTACAATTTTACCTGCTGAGTCTAAAATGTAGCATCTGATCTCAATATTGTTTTCATTTAATTCTACAGATGGAACAATTTATCAGTTTTCATCTTTTTTGAGAAACAAAGCGGAATGAGCACAACAAACAGATTTGAAATTTCTTAAGCTTCATATTTACCCCAAGCCACAACTTTATCTACATACACTTAGTGAAACATTGGCTAGGTGACAGACTGATCAATAGTAAAGGATACAAATTCTTGATAAACACTTCAGCAGAAAAATCCCACACTAAACAGCAATTTTTCTGCGTGGTTCATGGCTTGAACAAAGAATGAGTGGGTGACTTAAAGGCTTAATGAACTCTTACCTGTAAAAACCAATCCACACTACCTCCATAATTTTGTAACTAGTCAGAAAGATAGCTCTTACCTAGTTACAAGGAAACTTTCCTGACAACATAACCATATTTGTGTATTGTGACAAAGCTCCAACCTTGTCTCAGTGAGTCCTGCGCTTCCTGGCGGATTACGCTAGCCTCAGAGGCTCACGTAACCCCCTATGTCAGTGTTCCTCAAGGTTTTTCTCCCATGGCCCCTTTGGGCTGTCCCGCATCCACTTGCAGCCCGGGGCTATCTATGTCGAAATGCCGCCAAATAGAAAGCTTCCGCTTTCAGTGGCATTTTGGCGGGACAAAAATAGAAACCTTCCGCTTTTGGCGGTCTCCTGGAGCCGATCCTGCGGCGGTGCCAGGACACTGCGGCCCCCCATGGGGGGTCTCGAGCACCTACCCCACTTTGAAGACCACTGCTCTATGTAGCCCTTGTCTCACTAGAGGCTAGGGTCACAGCCTACTGAGCCATTTTCATCATAAGCCAGCCAGGGAGGTAAGGAGAAGCTATGCTCCCTCACACGGTCTTTGTTGTCTCCCAGCCTCAGTGGTTAGTTGGAGAGGGGAGGTGGGAGCCCGGGCCTGCCCTCTACTCTGGGTTCCAGCCCAGGGACCCTGATAGTAGCAGCTCTTGGTAGCTGACTTTTTGGAAACCAGACAAATACAATTCCCTGGGCCACTTCCCCACAGTAGCCCCTAATTCTTCAATATCTATGTCACCTTTAATTCAGGGCCTCCTTCTTTGTGTGTGATAGGGTGTGTACTGCTGCGTTTCTCCAGTAGCACAGCTTCCTCCTATAGCTCTTAACACACACACATACCTGACTAACTGGAAGGCTTTTAATTAGTTTCAGCCAGTCACTGATTAGCTTCAGGTGTCCCAGTTAACCTAGCTGTCCTCCCTGCTTTCTGGAAGGATCTTAATTGGCCCCAGATGTCTTAATTGACCTGGTGCAACTGCCATTTGCTTACCCTGGTAACAGGGATTTATTTAGCCTGGGGCTAATATATCTGTCTCTCACTATTTTCCTATAGCCATCTGGCCCTGCTCCATCACAGTATCTACACCTACCATGCTGCCTAACTATACTGTATTCTGGAAAAATCTGAGTAGCTATTCCATAAGATGCACACACAGAGCATCACTCGTAAGTTGTGGCAATTCACTTTAGGATGACCTACACAGAGAAAGCTGGGATGAAGAAGGATTGCTGAGCTAATTAGACAAGCATAGGAAAAAAATGAGTGTCCTGGAATTGTTATAGAAGACTGTTCTAGGCCTCTGGCAGGGGTGAAACACAGCTGCCATGTGTAGAGGTAAAAACCAATTTCACTAGCTGAGTACAAACTCAGCTAAAAGTTACAGTGTGGTCAGGCCCTAACTCACTAACTACAATCAGGCCCAGGTCTACAGTGACAGAGTTGGTGTCCTCTGATGGCTCTTTGGTTGTTTACATAAAATGAACTGGTGGTCTATATTCAGCGATTACTGCACAGATGAGGCATCCACATCCCAGAAATCACTTTCAGAGCTGACACTAATTGGCACACTTGTTAGCAGTCTCAGCAAGACTGAGGATTAAGGTCTAGATTTGTAAAGGTATTTAGGTATTGCTGTGCTCAGCTTTGCAGTACAGAACTGATTCAGGAGTCTAAATTTCATTTTCAAAAGGGATTAAAGCATTTTGGAGCCTAAATCCCACTGACTATCAATATACTGAATTATATTTTAAAAAATAAGTACACAGTTGTCTCATAATTGCCACTACAAAACATCTCAATGGCTAAAGAAGTCTGTTTAAGTAGGATTTATTGTTTAACTGCAATACTTACTCATCTTAACTAAAGTTTCGGTAAACTTTTCACAGTTGATTGCAACTCGACATAACAGATGGATGAACTGATGGTATGAAAAGAAGTAGTCCAGAAGCATACGATCATAAACATCGTCTTTACCCTGAAGATTTAAGACAACAATTTATAAATAGATTAAGCTTAAATTAAGCAACTGGGAAACTACATGACATACCTAAAAATTTAGCTAATAAACTTATTAAGAGCTGTAAGTTTTCTATGCATTTAATAATATACTGCTGTATAACTTGATGAAAATTATTAATTATAAAACGTGGGCTCATGTACTATATAAATATTTGTAATGGAAATTCATAATACTACATCACAGGCACCACCACATAATTCAAACCCACTGGAGATCATTTTAAATTACATAAGTACAGTTTTTAAAATTTGCTTACACAGCAAGTTAGTGGGTAAACACATTGTACAAGGCATCATTTTGAAACCACTTAAAATTACACTTTCTGTACAAGCTACAAATATGTAATGCCACTGACAGGAAAACAGATTTCCCTATCTCCATATATGTACATACCTTGCTGGCTTCCATCATCGTAGGCAAGAGGCACATATTGAGTTCAGGACGAGGAGGACGGATATTACTTTTCCCTCCTATTAATTTCAGATTTTCACGACAGGGGAAATAAGGTCCAAGAGACACTGTAGTGTAAATTAGGACAAAATAATGATGAATTTAAAAGGTCAACACTAGCACCCCCCAATGAACACAAAGATCAATTGTACTGAAATTCAACTGTAAAAAATAACAATTAGAAATACATACTTGGGATATTACTGTGGTGGTATGTACAATGGTTGTGCTGCAGAAATGGAACCAAAGTGTGCAGGAAATCATGAGGGCTTAAAAGCACAAGCTCCTTGAGGACATCTGAAAATGAAAAGTTAGTTTTCCTTTTACACAACATTATTTCTTAGGTATAAACATGACTTATGGCTCATGCATCTGCAACCCTGGTCTATTTGGTATTACTTCTGCCAGTGCACATTGTGGAGGCAAGCTTTACAGTGAACAAAATTTTAAGTGAAAACACTTGAATTAATCAAGGTTCCTTCACCGCTACCACTAGAAGAAAACCTAATCAGTGTTGTATCATTTTTCCCTTATCAACCAATAAGAGGGGTGTCAAATTGTAGGAAGTAGAAGCTCAAGAAAATTACCCTCTTTGCTTCTTCTTTACCATATCAGGTCTGACGCCTGGAAAATGGCAACCAGCAGCAGCCAGGACGACAATGACAAGGGCACTCAAAGTAACAGGAAAAGGCATACAAATTACATTAAAAATAGGTTGAATTTGGACAGTGGGTTAGGCCTTCACAAACAAGAAGATTCTACTCGTTAAAAAAATCAGATAAAGCCTTTCAGAAGAAATCTGCTAATGCAAGAAGACAAGACTTTCTTGGTACGACGTCCATTCCTACAAGTTAAACACCCCACCAGGAATCAAGAAGCAAGAAACATCATAGCTCGGTACTTTTAAAAGCAATTTAACATGTCTTTTTACTTTTATTGCTGCAAATTTTTGGAAATGGGGCATAGAAACGGACACAGGGAGTTCTTACTTAGAGTAATGAGGTTTCTGTGCTTCACAATAAATGAGTTTTTCCACTAACTTTAAATATTAGTTTAGTTACCCAGTGAATGCTAAATTACAGATCTGGGACTTGATTCTGATCGTACTAACAATGTATAAAACTCTATTGATTTCAACAGTTATTCCTGATTCACACTAGTATAAACGAGCATAGAATCAAATCAGGCACCTGGTTTTTAAACAAGCTAGGTGAATAATATATATAAAATGATGTCTAATAAATCCTAAATATTAATTTTATTCTTGATATACAAGAATTAGCAAGATTCTTGGGAAAACAAACAATAATTCTATTAATGTCAAAAAATTAACAAAACCAATGTGCAGAACATTCAGAAATATTCATAATAAAACTGTTTCTGAATTTTAATTTTAATTTAGTTATATGGCAAGAATCTTTGCTGACTGCAGTAGCATTAATACAACTTACCAATGCAAGCATTTCTAAGTTCTGAAGGACTGTAAGAATTTAGCAGGGTTAAGAGTTTATGGGCAAATTCAATTCGTTCCTGCCACTGGATTAGTGCTTGCTTCACATCTGCAAATACAAAAACATGCTAGGTTATCTGTTACCCAAATTCTTGTTCACTTTTAATTTCCAAAGTAAGAAAGAGAATGGTAACATGAAGCAATTAAAACAATCGTATCGATTTTATAAATGTGATCTTAATCAAATTAGAAACCTAAGACTTGTCACTGGTCTACTGCTGCCAAAACTATATTGTTTATTTTTAGATACATTTTAACACTTTAATAATTTCATTAATTTAGTCATTATTACTGTCCAGGAAAAGATGATTCTCAAAGGTTACATAGCAATGAGACAAACTATGAAACAATTTCTGTCCATGAAAATTAATTAGTTCAAACAAACTAAAGCCTTTAATCTCTATAAAAGAAAATCATTACCAAACCTTTTCTCTGAAGATATGGACGTGTTGATTTAAGGACTGAAAGGAATATTGACAAAAGTTCCACCAGGTCTCCAGTCACGTGACAAGCTGTGGCCTCATGATACATCATGTGCAAGGTGTTAAAAGACTACAAAAAAGAAAGTAAAATGAAAGTAAAAATTTATACTAACAAATTAAAATGCATTATGATTTCTAATTTAATCCTACAGATACTATTTGTACATTTATTTTACTACGACAGAAAGATGTATCAAATGTTTTGTGATAGATGCTGCCAGATATAAAGTTACACAAAGAAGAATTCAGTATATACAGTAGGTTGTCCAAATAATGAATAAATTATTTAACTATGAACAAAGAAAGTAATTTTAAGTAATGATCTAATATCATTTACTGCCCTATTACAGAGTTTTGGTATTATGGAGAGATTGTAGCTTGTTCCTGATTTTTAGACTGTGATTTGCTCTGGTTACAAGACTAATTTTTATCCCATTCTAAATTTCGCCAATACTAGAGCAATCAGAAATTTCTTACTCTGTGCCTGTGGAAAATGAGTTTAAAAATGCTACGGAAAAACATAGCAAACTCTGCACGCACATGTAAATAGTCTGATTCAGGAAACAGAAAAGCTTACACATCCAGCTTACTTTATAAAATCTGTAAAATGAAGAGGACTTCATCATTCCTCTCCCCTTTTCCAGGTAATTTTAAAATGGCTGATACCGTATTTAAAAAAATACTTAAAGCAAGCATATTTATCAATAAGGAAGTGATGAGACTCGCATCCTCTCAGATGATGAGTCAATGGGAAAGGAAGATGCTCATTTGAACTAAGTGACAATGAAATATTTACCTCAGTCATCAGGATTAAGCCTCTGTTAAACACAACAAGAAGTCTGTCTTCATCAGATTCTAATAATATTCTGAAGGCACTAGAAAAGAAAGAAACACTTAAACACTGAAATAAACTATGCTTAAAATACCAGCTTTTCATAATTCTCACAAAGCCTTAAAATTATTAAATTCAGCATTAGTGAAATTATGTTTTGAGATATGAGCACTGATGAGGAGAACATGAAATAAAATGAAAGGACTGAAGGTGATAATTGTATTCATTAGTGTAGAAGTGTTCTTAGTGGTGCCAAACATACTTCTAAAACTAACTGCTTTGAAGGAGGTAGTACCAGCTTCCATCTTTTTAAAACAAAGTATTTTATGAACACTCTTTCCATAGGTGTTTTAACAAGCAATGGCTACAAAGTATTAAAAAACTAAAAAAAAACAATCAATTTAAGGATGAAGGCTTAAGCTTTTCAAAAAATGCATTTACATGCAGGGTAAGGGGCAATTAAGCACACATTTGAGAATGCAAATGAGTAGAAATATTTCTGAAAGAGCAATTTAACCATATAACTGAAAATAAAGGATTTTGCCTGGCCATTTGAGCATTTAACTGAGCACTCAAATTAAGGGGCAACTGTACACTAAAAACAGTACTGAGTTTTAAAAGAGTTCAGGGAATAGTTCTTGTTCTCATCATATACTGAACACCCCCTCTCCTACTCATTAACACACATGTTCCTTTCTGTGCAAGCTTATGTATACAGCTTCTAAGTGCTACCATTTCTTCACTCAAACAATGGTTTCTAGAGTATTTTCAATGGAAAATAAAACATTACACCAGAGTATTTATGAAAAATAATCATTACACACCAATATTTCTACTATGTTTGCACATCCAACTATGGGGAGTATCTGCTTCCATGCTAAGGCAGATGACTATGTATATGCCCCCAGGGGAGTAAATGAAATTTTATTTTCTCATAAGAACATTCCAGCCCCTTACTGAGTTTACACTCCCAGTGATGTGACCCAGCCATTTTATGGTCATATCCATAAATAAAATGGAAAAAAAATCACTAGTATCACGTATTCAACATAGAACTAAAATTTCAAAAAGACGCACCTAAGAACTTTAAACTCTTTTTAGATGTGATGTATAAAATAAAAATCTCAGATAAGGCAGAAACTCTGCCCCAAAGAAAAATAGGGCAGGTTAAGATACAGAATGAAGCTTCAGCTTTACTACTGAATTTCTAGGCTATATGTGAAAGAAAATATTTTAATGATACCACTTCATTTTTTTTATTTATTTTTTTCAAAACATTTTGTTTTGAATAACAATAATGTATGTTTATTTTTTTAATTACTGATATTTATTACATTTATTTAGTTCCCTGAATGGTGGGAACTTATAAATTATTATTTTCACGCACAATAGGCTTTTATGTATAAAGAGACAATTTCCATATTTCACAGACAATCTACAACGTTACTGTTTTATATGTGACTTTTATAAAGACAGTATCATACATTTTTTCAAAAAGTGTATACAATAAAGTAAGAATAATTTATGATATTTCAAATTCTAAAAAGTGTTGTTTTTTTTTACTGAAAAGAATTAAGCTGCATCACTAACATTTCAGTACTGTAATACCTTATTAAAGTAGTCCAGCAAGACCGTCCATCTAAGCAGCGCAGATAACAGCTTATGGTTGTTTTCTTAAATTGCTTTATGTCTTCAATCTCCTCTTCTCTCATATCTGGCCTCTGAGCTACAAACAGTTGCATGAGATTAAACAGCTCTTCTACTGCCTAAAACAAACAAAATAAACATTAGGTTAAGGCAGTGGTTCCCAAACTTTAACAACCTGTGAACCCCTTTCACTAAAATGTCAAGTCTCACGAACCCCCTCCTAAAAATGAATATTTCCATATATGAATACTCCTTTACCTGAGTATAAATTATAAAAGCAGCGATCTTGGAAATATAAAATTTGTTTTTACGACATCCTTCTTACACAGTTTATTATTAATTTTTGTTTATCATTACAGTATTTTATTACATTATGAAAATGGCAACAATCTTCCAAGATCTCACTTTTCGTAGCTTGTATCACTTTGAATAAGTCTGTTATAAGACAAGGCTCCTGTGTTTCATCAAGAAGTATCAGATGTGAAACAGCATGAAGGTATTTAAAAAGCCAACTCAAAGAGTTCCTCCTATACAAGCGTTCAGGTCTTGAGCAGTCCAGGCAAACAATGCACGTTACAACAAAGGTTAAACTTGTTCTTCATAATAATTTTAAAAATAATTTTAAAAACAGCAAAAATTATCCAGTTCCCTTGCTATTTCTTTTAAGGAGTCTTGAAGTTTAAATCTCCTCAGAGTGATAGATATGGTTGCTTTGATCTGCTTAGCTCTCGGAAGTCCGAGGCTCCAGACTGCTGGCTCCATACTGCCTGGGATCCTTAGGGACAGCTCTGTCTTCATAAGGGAGCATTATTTCCATTAAGCAATACACTGAAGTGACATATACGTGACATATATATGAGAATCTAGAAGACATTTTCATATATTTTAGAGAAGGGAAAATTCAGAAAAATACACAGCATTGCTATTCTTTAAATATTATCTTATTAAAAAAATAAGAGTACTTAAACATAAATACAGCTTCAAAAGTTGTGTATATTTCTACAATTTTCTATTTACAGTGCTGTCTCTGTTCACCCCTTACTGTTTTCTTTGGGGAGTGAGAGAGATATCAGCTAATGATACTTATCATATTACATATTTTCAAAATAAACTGATTTGGCATAAGGTGTTTTAAAAAGAATATTCTCATATTGCAAGGACATTGAGATGTCCCTTTATATCAGCAGATATCTTGGGATAGCTTGATGCTTACCATCAGTGAAGATTACTGCTACAACTGCACAAATAGATAACACTGAGAAATCCTGATTCATGTTGTGACCACAAGGTCCTTGGGCTTTTCTAGAGCAACAGAAAGTCAGTTTCTTACTTTCTGTAGCAAAGTAAGTAATTTATCTGGCACTTATGATATATAGCTATTTTTAACTCTGCATGGCAAGAATCCACCTTCAAGACACAGAAAACTATTTGGGCTAAATCTTACCGAAGTCCCCTAAGCCTAGAAAGCCCCCCTAAACCAGTGGTTCTCAACTCGTTTCAGTCCATGGACCACCAGTCCAATCAAAAAAATTTCGTGGACCACCTCCTTTTTAATTTTTTTTTCTATGGCAAACATTGGAACTACAATATAATATCTAACTCGCATTGCACACATTACATGGGCTATGAAAAAATAAACCAAGGCAGTTAGTTTTTATCTCTTGTATTTGGTTGAGTAAAAACATATTTTAGGGTTATTTTTTAACAGATAATAATACTTTATTAACCTGCGATACCAGTGCTAAAGTACTATTTATTTAGTGAGTAGATCGTTTAACTTAGTACTGTCAAAACTGAAATTACTTTCATGCCAAGCTGATAAATTCAACTGATGTAAATATAAAAGTTTGTGTCTCACCCCCTGCATTAAAATCCCCATACAAAAAAAACCACAAACAAAATAAAAAGTGTGTAATAAACTAACAAACATAAAGTTGAAAATTGTGTGCAATCTTACATTTTACAACAGAAATTAGAAATAAACTAAAACAGCACATTTAGCACTTAACGAATGACATGACAACCACTCAGCATGATGGTGGGAACTACACTGACGCTCAGAGCCTTAGACGGAAGTTACTGGCAACACAACGCGGTTGTGTCTTAGATGACGCTATGTATGACACGCTGCGTGCTTGTGAACACGGCGTAAAACAGCCTAACGGCAGTGCCTGCTCACACTATCTGACTTTGGACAATATTTGTGTGGACCCTGAAAAAGTCAGCATGGACCACCAGTTGAGAACCACTGCCCTAAACAGAGCAGAACCACCATGGTTCCACGGGGCCAGATTGCAGAGAAGCTTCAGAGGATAAATCCCTGAACGCAGCAAGACCTTCTTCCAGCCATCTAGAGAAAGGGCTTGATCAATGAGTCTCAGATTATGCAGAAACACTGGACAAAATCTCCAGCAGTACAGTACACGGTAAGTAATAGTGTTCTCTGTACTTGCTGGAGATGCCTCCTTTCTACTGCTACAGAGGTCCTCCATGTAAGATGCATTCGTTCATTTTTCACATAGGAGTCCCTGATTTGTCTCAATATTTTCAATGGATTTGTTCATACTCAGTTACACATGAAACCCTATGATTTATGATATTTGTTGTGATTTGCCATTGCAAGTACTGACAGGAAAGGATGGACTGAATGCTGGGAGCTAGATTTACACCTTACCACTTCCTGGCCTCACCAAAAAAGTTGCTTTTAACTGTTCCTAATGACCAAACTAGTGTACAGAAGCTTCAGGATCAGTGGGAACCACAAAGATTGCTTAGAAGACACCCTTTCATTCCCAAGCTGCTTTGCTGCAGAAGAACTGGTGATCAGGGGATGACCCTATAAGCTTAATGGTTACTTGCATCAAGAACTCAAGACTTTATAATATTTTTGCTTTTAGGTATGTCAACTTGAGCTTTTGTCTAGTTCAAAGTATTTTTTATAAAAAAAATATAGTCAAGCAATAATTGAGGAGGCATTTAGAACAAGTGCCAGAATATCTATTCAGAATGAATGTACTTACTCCTGGGTATTGACTGGCATGTGGTGTGAGATTCTTAAAGGCCCACTGGATATTCTGATGAGAAGCCAGCTGTCTTGTGAATGCAGGTGATTGTTCGCAGCATAACCGCAGAATGCCATAATAGGCAGGCAGCATCGCACGGTTAAAGAGCACCACATCCTGATCATCATGGTCTGCTAGGATGTAATTGAAGGCAATGTTCTTTGTCACCACAGGATTCTGTACAATAAGGCGCACATTCTCTGGGCAGTCAACACATACGTTATACCAAAAAGAGAGCAAAGCCTGTTTATTGTGGTTGGTGGCTATAGCTGGCTCAGAAAGCTTAGGCTGGAAAAGGTTCCACAAGTCCATGAAATAAGTGGAAAACATAAGTTTCTCAGTTTTTGAGATTAAACAGTAAGTCATGAAACTAAAATAGGGCACCAGTTTAGTAGTGCCATGAACAGCAGCATCAACATACAGCTTTGCTCTTGAAAGCAGGCCAAGTAGCACATTGTAGACTTGATGAAGAACTACTGTAGTATCTGGACTGAGAGGCAGGTCACGTGTAGGGATATGCAAGGACCGAGTTGATCGGAACATCTGACGGAATGAATTGCTTGGAATAAGTGACACCAAAAGGTAGGCTGCAGCTGCAAATAAAACAAAAATCAAATCTATTAAATCTTTGAACAGAAAATGCAGATTAATACTCATATGGGTACTTCCTATTTACAGCACTTTTCACTAGTGGATCAAAAAGCACTTCACAAAGTTGGGTAAGTATTATTACCATCAAACTGGAGATGGAAAAACTGAAATACAATAAACCTGAGATGTGTCCAAGGCCACACAGTGAATCAAGAGCACAGCTGAGAACAGAACTCAGATCTTCTGATTCTAATTTCCTGCTCATTTTCCTGCCCTAACTACTAGAACACAATGCATCCAATTGCAGCCCGTTGCTGAGATGCAAATGATTATTTTATTCTTTTATTACTAAAATGTTTATCAGTTAATCAGATCTCACTACATCTCCAGTGTTTATACACACTGTCTCCTAACTGAAAGCCACAGGAAATCTGTTAAAACAGAATGAAGTCTCCTACTATTACTACCACCATTCCTATGTAAGTGAGGTTTCCATGAATAGCAAGGACAGAGGCAACTATGGCAGCTTGGCTCCTACCACAACGCTAGGGACCCAAAAGAATTTGGAGCTAGTGCAGAGGCACAGGCTTCTCTGAGATCTGCAAGTTTAAGGGACTCAACCAATTACTAACTGAGGTAATTCAGGGAGGTACGGGGAGGACAGGAGTAAAAGGGATAGCAAATCACACTGCTACCTAGAATGTAACTATTTAGTTAAAATTCTAAGGGTAACCTCTTGCACTACCTCTTCCCCTGAAGCCTCTCCCATGTAATATTTGGACCATACTAATTTAATTATATCAGACACAGAAAACATAAATATATCATCATTCAGGTTAACAAATCAAATTATGTTTTTCATCAAGTAAGGATAACATTTACTGAGGAGATACATTAGGTATCAACCAAGTTAAAGTTAGCTTTACTGAACGTAATTATCTCAAGGTGAGTTATCGGTGGATAACAAATAGGCACAATAGCAAGAAAATTCCATTTTCACTTTTGGCAACAAAACATTATATATAATAACTAGGGCCCTACCAAATTCACGGTCCATTTTGGTCAGTTTCATGATGATAAGATTTTAAAAATAATAAATTTCATGATTTCATCTATTTAAATCGGAAATTTCACAGTGTTGTAATTGTAGGGCTCCTGACCCAAAAAAAAAGGAATTGTGAGGGGATTCAAGGTTATTATAGGGGAGTTGCGGTACTGCTACCTTTACTTCTGCACCGCTGCTGGCGGCTGCACTGCGGTTGGCGGTGGCAATGCCTTCAAAGCTGAGCAGCTGAAGAGCTGCGGCTTTTGGCCGGAAGCCTAGCTCTGAAGGCAGAGCTGCCATCAGCAGCAGTGGAGAAGTAAAGATGGCATGGTAAAGTATTGCCACCCTTGTTTCTGTGCTGCTGCCTGCAGAGTTGGGTCTTCAGTCAGCAGCTACCTCTGTCTGGCCACCTAGCTCTGAAGGTAGCAGTACAGAAAAAAGGGTGACATGCTTTGGCCAACAGCCGCCACTCTCCAACTGCCCAGCTCTGAAGTCAGTGCAGAAGTAAGGGTGGCAATACCATGACCCCCCTAAAATAACCTTGTGATCCTCCTGCAACTCCCTTTTGAGGCAGGAATCTCAATTTGAGAAACCCTGAAATCTGTGTAGTATAGGGTAAAAGCACACAAAAGACCAGATTTCACAGTGGGAAGTCAGATTTCATGGCCCATGACATGTTTTCATGGCCGTGAATTTGGTAGAGCCCTAATAGTAATTTATAACCTGAAGAACCAATTTCTTTAACTTATATAAAACTTACAAGTTCTCACTCTAGGATAATTGTGTGCCAGAAGAAAACGTTCAACCCAGTTCTCCATATTTTGCAGCACCCAACTGTGGGCTAGTTTATTTCGAGGTGTCTGCACTGCCAGCCAATCCAGGCACTGAGATGGATTATATTCAATCACCTAGAAGAGAAGAGGAAAACAAGAGCAAATAAAATACAGTATATTTTATAGTATTTATTGTACCAAAAACAACTAAGAATTGGTAAGATAATGGGTCAATGAAATCACAGTCATTGGGTTTTGTGTTCCTAAGTCACTTTGCACTTTTGAAAATTCCATCCACTATTATTAGATCCAGCAAATAAACTCTATTTACATCTTACAGTATTGTTTAAAAATGTTTACACACTTAGGGGGATAATTTCAAGGCCGATACTTAACCAACCCCAAGAATAATCCCATTTGTAAAAATATTTTCTTTTTGTACTTTTTGCCAAGATGATGCATATCTCTCATCCTTCAAAGATTTCAAAGTGGGACACCTGCCGGTGTAACAGCTGCCATGATGGCAAATACAAGGGACTGAACTGATTACCTCTAGAGCTGAAGGCATGAGTCTTTACAATTTATGTTGAAGAGAAAGGTTCTCAATGCCTGCATCCTTTTGCTCACCCCTTCAACTCCTTAAAATACACTTCCATCACAAGGAGTATTATCTTGAAGTGACTCGGTGACATGGAGTCTCCTTAATTGTTTATAAAATGCCTAGCACATTGTGGGCATTATGAAAACAGGGACGAATTATTCAATGGTATGGGCTATCAGCTTATCACTGTTTCTTTGAATGAGAAGAATGATTAAATTATAACTTGAAACTGACACAGCAGATTAGGAAGGATAACAATGAACACTTCCTTTAAAATACTCTCAGTTTAGCAGAAAAAAGTGATCAAGGGCAAAAAGAACTTAATATGATTTATTCTACATACTGTACCTCCCATATCCTCTGCAGGATGTAAGAAGCAAAAGGTGGCATTCCTGGAGGACCACCAGCAAACTCCATTAGCATGGTCAGCAATTTGAAAAAAGGATTGGCTGCCTGCAATGCAAAAAGATACATATATACATTTTGATCACTTTTAGTCAAGTAGTACATTTCTGTAATATTTCTTATGTTAAACCAAATACTTGCATAAAAAAAAATCTTTGAAAACAGACCAGGTATCAGAACATTTTTAATAATCTTCGACCTATGTCTAGCTGTAACCTTTGAAACATTCATGCATATATAGTAGGACTAAGGCTTATATCCTTTGTATGCTGCAGAAATAAAATACAACAAGTAATGATCATATTAGGGCAGGGATAATCAATAGAGAGACTGCAGGCCAAATCCAGACCATCAAATGTTTTTGAACAGACCCCAAAATCTTTTAATTTACTTATTATCATTATTGTTATTATTTTTAATGATTTTCTTTGGAGTCTGGACTTTGACTATACACCTTGGCCAAGAAATATGGACTTTGACAAAAAATAACTGACTACTCCCTGAACTAGGGATCTCAGTACTGTAGCAGTATTCGCCAGGAGTGGGTAACGTGATCACACACACTTGACTGGACATTGCTCTCAGTAGAGGGCAATGGTACACTTGCACAGTGTTGGAGGACAGACAAATATAGCACATTATTATATAGACGGTATCACTCTGACTGTAAAATTATCAACTTAATTTATTTGCATGAAGGGTAATATTTTCAAATGTATCTGTCTCAGGAACCCAAAACCTTGAAAATGTTACCCAAAACCAACCAATCATTTGGTCATTCAAGGTTCAAACTGATTACCTAGCTTACAGTTATCTTGGAAACTATCCAACCATTTGTAACCTATCATACTGGCTTTAATTTGAAATATTTTTTTAAAGTGTGCTAAGACTAAACTAAACATTGTTGGATTTTTTTTTTTTTACACTTTACTCTTCACCAAGGACAAAATACTACCGGGGTGAATGGAAAAAAGCATTAAAGTTTAGTGAATGTCAGCCCATATGTAGGGAAGTGGATTTGTCACGCTCTGATATTGCCTCTTCCAACACACAAAGCACAGTTGTCATGAGACTGGTTTAAACACGTGCTTCTTTTCCAAGTATGATCAGGTCTCCTCCCTTTGCCATGCCTTTACTTTTTTCTGACAGTAGTAAATGAAGATGGCCTATCTGGGCATACACTTCTCATTTTGCACATCTTTATCATGTGGAATGCACAAAGAGCTCTCAATATGCTTGTTTTTTTAGGGCAGAGATTTAGTCCACCTAACATTTGTGTGCATCATACTGCAGAACTTTTCCCAAAGACTTGCACAATCACAGGATAATCTGTTCTCTCCACTTATCTCAGTCCACAGACATTTCTATTTATTAGATCATTTCTCTTAACTCTCTGCGTGAAGAATCTACAAAAGTGCTATTTGGTTTTGAGAAAGTGACTATATGGAATTGGGTAATCTGTTTTAGAAAAGCTGGTATAAAATGCAGTAAGACTGTATTTCCTCTTGTGTATGTTTTAATGGATCATTTTCCATGCAGGATTCTTTGGCTGTCAAAAGTTTAATTTAGTAATTTAAAACAGAAAAAGATTAAGACAAATCATTTAGCAGATAAGCAGTTTCTTTACATACCTCAGGAGTCAACTTTGCTATAGATGTGAAAAGCATGGACACAATCTTAAAAACAAAACACAAACAAAACTCACTTTTAGATTTATGTTTGTTCCGTTATAACACTAAATCAACCCAGTACTCTGTTCAGTTAAACCCTCTCAACAAATGGCAGCAGCAGTGGCTGGTACTTACGTGTTCAGCAAGTCGATTATTGTACCGACAGAGGCTGAAAATGAGATTGCAGGTTTGCCTGATATTGATACCATCACGGATATGTTGAAACAAGAAAGGAAAACCCTGTAACAAGGACCAAGGTATTATTAATATCTGACCAGTTTTAATCATTTTTTTTCCAAGATAGTTGATTATATTTCCACATTTAGAAATATTACCTTCCCTCCTGTTAATGCTGCCATGTCGTTTTGTGACAAAGTCAAGTGCCTAAAACACAACAAAATATTTATCACTTTAGCATAAAAACCATTAAACTGGATTTATGTACTAGTGACCAGGGAACTGAGTATGTCAGCCCAAAATGCTCTCTACTGTATGTTTTAATGGTACACCTAAGAGAAAATAGATGAATTAAATTAAAACTGCTACTATAATTTGAGCACGCTAAATAATTAAAAATTAGGCCTATAAAATGATTGTTCAATGGTCTTACTAGGAACTTCAATCATGTGGTCAGCAAAGGACTCAATATTGTACTTTAAAATGCCTAAAGACCCTGTGCCAGAGTATGATCTCAATTACACTAGTGTAAAACCAGAGTAACTCCAGATTTACACAGTACAACCAAAATCAGAATCTGTCCCTTGGATGTTCTTGCCTTTCTGAGCGAGACTGTTCAACCAGAAGAGCAATCAGGGCAATCATCTTTTCAAGTGCAGCAGGCCTGTATTTTTCTTCTGCTAACGAAAGAATGTCTTCCTCTTCCTCCTCCTCCTCTCCTTCCTCTTCAGATAGCACTTCAACTTGTGGCTGGATAAACAGGGGGGACAGGTGTGAGGGAATCCACAAACTCAATGACATTATATACCAGAGTTTCTAAGAGACTTCTAAATGTTTTAATTTTTTTTTCTCAGTTTTGAGCATTCTAAACACCCTAATTTGCTTGCACAAATCAAATCAAACAGACATCTAATTATCTGCTTTGCATGTTCAAATATTTGCCTGTGAAAAATACACAACATAAATTTCAAAAGCTGGGTTGAGTCCATCCTATTTATCCCTTTATGATAATTTAATTAATTGCAAAGAAACTGCAAGCAAGTTTAAAAGTATGTGAAGTGAATTGGTAGTCTCAGTTCACATCTTAGCTGACAGCAGTCTACATAATACAAACTCTTGTCACAAAGGGCAATATTACTGCCAGTCTCAGCAGAAAAGCCAAGGATTAAATAGGTATGGAAAGTGACCTATCCCCTCAGGCCTAGGAGAGGTCTCCCTAAACCAGAACTGAGGCACACTGAAAGGACAGTATGAGGAACCTAAATGTCTGCTGTTAATTCTGTACTAAACAAAACACATCAGTATACAGCATAATCAATCTAGCATTTTTCAGAAACACTACAATAACTTGAGATGATATTAATTTTTCTTTTAAAGTGCAACAATTTACTGAACACTTTTGATATTATTTATCAGCTGATAAATTAAAAAACAAACCAACAAGGATTACTTAGTCTAAAATATGAAAATCTATTTTTCTACAAAAAAATATTTTAAACTTACGTTTTCAGGTCCTTTAGTTCCCATGTAGAAATGGACCATTGTTGATATGGCTTGCAATGAAAGCAAGAACTGACTCTGAAAATGTAAATATTGAGTTATCTGAGTAATACACATACATTTATATACACAAACACAACTTCTAAAACTACAAAAGCTATATTCACCTCTTCTTCTCCCATTTTGGCAAATTCATAAAGAAATGCAAAGTACTCTGTGAGATGTTTACTGTGAGGTTTAACACCATGCTCCATAATTGACAAGAGTGTCTTCACGAAGCGAGTTACACATGAACGGCTACCAATATCTTCCACAGGACCATCCATGTCATCCGAACTGAAAATATAGTTCAATTTAGTATGTTAAACTTGCATTAGACAAAATGATCTTGAACCAGTCTAAATAGAAATTCAACGAATCTATGTTTATATATTCCATTTTTACTGCAAAGACTCAAAGCTCTAACACTATATTAGCTATTGTAAGTATACCACAGATAACAATTATACATCACAATATAATCACTCAAAATATAAATGGCACCTACCACTGAAATGCTTGTCAGTGTTATGAGGGTGAAAATAAATTTATTAACGCATGGTTTTAGTCAGAAGAGAAATTTTGTAAAAAAACATCATGGGATTTCATAATTAGTCTTTCTCTGACAGATATACATTGCCTGTGCATTTTTCTCAGATATGTTTTTAGCTTAAGTGCCTGTGCCAACACCACAACCAAGAGAAACTGTTAATATCCCTGCCATAGTACCCGAATCAATTTTGCTTCCCTCGGAAAATGAAGTTCCACAGAGGGGCATGTCTCCTGAAGTGATTTCTGGGTGCTAAGAAGAGATCAGGAAATAAGCCCCAACCTGTGTCACATTTTGGGAAAGAGGAAGTGGCTTTCCGCACCTATATGACACTGTTTGAGGCCCAGGTCTCCTTATCCTTCTTGCAGCAGCCTTGTCTTAATGAGGTCTTTTTAAAAGCAGTAGAGTATGGATGCTGCTATCTTTCAATTCTAATGCTGAAATTTTAAGCAACACTACCCTCCGGAAGGCAAAACGTGGTGGCAAAAATTCAGAACCTTGCAGAGAAGAGAGAGATTATAGCAGAATCTTCACCAGTACTGCATCGGGTCTGATCTTCACATTCCCACTCCACCCGCAAGAAGAAAGGTCAAGAACTTTCACACACCACAAAAGGAACATGTGATGGTATTTGCTCCCATGGTGAAGGAATTTCTCTGACCCCACTAAGGGAAAAAGACCAGAATTCACATTGGGCTGAGTCATGCTGGGTCAGCAAACTAACACTATTTCTTGATGCTGACACCTTTTTCTTTAAAATCTCAGATTTCATTCAAAGGAATGTCTGTACCCCTGCTGAGAAAATCCAGAAAATGTGAAATGAGTATGAACAGATACAGCGATTACTGCCTGAATCTGCAAAAAGCCTAAAACAACAGCCCACAGAAATATGATCTGTTCCGTTAATCAAAACTGAGAGTGTTAATTCAGATCCCCATAAATGGTAATTTAAAATGTTGACATCATTAACTATTTCACTCCGATCCAAACATGTAAAAAAGGGGAAGGAGAATGACAGATCTGCTCTAACTGCTGTGCTAGTGTCTCTTTTTGGTGCCAGAGGTGGCAGCCATTTGGGAGAGGACTAACATTTTTTCTGTGGAACTGAAAGGTCAGAGGGGAGCCCCATGATGTATCCAAGCCCCACGAAGCCCAGTGGGGCATCCAGCATCATCAATCAGCCATACCAGCATCCAGGGCCAGGTAGGCTCCGGACGTGTGCTTGTTGCCAACTGGCTTTCACTCTGTCTGTAACTGCTCCTACTCCTACATCTCTGCTGTTTGTTACAGGCTTACAGGATAATTTAATAAGCAAATCTTTGACACAGTTGTAGCACATTTAATTAAAAATTTTAAAAAAGGTTTCAGGTGCAACTATTTTACCAGTCTTCCATTCCCGGTTGCAGATACAGATGTGCATGTACTGGTCTAAGTCTCTGTATCACATGAATACACAAGCGCTGGAACATCTGCAAAAGGATAAGTTATAAAATAGACTTCTTTTGTTCACTTTTTTAAGTATTCATGGGTATTTGTTTTTACAGTGAAGCATATTCAGGTTCCAAAAACTGTGTTTCCTAGTACTACATGTTTCAAAAAAAAATAGTCAAGATTAAGATGACGATATTCTATTTGCTGTCATATTGCAGTATCAAACTGTAATGTGATAGTCAAACCTGATTTTAATGAACACGCCTCATGGCTGGAACCTAGATATGGTCTTACTATTAGTGTTAGATATGTTGGTGTTGCAAGAATCTTAAATTATGCCCGTTCTCATCTAGTGATTTTGATCTTGAACCATAATACCGCATTAATGACTGGATGATTCTTGCTCACTATATCTTATCACACTCAAGATATAACTGATTGCCCTTTGTGAGGTTGAGAAAGAATTTTTTCCCCAGGTTGGATTGGCAGATTTTCACCTTCCTCTGCACTGAGTGGGTGCAGGTCATATGCCAGGATTTTCTGAGTATATATCACAAAATCATTTCCCTACTACTGCAGGGCCTCAAGCACCTTAGTTCCTCCTACTATCCATCTGTGGCACTTAGTGGTCTAGTCTCCTTTCGGCTGTTGTACTTTGGTTTAATTTCGGCTGGGAAGTTATAGTGCAGGTGCTGGGTCGTGTTGGTGGCCTGGGACACACAGGAGATCAGACTAGATAATCTTGTAGTCCCTTCTGGCCTGAAATTCCAAGACTCAGTGTAGGATTTTGCTATGAATAATATGATGTTTGCATAGCATAGTGGAGCAAGAAATGAGAGTTATGTGCAATAATGTGAATTGCCAATATTACTGTACAATTAATAATAAACCATTTCTGCTTATGGATCAAATAGGTATTTTTTTGTATAAAATCATATTTTTCTTACCTGCCTCACAATTTGATTGGGACACTTGATTAGAATCTGCATTGGCCACCAATCATCATCAGCCATTCGATCCAAAAACCACTGCATAAAATACATATTATATGCTCTTTATTGTACATTTCAAATTAATAGTCATATTATTTTTTCTTACAGTCACCCTTTAATATGCTATTAAAATTCAGAGGATTATTATTAATTATTATTAAAACAGAAAACATAAGCCCAAGAGAAACCTGAAAATCCTGTGTCCCTGGTGAAGGAAGAAAGGGGGAAAATGGTAACTATACGTATAAGTTTGTGTATAATATCTTTAATACCCTTCTTCACAGGATCTCTAAGGCCTGCATTCAGAGAAGCTATCCCTGTTTCAGAAGGGTGCTTAAGGATGTGGTTAACCTTAAATATGCAATTAAATCCCATCAAAGTTAGTGAGATTTAAGTACTGTACATATTTAAGATTAAGTACCTACTTAAAGTGTGTTGCAGAAGAGGGATGCTTAGGTGATTCCTGAATCAGGGCCTCAAATGCTTTTCAAAGGTGAGTAAGCATTATTATCTCTATTTTACATATGGAGAAAATTAGTTTCCCTGAGATTAAATGATCTGCCAAAGTCAGATGGTGAAAGGCAGTTGGGAGTAGAGCCGAGGCCTCCTGACTCATAGAACTATGCACTATTCACTAGACAATGTTGCCACTTTAGAATGAACAATCCAGGTTCTTATTTTTTTTCTTGGTTTAACAGTATTTTAGCATGTTCTTCTATTTCTAGGGTCCTTCACTTAACTTGTTTTTGGTGTCTTATTCTCAAACCACAGTGATGAATTTGTGTCACCAGATTATTGAATGTTAAATATCAATTTAAAAATCTGAAGATAGGATTTGAAAACGAACACTATAATTAATGCTTATATATTAGATAACATCTATTGAAAGATATTTATTATGGCTGAAATTATAACATTATGCAGTAACAGAAGGTTTCTGTCATTAAGACTTGCAATCTCAATATCATATTGGACACTCCTCTTCTTGAACATTAAGACCAAATTCTGTCAATTTTTCCTCTTCAGTATCTCAAAATTCTGTCCTTTGCATTCAGACGGCAACATTCTTTGGACATGCCTTCATCATCAGACTACAACCTCTTCTTCTGCTTCCCCCCATGCTCCCATTTGTCTATACAAAAACATTAAAGCTAAAATCATCTTCCTCCCACAAAACTGCTAACATGTACTCCATTCTTCTCATCTTTTCACAGGCCTTCCTTTGTCCTTGACATCAAGTTCAAGTCCCTCACCTTCACCATCAAGGCTCTGTAGGAGTTTGCTGTTGCCTATCTCTCTACTCTTACCTATTCTTACTTCCTTTCTTACTCTCTTCACTCCACCCCAGCCTCCTATGTCACTGCTTCTTTTGTTTCCTTTCCCTTGTTTTCATGCCTTCTTCCATGCTGGGCCTTACACATGAAACTCCCTTCCGATGTCTACTGTGCCAAGTGACCAAACTCACATCATTTAAACCCCTCTGCAAGACCTATCAATATTAAACAGTCAGCACAAGAGGGTGTAGACAGCTATGTGTACTATTACAGTCATGAAAGCGTTTTGCCTTATGATCTGCCTACAGGTTCACCAGAAGGAGAAGCATTCTCCCTGCACCATTCGCCATACAAAGTTTAGGTTTTGCACCAGGAAGATATTTCACCTCTTAGTACACGTATGTCCAAACACTCCAATATACCTAGCGACTCTAACCCCTAAAAATGCAAAATTCTTTATATAAATTTGTTTATTTTTACTTTTTTTACCTTGTTCAACATCTCATTATTTATCTCACCTCACAAGCTGCTTGACTGTTATTAAATTGCTTTGTTAACAGTTCAATCCACTGAAGCATTGTGGGCTAAAGAGAAATAGGAAAAAAGTTTTAAGATCAAATTCCAATTTAAACTTAAGTTTCTATACAACCAGTTAGTATATTTAGTCTTAAGAACATATGCAATTACAATCCATTAAAATGTTTAATGAAACTGAAATAAATCTCATAACAAGAAAGTAATACATATTTTGGAGATTGAACTAAGTAAGTACTACACATTGCGTAGTCGCTATCCAGGCAACTGCATTTTTCACATTTAAATTGATTTGATATTAATTACATCCAAAAAAATCTTTCCCAAGTATTGCTTATCCTCCTCCTGCACTCTTAGAAGAAATCATAATCCATGTTTATGTTAAAATCCAATGACTCTCAATACCAAGAGTTGTAACTCATTTATATTAGGGAGATCACACTGCAAACAATACTATTTTAACTGCCAAAACATATTAATTCTCAAGATGATCCCAAAACTAAAGGCACATCAAGGGTTTTCAGTTAATTAAGTGGAAATAATATTTTGTATCATTTTAAGAATTAGAATCTGATTTTAGTTTAAAAGAGAGAGTAGGTGTTTGAGGGTAAAAAATTAGCTAATTTTTAAGAAACAAACACATCCACATTAGCTCTCCGTGATGCACATGCTACGTTCCTGTATTGAAGTATCTGAAGAGTTTAAAGGTGAAACTGCTGATAAGTTAGGAGCTTTAATTTACTGGATATACTTTTATTACTTCCTAATTTTGGATTAGATTGTCTCTAGATCTAACACAGCCATGCAGGAATGTAGTGGGAAGTACGGACACCTGCTTGGCTGCATTAGAGATGTCTCAAGTATGGCTCTGGGTGCAAGGAGAAGAACAGGAGTTATACACGTACACAGGTCCTCTCCTACCAACCATACCTCATAAGGAAGCTAGCGGAGCGTCGAGTGGGGGGAATTATAGTTCTGTTTTCCTCCCTCACATAGACCACATGAGTGAAGTAGTTTACTCCTTCTTCATGACAAGAGAGAAGCAGGGCAAGAAATGACTTTCAGAATCTGAGGCAAGGCAGCTAAGCACAGTCTAATACTAAAGGATGAACCTAAAGACTCAGTCTTGCCCTTAAAGATCATCATTGAGTAAAAAAAGGGAGCACTGAAAATTATTTTATATACTATTATTTATATTTAATAATTTCTGAGGAGCTAGAAGAAGGCATTGTCACAGCTCTGCTTGATGTAATTGCACTAGCAATCCTATTTCATTACTAGATTTATGTGGGAATATACAAACATATACATACATATATATAGCTAAAAAAAATTAACACCTATCGCCAATAATTACTAGTAAAGAAAATAAGATGCGGGCCGAATCCTGTTTGCTTTACTGAGAGAAGTAGTCCCACTTAACTTCTAATGTTAAGCACATGCTTAAGTGCTTTGCTGGATCAGGGGCAGAATACTGGGCACCTTGCAGGATCAAGCTCATAACACATTTTAGCATTAGCTCACAACAGCTTCAGTTATGAGAAACATTTCATGAGAGATGAAGCGCTAAACAAGACACTGAGTTTTTCCTTTGCTCTTTTCAAAAAAGGCCACAGCCACCAAAGATAGGCAACCTCTTATGTAACGAAAGGTGGTATCTGTAACTTCTCATACACCATTACAGTGTTAGCATTTGAAAAATGAGTCCAAGTACTGTTGTGGAGCAGCTCAAATCCACAGACCTAGGTCTTGCTGCTACTGTTTGCATTGGTCTGCTGAAACAAAACAGCTTTAAACATGGAGGAACCATGCTCTTGAGAATTCCCCTGGCATGTGAGATTTTTCCAGTGATGTATGATTGTCATAGCAGTTTCTACACTACTCTAGATTTTGACCTGGCATAATTAGGATAGCCAGGTGAGGCAAGGATGCCTCTGCATCTGACTGATAGCCAGGTGCTGGAACAACTCCTGGGAGCTGTGGGTAGCTTGGGCATAAGTAGGGCCTTTTGTTTTGTTTTTTATTTAAATTTTCCCAGGGATTTATCGGTGTTTACTACTACAACAAAAAACAGGTGGAAACTGGTAGAAAAATCTATGAATAATTTTTCTGGGCAAATATCAGGGTTTATTTTGGTGGATGGAAGGACAGGGGAAAGTATTCAATAGAGTAATGCTTTGATGAATGGCATTTAATGTGGTTTGCTGCAGAACTAAAACAGAGGTAAAAACACAATGCCCCCTCTGGGTCTAAGAAAACAATATACCTCTAATTCCCAAATAAAACTTTTCATTTGAATACACAGTTTACTCTTGTAGACTTAGAACTATTAGCCTACAAATATTTACATTTAATAACTTGGCCATACCATTTGCAGGGCATACACTCAACTTCATCCTTTTCTCCTCTCTTTGTTTTATTTCTAAACTTTCAAATACTTCCTTGTATTCTGAAACATATTCTGATACAGATTTTCGTTTTCTTCCCATTTTAGTGTAACCAATCTTTAAACTGTTATCTGCTAACAGTTTGAAGTGTGTACATGGTGGGCAGAAGCCTGAGTTTTGGGGTCCCAGGCAATTGCCCTGCTTGCAACCCTTAATGATGGCTCTGGGCTTTTAAACTACTGGATATTCAGAAAAACAATTGTTGTGGCACAGGTGGACCACAGAGTTTTTATAGTATGGCGGGGGGGGGGGGGGGAGCAGCTCAGAAAGAAAAGGGTTGAGAACCCCTTTTCTAGACTAATACATAGCCTTACTTCAACAGGCAACTGTGTATATATAAACAAACTAATGTATTATTGCAATACATATACCTCATGCAATGTATAGTATTTTCCTAATAAAACAAGTTATTTTTATATATTTGAATGATATGAAAGTGGGCTGAAAATCAGAAAAAAATGAATATAACTTTTTATAAAACCTGGGTGGGTTTTTTTTAGTAAAAATCAGTTTAAATGGAAAATAAAGGGTTTTGGCTTAAGTTACAGCAGTCTTAAAGCTGCACTAATTTATGCCAGGTTGTGGCCAGATCCTCAATCCTTTGCAACAGTTCTGTGTCAAACACAGTCCAGGTGGACCAGAGTACCTGGCACACTATCTTCTTGAATGTAAGTGTTATATACTGTATAAATAGGTCTCAAATTTTCTTTTAAAGTTGTTGTTTCCCCATTGCTTATTTTTATATTAGAAATACAGGTCTTGACTAACTTGGATGACTGAAGAACTGACATCACAGATACAAAGAAAGTAAATCAATGGAGAGTTAAAATGATTTTTATTCAAACTGACTGAAAGTCTTTGTTTTGTGTTTATGTTAATATCTATTTAACTAAAACACTGAAGAGCACAACTCTCTTTATTAAGGATTCTCAACACCCTGCCCCTTTGATTAGAGACTAAAAAAGATTCCAATTCACATCTCTGAATCATACAATAATCGTTCCACCAAAAAGGGAATACAAGATTTGCCAGTCCTGACATTTCTAAGGGAAAAAACCAACCCAACCCAGCCCAACACTCCCCATCCCCACCACACACAACTTTTTCAAGCCTTAAATTTACAGCAGAAAGAAGCAAACAGGCACAAACCTATTGTTATGCTTTTCATTTGAGGGTCACTATGAAATCTGAAACTTTAAAAATTCCTTGTAGTGACTACTGTATATGTTAATACTCAAAACCATATCTTTTTACATAAAAGCACAGAGGGGCAGACAAATTTCACTGAATTCATACAACTACTTAATATGAATTTACAAGCAAACCAACATACCTTTTCTTTTGAATGGATAAATGTCTCCAGAACAAAGGAAGTGCTTAACTGCAAGAAAATGTTATACAATTAGTCAGTGTCCAGAATGATCATTTAAACATATTCTGTTTAGAAGAAATGTTTTATGATGTTAAGATACTTTACCTTTGCTGTCATTAGGGAGACTGCTTTTGGATCTGGTAATGTGCTTGGAATGCTACTACACAACTGCCACATAAACCTAGAGTCAGTAATATATTTTGTTAATTAAAATAAATTTTAAAAATCTGGATTAAGTACAAATATCTCAAAATAATATGTATCTAAAGCAAAACTTACCCAAAATATGTATGTTCAAAAATGTTCTTGTCTTGAAGAAACTGCATGTTATCATGCCATATCCACTGAAGAAAAAATACTAACATCAGATACAAGAAAACAGTTTATTTCATTAAAGTTTGTTGATTGTAAAAATAAAATTATAACACTTGTTGACTAACAAACCCAATCTTGTCTCTCAATTTTAGTTTAAAGTATAGGTTCAATGTTCTATTTCTATTATGGAAGAGGATAGTTCCCAATATCCCCTCCCTTCCACACATGCACCTTTCCACATACTGGCTTACTTGTCCAAGATTTTTAAAAAATGAGTACCTAACACTAGGCTTCTAAGTCCATATTTAGATGTCTAAATTAGTGGCATAATTTTCAAAAATGCTAAGCACCCAGCTTCTCCCACTGAAGTCAATTAAACTCATGCAACCCCATTAAACTAACAAATAAACATTAAAAGTAATGTCAATGGAGTTGCATGGGTGCAATTAAGGAGTATGGGCTTGATCAAAGCCCACTAAAATTAATGGAAAGACTTATGCTGACTTCAATGAACTTTTGATAAAACCCTAATGGCAGAATTTGGGCCACTGTTCTCATGCAAAACAATATTTTGTGCCAGATCTCCTTGACTGAAATTTTGGTTTTGACCAAATCGGTTTGCACAATTTTTTTCTCCTATATGAATGATTTTCAACTTTAACTCCTTCTTGAAGTCTATTACAGATTATTTTTTGATTGGGCAGGATTGAAAGCATAATCTGATTGGCTGGCTAAGGACTAGACCAGTGATGCCCAACTTTTTCAGCCTGAGAGCCAAAAATATAAGTGGCCACAAATCAGTACTTAGGGAATTTGTCCTAGTTCTTTTTTGCTCCCTAGGGCCACTCAGGTGGTAGAAGAGGAGTAAAAAAACCCAACCGCATGCAAATCCCCCATTAGGGATACCATTGGCACAGGCAGAGATGCATCTCTAACAGGCACAGTGTTGACATGTTCAGCTCCTATGCCTCTTTCCCTGCAATTTTTTGCGAAGTATGTGCATGGAGCGGGTGGTTAAGGGCCGTGGAGGATGTGAGGCAAGTGCATGATGTGTTCCAGCTATTTCCTTTTGGCACGTAGTCCCTCAATAGCTAAGTCGCTTGGTAGGCAGCTGACAGTGCTTTTATGTGCCATAAAATAAGGAAGATGCAATGGGTGATTGGTTCTCAGCTTCTCTTCTCTTCCTCCTCACTTGGGTGGTCATACGGAGGAGTGGAGCAATCCTCTGCTAGGCACTTCCCTAGGTCAAGCAGAGCCAGTTCCTATCCTGCTCACGAGTCTGCAGGAAAGAACTACTCTCTCATTTCCCCTCTGCAACACAACAGGCAACTAGCGAGTGAGCTCTTGAGCAGCTGCAGTTACTCAGACCACTCTCTGTTACGTCAGCTACAGTAGAGGCATTGCCTCATCTTCTCTCCATAGCAACAGAGCTGATTCAAACACTTCAGTTTAACAATCACAGGCCACAGTCCCAAGGTACAAGTTTTCAACTTGTAATCTATACAAATCTTTTTAATGCATTTTGTGATCAAAGGCTGCAATTTAGAGCCTTGAAGGCCACAGGTGGTTCCTAGGCACAGGGTGGACAGATCTAGTCTAGTCTATATGACTGAGAGAAAAACTGCTCAAGTCAGAATTCCCGCTATAATTTTCCATTTTGTAGTTGCTTACATTAATTCAAAATTGATAGGCTATAGAAGGCCCTCAGATATTATAGCCTGTTTTACACTGAAACCATTCTTTCTGTTTAAGATCTCTGAAGCATATTAGCTCAAGTGAAAAATGTTCACAACTTCATAGAAATTATTTATTATAAATGTTTAACTACTTTTCTTGCAGTCCACTTGTAAGCACAATAGAACAGAAATGGAGTCTGGGGTTTGTTTTTTTAAAAAAAATCAAACTCTTTCCTGATAGGAGTACACCTCCAGCCCAAGTCATGACGATTTCAAATAGTGTGTTGTGATATAACTGCACTTCTGGTGTGCTGGAGACAGTTGATTTTTGGCGTAGGTCCTTACTTCAGAACAAGATATTCAGTTCAATTATGTCATAACAACTGCACAACTTAGTCTGTGTTATACCTTATACGTATAATGGACCATCTTCTTTATTGTGCTTTCTCTGATTATTATGCTGCCAGCTCTCAATTGCATATTCTTTTCACTTTAGAAATATCAGTGAATTTCAGTATTTTATATAATTTAATATCCATTTTACACTTTTTGTCATGTTGCCAGTATTGGTATTTTTTATTTAAATAAAATGGAATTTACAAAAAAAGCAACTTTCCTTTTTACTTTTTTTAAGGTTATGATGCCAAGTTTTAGTTAATTTTTACTGCTGGATTATAAACTCTGGAAAGTAGTGGATTATAATGGAAACATTGACACAATGTTAATTTTAGCAATGTAAAGAGTGATGTTATATTACAAAATGTTCTATGAAAGATGGCAAGCCTTTCAATTATCTTAATATTTAAAATCCAATTTTATTTTCTATATTTACTCAGATGCTACTGATTTGGATAGGATTTCTTACTATATTTTTACATTGTTGTTAAAACAAACCAACTTGTACCTCCAGCAATTCTGATGAAACATCAAACTTGTAGTCTTTGCCATTTTCCTCCTCTGGTTCCATCCGTTTATAAAACAGCATGTACGCACTATGTGTCTTTAAAGGAAAAAAAAATCTGTATAATCTTTGCTCTACAGAGAGATTCACTTAGGTCATAAATTTAAAAATATATTTACTTAGCAAATGAAATGGGAAAAGAGTACCTTTTCAAAGGAGAAGTCCATAAATTTATCAGTGACAGAATCATATGTCTTGGTCTGTCAAAAAGAGAACATGGATTACTGAAAATCTTCATTACAAGCTTGTTATTAGGGCCTCATTGTGGATGATTCTCATCTCAGTATGCAAGGAGGCACCTCCACTTTCTGCCCTGCATGCAGGATCTGCTATCAATTATATTCTTTGCTCATCATTAAATAATTTTGATTTTTTTTTGTAGTAGCTTACTTTCATTTTCCAAGGTGGCATATGTAGTTCTTTGACTCTGACTCCCCTCATATTTCTCCAGACCATATCTTTTTTTGGAGTCTGCAGATGTTTTGCAGATCTTCTGCATGGATTCAATTTTGTGTTGTACTTTGGCATGGCAACTTTACCAGGTAGACATCTTTAGCTTGTTCATAGAATTGTTGTAATAAGCTGTTATTAAGCATGTAAATCAGGAAAGCATATGGCCATACGATTTTTATACATTGTGAATGTCTGCAATTGGTTTAACACTGCTTTGTACTAAAGATGTGTAAAAATATTCACACCACTGACAAAAGGCAGATTCATAGGGCAGATTCAAAAGCCAAGGCAAACAGCTGGTGAAGTAAATTTGTAAACTTGTAAAGTAATTTGCTTTTAATATTTATTTTAAATTCATGAAACTCCCTTCTCTGACCAAAAGAAAAACTATACAAGGAATAGGTCTGAATACACAAACATTAAACATTTGTTTAGGGATGGATATGTGCCTGATTTGCCAATTCTTTCCGGCCAGTAGTATGAAGGACTACATTTTCTGGCAGCTATTAGTGGTTCTTGAAGCATTAATATTTTTTATACCTATTAATGCTTCTCAGTCAAGGATCTCAAACACTTTAAAAAAAGTTATCACTATTTTACAGATCAGGAAACTAATGTAATGTGAATAATAATATACATGAGTTATAAAGGTTATTAATTGCTATGCATTTATTTGGGCAAAATGCACTGTATTTATAAAGTTAATGTATAACTATTTCACTAACAGACTTTTTTTTAAACACATACAAAAAACTAATTTGGCTCTGCATTCCACACAAAAAATTCCCAATTCACCAAAAGAACTTCCCCCTTCGTCAACTTATACTTCAGGTAACTCACTCTCTCTCAGGGAAAGTTTGGGCAACCAAACAGACTGTGCGCCATGGCCTGAAAATAAACAGATGCAAGCTGTGCAATCTCCTTGTCCCTACCACAACAAGTGTCTCAATTCAACTTCCTTAGCAGCTTCATATACATGTTGAATTGGAGGGGTATCAGGGCAAGGAACAGTACAACAGAATCCGTGTGACAGAGTCCTTAGGGCATGGTGATTGTCCAATACTACTTTCTGAGATTGTAATAAAAAGGGGGTTGCGGGGAAAGAAGACTAGAGGTAAAGGCTACAACTTACAGTCATTTCTCCGCCAAAACATTCAGAAGCAAGCTGAGCAGAATCAAATGGTTTTACTTCAGCATCATTGAAAAGATACCTATAAAAGATTAAACTTTTAAATCAGTTGTCTGTTACCTCTCTTACAGTAGATGAAGAATACCAAACATCCAAATCAAAAGAATGACATTTATACATGCGAGATAAAACTATGAGAAAGTAAAAGCAAAATTACATTCACATTGACCAGCTAATTTGTTATTTGTGAATCAGTAGCCAGGAAAATGACATGAGCATTTTCCCTCAAGAGAAAAAGGACTTATTATTCAGAGAGATGACTTTCCACTAGAATGAAAAGAAAATCATAGATTCCACCCCTCAAGGGAAAAAAAAACCACACAAGTCTGTGAAGGGATTGCCAAAAATCTTTGTACCCATTCTTATGGGCAGAGAAGGAAGGCTTGGGCTTACTCCCAAAATACCACAACTAGACTTAGACAGCTGAAGAAACATTGACTGCAAAGGACTGACTTTTTCCCAATGAAAAAGACCTAGTCCTCTTTTCTGAAAATCTAAATTTGTTGCCTGATAAGTAAAAGGGGTGTTGAATCTACTGTTTCTCACAAAAATCCTATTCCTTGTTAAGGGAAATACTATTTTACAGAGGTGGAACGAGACACCCTACCTTCGTGGACAAATCTCAGAATGCTCAGCAAACAAATATAGAAGAGCTGAGGATCAGTGGACAGCTTGAGGGAGTCCAGTACAATATAATTTAGACTACTGAAAGCCAAAGGAACCCTGGATGGATAGATGGATCTATATCTTTAATGTTCTAGGAAGGGAGCAACATTTATTTTTCTAAGTCAGAGGACCTCTTTCCTTTCTCTGAACCATGATCAACAAGGGAAGTCACAAAAACTTGAGAAGAAAAGAGTAATGTCAGAGTCTTAAAATCCAACACCAATAAGCAAGGAGACTGATATAAGGTTTTCCCAAAAGTAGCCCCATTAAAGAAGATTACAATATGAATGTGATGTTCCACTAAAATGGACACAATGACTATTACAAGAGGAGGTCTCTGCCAAAGAGGACCTGCCTCCCTCCCTTTTCCTTTTCTATTGGGGATAGAAAAAAATAAAGGCTGCAAAATTTTCAGACATACCATTGTTAATTACATCTGGTAAGTGTTGAGAAAAGTCAACAGCTTGAAACACTAGCAAATTTGTAATTCCAGCTGAGACAAAAAACAACAATATTTTGCAAAGTACAGTAAGAACAGATTTTGATAACTGAAGTGTGACAATGAGAATTTCCCAGATACAGAGCTGAATAGAGTTAAAGAAAAGCAAAATGAAAAATTAAGCACCTCCATGAAAACTGATAGTTAAAAACTGACAAAACAAAAAGGACAAAGTTGAAAGACAAAGAATAATTATAATCATAACGGAAAAAAGATTTTTTTTCTGAATCTGCTTTACAAAAGAAAATGCAAACATTCTCTTCCAAAGTAGATGGTATCTCTCCGACATACAGAAACCTAGTTGTCTTACCTAAGTTGTTAATGTACATTGAACTGCTAATAATACATTTTACTGCAATATTAATTAGCATAAGAAAGCACACAGTGTAAAGAGTAATGATTTTGTTCTGCTTCATATATGTCTTGCTTACATCAAAGTTATTATACAGGCATGTACACCGATTCTCTACAATCTTATGACCTGCATCTGGAACATCTTGTTCTGAACACATGCAACCGGGATCAATAGCATATGATGGTCTGCACTATTGGCATGGCAAAGCCAATAAGCTTTTCAAAACTGATGTAACACAAGCAAGAAATGTAGGCAAATCCCACCTATCTTTAAAATTCTATAGTTTAATAGAGAACATACAATGGATTCTTAATAGCTACTTTCTAATTGATCTACCCAATGCTCACCCTCTTTTAAAGGCCTCACCAAATCAGGAGAAAATGTTGATTGGAAGACGATAATTTGATAAATATATTTGCAACTATTTAACAGGATAATTCAAGCAAGGGAGTTAAAGTACCCTATTTAAAATAGATGACATTGTCATCTGAAGAATTTAGCAATACATCAAAGTACAAATACGTCACAAACAAGAATTATTAAACACTTAACAACTCACCATTTGTTGTTTTTGTAAGCATGGGGATTGACTATATCTCTGATAAAACTGTAGTAGTGACCACCATCTGCTGTTCCTGTATGAACCGTCACGCCTATCAAATCGTACTCGTAACTTTCAGTTTCTTTTAAATATTCACTGTCGTCCTTAAAACCTTAAATAATTTAATACAATATTTAGCAAGTTATTCCTTTAACCTTCACAACACTAGAATTAATACAGATAACTTACAATAAATACTTCTTGCCAAATACACTAACAAACAGCATATTTCTTCAAGGCACTGTGCATTGGTAGCAGCCAGAAAGCCCACACCCAACAGGTGGAGCATGAATCACTATTCTTGTGGGATTGCTTCTGACCCGGAATACAGGCATACATAACAATGCTTTTGCAGTTTATGTATGCTCCTTACTGGTGGACCATTTAATAAAGTTCAAGAATTTGGCCACCATATTATCCTGCAAATATAAAACAAATCAACAACAAACTATACGTAAAATGCCAGGAATTCTTAATTCATTATAAAAATAGTTTTATCAGTAATTTATATTGGTTATTGTGCTATATTTACAAAGAAAATGATTTAGCAGTCACTGGATATTAGTAGATACAATATCTAGTATTAGCAGTCACTGGATATTACTGGATACAATAAATTACAATTTATTTGTAAACAAATAAAAATATAGGCTTCATAAGCCTTTAGTTGCTTTTTAACCTCAAATGAAGGAGAAGACGGAAAGGTGTGGGATTAATTACATGAAAGACATGTTTAGAATTATTAACTATTTGGATCTGTGTGTATTGCTAAGAAATATTACTATTCCAGGACTTTTTAGAGCTTAATTTCCATGAGTTTCACCATGTGCCCTGGACCACCTGGCTACGCAGTTTAACTGACAATATATTACACTATTAGACAAAAATTTTCAAAAGGTTGAATTTTCAGCACTGTTACACTGTTGGTTGCTGGAAAACTATAGGGACAGCAAAATCAATTACCTTCTTTTCTGTCATTCTTTCCCATGAGAAAATCTTCTGTGTAAGGTGTCATATCCAAACGTAAAGGGAATGAGAAGTGTGTGTTGACTTTCTCCTTCATCATGGTGACCATATTAAATGTGTATCTCATTGTGTTGAAACTTAAGATGCGAGGCAATTTCTTAAAACATGCCCTAAAGACAAAAGGAATTAATATTTAAGAAAACTGAATTGCTTATATAATATTGCCACAAAGTCTCTCAAAACTTTCTTTCCTGTCATTCATTTCCAGTTCATGTTAGAAATAGTCACCTAAAATTTAAAAATCAGCTCTCACAATCCCTTACACAGTATCAGTTAGTCAAATTTTATAAAAAATCGTGTTATCAGATGACATGTAACAGGGATTACATTATGGTACTGGACAGAAGACTGATTTAAAACAGCCATTACTACAGTAAGCACATAACACCACTCCCTACAGTGAAGATTACATTAGGGGCTTCTTATAAAGAATAACGATCCTGTTTTGTGTGCTGTTTGACACTCGGTTTACTATCAGAAAAAAATAATCTTTTCTGATGAAAATTGTCCATGTCTCAGTCCAAGGATTTTTTCATTTTTTAAATAAACCATATCAGTAGTTTTGAATTATGAAAAGATGATGGGGTAGGGGAACACTTTTCCAGCAGTGTAAGTCTATTTTTTCTCATTCCAGTCACACATGGCTGAAATTTATAATCTGAATTTTTCAATCTGGATAGTAATTAAGTCTAGGCTCTTTCTTTACTTGCAAAAATAAAAAATGGTTGACTTGTCAGGTTCTAAGCCTCTTGTTTTTTGCATATCCTGGCACCAACATCTCCTACTTACACTGCTAAACTGCCATCACCCCTCAAATATTTATGTGCAAAACTCTTTCTTGAAGACATATTTCAACGCAGAACATATTCTATACTAAAATCTTTAGGCTCCTGAACATATTTATAAGATTTACAGTAGGAACCTTTCTCCTATGCCACTTATAATCACTGCAAAAAACAACTGTGAGGCTTCCAATATTAGGTGATGTTTTTAAAAATAAAAAAGAGGATACAGATAACACTTATATTTTCTTTATATATTTTAAAGAGTTTCAAAAGCTGCTGAACAATTTTAAAAGCAGAAATCAAGATTAAAGAACCCAGATAATTACTCTGTGTAAAGAGTTATAAAAATATGAAATAAACTTCCAACAAAGTTGACTGATCAAAAACATATACAGTAAATGAATTCAAAATACTTGGAATTTGTTTCTACAAAAGAAACAGTGAGGCTTATGATGAAAAATGAGAGCGCTGAGGCTATATTTTAGAAAGGCAGGCATTATGGAGTAGGTGACCTTTTCTTAAAATGTTTTATGTAGGTCATTATATTTTTATACTGTAAACTCTTTGGGATAGGGATCACATCTTTATATGTTTGTATGGTATTTTAGACAGTGGGGACAGGATCCTGTTTGGGTCCCCATTATTACTGTTATTCAAATATTATAAAATTATAATGATTTTAGATTATTTTTGGACTGCTATTCTCACTTGGTGGAAACTACAAACAGAAATTAATGGATCTCATAGTTAGAAAGAAATGCTAAGAACGTTTGTTTATTCACAATTATACCTTTTTTCAGCCCGCACTTTCTTCCCACAGTGAGAGCAGGTATACATGTTGTCACCCTCCAAGGTATCTTTAATAGTTACTTCATCAAGAGATTCCTGTGTACAATGAACAAGAAATATAAATAAGTGCTTTCTGAGCTCACGCCTATCTTAGGTACTTAATGTGTTTATATCAGCTACATATACAGCGCACATTACTGTGGTATCTGAGCTTTTCACCATATTTCAATATATTTACACCCACAACAACCCTGTGAAGTAGGAAAATACTATCATTTCCATTTGGCAAATGGTGAATTGAAGCAAAGAGAGACTAGGGATATGTCTACATTGCTAATAAAAAACCCACAGTGCTGAGTCTCAGAGCCTGGGTCAGCTGACTCGTACTTGCAGGGTCCAGGCTCAGAGGCTAAACGTGAGCGTGTAGATGTTTGGGCTTGACCTGCATCTGGATTCTGAGACCCTCCTTTCTTGCAAGGTTTCAGAGCCCGAGATTCTCCAACCCAAGCCCGAATTTCAACGCTCCTATATTTAGTCCAACTAGCCCAAGTTAACTGACCCAGGCTCTGAGACTCTGCATCACAGGCTTTTTATTGCAATGCAGATATACCCTAAATGACTTGTCCATGGTCACATAAAAAGTTTGTGGTGGAGCAGGAAATTGAACCTGGGAGTCCCAAATTCCAGTCTAACACTCTGACCATTGAGTCAGCCTTCTTCGCAAAATGCATTAGTTTTTTACTTCATTAATTATCAGCACATACACAAGTGTCAAAGAAAGGAAAACACAAAACCAAATGGCTGATTTCATCATCATTAGCGTATCTACCATTTTCCTTTTGACCTAAAATCTTTAATTGGAGATCATAGAATAAATCAATTAACACTAACATGCAAAAATTATGAAGATATGCAGTCCTTCACTTGGGAGGTCTTCTCCTTTATTCTGCATGTATTGATGGAACTTGCACTTCTGTAAAGAAGCTTTGCTCATATTAATAGTTTACGGCAACAGATCGGGCAGCATTTAGAGTATTTTTCAATATTTTTGTTTTCAGGCACTATCTCCTTCCTCCTTCAATTCTGCAGGAAGACTGGCTAAGTAGGATCTTGTACTAAATTAGAAATCATACCAAACCAGCAGATCTTAGAAATTTGTCACTCTGACTTAGAAGATGGCACATGCGTGTAACTTCTGCTCTACAAGATCTATCTTCTTGGCATCTTTATCAGTCAGGATGGTTCTATGAGATCTATTTGGCTAATTTTCTCATTTCCTGAGACAACTAATATAGGTGTGACATACCAGGATGCAATCCAGACCAGGGGGAGCTGGAATATCTTGCAACGCCTTATTTTAGTAGCTCCCAACCTGGATGCTCAAAAACAGCTTGCCCAGCATGCAGACCACTTCCAGATGTGCCAAAAAATTAAAATTCTGCACATAATATTTTAAAATTCTGCAACTCTTATTTGTCAATAAATAAATGCAGAGGTTCCAGCATGGAAGTGGAGAGCACAGGCCACTGGCTTCATGAAGGTGGAAGATCACCCTGCAGCCACCCCCAGCTCCAGGACACATATTCAGCGGTAAGGCTGCATCTGACCTTGACGCAGCACAAGTCCTGGGCTTGCCCCAGAAACACCTGGGGGCCCTGGCCCTCTGCATCAGGTGTGGGCAGAGAGGCTTAACCAGGCACGATCCAAGTGTGAAGGGGCTCAGTGCAAGTGGATTAAGATGTGGGGTGAGAGGATTATGTGTGGGACAATCCGGGTGCAGGCAGCTCAGAGGGGGGTCTAGGTGTGGGGGGGCTCCGGCCCCCCACCCCCCCCCCCCGGGGGGGGTTCCAGGTGCAGGAGCTTCCAAGTGAAGGTGGTTGGGGCTCAGCAGAAGGGTCTGGTTATCTCGGAAGGGGGTTTTGGGTACTAGGAGAATGGGGCTTGGTGGGGTGGAGGTCTGGATGTAGCTAGTTTGGGGTCAGTGGTGTGAGGGTCTCTGTGTGGAGTTCAAGGCGATGAAGAGGTGAGGGCCTCAGGTGGGGGATTGAGTGTGGGGAGCTTACTGGGGGGTGGCTTGGTGCAGGAGTATGGGTCTGGAGCCAGGTGAGCTGGGTTCCGGGGGGGCTCCGGATCCAGGGGCTGATGTTCAACAGGGTGAAGTTATTCTGGATGTACCGAGTGAGATGTGGCAGGGGTGTCTGAGTATGGGGGGGTCCAGATGCAGGGGGGTTGGGTGGATGGTGGAGTAGCTCCCCGTACAGTGACCCCTCTGAGGAACGAGGGGGCCACACAGCAGGGGTGGATGCTGAGCTTCCTGTAGCTGCCACAGGTTTCTGGGGGTGGGTCTGACACAGTCTCAGCCACTCCTTGCAGGGGAAGAGGAAGTCCTGTCCTCTCCTGCCTCCAGCCCAGGCAGGACGAGCAGCTGATCCTGGCTCACGGTAGGAGCCATTGGCTGGGGTGTCCCTACACCTGCGGTGATTTACCTCTCCACCGGCTGCTCTGGATGCCCGAAATGATGTACCTACACTGCTTGGGAGAGGTGCATGACTGCTCTTGAAGGGAACCTAGGAGCCACTTGGACTCCAGGCACAGAGTTAGCAGGGGGTGGGGAACTGAGAGCCATGGGGCAGCTGGACTCTTGGTGGCAGGGAATGGGGAACCAAGAGCTGAGGGGAGAGCCAGCCTCCTGGAGGAGGGGATTGGAGAGCTGAGAGGGCAGCCAGGCTGCCAGTGGGGAGTTGCATGTGTTGCTCAGAGCCCGCGCTATCACCCCCCGCCCAGTGCCCCTTTTCAATCTGTGGAAACTCTCAAGGTGAGGATGCACACCACCGACAGAAAAAGGGCAGTGTGGACATGAACCACTGCAGTAATTGCAGAGGTGGTTGTAAGTTGATCTAACATAGGTTGAATTACATTTCTAGTATAGACAGGCCATAAGAAAAGGGTTTTGGTATAAATGGGGAGGCTGAACTGAATCAGATGCTCACTTGGCGCCAAAAAAAATGACATGACTGTGTAATTAAGACAGCAAAACCCTGCTGTAAGGATTTGTAGGACTGGAAAGTGCCACTGTCTCCAGGTGGAAGATGGGTGACATCTGGTAAGCCTGGCATTCGTGTAGACTGCTTATAGTTTTATTCTCTGTTTTCTCTGTAATGTTATTGCCCTACAATAAATGTACTGTGCATTGTGCTGGCTGGTCTCTGGAAGACACTATCTTTGTTTCTTTAGAGAGAGTGAATCGCAGGTGCTGCACTAACGTCAGACCTGCTGAGATAAACATAGTGAACTGCAAAGGGTCTGCAAATGTAAAATCCCTAGTCAGGAAGGAGAGGGACCTGGGTCCCTGTTCATGGAGAGGCGGGGGTGATGGCTGAAGGCCAAAGACCCAAAGGGGCACCTCACACAGGAGGCAGAGCTGCAGTTAACCCTGGAATTTTAACACATTTCTCTTAAAATGTGAACATAAAATCTAAAAAACATAGCAGGGAACAAGAAGTGATCTTTTTTATTGTAATAAAATTTCTAGTTCAGGATCCTTGAAGGGTTTTAAATCAGCTTCTGGGACCATTCACAGATGGACTGATGTAATGGAACAGCTGTCACCCAATGTTACAAAATTATGGAGTCATAACAAAGCCCAGAGTTGTGCTCAAATTAAAGTGCAGGTGTGGAAAGCAGCAGCACATGCAATACAGTAAAATAAGAAATTTCTTTTACATGACTGAGCTAATTTCCTTAAAACATTATGATCTATATTATAACTGCCAAAATAGCAGGACTTACATAAATATTCTTCATATCTGCCACCTGGCACCTCACTGTATAGAACTCTTCAGCAGTCTGACTGACATGCTCACAGTCCTCAATGAAGCAGAACAGAAAAGTGGTAAAGGAAAGTCAACGAAATATTCTGATACAGTAAAATGGATATTCTAATCTTTGAATGAAATGTGCAGGAAAGAAAGTGATACTTACCAAAGAAACAACATTGTTTGTAATAACCCCTCCAAATAAACTTTTCACTGTATTTTTCTGTGAATAAATGAACAAATTCTGTCAAAAAAATTTGAGCAAATCAATAGCTTTAAGAGCCTCCTTTTGTAGCATATTTTAAGAACTCACCAATTCTGGAGACATTTCCTCAATTTTTGTTATCAGATCAGTGAAGAATTCTGTCATGTCTTTTTGCTCTCCAGTGTTAAGCGGTTGCTTATCCATGGTGTAGGTTTTACAGAAAGGCCTTGGATTGTATGCCTTACATTCACTTTCCTTTTTTGGTGGCGAAGAGAGGAAAGGAAAGGCAAAAAAAAGTTATATATAAAAAAACAAATAAAATGTATATAAAAACATGAATACAGTTAATATAAAATATATAAATATAAATATATAATAAGTATATCAAGAATAGTGTTTGGTAGATGGTGCAATATGATAAAGGAAAATTAAAATGCTTCTGAAAAAAATAACTACCAAATTGTTTCAAAATCACTAGCAGAATACAAGTGTAGCATTAATATTACAAATAAATACTTCTTAAAAGTAAAATAAAAGCACTTCAATAGAGATTTGATGATTTAGATTTTGTGGATCTGTTCAGATACCAAATCAGATACAGTATTAGATAAGCATATGTCAGCAGATATTAAGAGCTTGATCTTGAGAAATGCTTAATTCTCAGTCGTTCTTCTCCATGGGCAAACAAAGTACCATATAGTTCACTGGTTCAGAATTATTTGACAGATATCTACGTTAACGTTATTTTGATCAGAGTTAAGGATCTCCATTATATGTGAAGAATGTGTTGCATATAGTGTTACTATATATGTTGGAGGTTTGGAGGATTTAATTATAGCAAAGAGGAGTTTTGTCAGTGAATGTGGTAAAAATGAAGTGTGAGGGTTAAAGGTATGTTAAAGGAAAAATGCCCTAACTGGATATTTCTTGTTTTTTAGGGGCCAATTTAGGAGCATCCAACCTTTAACCATTCTGGGATCACATGAGGTAGGAGGGTCCTAGGCACCAGCCGAAGCCCCAATGTTTACACCATAATTAGACAGCCCCGTAGCCTGGACCAGCTGCAAATATTTAATTTCAGTGTAGACATACCCTCAGAATCAATACAGGGTACATGTAGAGCATGTGCATTAGAGTTGAGGCACAATGCTTCCAGGATCCTTGTCTTAGATGGTATACATCAGCACTGAACTTTAATGCAAGGTTCTTTAGTACCACACTTGTGTTCTTAGTGTTAAAATTTTCTTAACTTTAAACATACAATTAAATATTTAAATATACAACTTTTCTCTACTGCCTATTTAACATATTGGGCACATATACATTTATGATGCCATAAACTTATAAAAACATAGGGGACATTAACACTTGGAGCTGGGGGTGTGATTCCTAGCTCAAGGAGACAGACTTGCACTAGCTAGCATGATAAAAATAGAACGTAACTGCCCCTAAAATGTGATCTGTGGAACTGGCTAGCTGCCCCGAGTACATGACCATGCAAGATGCTAGGCATCTACTCAGGAAAGCTAGCCCACTCTGCAGCTCATGCTGCCATAGGTACATTCTATTTTTAGTATACTAGCTTAATGAGAGAGAACACAAGTCTGTGTCCTCAAGCTGGAAATTACACTCTAAGCTCCAAGCATAGACATACTCATACAGACATGATTTTTTTCCTTCTTCTTCTCCCCCACCTCCATCTATCTGTCGCTCACCCCTCCCCCCGCCTGCAAGTGCTTCTTAGAACCTACCATTAAGTATGTAAACATTTTCTGAAGTTCTAGTAGAGTGGTCTTGTGCTTCATGTCCTCTGAATACTAAAAAAGATACATAAAATAGGCTTACAATGTCTTCTAATTGTTTTGCTTAGAAATCCCCTCAAAAACTGGCACTAAAAATTATAGAATAATTAGCCCAATTATTGCATTTCTTTTTACAAAAAAATATTTTAATGATACTTTATTTTGACACAGTGACAATGATCATATATATCTACATGCACATGCATGCAAGCACAGACAATGTATATGTGTACTTATTCCTTTTCCTTTTTTAATCTAAAGTACTACAACCTCATTTTCTCCATTTTAGCACATTATTTCACTGGAAACCTAGATTGCTTTCTGATAAATGTAGTTTACAGAATGGTTAGTACTTTCTAAAAATTCACACTACCAGACACCCCTGGATCCCTATGTATGACTACAGTCCTCATTGAAATAAAAACAACAAAAAAACCCGCAGTATTCCTAAATTAGGAACCACTAGTTTCTTTCATTCAGTAATGACATAAAGGTCGGTGGCTCCCAATGGGTAACTCTAGGATGCTGTAGTAGGCTAGAGTTATTAAAGGCCTTATTTGCTAATTACTAGTGTTCTGGTGAGTGACAAAGGAGCTTCCTCAGTTTCCAGCAGGGGAATCCTGGCTGAACTGTGGTTAGGTGGAATAGCAGCTGACCACAGTGGCTCAGAGGACGTCCTTCATCAACACTGATTGGAAAGGAACTAGAAGTTAGGGCCATAGATGCCATCCACATCCTCTTAACTTCCGGGAGTAGCATGTAACCAACGGGCTCACAACTTTAATCTATTAAAAGTATTTTTTAAATATTTATTTATGCTAGCACTCACTCTGGGTATATTTATTTATGCTAGCACCCACTTTGTGTAGGGCACTTTCCAAACATTCAAGGAAGATAGTATCTGCTCCATGGAGCTCACAATTTAAGGACAAATAAGTAAAAGGAAGTAAGGGAAATAGGGATTATAGCAGTTTATATACAATTTACATACAAGTCAATTTAATTCACAATAATCTACGGGTGTTGCATGCTAGCCCATGGATTAAAGATTGGGGCTTTATCACAATTGTGCTTTAAAAAATTATCATATTTTGTATTACAAATATTTAGGAAAAAACCACACACCTCTTTCCACCTTAGCCACCAACAAAAAATTAGCACTAAAATATGCTTGTTTATAAAGGGAATAGTAGATAAAATGAAACATGAAATCATACCTTAGCAGTAAAAATGGCTTGTCTAGCCTCTGGTATCATATATAGCTGCTGAATAGTGGATGCCAAGTAACAAGTTGCTCCAAGATTAGTTAGACCAACAAATCTGCATTCAGCTCGAACATCATCATGTGGCCAATAATCCCATTTGTAAGGTGCATGGGAAGCTGGAAAAAGTATGAATTACAAAAATAAATCAAGTCAAAGTACATTTTTATGAAGACAACAAAGTACATAATTACAAAACATTATGCTTTCCATTAAAATACATTTATATATTCTAGATTTACAAACATAATGAACCAGATTGTACCTGCACCTTGAGCATGTGCACCCCCAGAATGAGCACAAACAGGCCCTCCCCAGAAGTCTGAATCCCCATACTCTCCTGAGTACAGAACATTCTCTCTCCTAGGGTTTCTGCATTACTGTCAGGAGCTGTGATTGTACCATATGTAGGTTTGCTAGCTTGCTAAGAACAGCAGTGAAGCTGGAGCAGCATGCGCTAGACACTGAGTATATAGCTAGGTCTCAGGCAGGGTTGTACTTAGGTGGCTAGCCTGTGCCACAGCCTAAGCTGCTACAGCTTCCCTGCTAATTTTAGTGAGTTAGGTTGCTCAAAGCTAGCTTGGAAATGCTTAACATGTGCTGCAATCATACCTCCTGACTGCAGTGTAGACCTACCCCTATAGTGGCTCCAGGATGGCTAGCCAATGCAAAGGAGAAAGGCAGTAGTAATGGTTCACACATCCTGCCCCACTTCTTTCACTGAGTAGCAGAGCTATGTGGAGATGCAGGAGAGAATACCTGTTGCATCTTCTTTAAGACTGTTGCAAGAGATGTACCATTCATGTGCTCTGGGAGATACTGTGACTCCTTACACGCACAGTGTCTCAAGGTTTGTCTGCACCAGGGATAAAAAACCCATAGCTGGCCTGGGTCAGCCGAGTCGGGCCCCGCAGGGCTTGGGCATCTGACTCCAATGGTTCAATTTTTGCCCAGCAGCCTGAGCCCCGTGAGCCCAAGTCAGCTGGCCTGGGCAAAAAAACTGCTGTCGCATGGCTTTTATCCCCCTGTAGATGTACACTTAGAGCTTCACCTGTGACAATGTGGCTCTGACAGCTCCCCAGACCATGTTTTAAGGTCACAATCTGGTCCAAAATAGTACACATAACATAGTTGTCCATCTGTAACAAAGGCATTCATAGATCATATTTATGTATGTTAAGTGTCTTTCATTCCTACCAACATGCTTTCAAAATATTATTCACTTCTCTTACAGAAATGTATTTCTGGAAAGTTACAGATCTTAAGAGAGTCCGTCTTGCATGACAAGTTCATAGTGACAGAAAAATTTTCAGCAGGCCTCTGATACTGGATTTAGGAAATCTGCAGTTGTACCCATTTGTGCATGCAAACAGATGTGCTTCAAAATGCCAATTTTGGCACACACACAAAGTCATGTGCTTGCAAATATTGTGTGTGCCTTTTGCTGGGTTCCTGGAAGCCGGCCCTACTACTATCCTCACAAATATAAAAAGGCAACCACCAAATGTAGTATAATTGTGAAATGTTGCCTTTCCTATTTATAACAAAAAATGTGTGATAAAATATAAAAAATAGGGGGCATATTATAAAAATAAGGATCTCAGTCTAATTCAATTTCTTAAATTGCGTGTTTTGGCCCTGACTGCCTCTATCATTATTGATGCCTTAGCTATATTTTGTGGAAACAGCACATCATCTCTGTCTGACAGAAGGTGCAGTCTTTGATATACTGTAGGATATACTTTCTTTACCTTGCCTTCTCTGTCTTGTTCTTTTTCTTCTCTCCCTCCATCCTTACTGCCTTCCTCCTTCCTTTTCTCCATTTAAAATTCTCCTTCCTTCCTCTTCTCTCTTTCTCTATACATGCCCAGTATTAGCTATTAGCTTAACTAGTTGACAGTAATAAAGATGCCAGTTGTTTACCACCTAGTCCTCTCCTTACACACAGACACTCTCACTCACACACACTAGCCAATCCCAACTCAAACCACTCACACAAACACCAGCTACTCACACTTTCCAATATACACACCAGTCATTCACACACAGCTTCATGTCACACTTGGAACTGAGTCTGCACCTAGAGGCTCCTACTACGGATTCTTCTAGAAGTAATAAAACAATGAACCTGTCCATGATTTATGTTTGTTATAGAGTAAATGTAATGTTAAGAATGAATTACTGAATTATATAAACCCCGCATCTTGAAGAGAAGGCTTAGCTGGTTACAGAGTAACATCAAATGCCAAGATAATAAACATACCTGGCATGATCACTAAGGCAAGTGCAAAAGATAGCCAGTATTTAAAGGTGGGAACCTTACTGGAGATAAGTCACAAAGATGGAACAGAAAAACAGAAGCAGACTATTTAGCCACAATGCTGAATACAACCTTGAATGAATTTTGTGACAGATCCAAGGGAATACCACTTTCTTTTTTCTTTTTCGTGGACAGTGGGGGAGTTTCTGCTATAGTAAAGCCAGGCACATCAAAGAAATTTAAATGCTACAACAGAACTAGGAGAAGGAGAACCAAAGGGGATGTGGTGAGTGACCAAAAGGATAAGAGAACAGAGACGGAGAATGCACTTTCTGTACTGTTGTTAATTTTCTACGTCTAATCCAAGATGTGCCTATACAGTGTAAGACTAGAGAAGTTATGCATACTATTTATATTGTTTAAATCTAATAGTCTCTCTCTCTTCTTAACATATCTTGTTTTGTGATATGGCTGCCGACAGGCTAGATCAATGGGTGATTTCTATCTGAAAGTCTGGCAGGTGGTAGTCCACACACAAGATTTTTACATCTTGTGCCATTTTTGTTTCCCAGCTTGCCGGCAGGCTTTCTGCAGTTGCTCTCTTACCTTGCCTTTCTGGCTGACACACCATCTTTCTTCCAGGCTACTGCAGAGCTCTGGAATAACATGCAGCAAAGAAGGATAAGGATAAGGATAAGACCCAAAAAGCTTTAGGAAAAAAAAGGCTACAAATGCACCTCTTGAGTGTCCTCTCTTGGCAAATTTTAGCAGCAGGTGCATTCTGCCCCTTTGCCTGAGACCATGCCCCTCCACAGTCTGGCTTGGAACTGCAACAGCTATGGCCAAGCAGTGACTGGCAGGATTCTAGACCTGAGGACTAGGTTTTACTTCAGCAGTCACCCTGGATAACAAGGACATGCAGAACAGCTTTCAAATACAACTGGGTACCCAAGAATTGGAGCCTCAAGAGTTCCTCTTCTCAGATAGGGAATCACAAAATAACATGCTGGAGAGAAAAGACAATCAGATCTCTCTTGTGACACCCTCTTTATCACAATGGAACACTCTTTATCTTATTAGTCATTACCTGAATAAATACAAGCTTTGCTGTCTCCATACTCTCCCCAACAAAGAACCTTTCCTCCCTTCCGAGAGCTCACCCTCCCCAGAAAACACATTGTCTGTCCCTTTCCCTATCACAAGGGACCTCTTCTCTGCCACTAAGGGGAGGAAAAGCCTCATCTTTCATTTCCATTCCCTCTCAGACATGAAATCTCCCAAAGAGCATAAACTGGGATCAGACCAGCAGAATCAATCCACTGCGACAGGGTCCCTTGCACTTCAGATAACTACAAGAGGGTCACTTCAGGCAAATGGAGTTACTTGGTGCCCTACATAAGAAACACCTTGGAAATTTCTATGGTGGAACTCCGTCTTCAAAAGACATAGCAAGGTTCCCTATTTTCCTCTAAGTCAACCCCGCAGAGTTGAATCTGTCTTTCCACAAGCTTTTATGAAGCTGGTAGAAACAAAGTGTGCTTCTCCTGATTCTATTCTCAACCTGCCCAAATATTACTTCAGGTTCTATGAGATGAACCCTGATTTCTGCAGCATCTGGTTGTCTCACACCACAGCAGATCATTCTAGGTGCTCAGATCTGCTTCCACATATTAATGTGTCCTTTCACAACCACCTGGTCAGGAAAACAAAAAAAGCTATTAAATGATCATTTGAGCTGGGCGGCATTCAGATCAGTATCACAATCCTCTTGCACTTCTAGAGAACCAATCAAGTGGCTGACTGAGAAGGAGACAGGTTGTTTCCTTCAAGCTGCACACCTTGGTATGCAGGAACCTTGCAAGGGGGCTTATCTTTGTTAAAGCGGCCAAAGACATGGATCAATATTTTAACAGCTTACGGGCATCTAACCTTTGACCTACTCCCATACGGCCCTGAGACAAGGCAGAATGTCCTGTAAACTATTAATCATCCCTACCAGGCCTCACACCCATATCCCAAAGTCAAGAAAAGGAAAAGGGGGTTTTACTCTAGGTACTTCATAGTCCAGAGAAGCTGAGAAGATCTAAGATCTAAAATGAATTATTTTTTCAAATACCACAAATTCAACATGGATTCTCTCCACTCAAGGCTATCAGCTGTAGATTTCAGGTAACTATCTGGCACCCACTGAAACTGAGAATTCAGATCCTCGTATTCTAGACCAATCAGAGGTTCCACTGCAGCCAATTTGCACTTCCAATTCAAAACTCTAATCTTCAGAAAGCATCATGATTGTCACTCAGGACTAGAATCTGGGCCCAATGTTCCAGAAAACCTCAGTAGTAGTACACATGACCTGATGACATTTAGTTGTCTTAATCTGGTGGCAAATGAAAATATGACTCTCCTTCCCAGAAACTACTGTCTCTTAGGCGCTATAATTAATATGGAAGACGCATACTCCGTATGGTAACTCCCTCCCCCGATTGCATTCCTCCATCTCAATGCCCCAATTCATCCTTTTGAGTCCAGGGAGTCAGCAGCTATCTGGTTGTACATGGCCTGGCAGGAGGTCCATCTTACTCTGAAGACGTGATGGAACGATCCAAGTTTCCTTCTTAAAATCTCCTTGAATATATGTTAGCATCCCACCTCACTCTTCAAGAGAGGAAAACTTGGAACATGTAATTCTTTCCCTTCAAGCAATGAAAGTTTTTCTCATTTGGTGACAGGAAAGCAGTTTTCTCACCATGAAGAGATTGCCACTGCAGGACAACTGGGCTCCTCAATTAACCACAGATGTGCAGCTTCCACAAATAAGGGTTCTTCACAGTAGGTCCAAGGATTGTGGTCTTCACAGGAATGAAAACCACACTACAGCATCCTGGAACTTAGGGTCATCAGGTTTGGACTCAAGTTCCTGGAGATCCTGTTTTCAGCCATGTCTCAATCAGGCTAGTCAGAATAGCTGAAGTGGCCTACCTGAATGATCAAGGAAGGCTTCAGAGTAATCCCCACTAAAGAGAACCCAACATCTTATTACACAGGGAAAAGAAAGACTGGGATTCCTTAAAGTCCTACAAATATCTGGCCATCTGAATGATCAAGATTATTGGTTGAGCTGCAAGGAAATCTATCCAAGGAAATAGTCCCTCTGTTAGGAAAACTGTTGTCTGATTCCAGCCTCTCTCGATTAAATTCTTGCTTTTTCCCTTTGGTGAAGATATCATCAAATCTTGGCTTTGAGATTCACTATCCCATTCATTCTACATTTCTTTCACGATGGGTCTGACAAAGGGCTCTCTGCATGCAACTTAGTGTCCAGGCTTCAGGGATTCCATAGGAGATATCCCAGTGGGATCCAACTTTACATCCAGGTTTTTTAAAGAAATCTCTTAAAGTAAGACTCTTGTTCCCTCTTGGAACCTAAACTTGGTGCTATATGCTATAAATTCATCCTTACCATTCTCTCTCAGGCCACGTCTACACTACCCACTGGATTGGCCGGTAATGATCGATCCCCGAGTGCTCTCCCTGTTGACTCCAGAAGTCCACCGCCGTGAGAGGCGGAAGCAGAGTTGATGTGGGAGCGGCAGTGGTTGACTTGCCGCCTTGACGACACCGAGGTAAGTCGGCCTAAGATACATTGACTTCAGCTACACTATTCACGTAGCTTAAGTTGAGTATCTTAGGTCGACCCCTTACCCCCGCAGGGTAGACCTGGCATCAGTTATAGAAAGCGGTCTTTCTAGTGGCCATCTCTGAGGTAGGAGAGCTGAGGAAATTACAGACACTGCTCACGATTCCCCATATATCATTTTACAGAAAGAAAAAGTTGTTTCTTCCCAAGGTGGCCTCAGGTCTTTCTTCTTCAGCAGGAGATCTTACTCCCCAACTTTGGGTCTTGAAATTGGAGCTGAAGTCATCCTGTGGCATTTCCTGGACATCCACCAAACACATAAGCTTTGCTTTTCCTGAACATGAAAGTCTAGGTCTCTGTTTGTATAGTACGAAGGACCCCATAAATCTAAACACTTTTTCCCAGTGAATCAGAGCCTACATCCAGCACTCCTACTCCCTTTCAGGCCTCCCCTATTCAGAAATGTTTTAAGTTAATTCTACCCAAACTAAGGCTATGTGCTAAGTAGAATATAGAGGTCATCATAGAGAATATAAGTAGAATATAAAGGTCATGTGCCAGGTTGTAATTAGCTTCGAGACATCACCGGCTAGATTATAATGCAACAGTTGCTGTGTCTTCAATCAGCAAGCTCTTAGAGGGATTTTTCCCCAGTAGTCCTAGGGAGTAGATCCACTCACTTTATTGAGCTCTGACTGGCTGATCTCCTTTCTAACTCGTTCTCTCAGATTCTCCTTTTCCATCACCTTACCCTGGCCCACTTTAGCTTCTCCATAGTTACTCTTTCTCTTCCTGGGTATGATCACTGCAAGTCATCCATTAGTCCAGATTAGTGACAGCAACATCACTGAAAAACAATTTTGTCTCACCTTGTGTTGTATGATGCAGCCACACCAGTTTGGGTATCTACCTAGGTGCCTCAGCCACAACTGGACTCTGGCTAAGTGACTAGATAATTATCATAGTATATACAGACTACTGCATCTGCACATCAGGACGATGAAAAACTGGTTGTAAAAATCCTGCTCCTAGGACTAGCTACCATCTGATCAGCTGAGAACTGGGGAGAACAAAAACATTCATTCACAGTAATGATGCCATATTAACAATTAGTGAGGTAAGAGAAATAGGGTTTAACCTATACACTCTCAAATTCACTCTGCCCACAACAGTGTATAACATCTTTTTGTTCCTGCACAGTACCAGATGCTTTAAATACCCAATAGAAACGAGGTACAGATTAACAGGAAAATATTTCGAAGATGATATGATTTGATAATGACATTCACACTAAAAAAAACCCGTAGTGCAGTCCAATCAGATGATGAGTGGCTAAAGGATTTCTACAGTAGTACTTCTTCCGTTATTACCACCAGTGGAACTGTACCAGTGATAATGTCAACTGTAGAAAATTTTAAGAAAAATACTAGAGCTGACAAGGCCTTACATTACAGTAACTATGCCAAGTCGCACCTACCTAGTTTGACTCTTGCTGAGTGTAAGACCACCAGTTTTATTACACTGTTTCTTTTGTTTTAATCTGATTCTCTGTAGAGACTCTTAATAAATCTTCTTTTTAATTAGACTATTTGAGTCATTTCTGAGGTAAAAAAATTGCAGTGATTCTCTGAAGAGAAGACAACAATACATCTTTGCATGAGAGGTAGTCAGGGAGAAAACAGTACCCATTCCAGGAGCACTTGGTTAAGGTGATCCCCTAGGAATTGCCACTAGCTTCAGTCAGTAGGGGACACAAGGAAATGTGGTAAAGAGGCAAGAAGAGGGGACAATGCAGTGGCAGGATTAGATGACCAAAGGTTACATTTGGTGTAAAGATATAGGATCCCTGCAGTGAACTTCAAAAAATAAACTAAAACCAAAAAGACAGGGAAAGTTTTTCTGTTTTGATTTGGTTTTTGGGGTGCGGAGAAAAAGTAAGGAAGAGAGACGGGGGGACTTATGACCAGATTTTTTTAAAAAAAGAAACAGCAGCTTAGAGCCAAGCAAAGAGATAAATTCCAATTTTAAGATGCTTCACACGATCAGAACTGTATCAATGGATCAACAGAATTATAAGGAAAATGGACACTGAAAGCTGGGCAGGGTATAAGCAACAGAGAATTGTGGCACTTCAGAAGGGATTAACCAAACACAGTTGGTACCATTAGATAGTCCACTTTCATAAGGCTGACAGCAATGCAGATGTAGGCTTGTCAAGAGGACCAGGTCGATGTGGGGGACCTGAGCAGGAAGTAGACAATCTAGAGAAGACTATGTTAGAGGAATGCAACAATGAATGCAGTGTCCACAATTAATGGAGGAAAAGCCAGGGACAATATGAGTGGTTAGGATAACTGGAACCTCAAGTGGGAGAAACATCAGCAGGAGCAAGAAAAAAAGACTGCAGCTGGAGAGAGATCCACCAGCACAAGGACAAGCGGCATGCTATGTGTGAGAGGAAATGTCAGTGTGAAATGGACATCAAAGCCAGGACTAGGGGAGGAGGGGAGAAGATTAACATTAGGCTTCTATTTTTTGAAAATCTTGACCTAAGAATCTAGATAACCAGTGTCTGAAAAGTTCAGCTAAATGGAGACAGAAACGACACATTTAATTCCATATCCCTATGTAGATTACAAACTGTTCCTAAAACATAGAGATGGGGACATTTTTGGGTTGTTTTTTTCAGGTCTTAAGAAAGGGGGCATATAATAGGAAGACAACAATAGATAAGATGAAGCTTCTAACTTCCTTTCTGAACTGTAAGGTACTGACAATGTAAACCTGGATGTTGTGAATTATGGAAAAATTAAGACTGCCAGAGAAACCTGAACTGACATTTCAAGGCTCAAAGAAATAAATTTTGAGGAGCTCAAAAGAATGATGAGAATTATGATGAATTTGCAAATTAAACAGGAAACTAACTAAAGAAATGGATAAACAGGAGCACAGTTTCCACTACAGAGAAAGAGTCAGAGCTAACAGGCATGAAATAATTTTATCAACATTGTTATTAAGCTTGTGAGCATGACTGGATATTGACACCCCAAAACGTTGCACAAGCTGGTAAAATAACTAATCACTATGAAAACAGCCATTTAAAAACAGAAGAAAACCTAAGAGGGAATAGACAGGCAACAGGGGCACAAAGCCTGGAACCAGGCAGAGGCAGCCATTTTAATCAACCACAAGGAGTGCATTGGGAAGAGATGTTACATCTGTCAAAAGGATGACTACCCAATTAGCCATGAGAGGTCATTTGCACCTCAATCAGGGCAGCTTTCACCTATGAACAATAAAATAAACTGCATCAAGCATCTGCCTGATGAGGAAAGTCAGAGGCCATATCCAACAGAAAAGAATGGCATATATGCTATTAAATTTACCCCATGAACAATCTGTATATTTACTCCTTGTCCTCTACCAGGATCAGATGCTCTAAATAACAGAAATGGGAAGAGGGGATATAATAGATTATATTAATGGGTAAAATGTTTCAAAAATACCATTATTTAAAAAATTATGTAGATCCTGTTAAAGCCCCAGCTGATGCAAACCAGTTCCCAGCTACTTGGTGGGCAAAGCACATATATACTAGCACTCCCTCCCTTACTATCACAACTGGAGTTGCACAAGTAGTAGTGCAATAGGGGAAAATTTTAAGAAAAATGGTAGTGCTGATAAGGCCTTACTTTACAATAACTTTTCTAAGATGTGCCGACCTATCATAAAGTCTTGCCAACTATAATTATGTTATGCATAATTTTTGTTTTAATCTGATTGTCTCTATATATTCTTAATAAATCTTGTTTTTAACTAGATCATTTAGACGTGAAGTCACTGCAATTTGGTCCAGGAAGGAAGAAAGCCTTATGATCACTTGTGAGAGACAGCTGAGTACCTATCCTGGAGCACCCGCCTGAGGGAATTCCTGCATGTGTCAGTATCTATAGTATACAGGGGACTGAAAGTTATACTCCCCTCCTCATGGGGCAATGCATCAGAGTAAAGTGAAGGTTCTCTGCTCCCAAAAGGATCCATCAGGGATGCAAGTAATTCCCCACTGTGACACTATGCCAGGCTGTCCCAGCATGAGAGTGGGCAGAAGGGCCAACAGAGTGGGAGTGTGTACTAAAGGCAAGTTCTTCTCATTGTTAAGCCATTTTATACATCCAAAAACTTTTGCAAAAGCCCAACCACAAAATGTTAATACTGAAAAATATCTATCTTGCATAAAATACTTACAAAAACTAAACATGAATAAATATTCTTACACTGCATATGTTGTGCCATAACCCAGTTGTGGAGCAGCCTGTAGTTTTCTACAGACCCCTTTACCATTTCTACCAACAAGTCGTAAGCAGCAGCCCTTGAAGAATGTGACTTGCATTTTGGCTGTTGTCTATCTTTTAGACTTGGCAGCAAAAACAGAAGATTGAAGATGTCTCTTAGAAACTCCTGTAAAACAATTCAATCAGTAGGTATATCAGTTTGCACAGATATTAAAAACACTGTTATATAATTTTATATAGTTTCAAACTTTCTAGGAGGCTTCCTCCACCAGATAAAAATAATTTTAATGTCCTGTAGATAAATTTTGGACTGCAAACTTTGACAGTGTCTCCTTTACACCATCCTCTGTATATTATATAACATACCAAAAAGGAGTCTTCAAATAATTGGAAGAACAGCATTGTAAATGTGTTACATTACCATGATATAAAGATAAATATGTCCACCAAAAAAAGTTAAGATAAATTGTCTATAGCTCTAGCATGGCACTCCTATTTGGCATAAGAAACCAGAAATAAATTAATGAAGACTGCCAAACACCTCTAATTGAGTTATAGTCAGGTTTACGTTAGACTTGAAGATTACTCATGTTATGTAACATTGCCAATCTAAAACATCATTATTCCTACAAATCATACTAACATAATAGGTCATGTATATTATACCAAAAACAACTGTTATCAGAACACTATGACATTTATACACTTCACAGTTCTGTACAATTATTTTCTTTCTCTTTGTAAATAAATTAAACTATAAAGAAAGAAATACATACTGATGTTACACATGAAATACACATACTACACAGAATTTCTGATATAAAAAGACTGGGTAGAATCCAAGTCAGTGACTAAACTTCCATTGACTTTAGTCGGACAGGATTTCACCCCGGGCATTTTAATTTACACTGACAAACTATCCAGGCACACTTTTTTTTTTTTTTTAAAGTGTGTTTGAAAGGGTCAGTTTCGCCCATTACTATTTATCCATAAAAGTCCTGTATTATCAGTCTGTGTTTTAATGTTCACATAATAAAGTTGATTTTAAGTGTTCCACTGCTATAAATTCAGGATTTTTTTTAAAAAAATATGATTATAATGACAAATGCTGTATTTTAAACAATTCTCCATGACAAATTGAATCCGTGTTAAAGAGAGCAAACAATGGATGCTCCAAGTCATGTTGATATTGGGCAACAGATATACAGGTTGTAATTTGTCACACTGGATCAATATGACAAGAAATTCGGAGTGGCAGCTGGGGGTGGAAAGAAAGTCTAACCTTACCCCTGTCCTGTTTAAGTCACACTAATTCAACAACATTAAAATAAATAAATTAAAAAGACACATATTACAAGCCCTAGGATTCACATCCCTCTAATAAGATGATCACATTTTTCAAAAAAAAATTACACAACTTTTCTAAATTTATAGTAGGGAATAATAAGTAGAAGGGAAGGTTGTGTACAGAAGCTTTAAGTAGCAAGGGAGCAGTGGAGGCTTTTTTGCAAATAGCAAGAGAGAGGCTGAGTGTTTTTATTAGCAAGAAGTGGGAGAGAGTAGAGGTAAAAGGGCTGACAGCTGAATTGAGACAGGCTGTGTGAGTTTATTACAGGGTAGTTTGAACAGTTGGCTAACATGTTAAAAATACACTTTGTAAACCACAAATGCTTGCAGCCAGGAATAAATATTTAGGGAGATCTGCACTAGCCTTTACAAATGTTTTACCTAGCTGGCAATTAATTAGCTTCAGGGGAAAAAATGTATTGCAGATATACCAGGAGTGGGCAACCATTTTGGCCAGAGGGCCACATCGGGGTTGAAAAACTGTATGGAGGGCCGAGTAAGGAACGCTGTGCCTCCCTGGACAACCTGGCTCCTACCCCTGCCCACTTTCCGCCCCCCTGAATGCCCCCCTCAGAACCTCCGACCCATCCAACCCCCTCCCCACTCCTTGTCCCCTGACCACCCCGTCCTGAGATCCTCCGACCCTAACTGACCCCCTAGGACTTCACCCCCTATCCAACCCTCCCTGTCCCCTGACTGGCCTGACCCCTATCCACACCCCTGCCCCCAGAAATACCACGCTTATCTAACCCCCCCACTCCCCATCCCGACTGACCCCCCCCAGAATCTCCACCCCATCTAACCACCGCCTGCTCCCTGTCCCATGACTGCCCCGCCACCGGACCCTCTACCCCTTATCCAACTCTCCTGCTCCCCACCCCCTTACCATGCCGCTCAAAGCAGCATGTCTGGCAGCCGCGCCACCCAGCCAGAGCCAGACACGCTACTGCGCTGCCCTGCAAGAACACAGCCCTGCCGCCCAGAGTGTGCCACTGCCCTCATGGCTGCAGAGGAGGGAAGACAGCAGGGGAGGGGTCAGGAGCTAGCCCTCCCAGGGGCCGGGCAAGACGGGCCATAGTTTGCCCACCTCTGAGATATACAGTTAGGAAGGAGAGGGGAGAAGTAAACACTGTACTGTGTTGAACACACTGAGCACTAGTCTACCCTACAAAGTTATGTCAACGTAAGTCACCTTGTGTCAACCTGTTTGTGCATATGTCTATACTTAAATGGGATTCCCGCTGCTGTAAGTGCCAGTTACAGCAATGCAGTAATATCATCTCCACCAAATGACTCTGAGGCATGGTTAACCTACCGTGATTCATGCAACCCAAGCATAGACTCTGCAACATACTTTGACCCTAATAGTTTCCCAAAAGTTGTCCCACAATGCCCAACACTGACCATTCTGATCACAATAGTGAACTCCACCACCCAGGCATCACAGAGACCTGATGCCACCCTACTGCTTTAAAACTCCTGTGTATACCATGAGCCCAGATCTTGTTGAGACTCCACCAGAGATTAGCCAACCAAGCACAGACAAACCCAATCCTGGGAAAGGAATCTCCATGTGGACATGCATTCTCCCTTAAAATTTTTAAATGTGAAGATGGCAGTGAGCTCAGCACCAGGCTATCAGGTACCTATTGATAAGCGTTTTACTAGTTCAAAAAGAGGCAGAGGTACAACAAACAGAGGAAAAGTTGTTACTGGGTTTTCATTTCCCTTCATTTCATGTAGGGTTAAAGGAGGGGACCAAGTGTCACGGTTTTCTTATATACATAGGATATTCCTTGTATTTTCCTGAGAGATCTTGATAAAACTTTCATGGGGTAACTCTGCAGTTCTTTCTTGATGGTTTCTAGGGATGGCTGCCTCATTTTTTCCTCTCAGGTAGGACACTTTCCCATGCCACTTCATGATGACTTCACCAGGCACCATCGCATTAAAAGGACTAGCAGCATAAGGACTAGCACATAAGGGCCTGGGCACCTCAGGACGCCAGCTGCTTTCTGTGCCTTTATGACTCTCAAGAGTGAAATATCAACTAAAATCACCACTGTCTTCAGAAAACAGTGCCAGTAACCAGCGCCATTACCATGTACTTGTACCCATGGAAACAGGGAACAAAATGTTATTGTTTTACACACTGAACAGTTCCCTTATTTCCCCAAGCCTTCACCCAGGTAAGACATCCTCACCATGGCTGCGGCTGGAGAGCAGTGCTGTGCAGAAGTGCTCCAAAGCTTAAGTGTCAAAAAGCATACCTTAATTAAAACTTTTATGAGTAAAAGGAAAGGGAGCTCTTTGTAAGCTCAAAAGCTTGACTCTCCCACCAGCAGAAGTTGTCCAATAAAAGATATTATCTTACCCACTTTGTCTCTCTAACAGTTGGTGTATGTTTGGCTGAAATGGACCAAATGGACACAAATGTTTTCCACCATTCTAATTTTAAAGCTCTGTTCTGTTAAGTTTCATAAGTTTGCACTGTATTGGCCTTTAATTGCACATTATTTTTGCACTATTTTTGGTACACAATCCATTTTTATTTTTTGGAAATAAATTCATCTTTATTACTTCGTAATATCAACCTCAGAATGCCTAGTGCTACTCAAAACACAGAACCACAACAGGACTACGAACACACAGATTCAGGGACAAACAGTGTAATAATTATAAAAATACAGTAAGCACTATCTAATTGATAGGTTTGTTAAAAGACAGTCTGACGTGCAGAAACGTATATCAAGCACTACACAATTCTTAACATCCCCCACTCCACACACCAAAATGTCCAAGCCAGGTAGAGCAATGTCCAACACAGCACATTACTGTGACTGACCATTAAAGTACTCTTTCGAGGCCTCTTTCACCCGCACAGCTCTGTGCTGAACTCTTCTAATGGCCCTTTGGTCCGGTTATTCCAAGTCAGCAGACACCACTCCACTCCTTTGCCTCCCAGATATTATGCAGAACAAAGCAGGCAGCTATAACCACTGGGATATTCTTTTCACTGAGATCTGACCTAGTAAGTAAACACTGACGGCATCCCTTCAATCTACTGAAAGCACAGTCAACTGTCATTCTGCACCTGTTGAGCCAATAGTTTGATCTTTCCTTGGAGTGTCAAGGTTGCCATTTAAGGCTTCATGAGCCCTGATAGGCTGGGTCCTCCAGGACCACTACTCGCATTTCAGTGTAGCCAATGATCATCCCCGATTGGGAAAAAAACTTCCGTGCTTTCAGCTTCTTGAACAGTCCTGTGTTTATAAGATGTGAGCATCATGCACCTTCTCTGACTAGCCCACAATGATAGCAGTGAACCATCCCCAGTGAGCCATCAGTGTTGCATAACCACATGAAAAATAGCTCTTTCTGTTGAACTATGTGGCAAGGTGGGCTAAAGTGAAAAGGGATGTGTGTGCCTTGTATCACTCCACTGCAATTCAGGAACCCCACAGTTGCAAATCCATCCACAACAACCAGGACATTACTTAGAGCAGTGGTTCTCAACCTGAGGCCCAATCAGTACACAGCTGTGGTCCATGTGACATCCTCAGGGCCATACAGGCAGTATATCTATTGTGTGGATGCAGTTCACATAACCCAGAAAACTGCATATGCGGCTCACAATAGTAAATAGATTGAGAACCACTGACATAGAGGCTTCCTATATCAATGGAAGGGGTTTTTCTGTCAATGCAGGTAATCCACGTCCTGAAGAGGCAGTAGCTAGATCGATGGAAGAATCCTTCTGCCCACCTAGCCATGTCTACACCTGGGATTAGGTCGAACTAAATATAGTGCTCACTGTGGGAAATATTGACCTAAGTTTAGGTGTGAACCAGAGCTAAATAAATGGATCTTGCAAAAGAGACCTTCTCAGGGTTTGTGAGGGACTGAATCCTCTTCTAACTTGGGGATAAAGCACTGGACACCCACACAGATGTTATATGTCCACTACTACAGTCTATAGACTGTAGCAACAGCAACTAATCCCCAGACATGGAGGCTTTGGTCAGTGCCTTATTCCACTAAGTCCACTGAGTATGGCACCTGCTACAGCACTAACAACATTACAAAGATTTCTCCCCAGAAATCTTCTAGTCAGAGAGCCACATCCTGATCTCTGAAAAGTACATTGAGTGAGATCTTCTATAGGTCAATGTACTGAACCAATCAATGATGTTCAGGACCATTTCATGCTTCAAAAATCCATTTTAGTAAGAATTTCAGAAGAATTGGAATACCTGGTTTCTTGGAGTTAAAGCCTTTTATTTTGGCACCAATAAGAGAGTATGTCCAAACTCTTGCACAAGCAAAAAGGGTAGAAGGTTTTCAGGAGGCTAAGAGAGGAATATACCACGTTGACACTCAATAGCCAAGCCATCACACTCAGGTAGTCTGAATAGGAAAGCCTACCTCTCACACACACTTGAGTACATGAAAGAAGACATTGGGAATTTTTTCTTTCGAGAGGGGTGGGCCAAGGGTGATAATCTGTGGAGATTTTTCAAGAATTCTCAGTAGGTGAGGATGACTCTGACTGCTGAATCCTACATGCTGAAGACCATAGTTCTACCATTGCAGAGGAATGTCTGCAGGAGTCTTGCTGCCTTGTAAAGATGGAGAGCTGTCAGCATCTGAGCCACTTCCCACAGAGTAACAAGGGTCTATAGGCCGGAGTAGTAGTGGGACATATACCCTTTTGTGACTTGCAACTATTGGCCTTTTGCCTACATTATTTTATTGATTCTGCCATGCTGGAAGAGAGGAGGAGAGGAGCTTGGCAGGTGCTCCCATTCAAGAGATAATGACAAAAAATGGACATGCCTTCTGTAGAAAAAAAAATGTACATTTTTTTAAATGTTTGCTAATGTGTTCAAAATACACTTTTCTTCCTAGTGCAGATATGACCAATGTAGTCTCATAAAAGAAGGAAGGTAAAGGAGCAAAAGTACTATTCGCTGCTGCCCCAGAACTTGATTTTTAAAAGACCGGTAATAACGGATAAGGTGGCAGCATCAAAACATCACTTTGTTTGCATGGACCAAGAGAGAGAATCTGAAGTGAAGGTGGAAAAGGAGTGGCCACATCTCAGAACCCACTGGACAAGACTGAGCTGTCGCCAATATTTTTCAAAGAGTCAGCGAGTCCAAATGTATCACTCTGGAAAAAAGTTTATGATCAAGCATTCCTGCTACATTATGTTTCATGGTACTTAAAAGGAAAACTGCCCATTTGCTTCACACCAACACAGTGAAATAAATAGACATAGGCTATTTTATAACAGGCAAATCAAATAGTAGATTATAACATTTTAAATACTTTTTTAAAAATTACATTAGGTCAAGATTTATTCTCAATAATCTGTTGGGACTCCGGTCTTTAAGCAAAAAAAAAAAAATTCTGATGAAAAATCACCTATTGTGGTTGCTTTTCTAACCGCATTCAGCTCCTCTTCAAATCCCTTTACTGGCTTCCCCTCAACATACATAGATCTAAGTTCCATCTCTTTAGCTTCAAGGCTCTGCACAATTTTACTCCTCTCCCCTGATTTTTTTTTCCCTCTCCTCACTCTTTTGCTTTACCCAAGCTGCATGACTGTGCTGTCTGTGTCCTCTTCCTTCCCCTCTTCGCTCTGTACTGTCTTCCAAACTCCACGCTATGCCTTGAATTCCCAGCTGGACCTGGTTTTCAACTTCTCTTTCTTCAGATCTCTCCTTAAAACACACTTTTCCCAAGAGGCCAATAAACTCTAGTCTTCTCAAAGTATTGTTAGCAAAATGAACCAAAAGCCACATAAATTCATTATAACAAAATTTGTTCTAATGAGAAGTACTAAATTCAACTCCTTAGTTACTTATTCTTTTACCCATCCTATCCCCCGATCTTTCAGCTATCCACTATCTATTTAGACTGTACAATCCTGATGGGACACATCTATCTTAATATTCATTTATAACACAAGTAACACACATATGAAATTACATTAATAAGTAGAAATACCGTTATTAATGAAAACTAATATTACAGTAGGTAATGTCCAAGTTAGAAAAAGATTATTATACTTTCAGATAATAAAATTACCAAGAGACATTTTATGTTTGTAAATTAGAAAAAGGGACTCTGAGCTAGCCAAACAGGATTAAATGCAGTCACACATATGGGTCCAAATATTGATTGAAACTTCATAATGGACTTGATCCAGAGCCTAGTGAACTCAATGGAAAGACTCTCATTCATTTCAATGAGCTTTAGATTTGCAGGTATCATGCTTCATATATGCCTCTGTAAATCACTCCCATAGCCAGACCAAAAGTTTAACAAAGCACTGAAGAGTAGAGCAAACGTTGTGTGCAAGAGCTTTACTTTTTTATGTTCAGAATGGAATTCTCAATCCCAACAAGCCAAGCTGTTATGCAAGCTGGTCATGGCCACAGAGAAAGATCACAAACACAAGCCCATTGCTTCTTCCATAATCGCGTCTCATCAGGGGATTTCCACAACATGTAGGGATGGAAAGAATGTGCAGCTGACTTTCAGCTTTAAAGCTACTTTACGATCTTCTGCAGGTGCATGGGATGCCCCAGGATTTGGCCATAGAAAAAGAGGTATCAGTGATTTATAAGAACTTGGAAAAAGCTGAGCAGCCCTGAAAATGCTTTGAGATAATGACAGGTAGGTAGGTAGGCAGGTAAGTAAGTAGGTAGACTCAAGAGACAATAATTTTGTCCTGAGGGTAAAAACAGTTAGAAAGAAGAGTGTGTGTTTGTGTTTGTGTGCATTGCTGTTTTTTAAAATAAAATAATGAAATTAGGAAATGTGTTTCTGTCAATCATCATATGACAAAGGAACAGTATTTATGCAATCCCTACACTGAAGAGAGTAAGACAAAACTTAAAATGAAGCAGATTACAGTAACAGGAGGTAACATTAGCTATTTGGTATTTTCCAAGTACTTTATTCTTACCTGTCCTTCCCGGGAAAATTTAAAAGGTGGTTTGTGTTTAATAACACTCGTTGCAAGCCGCAGGAGTCCTGTAAGACCATCATCTTCTGTGTTACCATCTTGATGATCAAGGATTTCTCTGCTATAGAAAAAACAATTAAGCTCTATATGTCCCATTAAGAATACCTAAAATACAAACTTCTAAAATAAAATTTACATCACGAAATCTTACCTTCGAATGCAGTCAGCGAGGTGTCTTGCTAGGGCATCTAAATCAAGCAGTGTTGTCTGAATTAAAAATAAAGAAAATGGAATACAAATAAAAAATAATCATACATTTTATACACTCTTGGTTGATTCACAAACCACTCTAAACAACCTTAGTTTGCAGCTATGTATACATCTGAATTGGACTGGATTTTCACATTGGAAGGAGAGTTTACTCACTTTGTTTAGTAACTTGATTACTTGAGATGTGTGTTGCTGTGGGTGTTCCACTTTAGGTGAGCATGCCCCCTGCACTTTTGATTAGAGATTTTTGGTAGCAAAGTCTGTTCAAATCATGCATATGCCCTACACATTTTAGTGCCCCATACCAAGGCTGTGCGGGTGATCTGCTCTCAGTTCCTTCTCTACCACAAAGTCCCACAGAAAATACTCCAAAGTAGAGGGGAAGGGCAGGTAGTGGAGCACCCAAAGGGACACACATTTTGAAGAACTCCAGTTACTGCACAAGATCTCCTTCTTAGAGCAGTGTCCCTGGGGATGCTCCACTTCAGGTAACTCCATAGCAGTAACCCCCATAAGGAGCTGGAAGGTTCAGAACAGAGTTCAGCACTGAAGAAAGAACTCCGATGCCTCCTGCAGCATCCAATCTAGCAGCGTGAACCAATGCATAATGGCTGGAAAAAATATACACTGAAATCCATGTTGCAACTTTGGAGATTTCAGCAACTGCAACATCCTTGAATAGGGCTAGACAGATTGTGATCTAGTAGAATGCGCAGTTACTAGTAGGGGAGGCTGAGTATCAGCGAAACCACAAGAGGCAATAATGCACCCAGAGATCCATTTAGAAAGTCTCTGTGTGAAGATACTGGCTCCCCCAGACCCAACCACAATAGAAACAAAGAGGCTAGGAGACTTCCTGAATAGTCTAATTCTATCCAAGTAAAAAAGTTAATGCTCTCTTAACATCCAGCGTACATAAGGTAGCTCCCTGTGTTGTCTGAAGGGGTTTAGGGAAAAAATGAAAAGGTGAATAGTCTGGCTAATGTGAAATTCAGAAGAAACCTTAGGTAAACATTTTGATAGGAGTTTTAATGATACCTTCCCCTTAAAAAACACAGTAAATGGAGGGCCTGACATTAAGGCCCCAATCTCCCCAATCCTTCAAACAGAAATGATAGTCTCCAAAAAGGCAATCTTCATAGATAAATGTAACAGAAAGCACATAGCTAGTGGCTCAAAGGGCTGTTTCATGAGACGGTAGAACTAGGTTGAGACTTCAAAGCAGATCTCTAATTGGCAGGAAAAGATTCACAAGGCCTTTCAGAGGTCATTTCATTGTGGTCAGATAGGCAAAAAGTTGAGAAACTGTTATTGCCACTAAGTGAACTCATGGAAAGACCCAATGTCTTCAGTTCCAATAGGTAGTTAAAGACTGCGGAAAGAAATGACTTGACAGGAGAAAGATGATGGTGCTTACATCAAAGACAGAATCCTCTCCATTTTTGGAAGTTATATGCATCCTGTAGATTTCTTCCTGCTATTTAAAAGCACGTTTTGTCCTGTTAGTGAACATGACTCTGCCTGTCCTGAGAACCACTGAGGGACCAGGCTTGGAATTGCAGAACATTCAGGTCAGGGTGAAGCAACTGAAATGGATCAATAGACAACAGTTGAGAATTCATTGGGAGCAGTCATAGAAGGCAAGGGGGAGTGTGATGAGGTAAGGAAACCAAACTTGTCTTGGCTAAGTTGGTGCAATCAAAGTTACACTGGCTTGGTCCTGCTTGAACTTTTTGAGATCTTTTAAAAGCAACAGAGTGGTGGATATGCATAAAAAAGATCTCTTTTGTCCATGTAATAAGAAAGGCATCTCCTAGACACTGGGAATTGAGTCCTCCTCTGGAAGTTGTTCTCTGCAGAATTTCCTGCACTTCATGTTGGCTCCAGCGGCAAAAAGATGAACCTCTGGAAATCCCCATGCTAGGAATATTTTGTTGAGAACTCAAAAGTCCAACTCCCATTTATAACTTGGGAAAAAATGTCTGCTGAGATCATCTGGCAAGATGTTTTGTATATTGGAAGGTAAGAAGCTGAAATTACTACCTAGATGGCTATGCACCAATTCCAAAGCTTTATCACTTTGGTGCAGAACAAGGTGCTCTTAACGTCTGATAAAACACATACAAGCTACGTTGCCTATCACAATCTTGAGTGACTTGTTTTTGATTGGGGAAGAATGCAGCACCAAACGTTTCTGACCACTCAACTCCAGCAGACTGATGTGCAAGCATTGTTCTTGTTGTGATCATTTGCCTTGGGCTGTGTGAGGACCCACATGTGGTCTCCATCTCAAGAGGAGAATGTCCAAAATTATCCTGATCACAGGGGGACTCTGCATGAATGGGATTCCTGCACATGTGCTCTCCATCCCAAGAGGGAAATGTCCATGTGGGTGCAATGAGAATGACCCTGGATTTGTCCTGCATAATCTTGTGAATGACTCTGCTTAGGAGTGGAGTCAGGGGAAATGCATGTATTAGTGGCGCCTCCCACTTTAGGAAAAGGAGGTCACCTAGGAAGTGGTGTCACAATCTGGCCTGGGAGCAATATTGAGGACACTTGGCGTTCTGAACTGTTGCAAATAGATATATGGTAGGGAACCCCCATAGTTTGAATATGGATTTGAGAATTCCGGGATCTATCTTCCACTCATGGGTGTGCTTAGTAGGTTCGCTGCTGTATTCTGGCATCCCAGCGGATAGGTTGCTGATATTGCTGTTGGTGATACACCAATTCCAAAGACGCAGTGCCTCTGTACAGAGGGAGTATGATCTCTTGGCGATTTATATAGAACAGCATGCTATATTGTCCATGAGGATCTTGACGACATTGTTCTTGATTAAAGGAAGAAAGCACTTGCATACATTTCAGACTGTCCTACAGATAGCTCCTGTAAGTCTATGTGCAGGCTGGACTCCTGCTGGAGACCAGTGGTCTTGGATCATATTGTTGCATTGTGCCCCCCAACCCTACTAGGGAAGCATCTATTGTGATTGTCATGGTTGGAGCTTTTGGTTGGAAAGGAACTCCTGAGCAAACATTCCGTGGTTGTGTCCACCATATTAGCAAGTCTTTTACCCTGTGTGGCACTGGGAGGTATCTGTTGAGAGAATGTCTGTGCTGTATATACACAATGATCATACTCCCTGGACTCGGAGTCAGAGGCTGGTCTGAGGGATTTCTTCATCATGAGAAGCTTCAGTTGGAGATCCCTGACTTTTCTTGCCCTTTCTGTCAGTTTTCTGCAGCATGGGCACTTTTGAGTAATGTGTGTCTTGCTAAGGCAGTGGACACATTGAGCTTGGCCGTCAGAAACCGGTATGGATAGTCTGCAAGTCAGGCAGCATTTAAAACAAGGTATGCTGGGCATGCCTGAGGGAGCGGTCTTTAGAGGGTAAATCCTCAACAGGGATTAATCCTGTTGCGATAAAGGCTGTATGCCTGCCAGAGAGGCAGGGGTAGATAGAGAAGATAAAGAAAAACTTTTTTTTTTTAATCTAAGAAATTTAAGAAATTAAAGTAAGTCAATGGGATATGGAAACTAACTACAACTAAGCTAACCTATCACTATAAACCAGTGGTTCCCAAACTTCAAAAACCTGTGAACTCCTTTTACTAAAATGTCAGGTCTTGTGAACCCCCTCCTAAAAATGAATATTTCCAGGGATTTTCTCCTTTACCTGAGTATAAATTATAAAAGCAGTGATCTTGGAAATATAAAATTTGTTTTTATGACATGCTTATTACATGCTATTATTAATTATTATTGATCATTATAGTATTTTTATTACATAATGAAAACGGCAATACCCTTCCAAGATTTCGTGGCTTGTATCACTTTGAATAAGCCTGTTATATGACAAGGCTCCTATGTTTTATCAAGGAGTATCAGATATGAAACAGCATGAAGGCATTTAAGAAGCCAACTCAAAGAGTTCCTCCTACACAAGCATTCAGGTCTTGAGCAGTCCAGGTAAACAATATACATTACAACAAAGCTTAAACTTGCTCTTTATCATAATTTTTAAAACAACACTAGCTGCCTATTTAATTTTAAAAACAAAAAAAAATATCCACCTCCCTTTCCATTTCTGATAAGGAGTCTTGAAGTTTAAATCTCCTCAGTGTGACAGAGATGCTTGCTTTGCTCTCCTTAGCTCTTGGAAGTCCAGGGGCTCCAGGCTGTTGGCTTTGTGCTGCCCAGGGTCCCTAGCGACAGTTCTGTCTGCCATCAGGGAATTTTTCCCCCGAGAATTTCCTGTAACATTTCACAAACCCACAGGGGTTCATGAACCCCAGTTTGGGAACCACTGCCATAAATTAATTACTATAAATCTTATCTGGGGTAAGAGAGGGAGCTGCTCAAGCCAAAGGTGGTAGAGAAGGAACTGGGAGGTGGTTGGCTGCATACTGCTATGTAACCACTCAGAGTGGCGCGAGATGGCTACGGCGTGTGCGTGGTCGAACCAGGTACTGCTACCACAAACCTCCGATCATTCTTCCCTCCACCTCCACCCCCGCAATTATTATTTTTTTAAATCAGACATTAAAAGTCTGAACTACTACCACCACCGAAGAGGGGAGGTCCCCCCGAAAACGATGGGAAGCAGAAAAAAAAAAGGTTCTTTTCTTTCTTTTTTTTTGGGAAACTCTAACTATTAAGGGGAACAAAAGAACTATAAACTACTACTATTTATGGTAATGACGAAGAGAAAGAAGAGACAACTGCTCACTCAGTTTGAGGCCAAAGGTTGTCGAGAAGGAACTTTGGGTGGTTCGCCTGCACAGCGTTAGATAGTCTTGATGCAGCCTCTCGAGGGCGAGGACACATGAGGGCCAAATGGACACTGCTATCTAAAATCTCCAATTAGAGGCACAGGGGCGCATATGCACCTATAGTGGAGCACCCCGAGGGACACTACTAAAAGAACCTAAAGTTCTGAGTCAGAATGCTTCTCCACATATTGTACAGGAGGTGACAACCTCTCATCTTGAACAGTGAAAGTCATAAGCAGTCAGTGATCCATCAGATCTAGGTACCAAAGTGAGTTTGGAGGCTTCAAGGAAGGCTCATTTTGTACCATGAGATCTTTACAGTACTGGAACTCCTGAGGTACCAGGTCACAATAAGCTTGGTATAGCAACGGAGGTTGTTCCCGATGCCATCAGAAACGCTGGTGTCAGTACCAAGAGAACTATGGATTCCAACAAGGCCGCTCTCTTGGCAGTAGTGGTCTTTGGTTCTGTGTCCTTTACCACTGAGGTATAGGACTTAGATGAAGGCTTAGAGTGCTTCACAGTACCTGAGTATTCAGAGCCTCACTAGCACACCTCTTAGGGCTTGAGGTCTCCGGTGTCCTAAACCTCTTTGAGGAGGAACTCTCCATTCTGCTCCTCTTATACCACATCACAGTCTTTGAGTGGGAATCTCTCTGTATTGCTGGAGTGGTTATTGGTACCTCACTCATGCAGAGTGACAGAGACCAGGTCTCGATGTTGCCTTCCTCTTGAAAGATCTTGGGGACCATGTTCTTGACGTAAATAGAGCACTAACAGAAACAGAAGGTCCTTGTACAGGGAGGTTCTCTGTACCTGGGTCCGAAGCCAGTCTTCAGGCTTGCTCCATCATTAAAAGTCTATACTTAATTTCCCTGTTTTTACAGGATCTTCCCTTAATGGAAGTGCAAGCAACATATACATTGAATATCTGTCACTGACAGGAATAGCCTCTCAGTAGGAGGAGCACCTTTTAAAACCTGGGGAGCCTGGCATCTCAGACAAAAGAAAAAACCCTTCTGGACCCTTCACAATAGGGGAAAACAGAAAAGTGTGAGTGTGTGTATTTACTGATTTTTCTTTTTATGAAAAAGAAAAACAGGAACATAGTTCCAACAACTGTAAGTTGCTAATATTCTACAACTACTAAATAACCAACAGTATCTACTATTATAAAGAGAAAACAAGCACAACTAAACTCCACCTCCGTCTGAAAGCGGCTGAGAAGGAACCGAGGGCAGTTTACTTGCATGGTCCTATATAGCCTCAATATTGGAGACAAGGATGTATGCAGTGCATGTGCAGGCCAAACAGGCACTGCTACCAAAAACCTACAACCAGATGTGCAGGGCAAACACGTACCTGAAGTAGGGCACTCACAGGGATACTACTTGAAGAATTTGCAATTTCAGGAACCTACTGTACAGAGAAAACTGTACAGCTATCTAAATGTCATTTTTCAATAAATGCACACATACCAACATTGTTACATTTTTATAGTGATATTTATTTTTTCAATCCCCAGAAATGACAACAATATCAGCTATATTATGTAAAAATTTTGAGCAAAAGATCATAGATTAGAAAAGGGATTTTTTCTAGGGAAGTTTCCAAATTGCTTGCTCTCACTTAGGGCATGTCTACACTTATCTCCAGAGCATTCGATCCAGAGGGATTCGATTTATCAGCAGACAGGGGAGCATCAGCAGGTGACTTACCATGGTAAGTAGCTCTAAGTATGTTGACTTCAGCTATGCTATTTTGGTAGGTGAAGTTGTGTAACTTAGACCAACTTAGCTCGCCCCCCTTTCCTCCCCCAGCATAGACCAGGCCTTAGTCAGGTGTTGAAAGGGAGTAAGGAGTTCCTTGCACATGCGACCTGCAAAAAGCCTCAGTAAAATAGCACCCCAGCTAACTAAGATGCTCTCTGTCAGTATGCAAGTTCTCATAAAAGATCTTTACGTACACAAATTAGTTTTGCTGTATAAACGTCAGTATTCATGAGGGAGTTTGAGGTTTTGTCTTTTTATTTATATAAGAAACACTAGACAAAGTTATTTGATGGAAATATATTTTAGCTGCTCTACATTACTTTTAAATAAATATCTGTAATGTTGGCTGTAATATTATACATTTATTTAAAATAGCATAATTTTGAGTTTAACTCAGGAGCAAAAATTTCATCAAATGCAAGTTACCACATAACATTCTATTACTGTATTTGGAGTTACAATGACTTGGGCTGAACTTAAAATACTCATAATAATCAATCTCACAAAAGCAAAAGTAAACGAAGATCCATTTTAATGAATGTAAATTAACTGTCCTTACCTGACTGGCATCTTTTACATGTATGTTATCAATCAGTTTGCATAGCAACCAAAAATATTCCTTACAACCAGATCGTAACACTGGTTCCTCTTCATAATCCTCTATCTGTGAAAAGAAATGCCTTTTTATTCACAAATAAGCCTGACAAAAAACTTGCTTAACTTAAACTGTGATAAAACAAGATGATAAATCCATTAACTGCTATAGGATTCATTATGTCTGACTTAAATTAGAATGATGAAAAGCAGATGCAATTCATCTTTAACATAAAGGTGGAATGCATAGTTAAATTCTTACCCGGATAGGTTTCAATGCCTGAGCATCAGGAAGAAATTTTAATAATGTTGATGCACCCAGTAGCAGAAAGGATCGATTAATTGAGTCTCCCCCATCCAAACCACACAGAGATAATTTGTACAGACCATTACAGGACTCATGGCGAACTGCAGTCTTCAAGAAAAAAAAATTAATATAAAATCAAAATAACACTGCATATGCGATTTCCTTTTTCACTTTTGTCTAATATATGTATATCCATAACAGTTCTCCAAATACTATTAGACAACTAGACAGAGTATATTTTTATAGCAGTATCTTTTAAAAAACGTGGAGGTGTTCAAACTATCTAAAATCTACAAACTAACTGTTAAAACTACTAGAACTATTTATACTAAAATTGTCAGAAAAAAACACTAAGAGAAGGACTGCCAAACAATGAGGGGTTCCAGCAACCTTCACAGGTGGTAAGAAGGAACTGAAGGGCAGCAGGATTGGCAGGGCCCTTTATAACAACACAATGAGCATGCAACACCAGAGGGTGCTGGAGCCAAACCAACAGATACCACAAAGGGAAAAAATTCCAGCAGCTGTGCCAAAGTGCAGACACACCTACACTGGAAAGGACATGTGTAAGCACTTGAAGAAGAGCGGGAGTTTATAATGGAAACTGGTTAACTGTATGTGTTGCAACTGGCACTTGCTATATTTTGACTAAAGAAAAAAGGGATAAACAGTCTTTTTTAAGTAATAGCATCAGTAGGCAACACATTCCTTTTAATTTTGATGGAGTAACATCAGATGACACTAGGGCTAATTTGGTCCATATTAATTATTAACTAATATGCAATGATCTTTCCATTATCTTACCTCTGGAATAAGAAGGGTAAGTTTCTTTAACCAATCTTGTAAATGATCACTATCTGCCAGGCTGGATTTCACCAAAGAACAGCAGTGGGCCCAACTCACCAAGAGCCACATTGAATAATGAGTAACTAAAAGAATAAGAGGTGGAATAAAGTCACAATGTAATTTCTACGTTAAAAAGTTTCTTGGGTTGTAAAGTCACAAAGGACAAAAGCATATAACATCTCTCTCACTTTGCTAATGAGTGACAAAGTACCCTCATTTTGGCATTTAGGATGCCACCAAAGCTAAAGTAATATATCCATTTGGTTATTAAATGTTGATTCTCTTTCTTTATTACACTATATTAATGAGACACCATTCTGAGGCACAATTCCTTCCCTGCTTCCCCACTGCTCAAGCAATGGAAGGTAATTTGCTGATAGACTATATCAGCACTAAATTATGTCACTCCCTGAACAAGCTCAGCTCTCCCTTCTCCTCGATTCCCACCAGCTAAGGGCCAATTTCAGGCAGGTAATACACACAGGATATCAAAATTCTGACTCCAAAATCTAAAGATACACCACTCGCAGGCCCTTGGTGATAGGATACAGAAGAGGAGTCCAGAACAGGGCCTAAGGCTATGGGCTGTGTATTTGTGAACATACAAGCTGTAACTTGACAATGGCTCCTATACACAGAATTCTCACAGGAATAATCTCAGGGTGGTGAGGGGGGATTGCTGGTGGAGTCAAAAACTGCTGCCAGTCAAAATATAGGTGAATATTCATGTCACTTTTAGAGTCTTAATGTGAACCTATTTGGAAGGCAACAATTTCTCCATCCAGCTTTCTCAAGCAGGACTCTTCTGTAGACTGAGCCTCAGGTTGAAGCTTTTTACTTATCTAAAAGAATCTCCAGGGCAGATTCGTGGTGCAAATACTATTGGCCTTCCTCTCGGGATGTGAATCCCCACTGAGGGCACAGTAGCTCCAATGACACAAGGGAACACATCATTGCATTAGCTGGGATGAATTAAATTCATGATCTGTAATAGTTTTTGCTATTTTAGATATTTTCGCTATCATCAATTAATAAAAAATAACTATTTTCTACAGCACTAACCTTCATGTCTTGACCTGTGATCAGACTGAGCTTTCAACACCCTGTGAAGGAAGAAAATCAAACCAATTAAATGTTACTACAGAACAAAATAAATATATTATGCCTGGAAATGTTAGAACTGAAAATGTACTTATCTCATATTCATTTAAAATATATTCTTCATCTCATAAAGTATAATTTTAAAAGTAATTTTAATCTCAAATGTGACTATAATGGCATTATAGGATTCCATATTTATTGTCATTCAATAGCTTCCACATGAATTCATTTCAGTTTATAAATACGACAGTTTTTCTAACTATTGGGTCTGAAAACTCAAGTTGGAATCAAAAAGTAAAGTGGCTTTTCTTTCTGGCACTATCACATATCACCAACAATTAATTGTAAGTTTGTTGATGCAACCTAATAAAACAAATATAGAAGGTACATCTAAATAAGCCAAAACACTAATTGTCAAAATGTAATCCTCAGGTGGCATCATACATAAGTGTACTCACACATTATCAACACCAATTAGCGAATGGGGATAGGAAAAGTACACAAGCAGTCAAACCAATAGCATTAAAGCAAATTTATTCTAATCTTTTCTCCTTCATACTGCCCTGTAGTCAAGACCTAAAACTGCTGCAGAGAGGGTATGGAAGCAGCTTTGAGAAGCAAGATGATTCATGAAAGAATCACACTGTGGTCTATTATGTGAAATAAGTTTCAAAACCACTTGACTAAATTAATGAGAGGAAGTATACAGCCACAGTTTATGTTTCATACCCTTTATTGATTTTGGACCTTTGAAAAAACATAGATTTCAGTTTAAAGCTATCATGAAAATGCATACATTTTTTAAACCTTAATACATAAATAAAAAGTTATTGTACCTAGGCGCCAAGTTGTCATATGTATAAGCAACTGACATAAGCCGCTGAATCAAACTTGTTCCCTGGACAAGTACAAGGAATACCTTTAAAAATTGAAGTTAAAAGAAAAAAGTTAATATAACAATGGGGTTAGAGTATACATATTAGGTCAATTTTAAAACAAACCAAAAACTGTATGGGTGAGTGACTATACAGGAGACACTGGCAGTAAACAACAGTTTTGCATTTTAATTCTCACTTATAGCAGAACCAAAATCCCTATCTTTTATACTTTTTGAGTGATTTCAGACTCCAAATCTGACAGTAAAACTTTTCAAGGAATATTTGAGTTCTCTATGTAATTCTTGAACTAATTTATATCTTTTGTAACAGAAACTTTTTAAAATTATTCTTTAAGTTGAGACTTGGTTTTCTGATATTTCCATGGGTTCCTCTAACTCAGTAAATGTATGTTCTATTTAAGGCAATTTTCATTCATTACCTCATCTTTACCTTAGTCACAGACTATATAGTGGGGATTAAAATAATCAATATAAAAGTTATTTTTAAAATTTGTCAAACTAATCCTAGGTTCACCAATGGAAGCTGACAGACCTGAGAAGTTACAAAAATGCCATACTATGATAGTGACTAGATAATCCATAATCTAATCTTACATTAATAACAAATCTGTTCTAGCCATCATAGTTGTGAATAAAACCTTGAAAACATGAACAGAGTGTAACTGAGGTTTCCTTCTCAGATATGATGGCTAAAAACCTTTCCCCCCATTCCACTCTGGAGAGGCTCTTCTGAAACAACCAAGTAACAGGTATATTAGATGACAAAAACACCTGTCGATGATTATGACAAAGATAAAACATTTATGACTAACAGCATTAATAAATCAAATAGCAAAACCTTAATAAAATTTTAAAGTAGCCTATGCTATACAGGTTGCTACAGTCTCAAATTCTATTTTAATTAAGACTTAACACTCCCAGAAGTGTGATGTGCTGCTCTTGCAAACAATGTTTAACAATGCCAAACAGGATATCTGGTTTCATTTCATAATTCTAGTCTATCGTTCCTCAAGATGTGCAGACAGTAAACTCAGCACATGTATGATAAGAGTGGCTCACATGCTCAACAGCAATTTATCCTCAGTGAGTCTCTCTAGTCATTTGAGGCAAGAATGATATTGGCCAAGTTTCAGGTGTGCCTGTGTGCACCCAGGGCAGTAAGGGGGGTAGGGGGGAAGAGAGAGACAGTTTGTTATGAACAGCCAAGGATGATGTAAAGCATATGGAAGAAATTTACGTTTCTCATCAATTTTATAACTACAGAATAATATTACAAAGTCACTCTAGTATTAAATTATGGTTAAAATTATTGAGGTCTTACTTCCATTCTAAAACTCTATTTTCAGTTGCTTCTAACTTTTTGAAAAGAGATAACCTGAGGTAAAAAAAAATTTTATTTGTTCTCAGTCCACTAGTCTTTTTTTAAATAGACTATAGAAGTCTTTTTGAGTTGCCTGATGTTTAAAAACAAAATAATGATTTTGACAGCTGAGAATTTTTCTGACTCATTTTTACTCTTTGGATAATTAAACTCTCCTGTAAATAAAGTTTAGTTTGGATGTTGTCTTAACTTTATACAAGATCATTTTACATACTTGAAGAAATGTGAAGGAGCTGGTTCCTATGTCATGTTAAAAAAACAGAACAAAAAAATCTAACAGGACCTGGGATTTTGGAATACCAAGATCCTATCCAAAGGATGATCTGAAACTATTTTGAAAAACACTAAAACTACTTTAAGATTATGTGCTGAATCCCCCAAACCAACAGGGAGAATGGAAATGTAAGTATACTTCTGATGTTTACTGGTTAATATTACTTGGATATTCAGAAAGCCTTTGAAAGGTCCTTCACCAAAGGTTCTTAACCAAAGTAAGCTCTGAAGGGATAAGAGGGAAGACCCTTTCATGGATGAGTTAAATGGTTAAAAGATAGGAAACAAATGTTGGAATAAGTGGCCAGTTTTCACAATGGATAGAGGTAAATAGTGGTGTCCCCCCAGGGGTCTGTACTGGGACCAGTGCTGCTCAACATATTCATATATGATCTGAAAAACAGTGAGGATACAAAACTATTCAATATAGTTGTCATAAATATAAAGGGAAGGGTAACAACCTTTATGCATGCAGTAATACAAAATCCCTCCTGGCCAGAGGTACAGAATCACTTACCTGTAAGGGGTTAATCAGTTCAATTAACCTACTTGGCACCTGACCAGAAGGACCAATGGGGAAAGAAGATACTTTCAAATCTGGGTGGGGGTATGGGGAGGTTTTGTTTGTGCTCTCTGTGTGTGTGCCCTGTCGGACAGAGAGCGAGATCAGTGCAGGAAAAACCATCTCCTAACAAGATCCTGAAAAGATACATCTAAATGTATAAACATTGTAAGTAATAGCAAGGAAATGTTTTAGATTATCTTTTGTTTGAGCTTGTGAATTTTATCTATGCTAAGAGGGAGTTTTATTCCTGTTTTTTGTAATTTTGAAGCAAAGGCTAGCTGGGAATCCTCTGGTTTTTAAATCTTTTTATTTGCCCTGTTATTTTCCACCTGATTTTACAGGTGTGATTCTTTTACTATTTTTTTTTTAAATAAAATTCTTCTTTAAAGAATCTGATTGATTTCCAGTGTCCTAAAGACCCAGGGGTTTGATCTGTGCTCACTTTGTAACCAATTGGTTAGTATATTATTCTCAAGCCTCCCCAGGAAAGGGAGTGAAGGAGTTTTGGGGGATATTTTGGGGAAGATAGGGCTTCAAGTAGCCCCTCCCTGAACGTTTGTTTAAATCACTTGGTAATGGCAGCAATACCGTCCAAAGACAAGTAAAGGAATTTGTGCCTTGGGGAAGTTTTTAACCTAAACTGGTGGAATATAATCTTAGGGGGGGTCTTTCATGCTTGTCCCCACATCTGTACCCCAGAGTTCAGAGTGAGGAGGGAACCCTGGCAACAGTTAAGTCCAAAGAGGACTGAGACAAGTTACAAAGGAATCTCACAGAACTGGGTGATGGGCACCAAAATTGCAGATGAAATTCAGTGTTGATAAATGCAAAGTAATGCACATTGGAAAACATTATCCCAACTATACATATAAAATGATGGGGTCTACATTAGCTATTACCACTCAAGAAAGAGATCTTGGAGTCATTGTGGATAGTTCTCAGAAAACATCTGCTCAATGTGCAAAGATAGTCAAAAAAGTGAACAGAATGTTGAGAATCATTAAGAAAGGGATAGATAATAAGACAAAATATATCATATTGCCTCCATATAAATTCATGGTATGCCCGCATCCTGAATACCGTATGCAGATGTGGTTCCCTCATCTCAAAAAAAATATATTGGAATTGGAAAAGGTACAGCAAAGGGCACAAAAATAATGCTATGGAACAGCTTCCATATGAGGAGAGATTAATAAGACTGGAACTTTTCAGCTTGGAAAAGAGATGAGTTAGGGGGCATATGATAGATATCTATATAATTATGACTGGTGTGGAGAAAGTAAATAAAGAACTGTTATTTACTCCTCATAACACATGAACTAGAGGTCACCAAATGAAATGAATAGGCTGCAGATTTAAAACAAACAAAAGAAAGTATTTCTTCATACAACACAGTCAACCTGTGGAAATCCTTGCCAGAGATGTTGTGAAGGTCAAGACCACAACAGGGTTCAAAAAGAACAACATAAATTCATGGAGGATAGGCCCATCAATGGCTATTAGCCAGGATGGGCAGAGATGATGTCCCTAGCCTTTGTTTGCTAGAAACTGGGAATGGGCAACAAGGTATGGATCACTAATCATTACCTGTTCTGTTCATTCCCTTTGAAGAACATGGCATTGGACAGTCAGAAGACAAGATGGTGGGCTAGATGGACTTTTGGTCTGACCCAGTATGGCCATTATTTTGTTCTTATTTTTTGTTTTGTTGCATTTTTGGTTATGTGAAGAGCAATTCCTCTGCAATTGCTTTTTTTACTTGGTGTAATATCCACTGATGACAATCACCCCAGTAGTAGTTTCACAGTCCAGTAACAGTCTACTGGTAGTGGACATAATTGCCACCAAACAATGCTAGAACCTGCTTGTGGGGTCACTATAAGTCCTTCCCTTCCAACAGTCCACTGTTTTGGACATTATTAATATTAATATGTTGTCCCCTTTAGCATGTAAAATGTAATATGAAAACCAAGCTTAAAAAAAACGTGACTGTTAGTGGTGGAAGAATAATAGGGACTTAACAGGTAAGTTCTAACACTGTTCAACAATGGGTGTGATGTTGCCAGTACAATGAATGATGGACCATCTTCCAAAGCAGAAACTGATGGAGGAAACAAAACATAAAAACAACAAGGAGTACAGTGGCACCTTAAAGACTAACAGATTTATTTGGGCATATGCTTTTGTGGGTAAAGAATCCACTTCTTCAGATGCATAGATCACGAAAGCTTATGCCTAAATAAATCTCTTACTCTTTAAGATGCCACCGGACTCCTCGTTGTTTTTGTGGATACAGACTACCTCTGATACTTGAAACAAAACATAAGAAGTAATCATCAGAAACATCTAGAAATATCCATTTACTCTGTGTCTTTGGGACATTCTGCACATAAAACTTGGACTTCTAGCTTTTTTAAAACTGCATATCTTTAATCTAATTTTATTTAATTGTTTTACTTTCTGATATGTCACCTCTAGTGTTTAGATTCATTTTTTAAAAATTGTTTTTCACTATGCTATTTCCTCATTTGATTAAAAAGTAATATTTTACACTTCACATTCCCCTTTAACTGATAAAAGAAAACATCTCCCCTACAGCATGTGGGTGTCTATATGTATCTATAGTTTGTTTCTTACCTCTGTGAGACGAGGTATATGAAGGCCCTTTACATGATCTCCTGCCGTCTTCCTTGATTTGCCTGGCCAAGTTCTTTTCCTATGACTCTCTGCTACACCAGACCAGGCAAAGACATCATGATAAGCTAAATCCAAATCGGAGGGATCTACTGCAAACTGGCATATCAACTTCAGCAAGCAAGCAAGACAGTCTAGCTGCCACTGTGGATAAGAAGAAAATGCAATTTTCCTTTTTCACAAATTCTGGTAATTCTTTGTCTGTTTTGGAACTTGAAACACAAAACTTAAATGTCCTACAAAGCTAACAACTAAAGCACTAATTGGCAAGAGCTAACAAGACTTGTATTAGACTACAGAAACTGGGGCTGATATTAAAAAAAATTATTTCTTACAAAGAGAGTATTTCGAAGAACTATTCAAAATTATGGGTACAGTTACAAGATGATAGGATATTCTTGGTAGAAGATACAGTTTTACAGTCGATAGCACTTTAGGCACTTATATTTAACCCAGAAAGCAATATTTAACATGGTTTGTTACTCCTTTAAATTAAACAATTACTTATGTAGAGACAAACTATATTAAAAATACCATTTTGTATTGTAATGTCAGTAATTTCTGATTTTTCATTCCTCCTGTGACTCCGATCTCTAAGGATCTCACAAGTACTACTACTCCTGCATGTACATTTGCCCAGCACAACCAGCAGCAGTTGTACCATACAAGCAAAACTAACATAATCATAGGCCCAGATCACACAAACAGATACACAGGCATAGCTCTCTATACCCATTCAGAATCCCACTGAATCTATAAGACTTTGCACAGGCGCAGGAGTCTACACTAGAATATTTATTTGCAGGCTGAGTGCCTAGTTGCACTTTGCTACTTCTCCTTTGCAAACCTAAATGCAAGATCAACTTAGGCACTAACAGAATCTTGGGCTTATGTGGAGAATGGAGAGAAATACAGAGCATCTCCCTTCTGTTGACACTGCTCCAGAGAGAGCACCAACAGATGCCAAGCATCATGAGAGAGCTAGAGAAGTGTATATCACAAGTATTTATACAGATTCAAAAGAGAAAAAACTAAAAAAACAAAAGCTCAAAAATATTATTCTCCTTCCATAAGAATAAAACTATTTTTTTTCAGTATGAGATACTTTAAATACTCTAAACACTGAAACATACACAAGCCATGACATTTTATATTTACTACATGACAAAATGTTCACATTGAAAACAAACTGATAAAACAAACTCAGTCTAATAAACACAAACTGAAAAGAAATACAAACTGCAAAGTGATATCCAACATAAGGAGAGTTTATCTCACATTAATGGATAGATGAATAGTGATGATAAGATACAGAATTTCATAGAATCATAGGGACTGGAAAGGACCTCGAGAGGTCCCCTAGCCCAGTCCCCTGCACTCAAGGCAGGACTAAGCATTATCTCATCTCTGAGAGGTGTTTAACCTATTCTCTAAAAACTCCAGTGACGGAAATTCCACAGTCTCTCTAGACAAGTTATCTCAATGTTTAACTATCCTGAAAGTTAAGAGGTTTTTCCTAGTGTCCAACCTAAACCTCCCTTGCTGCAAGTTAAGCCCATTGCTTCCTGCCCTATTCTCAGAAGTTAACAAGAACAATTTTTGTCCCTCCTCCTTGTAACACCTTTTATGTACTTGAAAACTGTTATGTCCCCCCTTCAGTCTTCTCTTCTCCAGGCTAAAGAAACCCAACTTTTTTCAGTCTTCCCTAAGGGGGCATGTTTTCTAGACCTTCATTCATTTTTGTTGCTCTTCTCTGGACTCTCTCCAATTTGTCCACATCTTTCCTGGAACTGGACACAGTAATCCAACTGAGGCCTTATCAGAATAAAGTAGAAGGGCAGAATTACTTCTTGTGTCTTGTTTAAAACTTTCCTGCTACGACATCCCAGAACGATGTTTGCTTTTTTTGCAACAGTGTTGCACTGTTGATTCATATTTACCTTATAATGAAGGCTAAGATTTTGTCATGGATATTTTTAGTAAAAAACTGACAGGTCAAGGGCAGTAAACAAAAAAATCATGGAAGAAGTGACCTGTCCACGGCTTTTACTAAAAATAACTGGGACAAAATGGAGAATTAGGGGATCTGGTACCCAAGGCTGCTGCAGCTCTGGGGTTTTCCCTGCCACTGTGATGGCTAGGAGCTGCAGGGTTCCCCCTCTGCCCGGGGTGGCTGAAAGCTGCAGAGCTCACGGGTGACCATATTTCCCGAAGAGAAAATGGGACGTCCCCAGCCACTCGCCCTGGTGGCCTCGCATCCTCCCCGGTGTCTGTCCCTGGAACCCTGCCACAGCCCTGCTGGCTGCCAGCTCCAACCCTGCAGCCTCTGGGGCTGAAGCAGAAAATGTTAATGAGGTCTCTGGAAGTCACGGATTCCAGCTTGGTATCATCCACACACTTTGTAAGTGTACTCTCTATCCATTATCTAAAGCACTGGTGAAGATATTGAACAGGACTGAACTCAGGAGCAATCGCAGCAGTACCCCCATTCAAAATGTCCTTCCAGCTTGACTATGAATCCCTGATAACTATGCTCTCGGAACGGTTTTCCAACCAGTTAAGCGCCCACCTTATACTAGCTCCATCTCGGTTGTATTTCCATAATTTGTGTATGAGAAGATCATGCGAGACAGTATCAAAACCCTTACTAAAGTCAAAGCAGACAGCATCTACTGCTTCCTCTCTATCCACAAGACCTGTTACTCTATCAAAGAAAGCAATTAGGTTGGTTTGACATGATTTATTCTTGACAAATCCATGCTGATTGTTACTGATCACCTTATTAACTTCTAGGTGTTCGCAAATTGATTGCTTAATTATTTGTTTCATTATCTTTCCAGGTATTGAGGTTAAACTGACTGGTCTGTAATTCCCCAAGGTTGTACTTATTCCCCTTTTTCTAGATTGGCTCCACATTTGCCCTTTTCCAGTCCTCTGGAATCTCTTCCATCTTCCATGAGTTTTCAAAGATAATCACTAATGGCTCAAACATCTCCTCAGTCTGCACCTTGAGTATTCTTGGATGTATTTCATCAGGCCCTAATGACCTGAAGACATCTAAGTTGTCTAAGTAATTTTTAACTTGTTCTTTCCCTATTTTAGCCTCAGATCCTACCTCATTTTCTCTGGCATTCACTGTGTTAGACATCCAAACACTACTAAACTTTCTAGTGAAAACGGAAACAAAATGAAACAAATGAACAAAGTATATGAAATGGACTAACACCAATGTACACAGTTAGGGCATTTCCTTATTAACCCCTTGACTGTAGTGGTAGTGATTTCTCTCAATGCCAGCAATGGGTCTTGTACCAAGAAATAAACACACTGAAGTCAGGTTGAGAAGTACAGGTTTCCCCTTGAATCAACCCCCTTTTTAAATATATTTTTATTTTCCAATATTCTGACCATGTTATTGCAAACGTCAGCTCTGATCCCACAGTCAGATCTGTGCAGATGCAAAGCTCTGCATGCATGAATCGAGTACCTTACTCCAGAAAATAGTTTCTAATCTGGGGGGTTATGGGGTGGGAGGGTTGTTATTATTTTTTAGTTCTACAAACCAGCACATTTTTTCTTAGGACAACAGAAAAAATAATAAATAAAATAACACACAGAAAAGATATAAAAGTGTGGTCACAAAACAGCAAAAGGTCAGAATGATAAAAGTAGCAATGTTTTTAAAAGAGAGATTAAAACTGCAACTATTCCAACTATTTACAGTTCCCAAAAAAAGAATACTAGATTATAGAGTTAGTGTTTATTGGCATCAATTTAGCAGCTGGTTTGTATCCATTACAGGTGGAAGCACTGAATAAACAAGTCTCAATGCACAATAATTGGTTCATCAGCAACACTTTTCATTGTTCATTTTATATTGTTCATTTGTTCTCTTTTTCTGCAGAAAAGGTGCAAGTAAATATAACAAAGTCTGCTAGCAATGGAAGCACTCAAATGGGATAACTACCTGATAACTGGTAAACACTGACTTGTCACCTACCACAGTCCATGGTTCCTGCTCTTTAGGCTCTAGAATTCCCGAATTAAAAATTTCTAACAATTGTTGAAGCCCTCCAGCAGCAACAAACTGTAAGTAAATTACGATAATGTAAGAAAAATCAGGTACATAATGTATTTAAAACTCCTTGTCTCAGTTACAAGATACACAATTAAAATCAGAATTAAAACACTGATAAATTATGCAGTTACTTATATTTTGAAGGACATGCGAAAATTTTGTATAAAAATATAATAAACTGAGAGGAGTGACGTTAGATAGAAATTTTATTTTTCATTAATCATTTAGGCACAGGAATTGGGATTTCCTGACAGTGTTCTAATGCAAAATGTATTATGTGCTAATAATATGAACTTGAAATCAAGAGACTCCAAGGAGTGAAACAAAATATTAAAAGCTTATACTACCTTAAAAGAACTTTAATTTTATGTCATTTTGAAAAATCTACACTACATATTACAAAATACTTAAAGTAAATCGAACCTTGCAGCTCCAGGTGTTCTTACTATTTTCTATTTGATCTTCGCTTGAATCATCTGAGTCTGGATAAAGGTCACTATAACTTCCCTGAAGATAAACAGAAAAATAAATTATTGTATCAGTGCTAGAATTTAAAGTAATACAAATTTCACCCGTAAGAATTTGGATTTTAGAAATAAAAACATTTATTTTTCTATTACATAAGAAGTTATATTACCGTAGACTCTCGCCTTATTCGTCTGTTAGGCTTGCCCAAAGCTTCAATGATTTCAAGTGCATACAAAAGTTTATGGGCACTTTTTATTCGCAGGAGATCCTTCCAATTAAATCCATCATTACCCTTGCAAAAAAATTAAGAAAATTAAATCTAATGCTGACCTGACCATAGAGGCAAAAGTAATTGCATTTTTGAAGAGACAATGGCAAGTAATTTAGTTTTCACGTATTACATGTTTTTAAATGAATATTTATTATTACAACATTCATGAAAAAAATTAAACTATATCTGGTGTAATTTACAGACTATCAATCTGAATAATATAAGTACAGTAGGAATCCCAATTAACTCAATATTATTAAAAGTTACCGCAGCACATACACAACAATGATTTTTAAAACATTTTAACTTCAGTGAGAAATGCCAATCTCCAATTCTCAATGGTGAAGTTCAACCTTTATTTAGTTAGGTGTAAGCAAAAAAGAGCTCTAAGATGTACTTTGAAGGTAAACAATATTTTTTCATATTTTAATAACTATAAAATAAATGAACAGATTTTGTTCATTTTCCAAACAAGTCACCTCTGGACTAAAACTATGCATGCAAAAATTTAGCCTAAATGAATCATTATCCAGAAAGCTGTGAGCATGTGCAAAACAGATTATAGTTTTAGCTTGCACGGTTACAAAATCTATCATAAAATCTAAACAATAATTTAAGTTATCTTTTTAAAAGATTTTTAACATGTGTACATTGGGATTATATGACAGCTTTCCCTCTCTCTGCCTTCACTAAATCTTTGGAGAACCTCTGCAGTGCCATTTAAAAATCTGTAAAGGGTGTGATGACTGCTGGTTAGCACAGCAGAGATAACCTATTCTTTCCTGCTCATCCTTCCTCCCAGTCTTTTCAACACTTATTCAATATGCTAGATTCCTGAGTTTCAAAATATGATCGTTACATTAAAAGACCATCAAAAAGGTAAACAGGAAAGCAGAATCAGACCCCACTACTTAATCCAACCTAATCAAAGAATGAAACAATCTGTCAAATTAATTTTATCCAGGGGAAAACAAACATATTGACCCCTGAAGCCAGCTTCTCTCTTTGCCCCTAACAGCTACTTACTGGCTGACACAAAGAGTTACAAGAGGATTGCTGGCAAAGTAAGGAATTTTTTTCTTTGGATGCCAAATAAGGAAATTCTTCCGTTTAGCCAAATACATATTTGCTGGCAAAAATCCCAGTAGTTTTGCCTATTACAATTCTTTTATTTAAATTCACTTTGTTCTTAGTGTTTTATTTTTTTCAGGTACATTCAATCACAGTTAAAGCGAGATCTTCCACTATTCTTATTCACAACTTCCTCAGTCAGCTACAATTAGAGGGGACCTTCACATACGTGACTTTTTACTGCCCATTAATGAATACTGAAATGATGACTCAACATTTTATTTTCATTAGCAATCATCTCTGAAACCTCAGAAAACATGTCACTATACACTCAACAGTGTACTTACATGTATAGTTGGTTCATATTGGAAAGTTGCTTAAAATTCACACATTTGCGCTTTTTACATGAAAAATGCTCAAAAGTACTTCAGAATTCAAGATACTTATTCAAGATAATTATCCCAATAACATTTACTCACAAAAAGGTACAACTAAAATTGAATCATATGTTACCCAACATCCTCCTGGTTATAGCAATATATTAAATTCTAAATTCTTCCCTATTCAAAATTATTACCAAAAAATACATACCTCAATTAATGCAACTTTTAAATTTAACCAAATCTAAGCACACCCAGAACAATGGGTTGTTGCTATTGTATTTTATAATTATGCAAAGCTGGAGTGAGGGATTTAAAACAAAGCATCTGGAAGGCAAATAATAACATAAGATTCAGTTTTAAAGCCACATAAAATTTGGGTGCTAGGGTTCAAGAATATTGCTTTAGGATCAAGTATATCTAAGGTTATTTATTTCTAAAATGAAACCCACAGAATTCTTGAAAAAAATAAATAAATTGCTTCCACTTGCTTTGTACAACTGAAGATGTAAGAGACTTAATTTTAACATGAACCAGTAAAGTCACCAGAGATAACATTCAGTAATCATTTTACTTATTTAATTCTTGTTTACAAAAATAAAACCCATTACCTTTAAAAACATAAATCAGGAAACTAAATTAGAAAAGCTACTTTTTTTTTTTATTTCAACAAAAAAGAGAAAAATAGGTGAAAATGGTCTCCTCTTTTTTTTTTTTTTTAAATTTTTTCACTATACCCAATACAAAGCCAGAGATCTGTCTCTATGGCCTGTCCTGATGTATTATTATTGAAACTATTCTGTCTTTCATTCAAGACAATGTCCCCTCTGCAAAAATCAGTTATTTTTTACTTAACTCTGTTTGATGAAACAGCATTCAATTTTGGGTAAATTGTAAAAATTCCACTGTAAAAAGGTCTACCCGAATTGCAGATTGTATACACTTAAAACAAACACTGTTCGCTGACCTGTTCATCTGAAATATTTTGGAATGCCTGTAACATGTTAGGACATGTAGGTAGAAGCATTAACAGTTCCCAGACACGCCTGGACAGGTTTTCTGCATGAAGGTGGAGTTCTTCACATCTTGCACTCTAACACACACAAAAAAATCTATTAATAGTTTCTTAAGAAAAGCAACCTCATTGCCATTTTAGGGTTTGAAGTTTATTTATATATTAAACAAAAGCAATTCATTCTCAAATTAAAGCGTACTAAATACATCTATAAATACAGCAAGATAGTTTAGGTCTCACTGAAACAGAAGGAAATTATGTTACTTTATGCACTACAGTATAAAGACATGCACAAAGATTCAGTGTAAATAAATCCTAGATCTAAATGCACAACTACCGATTCCAATAAATTCCCTATGTGCATCACATTGGTTTATATGGAGTTATACGAGAGATGAATATGAGTCACTGAGTTTTACAATATATCTTTAAAAGTATGTTTTCAAGCCAAATCCCCTTACTAACCACTATACATTGTTTTCAATAGTACATACCCATTCCAGAGCAACACATTTTTTAGAATCAGAGGGGTAGCCGTGTTAGTCTGGATCTGCAAAAGCGACAAAGAGTCCTGTGGCACCT
>ML677359.1:13667369-13698257 GCA_007922305.1 Dermatemys mawii | reverse complement strand
ATATGATAACATTAAATATACAGACAGAAATATTAAATGTATCTGATGTTTGGATACCATGGTGAAGGGCCATCAGAAGCAGACAGATTGGACAGAAATTAAACTAGACATATTCAGTCATCCTAATTAAAGATCACTAAATTACCTCACTATCTTCCATAGCCATTTCCCCAGAAGGAGGTTTAAAAGATGCAAGCATCTCTAACAAATCAAAAAGGGTGGTAAGATGAGGTTCTTGCAAAAGTAAAAGCATTGGAATGTTGTCCTTCTGAGGAGGAGGTAGGCAAGATGCTGGAAGCTGAACACCTTCACCTTTACGCTCCCTGCGAGGTGCACCCAAGGATACAAACACCATCTAGGAACAAGGGGGGAGGAGGAGATAAAAAGAGACTATTTTAACAACACAGCTACAATGACCATTTTTTAAACCAGAGACAACTTATAAATAAGAATAGAATTAAGAACATAGCTTTGGAAGATACACTAGTATCCTCACTGTCGATCATTTATCTAACTATGTCTCAACAGAATGTCACAACTCAAAAATGACATACATTGGGCAGCACAGGAGATTTACTTTGATTTTGCCCGACATACTAAGTATGAGAGGTGGCAGCAGCAGAGTGATTAATTAAGAAGTAATTAATTCAAATGTGTGCTAAATTTAGGTGGTCATATCCTCTAAAGTTGCCTTTTTCTCTGGCAGGGAGGAGTGACAAAGGGGGGGATTGTGCAAGGCTGGGTCCTCCAATCTACACTGGTTGTAAGGTTACTCCTCCTTCCTGCAAAGTAGACATGTCCTATCTTTCTTAGGCACTGGGGTTAGATTCACACTCTAAGGAAGCTTGCCCATGTCTTGGGCAGTAGGCTGACCTGAGCTGCAAGCCTTGATAGGCTTTACAATAAACAAAGATGTGATAGAGATTCTAGACTTTTATGAGTTGGTTTACAGGTTGCTTTGGATTTGAGCATCAAAAGGGAGAAAGGAGGCTCTTCACAGCTTCATTGGCTGTTGCCATCCCTCTTTTCCTTGCTCTCATGACAAAATGCTTTGAGAGACTACCCTATTCATAAAATCAAACAGTTGCGACCATTTGGCCAAAATCTTAGGTGTTTGATGTTGTTTTCACCAGCCCCTGCTTTTCTCTACAAAAGATAAATAGTTCAAAATTGTACTTTGATCCTTTAGCACATACTACTTTAAATCTACTAATACACCCAGAATGTGGCTTTTTAAACCAGGACTACTCTTTACAACAATAAGGCAATAGAGCAGCAGAATGTAAATGTATGTTAATAGGAACTAACTATAATTTTATTTTGGGTGTAAAGGGGATGTATGCTATACAGCAGAAAACAATATAATGGTTTTAGAAAACAGTCAGATGTTGCCAAAGAGAATTTTACATTTTACCAACTAATCTACTTACTGGCTATCACATGACAAAAGCAGCATGCCAAATAATCTTTTTATATCTGTCTTATCTTTACACTGATAATACCTGCATATCCTTAAAGCCCAATTCATGAAGTGTTTTTTCATCATAATCAGTTGTTAGTTCGTGCCCAGATGAAATCATTCTCACAGGTCCCATGAGACCACCTACGATAAAGCACAACATAGCAAATTTATGGTATCTCATTGGTTATTTAAAAAGCATAATTTTTAAAAGTAAAATGAATATTAACATTGATACTGTTTACAAAATGTTTACAAAAAAACTACTTTCTGGTAACCTCTAAGGACCTGACCCAAAGGCCCCTGAAGTCAATGGGACTCTTTCCACTGACTTCATTGATCTCTGAATCAGATCCTTAATTACTTCCTTAGAAGTATGATTCAATTATATATTGTAATACAAAAGCCATGGGGAAAAATCTGTCTTGTAGGGAAGGAAGAGAGATAATGGATAAATTCACCTTAAAAGAACTATCATTAAGTTCTTCCAGAGCTGGAAAATTATTCTATAAGCATTTACATTAAATACTGACAATTTTACTAAATGTGAATGCCATAGGAATTTTCTTCTAATTGCCCCTAGTTTGTGTACCATTAAGTCTCTATAAAGAACTAAAATCTTCTAAATCCGGGTAGGCAACCTATGATACGTGTGCTGAAGGCGGCACGTGAGCTGATTTTCAATGGCACTCACACTGCCCAGGTCCTGGCCACTGGTCTGGGGGCTCTGCATTTTAATTTAATTTTAAATGAAGCTTCTTAAACATTTTAAAAACCTTATTTACTTTATATATAACAATAGCTTAGTTATATATTATAGATTTATAGAAAGAGACCTTCTAAAAATGTTAAAATGTATTACTGGCATGTGAAACCTTAAATTAGAGTGAATACATGAAGACTCAGCACACCACTTCTAAAAGATTGCCAACCCCTGTTCTAAATGAAGGATCCAAAAAGGTTCACATTGTCTGCTGTTAAGATTGGAAAGAACACAGGTGGCAGAAAGAACCATCACTCCTCTTTTGTAGCCTTGCTTTGGTACACATGGGAACACAGAATGGAAGAATAAGAGGGGCACACGAGTGCTCTAGCAAATGCTGCTATAGGAAAAAGGTTTCACTTTTTAAGTTGCATTGGTCAGTGCAGCCCCCAACTGGGAACATAGTGAGGTCACCTGAAGGAAAATCAGCAAGCAGTGTAACCAAGCTTAGAGCCTATCAACCTCCAACTTTCCACAATGAATAGTTTGTCTCACTCTGTTATATGCTGCTTAACACATATTTTGTTCATAATTTCTTCTTCAACCTCTCTAGTAAAATGTACTTCTAATTAAGATAATGTCAATTGGAGGTGACATCTGTTAAGACATATAGTCCTTGTTTGTGAACATCAGAAAGAATCTGACTTCTGACCTTATAGCAGGCAGAAGGTGGAGTGGTTAAAATATTCCTATTTAATGAAAAAATAGTATCATCAGCAAGTCCATATCCTGTCCTCAAGTAAGCATTTGTGTAACATGTACAATTGTTAATATTATTAATATTTATTGGTTGGAGCCTCAGTGATGGACCAGGACCCCATTGTGCTAGGTGCTGTACAAACACAAAACAAACAAACAGCCTTGCCACAAAATTGCTCAGGGTCTAAGTACAAAACAAAAGATACCAGATGGATACAGACTGGGGCTGTAAGGAAACAATTAGACAATACTGGTCTGCATAGTAGGCTACGGTCTCAGCACACCAGCAACCTAACCAATTTCAAGATTTTGTAGGCATCCTGTAGGTAAAGGAGAGCTTCACAGAGAGGTTTGAAGGAGAATAACGAGGAAGATCAGAATAAACAAATGATCAGTTTGGCAATAGGATATTCAATAGTAAATTAACTATTTTCACATAGCTGCAAAAAGACTGAAAGATGCAGTAAAGGAACTCATACACATACATATAACGCAATCCTCGGGAGCCAAAAAATCGTACCGCAGTATAGGTGAAACCGCGTTATATTGAGGTAGAGGAGTGCACAGCCACGCACCCCAGAGTGCTCCTTTACGCATTATATCAGAATTCGCCTTATATCGGACCGCGTGATATTGGTGTAGAGGTGTATTTGAATAGCAGCTAAATAAATATTTGTGAGCTCAACATACATTCTGAGTCCTAATTATTTACCTATACAGAGCCATGAATATGCATAGCACTTCACAAAAGGTAAGATGGACTCCACCCAGAGAAGTTTACTAACTAAATAAGGCATAATAAAATGAATAAAAACAATAATGGCAATGGGGAAAGGAGAAGATAATGGTGGAAGGAAGGGAAGAATGAAAAGTTACAAGAAATAAAAAATCATGTGACTTAAAAAACCATGTGTAAGTAAGTAGTGCATATCCCTTGTTACTTCTGAATTCTCTCCCTCTACTTTAAAAGAAACGGTAACACTTGCAAAGCACTGTTTAATAATGAAGTGTGACAGGCTGATACTAGTTATGAAATAAATGGAGCAAATGGAATAAAACCAACAGTTATATTTGCTATTTTTCCCAGGCACGTTAATCTACTGTCAAATAAATGTCATCTTTCAACCTTTATTGATGATCAATGAGCCAAGCACAAGCTATGGCTAAGAGTATCGTATAACTTACCAGGGAAATCTCCTTTCCGGCTGCTTTGGCCAAACTCCTGAAGCTGAGCTTGCTGGTTTATCTGTTCTTTCTGCAAATTTTCATACCAATGGGTAACCTCAGCCCTTAGATCTGCCACTTGATCACTAGGATACATTTCTATAGTCATCTGAAACATAATGTAACATAACACATTTTTTCATAATGAGCAATGAATGTTATGAAACATAATGATCTAGGAATAAAATCCATTTGGAAAACCAAAGTTCTTTTAACTACCTTGTCAGGGAGTCCAGCTGGCTGACATACAATTCTTAGTGGTAATGACTGTTTATCACTAAGTGCCTTTAAGTGACTGCTGATACCAGTGCCTTCAATCTGCCACTGTCTCAGATGATATGCAAACCTTAAGAAGCATATAAAAATCACACATAAAAACACTAAATATTTTTGTTAACATCTGTTTAACTCAAAAGCCTGACAAACAGTAGGAAGACAAGAAGGCTGAGAAAGCTCCCAACTCCACTTCTCTGGTCCTGCAGAGATTACAACACAAAAAGAGAAGACAAGACTTTGGATTCCTGATATTGCTTAAGTTAAAAAAAAACAAAAAAAAAAAACACTTTTCACTTTTTTTTATACATTATGAATAGGGCCCTATCAAATTCACAGATGTGAAAAATGTGTCACGGACCATGAAATCTGGTCTCTCCCTGTGTACTTTTACCTTATACTAAACACATTTCATGGGAGAGATCAGCATTTCCAAAACTGGGGGTCCTGACCCAAAAAGGGGAAGAGGGAGAGTCGCAAGCTTCTTGTGGGGGTAGGGTCACAGTATTGACACCCTTACTTCTGTGCTGTCTTCAGAGCTGGGTGGCCGGACAGTGGCGATTGCTAGCCAGGCACCCAGCTCTGAAGGCAGCACTGCCACCAGCAGCACCATGGCATGGTATGGTATTGCCACCCTTTTGCGCTGCTGCCTTCAGAGCTGGGGCCTTTGCCCAGAAACTACCACTCTTCAGCCTCCCAGCTCTGAAGGTAGCAGTGCAGAATCCAGGGTGGCAATACCATACCATGCCATCCTTAATTCTGTGCTGCTGCAGGCAGCGGCGCTGCCTTCAGAGCAGGGCTCTCAGCTCGCAGTCACCACTCTCTGGCAGCCCAGTTCTGAAGGCAGCGCTACCAGCAGAAGCAGTGCAGAAGTAAGGGTGGCAATACTGCAACCCTCCTACAATAACTTTATGACTCCTCCACAACTGTCTTTTGGGTCAGGACCCCTAGAGTTACAACATCGTGAATTTTCAAATTTAAATATCTGAAATCCTGAAATTTTAGATTTTTAAAACTCTATGACATGAAATTGACCAAAACAGATTATGAATTTGACAGGGCCCTAATCATGAAACAGCAACAGAGAGCAACCATCTTTTTTTTTCCTTGTCAAAAACCTTTAACAGACTATGCCTCACACAAAGTATTTGCAAAGTATGTATTATCCCCATTTTACACAGAGGAAACCGAATAAATAATTTGCATCTCTGTTTTTTGTTATTTCACTCAACTCTAATTTCGATTCGGTACAAATAATAGGAAAATAAATTACAATAAATCCCAACTCAAAATATATTGAAGAAATTGTTTACCTTCTCCTAAAAGCTTCAAGGTGTGTCTTTAGCATTAAAAGTCCTCTTTCAATTATGGTGAGACTTGAGTGAGAGTCTTGCTCAAGATTACTGGAAGCTATCATAAGGCTCTCCATACACTTGCTAATAAATTCTTGTTCTTTTTCCAGACCTGTTTTACCTGCAAGACAGATATTTAAGTAACTGCAAGTTTTAGTACTCAATATTAAAACAAGACAAACTAATATTCCTGAAAATATTTTTTTAACAAAAAGATGACTAAAAGTTCATTTTGTACAATATCCTTAGATTTTAGTACACCTGTGTAAATAAAACTGAGAACTCTTACCATTAATGTAATAAGAATTGATATACTGGATAGCTGCTCGACTGACATCACCAGACTGTGCTCTTAAAGCAATGCCCCAGAATTGGTCCATACCACACAACTGTTAAGACAAATGAAAAATTTGTCACATGATTATTTTCCTACTGGGAACCGTCTCTCTCCCAGTCTGAGACATTTACACTGTGTCTTTTCCTGTTAGTACTAGAGATACTCCCACAGAATGCTAGGACTTGGCCAAGCCTGGGACATGAGCATCTGAAGTACTATGAGTAAACTCTATATAGGAAAGATAGGTCTTATTGGTTTGGAAAGAAATGCTGCCCTAAGAAACCTTGATCACATTGTGCTATCTACCCAAAAACTTAAGCTCATTCAAGTGATAGTATTATTCAGCAGTGAGACTACCAGAAATGATGGTAGAAGATCTTAAAGCCAAGCCTAAGTCATCCTGAAATAAATCCATGGAAGCTGGAATGCCCGATTCCTTGCAGTTAATCTTTGTATCTTGGCACCCATCAGAAAACTTTGTGTAAACTTCTGAGTAAGCAAAAATGACGCAAGACCTGAAAAAAGCTCAGAGAGGAATATCCCATGTTGTTTATAGGTCTTTCTGCTCAGTAGTCAAACTGTTAGGCCCAGTTACTCTGAAGTGGGATGCAGAAGCAAACCCTGGGATGGGAGATCCTGGCTTGCTGAGGAGATGGAGTAAAGATCTCTATGAAAGCTACATTAGGTTTGAGTATCACGGCATATTTGGCCACTTTCACCTGACCCCCTTTTTAATCTTCTGGATCCCTTTTTCTAGTAGTGGAAAGGGGGGAAGAAGGTAAGGGGGAAACACACAGAAAACAATTCAGCTGTTTGTGAGCCATTATAAGACAGTTAACACTAACAGAAAGCTACATACACTATAATACAAGAATTAACGAGCTCCTACGAACAAGAAAGCAACTGCGCTAGCTGAAGCAGCAACAGTTCCAGCATTATGACCGGTGGCAAGCAGGAACTGAGTGTGGGGGGAGTTGGCAGCGCCTTATATACTGTGGTATATACTCACCACTCAAGGGTGTGCCGGGTCCCCTATAGATACTGCTGAGGGAAAAAACTTCCGGCATGGGTACATGTGGTGAGCGCACACACCTAAGTTCAATGGACATGAGCAAGCACTCCAAAAAATGGTTCCTAGTGACCTTTAGACTTCTTAGCTGATAAAGAACTACCACGCCTTTTTGTTTTCACTACATGTGAACAGATCCATTTGGAGGGCTCCCTAGATATCAGCTGCAACAATTCTTGCTTAAGGACCACTCTCAGTTATGAATCAGAGGGGTAGCCGTGTTAGTCTGGAATTGCAGAAGTGACAGAGTCCTGTGGCACCTTAAAGACTAACTAAAGCATTAGAGCATAAGCTTTCGTGGGCTAATACCCACTTCGTTGGATGCACCAATGAAGTGGGTATTAGCCCATGAAAGCTTATGCTCTAATACTTTAGTTAGTCTTTAAGGTGCCACAGGACTCTTTGTCACTCTCAGTTATGTATCTAACAGCAGCTTTTTAGTCTGCATTTTTGTACACTGTATATTATGTTGATCAGACAGATAGAGGCTATACGATCTTGTGCCCACTTGCTGATTTATGTATGCCACAGTCATTGTGTCATGTGATTGAACCAAGATGTTCTCCTTTCTCAAGTGATCCTGGAAAGCCTGAAAAATTATCACGACCAAGTCTGACCTGTGGGAAGTTGATGTTCTGGAGCCTTTCTGACAACATTTCCTGTATATCATGGCAGCTCAAGTAAGCTCACCCTACTGCAAGGTTACCACATCTGAGGTCAGGACTTTGGAGTACAGATTGTGAATACAGGATGCTACCATTCCATGGTTCTTCTGTTTTCATGAACTGAGGGATATAATTACTCTAGACAGAATCTTTAATTTGCCCTGCATTTCTTTTTGGGAATGGTTCCAGACTTTTAAGAGCAATCCCTGAACCTCTCTCATGAACTGTCTTGCCCATGGAGTAATCTTTATGCAAGAGACCTGAAGATCTAGTTATTACAGGCAAAACAAATGAATGATATTCTAATGCAGGACACCTGATCAGGATCTTCCTGAAACTTTGCTCTGACAGACAAACTGACTCTTCCTGTGTCTATTTCGAAGCTAAGTTGTACAGCTCTCTAAGAATGGAACAAGGACCTCTTCTTTCATGTATTATAAACCCAAAAGGCACAGAGGAGTTGCAGAGTTTTTTGCCATGACCCCTTCTGAATCAACATTAGGGAGTATGAGGAGGGAGTAAGTAGAATTTAATGACTTGCTAACTGAGCCTTTCCCCATATTGTAAGTCTCCTATTCCTTTACACTGACTTGTTCAAAGGAGGAGTGAAGGTAGATGAAAAATTCTGTCTTGGGTTTGGATGGGAGTTATTTACCCTTGGATTTCGTTGCTTTTTTTTTTTTCCTGATGAAATCTTGACAGTGGTCACCACCTTTCTCACCATTGTCTTAAATGCATATGGAGGAAAGAATTTCTACTAATCTCTGATGTGGCGTTACCGTTGCCTGAAGCTGACAATTCTCTTTTGCAGGGAAACAGACAGAATCTAATGGAATAAGATGAATATATGAAAGGCTTCTTGGCATTTTTTGTTTTTTCTGGTGTTTAGAGACTTTTTGCTCATTTTGCCTCTTAGAGGATTTTCCCTCGCATCTGAGGATCTGTTCTAATTGGTGCTCCCATTCGAGAGATAACGCATAGGGATGGCTTTGAGTCCCAGTTTTCCCCGCATTGTCCAATGTATAACTGGAGAGGAAATGCAGGAGATTATCCCCTACAGGAAACCAGATCCTTCTCCTGGTAAAAAAAGAATAGTCACAACAAATGTCAAAGGGATTCTACTAACCAGCTAAGAACATGAGAGCGGAGGCCGATACTTTTCACCATTTCACCTTCAAGGTAGACTGGGCGGATGGAGAAAGGTGAAAGAATTTTATACTTATTCTCTGATCATTGAGGAAGGACCTCGCTGCTGGATCCCAAGAACTGACCCACCATTGCAAAGGTATATCTGGAAGTGCCTTGGGTGGTATGTGAAGACAAAAAGTCCCAGTGTGCTGTCCTTTATGACCTTTCTGCTGACAAGAGTCTTTAAGCTGGAAGAAACTATGGCCTTTCACCTGGGTTTTTTGGCCTACTATACTGAGGAGACAGAAAAAAATTGAAGAAATGAGGTCATCAGGTGGTCTTCAAAATTATTTTGAAGATATAATCTTCAAAATAATTTCATCAGCTAGGTGAAGGATAAAGGGAGGGAGAATACATCTAATTTCTGCCCCAAAATTTAGTTTTAAAAGTAAACAGGGTAATGAAATAAGCAGGAATGATGGGTCAACTCTGTATGCATGCCCCGGGGCAGATAATCTGGCATGAGGCTGGAAGTGAAGTGATGAAGTCTCAGAGCCCCCTGGAAAAGTATTAACTGGTTTCAGTATGATTCAAAGGGAGATGCAGCCCAAATCTCTCAGACTTGGGGGGAAAGGTCATGATCCACAAACATAACCATCCTGTAAGCCTTACTGCTAAAGCTACACTTTAAACACTAGCATAATTTAATTATAGATGAGTACTTAGATATCCAGTATTTCTATCAAACATAGGAGGCCCATAGCAATGTTAGATTTGGTTGGCAATCTCAACAGAAACTGAAGTCAAAACAAAAAAGCTAAGCTGCTGAGCTGAATGATTCAGAGGACACTTCTACACAGTACTTTTCACCCCTCAGTTTCTTTGTAAACTCAAAACTTTTGTCATTCTTAATTTGTATTTATATATTGTGGTGCCATAAATATGTCTATAGAACAGGCTTCAGATGTGCAAAGAGCTTTTAACAGGAAGAAAGTAAACGGTGAATGAATGGAATAAAAAAATAAGTAGAGATATGAAATATTGAATAAAGATAGTAAACTCAAACTGAAAGTGTCTTTTCACTCTAATCAATACTTCAGGGAAATAAAGGCCACCAAAATCTGCAGTATTAGAATTTATAAAAAAATTTAAGGCATACCCAGATATCCATCAACAAATTCTGGGTCAAGATTTTTCAATTTAACGTACTGCTGACAAATTCACACTGTATTTTAAACAAAGATTTAATTTTATAACAACTAATTAAAGGCTATTTTTCAAAGCAGTTGATAATATACTCTCCTTTCAATTAACTGAATGCAATTACGTACTGAGCATTTTATTTAAAGGATGGAGGGACAGGCCTCAAAAGTATGTCCAAAAATTGTTTTAGATTTACACTTACATATAAATGAAAGAAATATATGTACCAAATTCTTCAGTCATGTAAATTTAGTTTGCTAAAAAAGTATATGATGAATCTTAGCTACAATATATGAAAAATAAAAATCATTTACTTAAGCCATAATACAAACTGTGTGATATAATAAATATTACTACTTAATATAAAATTTATATCAACTAATTATTAGAACATCTTTACTCAGGTTTAACAGTGGTGTAATAGATATACAGAATGCTTACTAACATCTGGGGTGGTACATTATTTTTTGTCAAGGTTCAAAATTCTTGGTCAAGGTACAGTCAAGGTACAGGTACAGTCAAGATCCAGACACCTACTCAACTCCTTTCCATAGCTGTTAGCCCCTTGCTGGGGCTGGGGAGTGGGTATGGCTCCACACAGCTCCAGCCCTGGCTCGGCTCCAGCCTCTATGGTCCACTGAACGTGTCTGCAGTCCAGATTTGGCCCTCGGTCCGCCTATTGATTACCTCTGCCCTACAGTAACTGTGGTTCTTTGAGATGTTATCATCATGTTGGATCCCACGGTACATGTGCATGCGCCTGATGTCCACAAGCTCAGAGTCTTTGGAATACCAATTGCCATGGGAGTTGTGCATGTGCTTTGTGCTTCTCACACTACTGGCTTTCCCCACAGCAATTATGTGGCCATCCGTAAGCAGGATAAGATCGTCACATGAAGAGCAGGGTTTGAATCCAGATATCTTAGGGTCTATCTAAACTGCACTGTAAACCTGGACTCAGACTCAAGCTTCAGCCCAAACCCCCTTTCCAAGTACACAGAAATCTCTCAGTCCTGGGCTCAAGCCTAGGGCCCTAAGACCCTGCAGGGTTCAAGCCCGAGTCAAGCTGGGAACCAGGGTTCGAGCCCTATTGTTTTGCACTGTTGATGTAGTCCCCTCCCACCAACTTGGGTCCTGGAAATCCACCAAAAATATTCCACAATCCCATGGGTCAATTTCCTTTGTCCTCTCTATCCCAAGAATTTCCACTTCACTTCAGGGAAATGGAAGCAGATGACGAATACCAGCAAATAGCAAAGAGGCTAGCAGTGTTGCAAATTTCTCATCTGGTGATCAGCGCAGGGAGCAGATTAAGCAGCTCAAGATTGAGTAAAGGAAAACCAGGGACCAGAACCACACCTCAGGTAACTTACCAACATCATGTCCATTTTATGATGAGTTTGACTAGATGCTGAGCATTGTGCTAAAGACAGAGCCCATGGTGGTGCACGATGACCTGGTCAGCCAGGATGGTGACCTGTTGGCCACAGAATCCAGCATGGGGACTGACAGGAGCGAGTGGCAGGCATCAGTCGAGAACAGTGAAGTGACTCTGTTGCTGAAACCAGTCCAAGAAAAGGCTTTGGAGCAAGAGCAGCAACAGAACATTCTGGGGCCACACTCAGAGGAGCTGTTTGATACCCCCCAAAGAACAGCCCACTGAGAAGCCTGCAGCAGATATAGAAGGGACAGAAACCACCCCTGAGTGCAGTAAGTTTCTGGCTCCATTTTAATGTTTATTAATACAGCAATGGGAAGGATTTCCATTCTACGAACCAATGCAAAAAGTATTAGAAGCGCCAGCTAGCAGCTCGTATCCACTAACAGAGGATTCTATGCTACCAACAGTTATCCCTCCTCTTTCCCCCCCCCGTGGCCGGGGCGGGCCCCCCCCTCCACCCCCGGAGTTCAAAATGGCAACCAGGAAATGCAAACAATAAAGATGCATTGAAAGTGAATTTTTATTTAAGAAGGTACAGGTTTTTGCTAGGGCATGCCTGTTTCTTAAAAACAACCTTACATTGCCATGTTTGTAAGTACACCACTCTATAACCACTCAACGGTGTTATGAGCCACCTGGAACCAGCGAACTGCAGATGGGGGAGGTGGAAATGTTTTCCGTTTACATTTCCAGTCCATTTCAGTTAAAGGTAGTCCATGCCGTCCACAGGTGGCAAAATTGTTTATGCCAAATTCAACTGGGGTTTGAAATTTTGCACAGAAATGTGGCAGGGGAGGGAGGGAGAGAGCAGGGAGGAAGAGAAGATAGTCCCAGGTGCTGATAGCTGCAAACGTTTCCTGAAGCAGGAACTGCAGATTAGGAACAGGAGTATTTTCTAAGGCCATCCCGGTTGTTGACCAGCCCACTCCACTCAGAGATGTGCCATTCAGTCATTATACATTTGAATACTTCAGCTATATACACTGGAGGTTTCCCACATCTCCCCCTCTGCCAATTAGGCACCACAAGAACTATTATGTCCTCCAAAATGCAGAAAGCCTGAAATAACAGAAAAAAATATTGTAGCATGGCTGCTGATGGCACACATCCCAAACCCATGAAGTTCTTTGATTTTCAGAAAACAAAAAACAACTTTGAATTTTTAACTTACCAGTGTCTCTGCACTTCTTTCGCTCAGATGAACAGGCTTTGTCCAGGGAGCTTCTGTGGTATGAAGCATCCCTCTCATAATATACTGAAGTTCAGTTTTGAAAAGTAACTTTTCTGTGCTTCTGCACTGATGTATTTGACACAACAGCCTTCTAGGTCTTGTCCTGTTCCAAGCCCCATGACCTCTACTGGCAGCAGTATCTCCACAGCTTGCCCACATGCAGTAGAAGTATGGACCAATGAACCTTCATGGACCATTCCAAGAAGAAGCATTTCCATGATGAATATATGGCTGCAGCTCTGTAGAGGGCCAACAAGCAGGGCCAGTACCAAAGAGATAGTGAGACATGGCTAGAAGAAAGGCATGCTGAGAGGCAAAAGGAAAGGTTCAGGCTGGAGGCACAGCTTGAGGACAGGGTTTCAGCATGGGAGCAGGAACTTAGCCGCCATTCCTATTCAAGGAACTGAGAAGCAAGGGAGGATGGCAGAGCTCAGCAGAAAGAAATGTTTGAATGACTCATATCACTAATGGCTGCAAGAGAACTGGCTCCTGCTGAATCACCCACACCACAGCCTAAGTCAACTGTTCAGTATCCTGTGAGGCAGTCCAGAAGCATCTTGGAAAACTCTGTGGCTGGTTGGCCCATGCAATCAGGACAACAAGAGCAGCTTGGCAGAGCAACTTTGCCCCATGTAGCCCTCCATATTTATGCCATTTCCTTTAGATGTCTCCACCCCTCTCCCTTGGCAGCAAGAGCACAGCAAATGGGGAAGAAAGGGAAAGGAAAACAGAGGTCATGCAACAGTAGGGGGTTTCTGTCTTGTACATGGTTCCACTGTTTGCTCTTGTTCATGCACTTTGTTGGTGGTTTTGGTTTGGGGGGATTTTTTTGAAGTTTCTGTTGTTACTGGTGTTTTGGAATGGTAATGGCAGATGTCCTGCCAGGCAATGGGCTACTGTTGTACTTTTTTAATACATGTTTAAAAATAAAACTTTTTATTTTAGCAAGGAAGTGTATAATGTTATCACTACATCACATCATTCAATGTGTATTTAAAATAATAAAGGGAAACATACGATCAAGGACCATTAGGAATTAATATGCAAACACTATTCCTCAATACATTTGCCTACATTAATCCATTCTTCAGTCACTTCCTTACATGATTCCAAACTGGGAACTAATGCTGGTCCCCCACCCCCCCAACACACACACACACGCACACACACGCACGCGCACACACGCACGCGCACTACATTTTATAAGTGGTTATGTCACTCTTAAGTTGATTGTCATGCAGTCAACCTCCACCCCTTCCCCAAGCACTGTAACTTCCCACAACCTATGAGTCCCATACCCCCGCCACAAAAGCACATTCATAAAGTTACCATTCTATACTCACTGAGAGTGTAATTAACTTCTTTTGCCAGGGTCTCTGAAATCAGAGTACAGTTTCATTTACTAAGGCAGAAGGGGGTACTCAGGATACCCCAGAAAACCATGGGTACATGAACTCCCTTTATGACGCCATCATTTGGCGGGAATAGTGTCCCAATCTGTCCACAAACATAGACATATGATTTTTACCAATGGCCCCGGCGCAGTTTGGAAACCTCATTCTCTTGAAGCCAATAGTTACTTCAGCTGCTGCAGGATAAACCTCTGCCACCATTTGACCCACAGTCAACTTTCCAACATCAAACCGGTTGGCAATGGACCTGTAGCGGTCTGGAGAGGCCAAGTTCCACAGGGTTATAGCAACCTACTAAGCAGGAAAGTCACCTTCATGTGGTCTTTACAGTGGAGGGGTAAGCTTTACAGTGGTTGGGGTAAGCTGCTCACAAAGCTCCAGAAATGTAACCTTCTCCATGTGAAAGTTCTGGATCCACTACTGGTCATTTCAGCTCTGCAAGATGATGTGGTCTCACCAGTCTGTGCTTGTGACCCTGATCCAGAAGCACTGGTTTATGTAGCAGGCATCAGTGGCTGTAGGAAGTATCACAAGCAGCATCAGCCAGTTTAGGTCTGCCATGTCTCTTTCTCTCCTCCGCCTCTTCCTTGTGCTTCATCATAGCCTCAGACAGGTGCCTTTGGTGGGGTCACAAGATGCAATCAAAACGTCCACCAACATCAGATGGAAGCTCTGCCTGTTTCCTGTCTGCCTCAAAGCTCAAGCAGAAGTTCTTCAAAAGACATCTCCCTCCATGTTGCTGGGAGTGTACAGACCAAAATGACTGAATAGCCTGCCAACACATCCTAGCATGCAACCTTCCTGACAGTCACGTTTTCCTATAGAGCACCATCGTCAAAGGGCCAGACAGATCACATTTCGGAAGGACACTAGGGAGTCTGGGATATGGTTGGTTTGACTTGGGCCTTCATGCTGCAGTGTAGACTCCAGAACCTCAGGTTCAAGCTCAGGTTAGAAAATTCTTAACATAGGGTTAACAATCTGTGAAGATGCTCAAGCCCTGGGTTCACTAACCATGGTTAGCTGACTCGAGTCCCAATAACCATGGACTTTCATTGCAATGTAGACATACCATTAGAGTCCGTCATGCACATGGCGGTTATTATGACACACCTGACCCCACTGTACAGGGACTTATTAAACCAGGTCATGGTTTTGGGGGGGTTTTGTTTTATAAATCTGATTTGATTGTAGATTTTCGAAGAAAGGAAAACAAATTCTTCACAAGTTGTTTTTGAAAACAAAGATTAACGAACACTAAAGACGGTAGCAGAATAAACACCACGGAGCTCTCTCACTGCCAGGAGCAGCAAAAGGGAACTAACAGACAGTCATGGCCACTCTGCCTTTTATGCTTTCGCATGTGAGCGTGAGGCAGCATGTGCAGGCCCCACGGACACTGCTATTAAGAAGACCCCAATCTCACACACTTGAGGCACATGTGTACTACAGAAGGATCCAAATGGACACATTCAGAGAATTAAATATTATTAAATATAGAAAATTATGTTTCCAATACTGAATATATAGGTCATAAATTAGTTGGGCTTCAGCAATGGAAGTGAAATATTGATATAATTTATATAATAATAAATATTTGCACCTTTCTTGTTTTATTTAACTAATTCATGAACTAGTTCTAGAACGTTGTTATTTACTACATCAGCAGCACAAAACACAACTTTCACTATGCAAAATTCAGCCTGGATACTTTACAAGAACAATACCACTTTTGTTCTTACTATGTGCAACACTGTACATATAAAACAATGTAAAGTACAGTAACTGAAAGTGAAATACTACCAATGATTAAAAATGTGTTTCATAAGTAAACTCAACTATTTCTCTTCCCTTTTTTTTTTTTTTTTTTTTTTTTTTTTTAAACAGTTTCCAACATGTTTAGTAGCTTTTAGTGTTTTGGACAAGTGTTTCATGTAAACATTTTGGGCCAGATTCTGACAGACTCTTACATATGTGCAGAGAAAGTCTGAGGGAGAGACAAGAGTACACAAAAGACCTCCTCGCTCTCTTTGCACCCCACACATAAGCCTTGTCATGAATCATATTTCCTGACTTCGTAGTGGAGCAACTGGTCTCTGCTAGTGTTCTGGTGGGCAACCACCACCCCAAAACAAAAACGGTCCTGTTCTCCTTCTGCACTAGTCTGCAAGGCAAGACCAGTATGCAAGGGCTAGCATGCTACATACGGTGAAAAGGTGTAGTAGCAGGCATGGAGGAATTCTACCTGCTGCTGCAATTATACAACTATAGACTTTATCATTCCTGTCTGGCAGTTTAATGTTGGAATGGTATGGAGCTGTCACATCCCAGGAGATCTCCAGGAGAAATTTTGTTTCCAGCAGGCTTATTTCCATTGGGATCACCCCATCCAGTAGATAGTTTTATACCATCCCAACACAGAAATGTGTCTAACAGACATGACAGAACCTTTAATGATGTAATTGTGATGACTGACTTATTTTTTTTGTCTCTGATTTGTTACTGTTTGTATGTACTATAAGTTATTTATGATTTAAATGTGTCTTCCACTGCAGAATATCCACAAGCTATTTGTATGATCAACATTAAAATCTCCCCTTCCCCACCTACCTGCTTTTTCTTTTTTTTTAATCACAGAGAGAAAGTGTATTCGTGAAATTCAGGAAATGGAAACACTTTCAGAGGAGACCTTAAAAACCGAGGTCCTGTCTGGCACACATGAACATTACAGATCTCATGGCACTTGTTGCAAGAACAGTTTGCAGTGAACTTAATCAAAATTCTCACATCAACAGTATCACAGGATACTGTTGATCAGTGTATCAATTGGTTGCTAATGTCCACTTCAAATATGGTTACATTTCTGGGGTGCTTTATGGTGTAAAAACACCTTAAGAATCTATCAGGTCAATGTTCTACAATCTACAGTATATTACATGAATGTAAGATATTATATCATAACATATTTCTAATCAAAATTAGTATGTTAAGTCTGTGAAGATTATCATGTGCTATGCATTATTATTACTAAATATAAACATCACAAAGACCTACTCTGATTTACCTACCTAAACAAATATTATTTAACACATTTCATTTATGGCCAGAGCGGGAAAACCCCGTAGATATGCACAGGCAGTAGCGGGTGGACAGAAGCAGCTCATATTTTCTTTGTGGCCTCTCATCAATCCCCTACCCAGAGAAATTAGAAAACAACCCATATAACTGCAGTCCTTGCCACGGGGCACAAAGAGGAGTCACAATCATAGTCCATTCATGTCATAGTCCTCTCCGTAACAGATGAAGGAGAGGGATGAATTAAGAAGTGGGGTATCAATCACAGTCCCCTATATACCTAAAAACTTTGAAACCTATAGTTCCTAGAGCTCTCCCTAGAGTGGACTTCTGCATTGCCCCCAATATAGGGTTGTGACTTAATGCCACTTCACGACGAATACCTCTCACTAAATAAAGATATTAAGGATATTAAGATATAGCTAAAAAAATGTACAGAGAATAAACTGAATTTTAGGGAAGGAGGGAAATTGTAGCATGGATGTGCATACTTACCTCTGAGTTTGAGCCACCATCATATGCACTGGTAGCCAATCGGGCCAAGTTGCATAAATGTTGAAACAGGTTTAGACCAGTCATACTAATAGTTTCAGGTTTTAGCTGTGGCATCTAAATAAAATAAATGTGCCTTAGTATGAAAAGAAAATTAACATGATAGAGACGGCAATGATTTCAGGGCATTTATTCTCTCAAAACACACAAGAACTTCACTACCACCCCAAAACAGACTTAAAAATTGTAAGGTCAGTCAAGTTTTGTTTTAGCAAAAGATGTGAATCTCTTTGTACTGTACAGATAAAACCACCAATAATGACAATCCTCCCCAATGGACCTCCTTGAACTGGTGCTGGAAACTGGAAATTCTAATTTGCACATAGAAGTGTGGCTAAAGAATTCTGTATATCCAAAGTAGGAAAAAATTCTACTTTTCAGCCTTGTATTTGTAATTTCCAAGTATATCAGCAGGGGAATATAATTTTATTTTACCGGATTGAAGTAAAATGGTTCAAATTAAACGCTCCATCCTGGAAATGAAATCTTTAGTTATCAATCTGATTATCTGAGAAAACATACTTCCTAATTTACAAACTGAAGAGAGAGGGAGAGAAAAGTCTAACTGAAAAGTAGGTGAAATTGGGAGGTTAAGAAAAGGAAAATGACATACTCCCCCTACTACCACCCCCCGCTTAAATAAAGAGGGATACACAATCCATGCTGTATACCAAGGAAGAAAAGGGACAGAAAGTCACTAGGAAAAACGGTTTTCAGTGGTGGATTATTATGCAATTAGTAATCCTGCTTCTTGTGATAAACCAGTATAGTCACGGTTATAGCAAAGGGAGTGGATGTGTCAGAAAGAAGGGTGGCAGTCAACAGGTATCTTCCCTCAAAGTCAGTGGAGCAGTAACAGTCAATTTGCAGCCTCTACAGAAGTCCTACGCCTTCTGCTGCTCCTGTGCCTCTGCTCCACAGAAGGCAAGAATAGTAGATCCATATACTGGCAAACCTCCCCTTTCCTCAGCATGGCTCTGGTCTGTCCCGAAACCTGACTCCATCGAGATACACAGAGAGACGTTGCAGACTAGAAATCTATGGCAGGCAGAGGGAATGGGATGGATGCAAACGAATAGTTCCATTGCACCTGGCACCTTCCATTGCTGCAGAAAGGGCAGGATTTCCCCCAGAAGTAACTTTAAATATATTAAAATCACTGTGATATAGAGAAAAAAATTTAAACTCAAATTAATTGTTTAATTAAAAATTGTTTTCATATACCTTTTCTAAGAAAAGATGCTTGTAGGTTTCCATTCCCATAGCATGCTGATCTTTACTTCGTACTTGATTTAAGAACCAGTGTAATGCATCATCATAGCACTCAGAATCTTCTACTAAACAATGCCATAAAATGTCGACTTGTTCTAAACTCAATCCTAGAAATAAAATATTTTAAATACTTCTTTATAATGTCAAACAAATTTGCATATTCTATCTAAAACAGGACAACAAGTAGAAAAGGCATAAAACCTCTATCGTGATGAAAAGTGTTAAAAATACATCTAGCAGCAGACGAACCCTTTATCTCCCATATTTAGCAATCAACTGACGCACATCTCTTTCTCTAGCATTTTTGTGCCGCATGGAACTGAGGAGTTGCCATGACTTTTTGTCCTTGATGATATGAATATCCATACAAACACTCAGGATTTCATTCCTATCAAACTGCAGGAGGTTTCTCACTTTATACATGTGTTTAAACACATTCTCGACTTCATTTTTGAGTTGGGAATGTACCTAGTGATTAAGAATTATATGTCATGATTTGATTATTTCCTTCAAGGGGATATCAATATGTCACTTAGCTCTCATCAAAGCATTGGACTTCATTGGTTTGCCTGGTGTTCCTGGTTAGGCTGCAGATTTCTTAAAGGGAGAACACTGTGGACTATTTTATCAATGGCACTGTAGGACATTATACTGATTTTTTGCCCTTTACTATTGATATTATGGCTCCTAAATACCCCCCTATTTGTGCCACCCTGAGGTCACCTGGATACACAGACAACCTATAACAGATAAACTGTGAGGGGAAAGAATCTAGAGTGCCATTGATGGAAACTGAACTTGGAGTATGACCAACTAAGGCACAGAAAATCATGACGTTTTATTTTCTCAATTATAGGAATTTTCTATCTATTATACTGCATAGATAAAATCAAAGAGATTGAGGCAGAATTATCTGGTACTTTGGCAGCACAGCCATACCAGCAGGTGGCAATAATAGTAATATCTTCTTGAATTTTGGCTAATTTTCATCATGTTCATAGATTCTGGAGGTATTTGGAAAGCTGCAGCCTACACGCTGTTAGGTGGAACCACAGTGCTACTAAAAGCATGGTTTGACCAAAATGACTAAGTGGCTAAGTTTTGCTTATTACTGACAGTCTCACTAACTACTATCTTATCTCTAACTTTAATCTTTTGGGGCAAGATTATTTTGAAGACCGTGGCAAAGCAATTGCAGAACCATTTAGAGCCTTCATATTTTCTTCATCCCTGCAATCTGGTATTAGGCCTGGGGATGATACAGACACTCTATGTTGGTAGTAAAAGATTTTACATTTAAAAAAATCAAATTAGTTTAAGTTAGGATGAAGTTAACTTTAGGAGAGTGTATAACTAAAACTGAAAAGCCTGAAGGATTAGCTACACTATGCAGAAGATCTTATCATCTATCAGAGGCTGCCTCCTCCAAATATAATAAACGGAGTACTGGACAGCCAAGTGGGATATTTTTATGCTTAATCTTGACTGCTCATACTAGAAAATAAATAACCACAGGAATTTCTAGGCTTATTCACTATTTGGAGTTGCATTTTCTTTTGTGCTGTTAGAAAGAGAATGCTAATAATTAGTACATCCCTCTTCCAATCTTTCTTGCTGCTGAAACACCTTGTTCACATGTCTGACCAGGTGCTTCTAATGTGCTCATCAACAAGTTCCAACAAAATTATGCAGTGCAATTAATTAGACAGAATGATTATTCTCCAGCCTTTCCTTATGTTATGACATGGAAGTGGGAGTTTAATTAATTAATGATTGTGATTGTATTAATTTTCTTCAGGGAAGTAGTGCCAACACTTCAACCTCCCATTCCAAATTCTCTTTGTCTGCATTTGTTTCCAGCAGCCACACTAACTTCTTGGTCTTGTTATACTGTAATACTGTTCAAGTATTCTGTGAAGTGCTCCTTGATCTCAATCTTCTATTGAAAATCCAGCTTTGCTGCTAAATAAATTCCCCCAAGGCCTGCTTTTTCTCTGAATGGCTACATGAGCAGCATGTTTGTCCTTAACATTTAATCCAGTCACGTATATTTTAGTTTAACTGCGATAACTTCATTAGAATCAGTGTTCACTGATTAGTTTGAGTTAGAACAACAATGTCTTTATGGGAATTAAATTTGTATACTGATTATTTTCATTCTAAAATATTATTTAATTGTCCCCAAATATTACCATTATTTATCACACAAGACATTATTCCAGAAAACCACCTGTAAGCTACATTATTAAAACATAAAAAGAATTACATTTTTGCACTCATTTTGCACTTTCCATCCAAAGACCTCAAACCACATGATGTAGGGAAATATTATTATCCTAATTTTAATTATCATCATCCCCATTTGCAGGGTCGTCCTTCCCCATATGCAGAAAACGCAGCTCCATAGGGCACCAGGAATTTTGGGGCACCAAATTGCCACAAATTTCCTGGTGCCCTACGCAACTGCATGCTGCTCCAGAGGCCAGCCCAATGCTCTGGCCGGCTGAACCAGCCAGGAAAGCTGCCCCTCTCCACCCTGCCTCTTCCCCAAAGCCCTCACCCCAGCTCCAAAACCACCCCTACTCCATCCCTTCCCCTGACCTACATCCTGGGGGACTGCAGCAGGGGTTGGGCGCGCCCTGCACTCACAGGGTGGTGGGAAGTGGAGTGACCCAGCCCCAACCCTCTCCGCTCCACTCCCCTGGCTCCCAGCCCTGGGACTTAGGAGGCAGGGGGGAACCGCCCTCAGCACTCCCAAGACGGTGGCGCAGCTAGAAGCCAGTGGAGTGGAGTGCGCTGGGGCCAGGTCACTCCACTTCCCGCCACCCCTTGAGTGCATGCGTGGGCCACTTTGCAATCACCAGGTGGCAGGAAGTGGAGCGACCTGGCCCCCAGGTTCCCCCTGTTTCCCCAAGCCTGCTCCTGCCCCCCACAGACTTTGGGCACAGCCTCCCTCCGCCCCCGCGAAGGCCTGGGGACCACCCTCTGCAGGGGGGCCGCATAGGGCAGCACAATGTCTAGGGACAGCCATGCCCATTTGTAAGAAAATTGAAGCTCAGTGAAGTTAAATGACATGACCAAGCGAAGCTGGGAATAGAATCCAAAATTTCTGATCCCCAGTTCTGTGCTTTAGCTACAAGTCTATCCTCCTCTTACAGTACAGCATTTTAGATTAACCTGTGATGTTGTGATTTTTAAAAAAACATGGTCATATTAATTCAAAAAATAATCAGATTGTTAAAAAGAAGATATGTTTAATTGTAAAATTCAAGGGATGGATATTAATTATCAGGTAATATAAAAATACTTACTGAAATGATCTGGCGATCCAAGAGTTGAAAAAACACATGTCAAAAACTGAAGACGCACTTGAACTTCTGCACTGTGGCTGTACCTACATTTGAATATTTTTTTTAAATAAAACATATTTTAATTCATTTGCAAATGTTTAATTACTTATATCAATCCTCCTCCATCCCTACACACACACACACAAACTTGAGCAAACATAAGAACATAATTTCTCATTAATTTTTTAAAACTACTTTCAAAACTTCAAACTAAGTTCAGGTAGTAATGTAAATCCCACTCATACAGATTGTAGCACAATACAAAATAACTGGAAAAAGAGAACAGAAGATGGGGTGCAATAGGTGAATTTTGTGTGTACTTTATGCACCTTTAGTAGGAGCTGTATCTGTTCAGCATCATGCAGAAAGGGCCTTCACTAAGTTTTTAATATACCTGCAAAATGCTCAGAAATGTCTGAACTTCCAATCATTGCATAAAGATGAATTACTCTTCTTGTAGCAATCTTTGCAAGTGCTGCCTACAAATTTAAACTATATTCCCCACCTATTATGAGATGCAAATTTAATTAATGTAAAAGAGAGGAAGGAACAATATATGACCTAGTTCTCAACAATGAACTCTATCACATAAAAGGCTAAATTTTCAGTCAGCTTCAAATCAGCCTTTAAAATTGTAACTCATCACACAGATCTCTAACTGATTTGCATGTGCAGATGAAGATTTTTGTGAAGCTGAAAATTAGACCCTAATTGAAAGCTAAACTTTTCACCTGTGGGTGCCTAAAATTAGGCACCTATATCATATAAAGATAGATAAATAAAAGTGACCTGATTTTGATAGATGCAGATCTTGTGAGTTGCAAGTGTTCAGCACTAGGGTACAAGTACCGAATGTTAGACACCCAGGTTAGAAAATGGGTACTAAAGTTTTAGCACTTGAAGCTAACTGTACTACCTTAATGGGATTTTATAGAAGAAGGAAAATTAGTAGAAACACCTTAAAGGTTTTTAAATAAACTAATATTTAGATGCCTTTGATCAATTTCTGTAAAGAAATCCTTACCTCATATCAGTAAATGTAAACATTCAAAGCAATAATGACTAATAAGGATCATTCTTAGAAAGCATTAAAAAGATTAACATGTTTTTAAAATTAAAGGCAGATATTTAATATGTTAATATCAGACACAAAGGATGATCTTATTAAACATCAGTCTATAAATATTTGGCTAAAGACATAATACAGTTGTAGCAAGTCTTCCTACTGCTCACCTTTCTTTCACATCCGTTTCCCCAACGAGGGTTATTAATTATTATAATAAAAGGAAAATTGTCTCAAAAGGAATTGCCATAAGGGACAAGAACAGATAAATGAATTTAAAATTATAAAATTATAGTCAATATTCACAAAACCAGATGCATACACTATACTTACAATGCATGTTTATGTCGTCCTTCTCTTACTGCTTGAATGTAGTGTATCAAATTATCAAAAAAGAGTTTCATCATGTTAAGTTCTTTTTCTGCCCACCTGTGAAATTTAAAGAGAAAAAATATTTTGCCTAAGTGAGACATGTAGGAAAATTAATGTGCAAATTAACAAAACTAGCAATCCACTTTCCATATGCCTGGAAGCGTGCCTCATCACTTATAGAATCTTGAGAAGTCTCCACTATGTTTCTCTGCTTTATCTTCTCACCTTTAATATTCCATAGTGTGGCCATCATTTTCTGGTCTAGGACTAACAGATGGAACTTCCTTCAGAGCCCATCAACACTGCTCTTAAAGGCTCTGATTCAGCAAAATATTTAAATGTCTAACCTTAAGAACACACAAACTATATTTTAGCTGAATATTTATAGACTAATTATAAGATCTTCAATGGGACTACTCACGTGCTTAAAAGTTAGGTATGTGTTTATGTACCTTGCTGAATAAAGGTCTAAATGGCTACAGGAATTGCTGATGAGTGACATAATGCACTACCTTTCCAAAAAGTCCAGAGCTGCTTCCTTTGCAGCACTCAAAACTTCTCCCAGCTCAGGGACCAAAAACTGAACCTGATTTTCTCCTAAGGCAGAATAGCACTACACAGCCTCTACTTTTAAAAATATTAATATTTTAGTGAATTTTGCATTGCTCAAAATGATTGAATTTACAATCAGAACCAGTATAGCACAGTCTCTGGCAATACAATTTTACCCACATTGTCCCCACCAATGCACGTTCAGCATTCTATAGCGAGTCCACTTACAGGGATCTAAAGGTGCATATCCACCCGAACATTAGCCTTAGCCTCAGTTCTGATCAAACTTACCTTATGAAGAAATTTGTTCATCAGGAACTTAAAGACATCGAGCTCATTTCATATAGGCCACCAGATGGTAATGACTTCGAGTAATAAATCACCCTGAGACTTGGACCAGATTTGAATATGTGCTCTAGATGTGAAAGGCTCTTTATTCTATCAACAGCCCTTTGGCAATCATCACTTTCCTTTCTTTTGAGGGGGTAGGTGAGAGAAGGTATTTTTACTTACATTGTTATCCAGTGTGTATCATAACTGCTCCCAAATTGCTGAAAGGTACCAAATAACTTTGGAAGAAGACGAAGTGAAACTACTACAGATCTAAAGGGAGGAAAAAAGAAATAACTGGAATGCAATTTTTGTACATTAAAATTGCTGACAGTATTTAAAGTTATTGTCAGGGGTGCATGCTCTTTACTGACAAATTCACTTTAAATTGAAAGTATTGGGCATATTGGGTGAAGTCCACCTTTGTATGTAACCCTCTCGTGAACAGAATTTAGAGTATAAATATTATAAATATTTATATAAACAATATTTTACACACAAGATTGTTCTCAAGTATAAAATAAAATAGTATTTACTTTGTTTATTCCAGAAGTCCGATATTTCAAAAGATTATGCCAAATACACATTCATAAATATATCAGAGTTTCATGCTGAGAGGTAATACATTTTCTTTTGAAAATTCAGCAAAATAAGTCCAGTTTTAAGCGCATGATATATAAGTACACAGAATTAGATCTGCTCCAAACTGCCAGTATAACAACAATTAGATATGTATATGTAAACTATGGGTGCACATCTGAGGACCAGGCAAAAAACAAGTCTAATTGCTGAAATCTTCAACTACCCAAGAAGTGCCCCAATGGCCTAATGTTGCACACTGCAGTTTGCTGTACTGATTTATGTTTATATTTCATTTTTAAAAGTTTAAACAATTATAAGAGATTTAGTGTCTTACACTAAAAAAACAGTTGCTAATAAAAATGGTAACAGAAAATAACAGGGAAAAGATTGCAGCCATTGTTTCCCTACAACTTGGTCACCTATTTCACCTGAATTAGTTTTTATTTATGCTGAGCTTCAGACAATAGAATATAAATCAATATTGTGCGAGACGTAAATGCCTAGGATGTACAGCGCCACTGCAGACCCCTAGTTGGAGCAAAGAATGGCCCAGAGGATCTCTATTTACATACTGAAACTAAAATAAATCTCTATTTAAGCATCTTATTTGATATCTTTCCAATGGATCTGCTTGAAGAATGTAGCTCTCAAAATGAAATCGCCGATCCTTAACTGGTTTGTTAAGAGCCCTAGATAGTCAGATCTATGGCTGTGTGTTTGTCATAGCCGTGTCTGTCATGATAAATTCTATGCACTATAAATCATGGTATTAGTAAATCAGTTAGCCCACTATGAACAAGATTCTGTTACGAAGTTTTACCAATTTGGTTCTGGATTAGCGTATTGGAGATTAACCTGTTTCTTTAAGTAGCTTAAACTATTAATTATTATAAAGTCATTTCAAATCACTTTTATTATAAAATAAAAGTTATTCTGCAAAATAATATGAGCCTGAACTTCATAATTTCTCCAAGAACAAGCAACCAGCCTTAGTTACCCTCACGACAAATCCAGTTTCAGAAATTAAGTTAGATCGAGGTTTTGACCAGATTGGAATAAGATTGCTCCAAAGGGTGCTTAAAGTTTCTTTTAAGTTATAGGCATGCAGGTTCTCTCATAAAACTATGAAGAGGACTGAAGTCTAAAAAGATTTGATGGCACTGCAAAGGTCTAAATCTCTTCTATGTAAGCCATAGTTAAATGCACCAAAAGTTTATTAAGATAACTCTGTAGTCAGCAAACTTGTCTTGCCTCAGTAAAAACAGGCTGTATGTATCTCATCTTCTTCTGGTTTGCTTAAGTGGGTCTAGGTCTTCTCAGTGTACATGTATAATTCCCATGAAAGTTAACCAAATTTACAATATCCATTGAGGTGAAAATAAGCATATAAAATTGTAACTGAATATATACACATCTATATCAATTTAAGGAAGATGTATAGAAAGAGAAAGTTACTTACTGTAACTGAAGGGTCTTTGAGATATGTGTTCCTATTTGGATTCCAAGCACAGGTGCGCATGCACGCCATGCACTAGAGCCAGAACTATTCATAGTAGTGCCCGTTGACTCATGCACATGTCATGCATCTGGCACAGTGGTGTGGCTGAGGCTGTAAGAGGCTGCGTGGGTCGACCCTTTCCAGTTCCCTCTTACCCAGCAAAAGAGGAGCCCAGTGCAGAGGGGAAGGTGGGTGGGATTGGAATACAGATAGGGATCGCACTCCTTGAAGAACCTCCAGTTACAGTAAAGCAGCCTTTACTATGTGGATTCCAAACACAGCAAACTAGTGAGCAGTGGTCAGGAAAGAGAACGGTACAAGGGCTATCAAACAGACCATGTCTATATGACAGTGAGACCAACTGCAGCATCCATGGTTGTGGAGGGAGCAGTGGTATAACGAGTGGAAAAAGTGTGGACAGAGAACTAAGTGGGATTTTGGAATGAGGAAACAGTGAGAATAGAAGCCACAGCCATGGTAGCAGTAGACTTCAGGGCCTTCCACAAGCTCACAGAATCAAGGGACCAGAGAAATCTAGGGATTGGAGGGACCTTCAGAAGTAATAAATTCCAGCCCACTGTGCTGTGACAGGACCAAGTAAACCTAGACCATCCCTGATAGGTGTTTGTCCAACTTGTTTTTTAAAACTTCCAATGATGGGGATTCCACAACCTTCCTTGGAAGCATATTCTAAAGCTTAACTGTTCTCAGAAAGTTTTTCCTAACACCCAATCTAAATCTCCCTTCCTGCAGTAAGTCCATTACTTCTTGTCCTTCCTTCAGTGGACATGGAGAACGACTGGTCTCTACCCTCATTATAACAGTGCTTGAAATATTTCAAGGTTTATTAGGTTCTCCCCCTCAGTCTTGTCTCAAGACTAAATGTGCCCAGTTCTTTATAAACTTTCCTGGGAAGCCAGGTTTTCTAAATCTTTTATCATTTTTGTTGCTCTCCTCTGGACTCTCTTGAATTCCTCCACTTTTTTCCTAATGTGTGGCACCAAAAGTTGCACATAAAAACTCCACCTGAGGCCTCACCAGTGCCGAATACAGTGGGACAATTGCCTCCCACATCATACATTAGACACTCCTGTTAATATACCCCAGAATAATATTAGCCTTTTTCACAGCTGCATCACATTGTTGACTCAAATGCAATTTATGATCCACTATAACCCCTGGATCCTTTTCAGAAGCACTGCCACCTATCCAGTTATTCCCAATTCTGTAGTTGTGCATTTGATTTTTCCTTCCTATGTGAAGTACTTTGCACTTGTCTTTATTGAATTTCATCTTGTTTAATACAGACCAATTCTCAAATTAGTCCAGGACACTGTGATTTCTAATACTTCCCTCCCAACTTGGGGTCATCTGCAAATTTTACAAGCATACCTCCAACTCCAGTAACCAAGTCATTAATGAAAATATTGAATAACTTGACCCAGGACAGACTCCCTGCCAGACTCCACTAGATATGCCCTCCAACTCTTAACAGCGAACCATTGATAACAACTCTTGAGTATGGTCTTTCAACCAGTTGTGCACTCACCTTATAGCAATTTCATTTAGATCACATTTTCCTAGTTTCCCTGTGTCAAAAGTCTTACTAAAATCAAGAAATATCAGATCTACTACCCTCCCCTCAATCCACTAGGCAAGAAACCTGTCAAAAACTGAAATTAGGCTGGTCTGGCATGAGCTGTTCTTGACAAATCCATGCTAACTATTCCTTACAGCCCTAGGATCCTCCAGGTGCTTACAAGTTGTTTAGTCATTTGTTTCAGTATCTTTCTAGGTACTGAAGTTAGGCTGACTGGCCTATAATTCCCTGGGTCTTCTTTGTTCTTCTAAAACACAGGTACTATGCTTGCCCTTCTCCAGTTTTCTGGGACCTTACGTGATCTCCAGGAGTTCCTAAAGAAAACTGTTAATGATTCCGAGATCGCTTTAGCTCAGCAGTTCTCAACCTGTGGGTCAGGACCCCAAAGCGAGTCATGACCCCATTTTAATGGGTTCGCCAGGGCTGGCTTAGACTTGCTGGGACCCAGGGCCAAAGCCCAAGCCTCATCCATCCGAGGCCAAAACCTGAGGGTTTCAGCCCTGCGTGTTGGGACTCAGGTCTTGGGCTTCAGTTTTGCTTTCCCACTCTGCCCCCAGCAGTGGGGTTTGAGCGGGCTCAGGCTTCCATCCCCCATATCCTGGGATTGTGTAGTAATTTTTATTGTTAGAAGGGGGTCATGGTGCAATGAAGTTTGAGAACCCCTGCTTTAGCTAGTTCCTTAAGTACCCTCGGATGAATATCATCAGGCCCTGATCTGAACGAATCAAACTTATCTAAATATTCTTTAACCCGTTCTTTCCTTATTCTGGCTTGTGTTCCTTCCCCCTTATTGTTAGTTAGTTAGCATTAACCTTTTAATAAAGATTGAAGCAAAATAGACACTGAACACTTGTTTTACTGAGAGGGAAGCTGGAAGCGAGTCATCCTACATGAGCAACTAATCTGGTACTGACAAACACAGGCGGTCTCATGCTGCTGTGTATGCCACAGGTGTGGTAGGTATCAACAAAGCTATTTACAAAGTAGGCGCTGCAGACAAAGTTGGCAATCTCAACAGTATCTGATCAGGTTACTGAGCTGATGACTCAAGAGAACCCGAGTGTGGTACTGGGGACCTTCTTGCAAAGGCTGCCCTACCCTCGGTACCTGACTTCTCATTGTGGGCCAATGGGGACTGAGTCCTTGAAGAAAAAGCAGGATTGTCTGCTCCTTGCAAGGCCCCAGAGAGGGACACCCTTCAAAATGGAGTGCCACTAAGTCTGGCAGTGCGCTGAGAAAGGGGGTGGAATCTGAGTCTCCACACACCAAAAGGCTCAGTACTGAATGGGGGCACAAAGCTACCTTCATAAGAATGTCTCTGACCCAACTTCTCTACCTTTCTCTATCTTGGTCCAGAGATTGAATCTTTTGCAGATGGGGCACTTACACCCAAGTGTGATCTGGCATTTTACACAGCTAGAGTGGGGGGCACTGAATAGTATTTGAAGCCCAGAGTTCCAGTTCAAAGCAATATCAGAAAGGTTCATATCACTCTTGAGATTGGTTTTTTTCCCCCCATTCTTTTATGTTTTACCCATACCAGCTTTAACATGCCTTTAAGTAACATTAAGATATACTCAGCAGGACCATTATAAGACATATGCTTAAAGAAAAAAATGGCTATTTTGATACATGAACATAGAAACAGATAAATGTAATAATCTGTGATAGCATAAATAATTTCAGTTACCTGTTATTTGCTAAGTTTTCCAGACAGCCTTCGATGAATCTCATTCGGATCTGCCTATCAGTAAACCAGCACACTAAGGAACAGAGCAGCTTCTCTGCTTCATTTATTAACCCCTCAGAGAGATGAATCTACAAAAAGTAAGAAAAAAGATATTGACGGGCATGTATTTTTTTTTTTTTGGTAGTAGATAGTCTTTTCTGATATTTTACTTACTGCATCTTCATCCTGGACCAGATCCCACAACAGAGTATTTCCCTTCTTACAAACATTATCCAAGTTAATATCCGTCACTGCGTTGCTGTTGTATTGGTGTTTATGAACAGCTGGCCCTAAGCAAAACATAGGTGCTATTATTGAATATGCACAAAGAAACACCTAATTTGAATACTATGCTTCAATGTATGGCTTATTATTAGTTTAAAGAAATCTATTTAAAAACTCTGTATTTATTGTCAGATTTTCATATCCAAAAAATATATAATTGAAAACTTTCTGCACACATGGAAACACTCAGAAAAACCTCCCAAAGCAACATAACCATGCAAGAATGATTAACCTAAGGCTCAGAGTTTGTCCCTACTAATGGAAGACATACTTGCATACATTTCTAAAGAAAGAAAGAAAGAAAGAAAGAAAGAAAGAAAGAAAGAAAGAAAGAAAGAAAGAAAGAAAGAAAGAAAGAAAGAAAGAAAGAAA
>ML677359.1:13521389-13667359 GCA_007922305.1 Dermatemys mawii | reverse complement strand
AAAGAAAGAAAGAAAGAAAGAAAGAAAGAAAGAAAGAAAGAAAGAAAAGGCAATCTGTAGATCTGAGGACTGGAGTCTTCATAAACAACCATCTTCGGGAGGACACAGTGAATGTCAAAATTTTCCTCCCTTACATTGTACTGTGATTTTTAAGTGGTCTCTTCCATCCAACAGATCATCAACAGGCAATAAAAACAGGCATTTAGTTTTCCACCAAAAAATTAATATTTCAGGAATAGATTTTTTAAAAACCACTGTTTTGCATCTGGAATCCGTAAGGCACAAATACTTACAGGTACAGTTTTGCTTCTGAAATTGTATGGGCACAACTGATACCATTTAGATGTCTAAGAAATTAATAAGTAGGCAAAACCAAGTAGATGTTTAAAATACATCAGTTCTGTCTGCATACAGTTGTATGTATGTTGCAATTATTTGCATTTGCAAAATTAAAGATACCAAAAGGAAGTTAGGTTAAGGTCCTTTTCAAATTCATAATTTGGGTCTTCATAAGGAAAAACAACTGGATAAGGTCTCAAGCAGAATGCTAAAAAAGTGATCTCTAGTGCACAAGTTTCTATTTTATCTTGCAAAAAATCATTTGACAATAGAAATGACGGAAAACATATACAGAAATATATTTATAGAGCATACAACGTGTACAAGGAAATCCTTTGAAATAACACAGCATCTTCCGCACTGTTAATAGTTTTACACACTTTGTGTATGCTCAAACATTACTAGGGGAGTTGTTTGGTTTGTCAGTGGCTTTGTTTGTTCATTTTTTTTGTTTCTTAAAATTAGCTGCTTGTTGAAATTACTGGAGTATTTATTTTTAAAAGACAAAATTTAAGTCAGAAGTACAGAAAAAGGGTTTTGTTTTGTTTTTTTTACTATTACTAACTCTTACCTTGACTAAGGTGTTCGTGATAAATAGAAGCAAGGTTAGGAAGGTGCTGTTGAAGATGAGATGTTAGCTCAGCATGTGAATTAATCTGTACAAGTTCTTCTTCACAACCAGACTCTTCACCATCAAAATCAGCCATATTTTTTTCAGATTTTGCACTGACCTGAGAACTACTACAACTCACATCATCTGCACTCAGCATATCATCAACCATGTGTCTATAAAATACAGACAAGCATTAAAATGAATAATTTCAGAAATACATTTTGTACGATAACACTAATTTTATAAATTGCAATTAGAATATAATTTCAAAAATAACTTGTCACAACAGATGAAATACAGGCATGTCGCATCTTACGCGAGGGTTCCGTTCCGCGGTTACTGCGTAAAGCGGAAACCGCATATAGCCAGAACCCATTCACTTCAATGGGAGGCACAATTGTGCCCCCTTCAGGAAGTTTAAAAAAAAAAACATTCCCCTTTCTTTTTTTTTTGCAGACTGCGTAAAGCTGAAATCACATATGTTAAATATACCTAAGACACGACACGCCTGTAATAAATATTTGTAATAGGGCTCTCAAACGGTTAAAAAAATCAATTGTGATTAATCACATAATTTAAAAATGTATCGTGATTAACTGCACTGTTATACAACAATAGAATACCATTTATTTTACATTTTTGGATGTTTACAACATTTTCAAATATATTAATTTCAATTAGAACACAGAATACAAAGTGTACAGTGTTCACTTTATATTTATTTTTATTATAAATATTTGCAATGTAAAAAACAAAAACATATTTTTCAATTCATCTCATACAAGTATTGTAATGCAATCTCTTTATCAAGAAAGTTGAACTTACAAAGTTAGAATTATGTGCCAAAAAAAGGGCATTCAAATAAAAAACAATGTAAAACTTTAGAGCCTACATGTTCACTCAGTCCTACTTCATGGTCAGCAAATCATTCAGACAAACAAGGCTGGTTACAATTTGCAGGCGATAATGCTGTCTGCTTCTTGTTTAAAATGTCACCGGAAAGGGAGAACAGGCATTCTCATGGAACTGTTGTAGCGGACTTTGCAAGATATTTATGTGACAGATGCACTAACGATTCATATGTCCCTTCATGCTTCAATTACCATTCCAGAGGACATGATGATGGGTTCTGCTTGATAATGATCCAAAGCAGAGCGGACTGACGCATGTTCATTTTCTTCATCTGAGTCAGATGCCACCAGAAGAAGGCTGATTTTCTTGGTTTGCGTTCTATAGTTTCCGCATCAGACTGTTGCCCTTTTAAGAAATCTAAAAGCATGCGCCACACCTTGATCCTCTCAGATTCTAGATGGCACTTCAGCTTCTTAAACCTTGGGTTGAGTGCTGTAGCTATTTTTAGAAATCTCAAATTGGTACCTTCTTTGCATTTTGTCATTTCTGCTGTGAAAGTGTTCTTAAAAAGGCATGTACTGTGTCATCATCCGAGACTGCTATAACATGAAATATATGGCAGAAAGCAGGTAAAACAGAGCAGGAGACATACAATTCTCCCCTCAAGAAGTACAGTAACAAGTTTAATTAATACATTATTTTTTTAACAAGCATCATCAGCATGGAAGCATTTCCTCTGGAATGGTGGCCAAAGCATGAAGGGGCATCTGAATATTTAGCATATTTGGCATGTAAATACCTTGCAACACTGGATACAACAGTGCCATGCAAAGACCTGTTCTCACTTTCAGGTGACATTGTAAATTAGAAGCAGGCAGCAGTGTCTCCTGTCAATGTGAACAAACTTGTATGTTTTAGCGATTGGCAGAACAAGAAGTAGGACTGTGTGGTCTTGTAGGCTCCAAAGTTTTACACTGTTTTGTTTTTGAGTTCCGTTATGTAACAAAAAAATCTGCATTTGTAAGTTACACTTTCATGATAAAGAGATTGCACTTCAGTACTTGTATGAAATGAATTGAAAAATATTATTTCTTTTGTTTATCATTTTTACAGTGCATATATTTGTAGTAAAAAAGAATAATATAAAGTGAACACTGTGCACTTTGCATTTTATGTTGTAATTGAAATCAATATTGAAAATGTAGAAAAACATTCAAACCTATATAATAAATTTCATTTGGTATTCTATTGTTATAAGTGAAAGTAATCGAGATTAATTTTTTTAATCGTGATTAATTTTTTTGAGTTGATCACATGAGTTAACTGTGACTAATTGACAGCCCTAATTTGTACACAATGATGCAATTCAACACAGCACACAAGTCGGTTAAACTTATCTACATGATGAGATACTTTTGTGTACAGATAAACACAGATATGAACCACCTGGCAACATAGTTTATTACTATGAAAATTAGAAAGACAACTAAAAAGCAAATCTTTGGCGTCATTAATGAAAGACGAAGTCACTGTGTTGTTGTTTCTATCTGAACAATGTAAATTTGCCAACAGAAGAATCTTTGTGCTTTCTTCTAGCACATCTTTTTATCCAGTATAAAAACTTTGCAAGCAATTTTAATTAAACAATAAAATAAATTGTTGTGCATCTATTGTAGGGTAATTATCTGAATGATCCAGGAACACGGCACATCTATAAAAATATGTCTCTAGTATACATTTAGCTATCACTTTTATTGCTATTGTAAAGGAAATTAAAAGAAGTGTAACCAACCTACCCCTCATGATGGTGGTGGTGGTGGTGGTGGTGGTGGTGGTGGTGGTGATGATGCTGTGGCCCAATAAACTGCCGACAGTTAAATAATTCATTTCCAATAGTTTCCCCAAGGAAGTCCCCTGTATGTGTTATACAAGAATCCTGAGACCCTTGTGAAATGTGAGCCGGATTCATTTCCCCTGTCATATCATGTTCTGCATCTTCAGTGTGTGAACAGGCATCTAGCATTCTAATTCGACTATCCACTGGAGGCACAGACTCAGTGTTAAAAACATGGTCCTTTCCTGACCCATTGCTTGCACCACTCCTATCTGCTGCCCCTTGTGAATCTCCTAAACAAATGCCTGCTTGTGAGTCTATCTTCCTGCTTAGTAGCTCTGTGCTCCTACTGTTTTTCTGAGGATTATGACCCCTATCTTCCTCCTCTTCCTCATCTTCTTCTTTGAGAGCTTCAATATCTGCAATATCTTCTGATTGCACCTCACTCCCTGGACTTCCTGCAGACTGGCTTGCATGACTGGAATTGGCCTCATTACTGGATCCATCACTGTGACCACTGCTGCTACCAGGACCACTGCTACCATCCTCACCACTGTTTGCTGTCTCATCAGAACTTCCTTGCATGGACTCCTGTAATGTTACAAAAACTGATTATAATCAACATTAATAAAATATTTATTAGACAAATTCCAAAATTCTTTAATTGTAAGGATATACATAAAATCTACTGTTTTTCATCCATTCCTCAGGAGTTCTTTTGCTGTGACACAGTGCTACAAAGTTTGCTTTGACCAAGATTTAGGTACACAAAACATTAAAAAAAATCAAATTACCCAATTCGTAATACGTCACATACTTTACACACAGTCATTTGCTAAGTAAGAGATGATACAAATACACTAAAGTAGAGTTTCATTTAAAAATATTTTATGATGCAGTACTCTTTTACGTTATTGTGTCTATTTACTTAGGGCTAGACTGATATCCAGGCAGAGTAGTAACTTGAAGCAAGATCTCCTGACCTCCCGCCACAGACATGAGTAAGTAAAGAATATATGCATCCATATCGTGAATTGTTTCTCTCTTTAAACTATCCTATAGACCCAGAAAAATTATTCTCATAACTGATTAATAGCAAATCAATAATTAAATGCAGAACATCTGTAGTTTTACCTCTGTATCTGAAAGTCGTTGTTGCACATGTTTGTTTCTGTTGATTAGCTGCTCTTCCATTTCAATGTCACTGCCTCCACTCTGATGGGTATCACTGTTGTCACTACTTTGAGGACTAGCTGCAGGAGACCCTATTTTAAAAGCATGTTCCCAGTTACAATGTTCCTTTCACTAACCTATACATTAACAGTATTATACATATCTACCTAGTCTCCTCGATTTCAACACCATATTCCTGACAACTCAGCAGGAGATGTCACTCAAAATGTAAGTTGGACTCATTTAAATACAATATTTTTGAAAGGTAGTTAGCATTTTGCTGCAAATCATGAGTTCCAATGTTACTTTTATAATGTGACAGAGATATCAATTTGTCATCTTCTATACAAAAAGGAATTTTCCACTGACATCATTAAAATATACTTTTAAAATGGCACAAACTCCTCTCTGCTATATAAAGCCTACTGCTCTAGATGGCATTCATGCTGTCAAAAAATTACAACTGAAGTTTCAGAGTGTTTCTAGTATTCAACTTACAAGGTGATGGGGCTGCTCTTCTGAGCTCTTCTTCCTCTGAAGGGAAAGGAAAAAACAGGAGGGAAACATTCTAAGTGACTGAGCTTCAGCTTGGGTCAGCATATCAGTCACTCATAGTATATAATTAACAGCATGAAAAAAAGGAAACCTACAATAAAACAGGTCCACACCACCTTCCAAAGTGGCTGTCCATGAGTGCCTACACAAAAAAGCCTAAGAAAAGAGGAGCACTATATAATGTCAAGGAATGAAAATTAAGTGAAAAATCAAGTAAAGATTTAAAAAACAAAAGAATGCACTACAGCTGTAAACATTCAACAGAATAGGTGCAGTCAGCTGGTGCCCCATGGAAATCTTTCAAATACGGAAAAGAAAAGAAATGTATACAATGTAGGATGGATAAGCAGAATTGTTTGTGAATGGAAAGATTTTCAAAGATATTCATGAAACTTCAATGCCTCTTTACAGGATATGGGTGGGGACAGAAGTAATCTCTTTGTAATCTTTTTTTATCGTTTACTTGAAAAGTATGCCTCAATGATACAGCAAGCCACATTTTACAATTTGACTTATATATGGTGTCTACTAAAATATCCTACATGAGCTTATGGTTCTAAGTTACCAGTTAGCACTGATTGATTAAAAAAAATCAAAGACTAAACTGTAATAACTACTTCTGAACAATACATTAACATTACACCACAAAATATACACTCACCTTTCTTATTTCCCATGGGTAGATTAGTACTGAGTAAAGATGCAAATGAACTCTGTTTTGATAACTGGGCCTTAGCTGCTAGTGCATTATTCCACAGTGCTTTTATAAGCATTGATGCCAAATATAAGGTCTATAAACAAAACCAGATTATAGTACAATGAAAAAGCAATTGGTTTTCAATGCAAAAGATACACTTGTTGCTTCTTCTGCATTCCAGTACTATGGAACATGAAAGTAAATAACTCATGAAAACAAGTGAATTCTTTGTTATATAAAATGTAGAAATGTCCAATATTAAACATAAGGAACTTTATCAACTTCTAAACATATACTTTTCTAAAACAGGCAAATATCAAAATTTAAAAGCCAGAAAGGCTAATTTAAGATGCAGCACCAAATCTTATTGCATATTCCTATATTGTAAGAATTATGAAAAGAGACAGACTTTACATGTCCAATGAGCCAATATCATGTATATTTTCTTTTTCTTGTCACAAATAACACTGAAGACGTTAAAACATGTACTATTGTATGTAAGGGGTTTTGTTTTTGTTTTTACCTGTTCAGTATGAGCACTTGGATGAAGAGTTGAGACTAGATTAAGAAGATGTCTAAGTGGGACAGGATCCAAGTTCTTGATTAATGAAGGAAACAGATCATGTATATAGCGACTACAATGTTTCAGCTACAAAACACAAACAAAAAGATGTGTGAGAGAGAAAAATAATATTTTTACAAGAGTTATTCAAATATTCATAAAATTGACTTCATTCAAAAGCTTCTTCACATCAAAATTCTCAGGGTGCTTTTTCATTCAAAAACAATTCTGAGCAGTATCAAACCTTCAGTTTTTATTTAACCTAACTTCTCATTTCCAAGCATATGAATTTTGGTAAGATGAAACAAAATCACTGAACTGCTGCTCAGTTAGGGTTATAAGAGCTTGGGGGGGATTAAAGAAAATTGTTTAGAACTTTATTCTGCATTTCTGATTCAACAATAAATTCAATCAATTAAATTTTGTATATAAATTCCTGAAGGACAAAAGAGTATTTACATTTGATGTTAATAGTGATGAATGCAAATGAAGGTACTATAAATTAAGATGTAAACTATAGAACAGAATTTATCAAAACTGTTTTTCATTACCACAGGAACACCAGTGACAGACTTTTTCAATGCAACCTCCTATTGCACCATAAAGTGACAGTGCTCAAGTCAAAACAATGGAAAGTTGACTTCAAAGTGTTGCATGAATACGCTCCCAACTTTCACATTTGTTTTGAAGGATTAATATTTTTTGTATGGCTCAAACAATCAATAAATAATATACATAGTAGTATAATAGGCTCTGGATTTAGGTTATCAAGTATATATTTCAAAAATATATAATTTAAAAGAAATGACTTTCATTTTACCATCAGCCTAAAACAGAAAAATGAGCTGGGGGTGGGGGAGCAGGCATTGATCTGTATAGGGGTCAAGTGGGAATAAAATGGTGCAAATTATCTACACAGGAGTGAATTTACTTTTGAATTTGAAAAGCCCGAATTTGGGCTTCTGGGACAAGCAAAGAAGAAATAAGCAGCGTGCAAGGTGGAAAAGGAAGTGAATGGTGAGCTCAAACCATGTAGCTTCAAGACAAGCGAAGCAAGTGTCATGAAAAGTTTCAACCTTTGGCGGCATGTAAAACGTAACCATCCTGAAAACTATGTGGCTCTGGTTACAAAAAAGGACCAGGAAGATGAAGTAAAACAGAAAGCTGATGCAGCTAAACGACGTTCATCTGGCTCTTTGAAAACTCCTGGAGAAACGATTTTTTTCAGAGCTTCATCTGAAAAGAAACCCAAAATTGAGCAAACAAAACTTGACTCATATTTGAAGTCCTCAAAGGTTACAGTCACCATGGATGCCAGTACTTTCTGTGAAGGGCTGTTGGAAATGGTTTGCTTGAGTTCAACACCACCCACTACCTTCAGGCTAAAAAACAAAGCATTCCAAAAAATTGCAGGTGAAATGGGTCGGCAGCTTGGCGTTTCGATGGGGCACAATGCGGTTTGTCATTTAGTTGTCTGCACAGTTGAATCTGGTCACAAAGAGCTCAAGAAAGCTTTGGAGCAAAAATTGTGCTACCTGAAAATGAATGCGACACCCCGTGGAAACAGAAATTTCCTTGCAATCAATGCTCAGTACTACAAAGAAGGAAAAGATAAAGCTGTGGTAAAAACCTTGAACATAATCGACACTAAAGGCTGTCACAATTCTTAGTACGTGAAAAGTCAAGTAAAAGCTATTTTAGAAAAATTTGGGATCAGTGAAATGCAAGCGCTGAGCATCTGCGTTGACAATGCAGCAAACATGATGTGTGCTGTCAAAAATTTTGGCTAGGACAATGAAACCATTTCTACCTCTGAGACCAAGGATGTGGACAGAACTGAAGCTATTTTGCCTAATGAAGGAACTAAAGGAATGGATTAAATCAATCTCAACATGGACGCTGCTGCGCAATGGGTTAATGACCCTAGCCTCATACTTCCAGCATGACTTCATGAGGATAACTCAAAAGTGCAACTGATGAGGTGTGATATTCACACTCTTCAGTGGGAAATCTGGGATGGACTGAACAAAGAACACTGAAGAAATTCCTGATAAAAATTTGACAAATCATTGTCAAACTATGAATCCCAAGTATTCTAAGTGTTCTGCTTGATCTACGTGGGGTAACTCAATCATTGGATACTGTGACTAGCTGGGGTTCAAAATTTGCAATGATTGATTGACTTCTCGTTTTTCAGTCTTACTGGAAACAAGTCGCTGCTGCTGGAACAAGAGAACTCAAGTTAAGAAAAGCTGAATGGGACGAAGTGAAGAACCTGCGAGACCTCTTGGCAAAGCCAAATGAAACAACTGTGAATCTTCAAGATGTTGATGTAACCTCGGGAGTTTTAATGAAGAAATGGTGAAAACTTCAAAATTCTTGCAAGAAAATGGTGGACAAATTGCAGAAGGAATTCTATCCTCATGAAATGTGAAGAGAAGCTTTTGGACAATATTCATGTCCTTGCTGGAGTTTATATTGACCCATGGTATCAGATTCTTCTTACGTCAAGGGAAATACCAAAGGCAAAGGAAGGGCTCCTTGATACTGCTCGACGACTCGAAAAACAAAATCTATTGCTACATTTGAACTCGGCAAAAGAGGTTGAAGAAAACAAAACACAACCAGAGGAGTCATCAACAATCAAATTTGCAGTTTCGAAATGTTCACATCCTTCAGAAACAGCAGGCTGTTCTCAAACTTCCATCTCCACTCTGAACTTGTTTGAGTGTCCATCTCTGAGATGTCTTCAACTATCACAGGGAAAAGGAGACAATTCAAGCACCAATTCTTCAGAAGATGGCACCTTCGAAAATGAATTGGATAAACAAGAAAGATACCGGCGAGTTTCTGCGATTCATAATTGTAATGAAGCATTATTCAAGAGAAACTTTCAGGAAGATTGTGAAGTGATGGATTCTATTGGTAGGTAAAAGTGAAGTCTGTTTTTGGATTCTATTGGTAGCTAAAAGTAAAGTCTGTTTTTGAGGCCATTCACACCTACCCACACTGCATTCAGGCTGCCTGTAGAATTGCTTCAAGCATGCCAACAACTAAAGCTAGTGTAGAGCGACTGCTTTCGGCTTTAAAGTTAATTTTAAATGATTTGCGGCAGGTTATGAAAGACGACTTGATTGCTGCAATAATTTTTTACAGAATGAATTATGATTTATTCTAGTTTGTATACTTGCTGCTGACATTTACATTGTTTAAAAGTCTGAATAAAAATAATGTTTTTTCAAAATTAAAGTATGCACCTTTTTATTTAGTTAAAAATTAATTTGAGTCGGAGTACAGAGTGGAGTCGGAATGGAGCTGGAGCAGTCACTATTGATGCTGAAGCAGAGCAAATCAAAAATTTGATTGCTCCAAATCCCTGGAAAGAACAGTTAAAAAACTATCTGCCCTTGACAAAATCTAGTATCAAATCAATGTGCACTCTTTTTCAACTTTGTGCCCCAATCCTGCATCACTTAGCATATACATAACTATTCACATAAAGAGTCACATAGGCATCAATGGAACAACTCAAACGTATAAAATTGTGCATGTTCTTATGTGATTGCAGGATCAGAACCTTAGTTCATAATGAAATAGACCTTTAACAGGTACCTTCTGACCCTTTTTTGTCTTTATCTTCTTACTACCATCATCCAATTGTTGAAATCTCCATTCCAAAATAGTTTGGCTAGATCCAAAAGTTGCTTGACTATTCAAAAATGTAATTACTGCCTTTTCCAGTTCTAAAAATTCTTCCTCTAAAAGCAAAAGTTGCATCTTCCAAATTTAGGAACATTTTTGTTTCAACAATCTAAATAGGTGCACAGTCCAAGTAATATTGGGTGTCTTCTTCCTCTTTCCATTACTTTGTCTAAGCAGAATACAGGTGGGAAATGCTAATCTTCTAAATCAATGGCTCTCAACCTTTCTGAGTTCAGGACCCATCTGTAAATGTTTATGTCCTGTCGCAACCCAGTAAACAGTCTAGCAGTGGAGGCCCTGAGGTAGTTTCAGTCGGGTCAGCCTACTATTCAACCCACAGTGGTGGCTCCTGAAGCTCTTGTGCTGTGAGGCTGGCTGGCTTTGGCTCTCCATTCCAGGCATTGCAACCTTCAGGGTTATAGCGCTGCTCAGGTTTGGCCCTGTGCCCCTGACTAGACCAAATTTGTGAGAGTGGAGTTGTGACCTGGCTCATGGGGTTGCTGTACCTCTCACTCAAATTTGGCCTACCAGGACTCTCATTATCATGACGGCAGGGCCAAACCGGAGAGGTGCCGGAACCCCAAGAGGTTGCATCGCCCAGTGCCTGAAACGGGAGCTACCATGCAACCCTTTGAAACATTCTGGTCACTGACTTTTGGGTCCCAACCCACAGGTGGAGAAACCCTGTTCTAAACTCTTTTCAGGGCAGCAATTTAGACCTGCTAGTTTCTTATAACAAAAATGGAATCTTTTAGCGTAAGAAGCAAAGAAAGAATTAAGTCTCTTATCTGGAGCATACTATTGTTAAGGGAAGTTTCTTTTATATTTAGTGAGCACTGATAACAACCACCAAGTTTAAACTTGAAAAAAGTTTCTGTTTCCAATCCCTGCTTCAGGAGTTCAGAGGGATTTTTTCATCTTTATTTCCTCACTTAACAGAATACACACAATGCAACTCTATGAAAGATACATTAATGCAACTTTATGTCTGGGAAATTAAACACACAAAAGGCAAGAAAGGCAGACATAAGGTTCAAAGAGCTATAAGGTTGAAAGAGCTGCAGCTTAAACTTCTACCAATGATACCAATGTAGTTACTGTATGTCAAAGCAACAGTGAAAGAAGGTTATAACTTAAAAACTGTCTCAAAAATAAAAAGCTAAGTTTCAAATAGATCTTCCAGCTCTCTTTTAATCCAGGCAGTGAAGCTGTAACATTGATAATGTTACTCTTGAAAGTGGAGAACTTCTTTGGCTTAGTACATTAATTAAACATGAATGATGCTTTCAGTCTAGATTCCTTTCTGCAATCCCGGGATTGAGTCATTCCCTCTCCATCTTAGTCTTCCTTTCATCTCTACTTTTTGAAAAAGCAGCATAATTCCCAGAGTTCTGCAGCCTTAAACTCTAACGCCAATGTGTTTCTGCTACTATCCATAGGTCAGGCCCTTTGACACTGATTTAACTATTCTATGGGGAAGCAGTAATAAAGATAAAACATTGTTTCTTGTCCCTTTTAAGCTCTTTGGAATAGTGCTGCTCTGCTGAGAGATTTTTTATTTAAAAGTTAAGAAGAGCAGTTTATTTTCCTTGCTACCTCCATGGAGCTGCATAAGTACAAAAGAGCCTTGAGAAGCACAACAGCGACAGCAGTCATGTCTAAAACCAGGATTCCAATATTACTATGGAATGGGAGTGCTTGCCCAAAAGTCTGTGCAGCGAGAAAAGGAAAACAGGTGTACAAGAAAGAAAATCGGAGAAAGAAATCAGGAGATAACCACAGAGAGATGATATCGGCTCTCTGCCTTTAATTAACACAGTCTGCTACAGATCCACACCCATTACACTGCTCTACAGCCAAAATGCTTCTGAAATAAATGTAGTCAAACTTTACTAATTCTGGGTCACTGAGAACGAAAATGATGCTTAAAATTGTTGATTGGCTCTACTTTTCAAGATATGCTATTGGGTCAGTATATACGACCCTTGACATGGGAATGGCGGAGGATAAGTGAGTTATAAAGGGAAGGGATCTCAATTTAAACCAGAAATGACTAAAATACATCTTTGACTGGATCTATGAATAAATCTATGACTGGGTTTGGACAGTACTTGCCTTTTAGGCAAAACAATGAATGATGCAATCTGACGCTGGTATTGCGTCATACATGATATGAATTGCATCATGTTATTCCTAGAAGTCATGGATGATGCAATCATAACAAAGCTTACATCACTCTGCTGAGCAAATTGCCCTATATCAGCTCTAGAAATCATACAGTGTCGTGCTCTCTTATTTGTCAGTGTTTGATTTTGCAAAGGGACACATTTCTGTTTAGCCAAAGTGAGCAGAGATGCCTCGTACTTGTGTGAACAGTGCAGATAACTTCTGCTATGTTTGTGGTGAAGTGACTTTTGCATCACAAAAGCGCAGTATAACCACTATGGTTAAGAAAGCCTATCACCTTTATTTTGGCTGCAAAATTGGAGATCAGGACAAGAGGTGAGCCCCACACATATGCTGCAACACTTGTGCAACAAATCTTCGCCAGTGGTTGAACAGGAAAAGGAAATCTATGCCTTTTGCAGTGCCAATGATTTGGAGAGAGCCAACAGATCATACCAGCAATTGTTACTTCTGTATGGTACCTCCAGTTGGGAAAGGTGTGTCAAAGAAGAAAAAATGGACTGTGCATTATCCAGACATTCCATCAGCTATATGCCCAATACCCCACGGAGAAGGACTGCCGGTTCCTGATGCACCAGAATCACTCTCACTTGAGTCAGACGAGGAAGAGGAAGAGGATGAAACTTCTGGTCCTGAACCATCAATGTCACAGGACCCACATTTTCTCCCATCCTCCTCTTCTGAACCACACCTCACAAAACAAGCTGAACGGAATGACCTTGTCAGGGATTTGGAACCTCCCAAGAGTAAGGCAGAGCTGCTGGGCTCCAGCTCCTTCCACTACAGCAGTGGAATCTCCTGGCAGGTGATGTTAGGGTTTCCATGTTCCGTGACCGTCAAAAGGATCTTGTCCCATTCTTCTTCATGGAAGGTGATCTTGTAGCCTGCAACAACATCAATGGTGTGATGGCAGCCCTCAACATCGTTCACAATCCAGATGAGTGGAGACTCTTCATTGATTCATCGAAGATGAGTCTTAAAGCGGTTTTGCTGCATAATGGCAATGTTTTGCCATCAATTCCAGTTGGTCATGCAGTCCATATGAAGGAAACCTATGACAACATGAAACAACTTTTGAGGTGCATAAACAATGAGCAACACCAGTGGCAGCTTTGTGGCGATTTGAAGGTTGTTGCTCTCTTGCTTGGTCTGCAGACTGGATACATAAAGTACTGCTGTTTTCTCTGTGAATGGGATAGTCGCGCAAGAGATTCCCACTACATCAAGAAAGACTGGTCACTCCGACAGTCATTGGAGCTTGGGAGGAAAAGTGTTCAGCATCCACCACTTGTTGAATCGAGGAAGATTTTGTTACCACCCTTACACATCAAGCTGAGTCTGATGAAGAACTTTGTCAAGGCCATTGACAAAACACAAGCAGCTTTCAAGTACCTCCGTGGAAAATTTCCAAGGTTAAGTGAAGCTAAGATAAAGGAAGGTGTCTTTGTTGGTCCTCAGATTCGTGAACTTCTTCGAGATGATGCATTTGACCATGCACTGCGTGGCAAGGAAGAGACGGCATGGAAAGCTTTCCAGTCAGTGGCAATACATTTTCTCGGAAACAACAAGGCAGACAACTACAGGTTGTTGGTGGAAAACCTCCTCAAGGCATACAAAAGCCTTGGTTGCAACATGTCACTAAAGATACAGTTTTTTGCACTCTCATCTAGATTTTTTTCCACCGAACTACGGAGTAGTGAGCGATGAGCATGGTGAGCTATTTCACCAGGACATTGCAACAATGGAGAAATGCTATTAGGGCAAATGGAGCCCATCAATGCTTGCAGACTATTGCTGGACAGTGACAAGAGATGCTCCATTTAATGAATACAAGAGACAAGCCAAGAAGCGCCGAGTAGACACTGAATAGGACTAAACTATGTACATAATAGTTTTTTGCCTTTTGTTTCATAATACATTTTATTTATATAACCCTTTTGCTGATTTCTAAAGTGTTACATGAACAGGACAGGTGAAATATTATCATGTAAAGCAACCATAAACACATGAAAAGACCTAGGTTTACAATTTATGATTAAAACTCTACTATCTACACAATATACATAGACATAAAATGTAAAAACTTAAATATCTTAGAAACAGTAGCCAATCAGTTGTTTTAATTGTCATATTTGAATTCAGCACATCAAAATACATAATAAATATCACATTTTATCTCTGAAGCAGACGACTTCTAAAAAATTGTAGACCAGTGTTATCAGCTATGAAGGAAAAGAAACTGATATTTCAAACTGAATATATGTATTATTAATTAAACAACTGTACGCCTTAATTTTTATTAACACTATTTTAATAAATGGTATTTTAAAATAACATTTTGATGAGTAACCTTGGGAAATGTTTGATGAAGAAAGCACTAGCAAACTTCTTCACACAATCTAATTGCAGCTTTCATTCAAAAGCAAATTACAGTAACTAATAACACAAGAAGCCATCAGTGCCCATTTCTAAGGAAACTAATAACCAAGTATAAAAATATACAGATATAGGTTTTAACGTATGTGTTCTGGTGTCAGAATAAAACAAATGAGAAATATTTTTGAAAATAAACAATTTATTATAGCCCAAAATTATAATAAATTTAAAGGCACTCCAAATCATACTTTTCTTTGCTTGTGATCAAATACATTTTAATCTTCATACATTTCTCTGCACTACACTGAGGTTTTTTCCCTTGCACTGTGAGAGAGAATGTGTTTGTGTGTATCAGAATACATAAATGTCCGCATTACTCAAATCTCAAACAAAAAAATAATTACTGAAAACAATTACTGAATTATTGAAAACATCATAGTAAATATAATAATTCAAACAAGTCAGCAAATATGGTCTATTTTTCTGAAGGAAAACCTTGATAGTTTGTTTTCAATATAGCCAAGGGAAAATTCAATATCACATCTCACTGTTTGCTATAACTTCAAATTTGAGGGTTGCTTTTACACTAGTAAATTTCACACACAGTTTTCCAGAGTAGCACTATCAGTGGTAAATTATTGTGCACAAAGGACTCAGACAGTTTCACTAGACAACACAGTAGTAAAAATGCATGAGCTGCACCCAATAGCTTCCATCATTGCTATCAATGGTGGAGCTGTGCCTGTAGCAAATCAGAGGTGCAAAATATGCTAGTGAAGATGCAGTATAGGAAAATCTGCATATCTTACTCAAGTTGCGGAGATGACTGCATGGCAAATCCTGTACTAGTATGGTAAATGACAAACAGGAAAGAGGAAGAAACATTGCTTTGTGAATCCAAGACCAAATGGAATTCAACTGGCTATTTTATTTCCTTCTCACAAATATAAATCTTTTCTATACCTGCGCTGCTGCCCAAATGCAGTCTATGTGCTGAGTACTAAGTCGCCCTTCAGCTGCAAGAAAATTGAGAATCACTTGGCACTGTTTGATGATCTGCAAAGAGAGAACATATTTAGGATAGATTTAATAGAACAAAGAATTACTCCTCCATAAATACAGCAGAAATCAGATTATTTTACACAAACCTCAATATGTAAATTTGGTCCAAAAATATGCTCAACCACATTGTTGCTGATAAGCCAGTCTGCAAGCTCTTTTGCAATGGACCTACATATGAAAAAGAGTATTGATATGTATATAAATTCTTTATTTGGCTATATTGCATATTAAATCATTTCCCTTATACAATGTTCTTTTACTCAATTTTATTTGAATATTCACAATTACAAGAAAACTATTTTTGAATCTGAAATGTGTTCAGCTGGTATCCACAAGTATTTCCAAAAGTAGGAGTTATATAAATTACTTTTCTAGGGGAGCAATTTTTAAACTTTCCCTTATCATCAAATCTTGCTGAAATAGCAATTCACACAGTTTTAAAAGTCTGTTTTATTTATATGATGATGCACCCAGTTAATTACACATGCACGGTACTTAGACACTTTCAAAATCACATTTTAGTTTCAGCCATAACGGAATGGATCTCTGCCAACAGCTAATCAAAAAAATAAATGGTCTGTGGGAAGTTTCGGGGGCCACACTACAAGAAAGATGTGAAAAAACTGGAAAGAGTCCAGAGGAGGGCAACAAAATGATTAGGGGGCTGGAGCACACACTTTATGAGGAGAGGCTGAGGGAACTGGGATTGTTTAGTCTACAGAAGAGAAGAATGAGGTGGGATTTGATAGCTGCTTTCAACTATCTGAAAGCGGGTTCCAAAGAGGATGGATCCAGACTGTTCTCAGTGGCAGCAGATAGAACAAGGAATAATAGTCCGAGTTGCAGTGGAGGAGGTGTCGATTGGATATTAGGAAAAACTTTTTCACTATGGGGGTGGTGAAGCACTGGAATAGGTTACCTAGTGAGGTGGTGGAATCTCATTCCTTAGATGTTTTTATGGTCAGGCTTGACAAACCCCTGGCTGGGATGATTTAGTTGGGGACTGGACCTGCTGTGAGCAGGGGGTTGGACTAGATGACCTCTTGAGGTCTCTTCCAACCCTGATATTCTATGAATCTATGAAAGAGAATGAGATAAGGGGATTGAATTTTCCTAACTAAAAACTGAGTTCCTCACAGTCTGGAAACTAACACATATATCCTTGTTCCTCCCACGCAAGCAGATGGACCAATTTGTTTGCCAAGATTTTGGCATCCGGATCAATGTGTGACCATTTTGGTGTTCAGAGCACAGACTCTAGTTGATGCACTGTTGGGGTAAAATCCTGTTCCCTGCACATAACCCGGGGCTACAGGATGGGTTTTTCAGAACAGACCAGATACTGTGCACAAGGATGGGCTACAGGCATCTGGATAAAAAGCGCTTATGGCCACTACTACAGCCTCAGCCTCTCCAGTCCTGATGATCACCCAGAGAAGGGAAACAAGAATCCACAGGCTCAAAAAGGAGGGAGGCAGAGTCAGCACAGTGTCTAGTCTGTTCTGAAAAACCCAGTCACTAATGGTAAGCCTCAACAGACCTTTACCACCAAAACCTATTTGTTATGAGTACTCAGCATCTGCCCTTCTATTTTCTTTCTTTCATATAATAATTCCAGGACCAAGGGGGAAAAAAACATGCACCAGCTTTATACCCTTTGGAGAACACCATGTCACATCACCTAAAGTAATATATGAGAAGTAACTGGCTTACAAGATGTCATAGGCTACTGACTACCCCCTCAGTGCTGACTGGGATATTGACTGTCCGGCTGGATGTACAGTGGGACTGGCAGGCTCCCTGCTAGCTTCTGCACAGCTCCCAGGAAGCAGAGGGAACTGAAGCCAATGGGAGCTGCAGGGGTAGGGCTTGTGGACAAAGCAGTGTGTAGAGCCTCCTGGCTGAGCCTCTGCATAGGAGATGGAGCAGGGACCTACAGCTGTTTCCGGGAGCTACTTGAAGTAAGGGCTGCCCAGAGTAAGGGTCACCCAGTACTTCAAGTACTCCAGGTCCCAACCCCCTGCCTCAGCCCTGATTCCCCTCCTGCCCTCCAAACCCTTTGATCCCAGCCTGGAGCACCCCAAAACCCTCATCCCCAGCTCCACCCCAGAGCCCATACCCCGAGCCAGAGCCCTCACACCCCAACCCCCTACTCCAGCCCAGAGCCCTCTCCTGCACTCCAAAACCCTTAGCCCCCTCCTACACTCCAAACCTCTCATCCCCTCTCACATCCCAACCCACTGCTTCAGCCTGGAGCCCTCTCCCACACTTGGAATTCCTCATTTCTGGCCCTACACTGGAGCCCTCAACCTTCCTGTACCCCAGCCTCCTGACCCAGCCTGGTGAAAATGAGCAAGTGAGTCAGGGTGGGGAGAGCAAGCAACAGGGTGGGATGGAGTGAGCAGGGGGGGACCCCTCAGAGGCAGGGTGGGGCAGGACAATGGCATTCAGTTTTGAGTGAGTAGAAAGTTGGCAACCCTAATCAGCTAGTACTCTTTTCATAAAGCAAGACCCTCAGGCACTGTGGAGGATCAACGTGACAAGATATGTGAAACTGCTAGGAGAGGGATAAGAAACTAAACAGTTTTAAATATCAAGACTGGCTGCGGCAGTTTCATGCAACGAAGATCAGCTCTGCTTCCTCCAGGTTTGCTTTTCAAAAAAAACTTTGGAGTCCAGGGAGGACAGTAAGGCACAAATAATAGTCCCCATCCACTGAAGGAAAAAACATCCACTGCTCAAGCTCCATTCTCACTGAATCTGAGGCAAAACCGCTTCAGGTGAGCATTATAGTGTCACGGATTTTAAAGCAAGAAGAGGTCATTATGATCGTCTATGTTGTAAATACATGTACCCAAGTAACATCACAATCTGATCAATTTCAAACAGCAGCAGTACTTTGAAAGTACCACACTCCTACCACGTACCCCCAGTGCTCATGTAAATGACCATAGTTCCATTGTTCGCATAGCTCAGTATCTGACCAAAGGCATCAGCTTTATTATCAATTAAATAACTTCCATTAGCTGTACAATTTTACTCCTTGGGAAACAGGTAGTGGGCCTTAATCTGAGCTGCAAGAGATCTCTGTTCTAGATCATGAAGAGTGCTCATATGTATTAATTGTTGTGAAACTATCAAGTAATCAATTTTCCTCTCAGTCCACTCTCTGTAGCAAGATGTCATCACAAAGGAGTACCTACTAGCCAGTCTTCAGTGTAGGGGCAAATATAGCTATGTCACTGATGCTGGGTCAATAAATAAAGTAACTGTCAGTAAATTCAGTAAATAAACCCCTAAAGACTATATGAGTAAAGAGCTGTATCAAGAAATCTTTGAGGGAATTCAAAATTAAATAAATGGAGATATGTCTTAAGTAGTCACAAAACAAGACACCAGGTCTCACTAATGCTAACTTGCTGCTCAGAATCTCAATTTTTAAACATTTATCCTCCTTATAACAAGTTGGATAAAAATTTATCTTTTTTTCAAATAAAAAAATGGGATATTTTATTTAAATAGGATTTTTTAAATTAAATACATGCTTATTTTTAAAAATAAGCCTATTTAAAATTAAATTGGAAATTATGACAACCTACGTTAAGGCATAAACATCTTATAATCTATTACATTACATTAAATTTGTTACATTAAATAAAAGTAATAAGCACTGCACATTTGCTGCCCAAATTTTAGCTGAAAGTTAAACACTGAACCACTGGCCACTTAGTCACTCTTTCTGGTCCAGTACCTGGAACTAGAGTTTGCTATAGCACTAAACCTGCTTTTCACAGCAGTAGCCTCTTCTGAACATTTAGAAAAAATATTTTCTTCATTTCAGTTTATTCAGCTAGTTCAGTTCAATTCCTAATTCATTCAAAGTTAAGAAACTAACTGGGAGTTTAAAAAGCAAGAAAGCTTGTTTTCCTCCTCCAATGTATGAATAAAAGTTTAAAGTGAGAGGATGAGATCTACTAGTTTAAAAACTTGAAGGACAATGATGACAAGAAACAATCAGTTCAAGTACAGATAACACTTGGTTTAATAAATCATCCACCAGTTTAAATGCAAAACATGTTTTGATAATTTCACATTTAAGGTATTTTTATTTAACTAACAAAATTTAAATGATTAAAATGATTAATGATTTAATTTAAAATTATTAAAATCAGTAATTTAAATTGCTTTAATTGAAATCAATCCACCATGCTTTAGAATCAGTACTAAACAAACATCGCTGGATTTACTAAATGCAATTAAGACAAAAGAACAGACTGCTTGAATTTTTTCTGATTTAGACACTGGCCCTATTGGCTGATTGTGTATGAGGTGCTAGTCTGTCAAGAATCATGTTTTGTATTTTGGTTGCTCTGAAGGACAGACAAGGACAAAAACCTTCCTATGGAAGAGTTCCTTAAAATTCTATGAAGTACCCCGCTAAAGGTCTCCATCTGTAATCAGCAACTTACTTTTTTGTTCTGATAGGTTGTGGATTATCATGGTGAAAGGCTGCATTTATTCTTCAAAAGGCAAAAATCCTTTATTTTCTTGGTGGGCTTAGTTGTCAGACTGAGCTCTGGAAGCCCTGAAGGAAAACACTGACTCACATCCAATCTGACACTGGATTTACTTGTGAGTGACAAAAATGAATCTGATTCCTGTGAAAGGTAGAATACTGTTTTTTTGTTTTCCAGTAAAGAGGCTTTCTGGTCAGCTTTATTCTGAAAAACGCTGCCCTGAGTATCTCCTCTGAAACACAGTAACTTTTACATGAAATGGCTATTAGACACTGTGACCAGCACTCAGGGTCAGCGCAAGCACTAGGCGACCTAGGCGGTCACCTAGGGTGGCAAGATTTGCGGGGCAGCTTTTTGCCGCTCTTAGCAGTATTTCGGCGGCAGCTCCTCCGGCGAGCCATGGGGGGGCGGGGCAGTTGCAGGCACCTCGGGCGGCGTTTCTGAAGGAGGTCTGAATTTCTCATGGTTTCGGCAGCATTTCGGCAGCAGGTATCCAAAGCCGCGGGACCGACCGATCTCCTACAGAAATGCTGCCAAATCCGTGGGACCAGTGGACCTACTGCAGGAGTGAAGCTGAAGGCTGCCTAGGGCAGCAAAACAGCTGACGCCGCCACTGCCAGCACTAGGCATTCTGTTCACTATACTGTATTGTTGAATAAGAAGAAACATTTGTGGGAACAGAGCAAGGATGCATCAGAGAGAAAAACTGAAATTAACATTAGCAATTCCTGCTTTCTCCTGTGTCATGGAAGAGAGAAGCTTTATGGTGTACTTTTCCCAAAAAAGCCAGCCTGCAGCACGGTTGAATTAGACTTAGTGACCAGTTCACAGCTCTCACTTCCCACTTCCCATTAAAATCAGACTCTAGGTTCCAATCACAAATATCGCATAAGACCACTGTGTGGTCAAGGAGAATGGAACTTATTTTTGACACCGGAAATTATTACTGAGTATTCCCTGATACTGCTCCCCAAGTCTTAGGCCTCATCTACAGTATGTGATTATTTTGGAATTAGCAAAGTTTATTCGAATTAAAACTGATTCCGCCCACATGACCAACATGGTTTTGTTGATTTAAAGAGCTCTTTAAACTAGTTTCTGTACTTCACCTCAGCAAGGGGAGTATCGGCAAAATTGACATTGCTGTTCCAAATTTGAGTTACTGTGGACGCAATTCAACAGTATTGGCCTCCAGGAGCTATCCCAAAATGCTCCATTGTGACCACTCTGGACAGCACTCTCAACTCTGATGCACTAGCCAGGTACAAGGAAAAGGAAAAGAATTTCATTTTCTGTTTGTTCAGCGTGGCGAGCTCATCAGCACAGGCGACCATGCAAAGCTCATCAGCACAGATGACCATGGAGTCCCAGAATCGCAAAAGAGCTCCAGCATGGACCGAACAAGATGTACTGGATCTGATCGCTCTATGGGGAGAAGAATCCGTGCAGCAGATAAGCACCCTCCCAACCCACCCAAGGTGGGGCTCCCAGAGAAGGCACCTCTGGTGCGTGTAACTTGGTAAATATAACACAGAGTTTAAAAGCAAGAGTTTTAAAAGTTTAATTTGTCCTGAAGACTTGGGATGCATTCGCAGCCAGTATAGCTACTGGAAAAGTCTGTTAACGTGCCCGGGGATGGAGCGGAAATCCTCCAGGGACATCTCCATAAAGCTCTCCTGGAGGTACTCTAAAAGCCTTTGCCATGTGGAGGGTGGAGGCCGTTCATGCTGAGCTGTTCGTGTTTGGCTGAGAACGATCTTCCCTGATACTAGCCACCCGTTGGGGGGGAGGGGGTTTGAAGCACATGCGCTATGTAATGAGAATTTCTTGATTCAGTGTGAAATTGTCTTTCCTTTGTTCTCTAATGTATCTTTTTAAATACTACTCTCCCTTTTTTTTCCTCCTGCAGCTGCAAATGTTTCTGCGTCCCAGAGGCTAATGAGCCTAATGTGGGAGCAAACCGACATCCTAAGGTGTCTGGTGGAGCTGCAGGAAAGGCAACAGGAGCACAGAACGCCGTTGCAGCCCCTATATAATCACCTGCACTCCTCCCCAAGTTCCATATCCTCCTCACCCAGACACCCAAGAACACAGGGCGGGGAGGCTACAGGCAGCCAACCACTCCACCCCAGAGGATTGCCCAAGCAACAGAAGACTGGCATTCAATAATTTTTGAACTGAAGTGTGGCCTTGTCCTTCCCTCCTCCCCTCATCCATTACCCCACCCGGTGCTTCCCTCCTCACCTGCCCCTCTCAGGTTACCTTGCAAGTTTTCCCCCTATTTGTGTGATGAATTAATAAAGAATTCATGATTTTGAAACACCAATGACTTTATTGCCTCTGAACAGGGTGATCAAAGGAGGGAGGTTGGCTGGCTTACAGGGAAGTAGGATCAACCAAGGGGGCGAGTTTTCATTAAGGAGAAATAAACAGAACGGTCACACCATAACCTGGCCAGTCATGAAACTGGTTTTCAAAGCTTCTCTGATGCACAGGGCGCCCAGCTATGCTCTTCTAATCACCCTGGAGTCTGGCTGTGCGTAATTGGCCGCCAGGCGATTTGCCTCAACGTCCCACCCCACCATAAACATCTCCCCCTTACTCTCACAGATATTGTGGAGCACACAGCAAGCAGCAATAAGAATGGGAATATTGGTTTCACTGAGGTCTAAGCTAAACTGCGCTTGTGAGCTTTTAAATATTCAAATGCACGTTATACCACCATTCTGCACTTTCTCAGCCTACAGTTGAACTGCTCCTTACTACTGTCCAGGGAGCCTGTGTATGGCTTCATGAGCCATGGCATTAAGGGGTAGGCTGGGTCCCCAAGGATAACTATAGGCATTTCAACATCCCCAACAGTAATTCAACTGTGAGGACTGCTCTCATCTTTGTATTCTTGCGCTTCAGGGCAGGGGAAAGCAAGTCACAAAGTGACTTTTATGACAGTGACAAGTTACTGTTGTTGCCTCCTCGCCTGCTTTTGCAGGTTCTGCACATACTGCAGGATAATGCGCGAGGTGGTTACAACGCTCACAACAGCAGCAGTGAGCTGAGCGGGCTCCATGCTTGCCGTGGCATCTGCAGGAGAGCAGAGTGGCAGTGGAAGCGGTGGATGACAACGGTTAGCACCGTGCACCTTTCCCAAGGAAGAACACACATTCCCAGGAGCCCATGACAGACAACATGGAGAAATTTGCTATTGAAGCAAGAACAGGGGAGCAGAGTAGCAGCGGAAGCAGATGGAGGCCATGAGAACAGATATTTATTCAGAAGAACAAGAGGACCTGTAAAGGGGATTCACGGCACCAGGAGAGCAGAGTGGCAGAGGAAGTGGTGGATGCCACGACAACAGATATTTATTCAGAAGAACGAGAGGACCTGAGAAGTGGATTCATGGCACCAGGAGAGCAGAGTTGCAGCGGAAGCAGTGGGTGGATGATGACGGTTAGCAGTCATACTGCACCGTCTACTGAAAGCAGTATGGCATCTGCACGGAAAAATGGCACGAAACGATTGTCTGCTGTTGCTTTGCAACCTTTATAATTAGTAGATAAATTTAAAAATTAGCTTATCATCAAGACACATTCATACAGTCATACTGCGCCGTCTGCTAAAAGCAGTATGGCATCTGCACGGAAGTCTACAGTACAGAATTATATAGAATTTATAGAAGTTGATTTTTCTGAACAGATTGTGTACATTTGATTGTTTGTCCCCCCACTAAACGCACTAAGTTGGCAGAATGTGTTCACAGTACCGAGGCTACCATCGACTCTTGGAGCGGTGCACTGTGGGTAGCTATCCTACAGTTCCCACAGTCTCTTCTGCCCATTGGAATTCTGGGTTTAGCTCCCAGTGCATGATGGGGCAAAAACAAACATTCTCGCGGGTTTTCCTGGGTGCATCTCGTCAGTCGCCCCCTCCCTCCGTGAAAGCAATAGCAGACAATCGTTTCGCGCCATTTTTCCCCTTAGCGAGAACCTAATACTTCCTTTCTGCCCTCTTAGAGATGAGCAGGAGAGAGGCTGGGTTTGCCATAAAGTTTTTACAAGTTTTCTCAGCCCTTCACGCACAGGGAGTGCCACCCTGGAAGGGGCCACCATGGCCAAGATGTCAAAGAAGCATCAGAGGATTCCACCAACTCATCTGCCTGTAACCCCAGGCTCACTGCCACCCTCTTCAGCAGTTCCTGATGTGCCCTGGCATCATCCTGTGGCACCATCTGTGATGGTCCCGCCACTGCCTTGTCGGCTGAGAACAATGAGAAGGGAAGGGCGGAAGAAGGGGTTGGCACCACTCCTCCAGTTGGGTGACCTTCACTGCAGTTGAAGAAGACTCGCGGGCACCACACTCAGACCCTGCATCCAAATCTGGGGGCACTCAGGAAACAGTGGTCAACCTCCTCTCTGATGCCCTACTACAGAGCATTGCATGAGGGTCCCTAGTGCCTGGGAAAACCCACATAGGTTCCAGAACTGCCATGGTGTAGGCCATTGGCCTTCAGGCCAGGCACAAGCCAGTGGCACTGGGGGAGTGCCCCCAGGCTTGATTGGGCACATCTGACCCCAAGGAACCAGCACCTCCAAGGAGGAAGGGTGTTACCTTGGGGATCACTGCAGTGCCAATGAGGCCTCAGAGTACTCTTCCTACCTGCTTCCATGATGCTCACGATGGGGGTGGAGGGTGGTATTGGAGCTCCAGGTCCTGGCATCTGCTTGGGGCTGGTGGTGGAGCTCAGCGGATTGGTGAGAGGTATCAGCAAGAACCGCAACTGCAAAAGGAGCAAACTATGGGGCCGCTGGCCAGCCCCATGCCAGTAGCTCCTCTGCCATGGCTGTACCACCCCCAGACCACAGCCCTGTTCTCCGGTGGGTCTTCAGACCCAGCCAGGGAAAGGAGATGCAGAGTCGCAACTGTGTGGAAGGGCTGGGGGCCATACAGCCACACAGGAGGAGTTGCCCCCGCTGCGGTTCCCTGCTAAATGTGCCACCCCAGACGCATCTGGGGAGGGTCATGTGACCCTTCTTGTCTCTCACAGGCATTGCCTTTGCAGAGATTGGCTGTGTCGTGGCTCCACTGGGGTCCTGTGCCCTGGGGAGCAATCTCTCCTAACTGGAGACCGCTGCCATTCTGGGGACCAGTGATGCACCGTGGTCACGTGCCAGCCATTGGATGACCAGCATCATCCCATGGGGAATTGGTACTGAGAGTCCTGTGAATGTGCTGGGAACTCCGGTCGGTCTGTGCAGGTCAGAAGCGTGTTCCTGCGGATCGTTGCTTCGATGCCAACCGCGGTGAGGGGGAGCAATGCTGCACCAAAGTGGATGGTGGTATGGGTCCCAGTGCCGGCTTCTCCCTGGAGATAACCACATCTGGACGAGGAATTGGGGGCACCAGCAAAGACAATGTCTTTTGCAGTGTGGAGTAGACGGGACTTCCAGGTGCTGGGAACCTCTGTCACTACCTGGTGTGGGCAGTGGTAGGAAGGAGTTCAAACTAGATGATCATAATGGTCCCTTCTGACCATGAAGTCTATGAGTCTATGGGATCAGAGGGAAAGTCCTCTCACAGATCAGCTACTGGTTAAAAGATAGGGTAAACAAAGGGTAGGAATAAATGGCCAGTTTTCAGAATGGAGAGAGGTAAATAGTAGTATCCCCCCGAAATCTGTACCGGGACCAGTGCTATTCAACATATTCATAAATGATCTGGAAAAAAGGGGTAAACAGTGAGGTGGCAAAATTTGCAGATGATACAAAACTACTCAAGATAGTTAAGTCCCAAGCAGACTGTGAAGAGTTACAAAGGGATCTCACAAAACCTGGCAACAAAACGAGCAGATGAAATTCAATGCTGATAAATGCAAAGTAATGGTCGCCCCATCTCAAAAAAAGATATATTGGAATTGGAAAAGGTTCAAAAAAGGGCAACAGAAAGGATTAGGTACCTGGAACAGCTTCCATATGAGGAAAGATTAGTAAGACTGGGACTTTTCAGCTTGAAAAGAGAAGACTAAGGAGGGATATGATAGAGGTCTGTAAAATCATGACTGTTGTGCAAAAGTAATTAAGGAAATGTTATTTACTCCCTCTCAGGGCTGGGGGTGGGGCACCTCTCCCCGGCCGCCTCTTCCCAGCTCTGAGGCTAAAGCCCAGTAAGTGGTGCCTGGTGGCAGTAGCTCTGAGACCTCACCCAGTCTGTGCAGCTTTTGATAGCATGCTGCGTGGCCACAAAGCTTAGGGAACTTTACTTCTGATCCTAGATTATTTACTTACAGATAATAGTCTCATGATTATCTCTTCCCATAGTTAAATTGCCTTTAGTGGCTATTTCAGCTTTTCAGCATCTTATTTAAAGAACTGTCTCATCTATGACAGCATGTGAAATCCAAGCTTTCCTGCTACGCCCTCCTGTTGTCCTTTTCACAAACAACATGTAGTGAATGATACATTTCCGAGTTTCATTTGAACATTCTTTTCCCCCAAGTCTCATACAATGCCTGTATAAATTAGTTGTCAGAAGAGCTTTGATTTATTACGTGGACAAAATCAAGCTCTTTTGAAATTCATCTGATTTTTTTGTGTTCTTCTGGGAGAAGTCTAAAAGGAGAGCCATTTCTGTTCTGTTCAGTTTCTGTTCAAAATGGATAAAACTCTCTGATCCAAACATGTTGTGAGTAGAGTTCCATGACATTTAAGGAGTTAGCTGCTTTCACAGTAGCCACAGTATTTAATCAAGACTTTTTAAAATGCCTGTAGTTGGTAAAAGTCAAACTCCTTGTGTTTAAGTCTTTGCTGTTCATCTGCCATCCCAAATGCTAAATCCTAAAAACACCACTGATATGCCACATTCTTCCCAAATACTGTTGTTTTAAACATGTCATTTGTAGAATACTGTGGATTGTACAGTTATTTGTGTATTATAGGGAGAATAATTCTCCAGAATGTTTACCAAAATGGGTAATGTTTTGCATTGAGTCCCTGGTCACCCTTATTCTTTGTTTAATGTTTATTTATTTGTTGTGTGTGATCTAAGTGTCTTTAACTCATATTTTTGACTTATTAGCATGAAATGGTAAGAGCTGAAGAAGTATTTTTTAAGATATTACATGTGAATTCGTACCTGAAATTGAGCTATTACTTATTAATCTTGCCTGAACTGTAATGATATAACAGTCAAATAATACTTCTAGATTTGCAAAGCATTCTAGAAGAAATAAATACCAATTACTGGTACATATCTCCTTGCAGTTTAGCTAAAAATTAGATTAAAAATAAACCCTTTTCTATCTAGCTTTGAAAATTGACTGAGAGTCAGAGTAGAGAAATAGTCCTGAAACAGAGTTCTAGGATTAAGAGGTATTCTAGCGATAATCATAATACTTTAACATTTATATAGTGCTTTAAATTTTCAAGATATTTTACAAATATTAGCGACATGCAGCATCCTAAAGAAAGAAGTGGTAAATGTCCTCCAGTTATCTGAAGCTTATCGGTGTCCCCCAAGAACTTTATATAATCAATCAGATTTCAGCAGCGAGAAACGAGAATTGTAGAAGAAAATATGTATATCAGAAATACAGTATTACAATTTTGTATTAACTTTTATTTGTACTCAGTGGAATGATCTTATGTTTAGAGTGTCTGGTTAATAAAAGTTGTCTGATAACAGTATTTTGAAACATGGAAATAGGTATAATGGGTAAAGTGAATTTGTTCATCTTATGTTAAGGACCTATCACTGCAACATTTTTTTCTACATTCAGTTCAAGATAGTGGTCATTTGAAGCTGGGAAAGAATGATAGGATGTCTTCTAGTTGAATATCAGACAATCATTTTGGAGAGAATAAGAGTTAAATTTGTATAATTTCCAGACAAATATGAAACTTTGGACTCTTTGTCTAGAAGAAAATCCCTGCAGATAATGAATAAATAGTGAGAAGAAGTGGACTGATGTGAATCCTGGGGAACTTCTATCCATGATAGAAGGCAAAATGAGTCAATGCAAAACTTATTGCTTATACTTACAAAATAAATACATATACACACAAAAGAAACCCAGAGTAGAAAATGGAAAGGATCGTTGTCATGATAATTAGGCACTTACTTCATACCTTTCATTGTGTTTTCATTTATTATATATGCATAGGCTTTTCTATGATGCTTATCTGTGAAGCATCTCAGCACTGCCCATTCATATATCTTCATCTTCCATAAAACACCATAACGTGGGAAGTGTTGTTATCCTCATTTAACAAATGTTATATTTAGGGAGAGTTTGTTTACACTAGGACTGTAGCAAACAGAGAAAAGTTCAGTTTATGCGCTATACACAATGACTTTGCTATTGTACTTATCAGTGTAACCCCACTCAGATTGATGGAATTAAATCATGATGGAGTTGAATCTCAATCAGGGTTTGCATTTACATTTTAATAAATTATGTTAATTTCATGTGGAAACAAAGATTAAATTTATTAATTTACATTATTGTGAATGTGTCCTTTAACCTTGTTTAATAAAGTGGACTACAGTTTTGCTAACTGGATACTTACTAATCAACAGCACCTGAAAGATCATGTGGCAGTAGGGATAGGAACTACTTTAAATGAGTAAAGAAAAATATAAAATATCTGAAAAAAGATATCTTCTTAAACTGTAGTTGAAGTAGACTATTAACATCATATAAAATAATTTTAGTTGTAGAGTTAACATAGTAAATTACAAAATACAGACAATCCATTTTGACATGGATGGTTTTACCTTTTTGTGTCAATGAAATATTTGGAAGGGCCTATCAGCTGATTATACAGTTGGTGAAAGCACAGGATCAGTGTACAAACTATGGTTCATGCCTGTAATTGTGAGGATTCCCAAAAATATGAAGAGAAACTTACATGTAAAGGAGGGTCCTCACATACAAAGTATTCTATGATAATTCCCAAAAAATGAATCCTTGTCCGTGGAATTTTTCTAATAATTTGAAATAAAAGTACCCCATTTCACATGTATCCAATGTAATGTAAAGATTGCAAAAGTGTTTATATTTAATAGATTAAAAATGTTTATGACTTGCAAAATTCTTGTATAACGAACACTTGTTAAACTGAATTAAGGAGGGATGGACATAGTCAGTCTTTAAGGTCTCTTTCCATCCTAACTTTTTTAATATTACTAAAAATAAACAAGTTCAACTTTGAAACCATACAGGCCACTGATAAAGAAAATCAGTAGCTAATTCAGAAAAGAGCTGAAGTACCAAATATAGTTATCAATTTTAATTTGAAATAGTATTATAGTCAGATAATCTTTTGACAAGTTTATCCAATGACCTCACTACACATTAAGTGGTACGGGCTGATGTCTCGCTTGTTGGAAATGGTGTGTAAGGGCTGTTTAAGGGCGAGGGAGCCAGAGAATGACTTTCTGCTGTCAGAGAATGACAGCTTATTTTGCTTAAGAGAGTTTGGTAAGGGACCTTTTCAAAGTCTTTCTACATGTTTGTTGACTGCATCAAAGAATTCTAGTTACAACCATACATTTTCTTGGACAATGGTTCATTGGCTCCAACATGACCCATCTCACACCCATTGAACTCCCTAGTGTTAAGCAGGGGTGGGCAAACTTTTTGGCCTGAGGGCCACACTGCAGTTCAAAATTGTATGGAGGGCCAGGTAGGGAAGGCTGTGCCTCCCTAAACAGCCTGGCCCCGCCCCCAATCTGACCCCCACCCACTTCCGCCTCCTGACTGCCCCCCTCAGAACTCCCGACCCATCCAAACCCTCCCCCAGGTCCTTGTCCCCTGATCGCTCCCTCTGAAGACCCCCCCACTCTAACTGCCCCCCCGATCCCCACCCCTATCTAAGCCCCCCTGCTCTTTTTCCCGACTGTCTCCTCCTGAGACCCTCTGCCCCTAATCCCCCACCCCGAGACCCCACTCCCTATCTAAGACCCCTGCTCCTTGTCCCCTGACCGCACCTTCCAGAGACCTCCCACACCTCCTAATCATCCCCCAGGACCTCACCCCCTATCCAACCCCCCTGCTCCCTGTCCCCTGAATGGCCCAACTCCTAGCCACACCCCCACCCCCTGACAGGCCCTCTGGGACTCCCACGTGCCATCCAACCCCCCCATTCTCCGTCCCCTGACCACCCCCCAAGACCCTCTGCCCCTTCTCCAACCCACCCCCTGCCACGGCCACGGCCCAGCCCCAGCCCTCTTTCCACACCATGTGTCTGGCTTGGAACCAGACACGGGGCCGTATTGATCCGCCAGAGCATGCAGCGTGTCTGGCCCGGAGCCAGACACACTGTCGCGCAGCCCTGCTCCCAGAGCACTGCTCGCGTGGCAGGGGAAGAACAGCTAGGGAGGGGCCGGAGCAGACTCACCAGCCAGAGCTGGGGGGCCGGTTAGGAGAAGCTCGCAGGCCGGATCCGGCCCGTGGGCTGTAGTTTGCCCACCTTAAGGGATTAGTGTCTATACAACCAGATGAAGAACTCTATTTTCCACTCGAAAGGGCAGTCTGACAAAACCAGAGAACAAAAGAGGGGCTTTTGTGACACTGCCATCAAGTCAGTGTACCACACTTGGGGAGCTCATTCGATTGAATTCTCCTTGACTGCCTGCCAAATGACAAGCAAAAGGAAATATCTTTCTGAATACACTATTCCCACACAAAGACAGTGCTCCAGAGGACAAAAGAGAAAGCTTCCCCTTGTTGATTTAAACAGCACTTTCAGCACCGTCATCATCCATGGAAACTTTGACCATTTTCCCACTGATTGATGGCAAAGTCCTGAGAACCAGCACTGCAAGATACTCATATGCAATCTGGTCTCTTTCATCTTCAATAGCCTATGTACTCTACAGTCACCCAGATGGCTTTCCCATCCTTAACTCTACTAAAACTGTCTATCATAAAAACTAGGAATGGCTAAATTAATGGTACCCCTATGAGCACATTGTGAGATAAGGACCACTAACTCAATGAAATTGTGACAGACCCCAGGAAAACTGCAACTTAACATTGTACACAGCTGATCAACACAATATGCTAAGTTAGCACCAATCCTTTAACCCTGAAAAGAGTGTCAAAGAGATACAAGAGTCTGAGAAAATATTTTAATGTCCATAATGGCTGAAATCTTGCCATCAGGAGTGCCTTCTGTAACTCTAGAAAATAATCTAAAAGAAACCAGGGTAGTGTCAGTAAATAAGGTCTCTGTTGGTTGGAAAATTAATATTTGTCCTATATACAGACTTATAAAGGCCAAATCACATCCTTACGTAAAGGCCAAACCACATCCTCAAAAGAAAATGCTTTGGATTGTCTGGGTAGGGGAATATGTGTGACCCATGCTGATGAAAGTGGATAACTACCACTTCAAACACTTGGTAAGAACTCTTGATGCTAAAGCCATCCCAAATAGAAAAAGTCTGAACTACTAATGGATATTTGCTGTGAATCCATTGTATCATGATACAGAAGCAGAAATCTGAAAGGTTGACAGTTCCAATACATCCTGAAGAGTACGGGAAAAGAATAAGAGTGACCAGGAACTCAATGCAAAACTTCACCGCTTCTGGTAAAGGTATTGAGATTACAAAGGTAATGGACTCATACCCATTTTCATCTATTAACTCTATGTCCAAAGACATGAAAAGAAAAATTAGCCAAAAGTGATTACTTAGTTTCTCATGGACATTTGTCTGCTTCAGAAAACCAACACACATTTTGATATCAAGTTGGTAGTCTTCTGCTCAACATAGGCTCAGGACTGGAATATCAAAGTTTCTTCAGATCAAGAATGGAGTGTGTTGGTAGAACATTTAGGGAAATCCACTTGGAACACAATCCTGGCCCCTCTGAAGTCAGAGTCAATTTTTTAACTAAATAAATAAATGGAGATATGCCTATCTCATAGAACTGGAAGGACCTTGAAAGATCATCAAGTCCAGCCCCCTGCCTACACTAGCAGGACCAAGTACTGTCCTCTGACAGATTTTTTGCCCTAGATCCCTAAATGGCCCCCTCATGATTGAACTCGCAACCCTAGGTTTAGCAGGCCAATGCTCAAACCACTGAGCTATCCCTCCCCCAGGAGGGATTTTTCACTGAGTTCCGTGGAATCAGGATTTTAACCAGGGTTTTTGATTACACTAAACATGGGATAAACATAAGACCCAAATAGGTCATTGTTACATCTCAAAACTGTATTTTTTTTCAAATAGTCAGGTATTCAATTTTGTGTAGAAGTGAGGGGCAAAAAGCATAGCAAAACAACTATTTTTTATTCTTTTTCTTATTAACTACAGTCGTTTATACCAAGTTTCAACCAGAGACAGTAAAATAGCTTAAAATCCAAAACTTAACATGATTATAATGTGGTAGGGAAAATGCTCCATTTGAGGAGTGGGGGGGAAATGGTCACCAATCTATTGGTAGGAAAGATTTTGAAGCATTAAAGTTACTATTTATGTGGGACCTACAACGTAATAGTGTTACGCCTCAGCAACATCAACAGAGAAAGAAGAAGTTACTCACCTTGTGCAATAACGACGGTTCTTCGAGATGTGTGTCCCTATGGATGCTCCACTTAAGGTGTCTGTGTGCCCCTGCACCTCTAATCCGAGATTTTTGGGAGCAGTGTCCACTGAGCCCACACAAGTGCCCTCTCTCCCTTGTGGTCTGCCTCGAGGCTAATTAGCACGACACGGGCGAACTCCCCTCCCTTCCTTCTCTACCACAGAGCCCTATAGAGAACTCCGACGTAGAGGGGAGGAGGGCGCGTTGTGGAGCATCCATAGGGACACATACCTTGAAGAACCATCGTTACTGCACAAGGTGAGTAACTTCTTCTTCTTCTTTGAGTAGAGTCTGGGACTTCAGAGCAGAGTCTTTTACTACAGAGAGTACAGTGGAGTCGAAGGTGGTGTCAGGTGGCCAAATCTTCAGTGATCGCATAATGTTCTGCGAAAGTATGGACAGAGGCCCAATCATTGCTCTATAGATTGGGGAGATAAGGGTATACCTTTGGAATGTGATTGAGGTAGGAACTGATCTCATGGAATGCGTGTGGACAGAAGCAAGTTGCCTTGTTAAGTGAATAATGCAACTAAAGTCACAGTTGGATAGTCTTTGAGGAGATATCACAGAGCTTTTGGATCTTTCTGTGGACGAAAATGAAGAGTTTAGGGGATTTCCTGAGCTCCTTAGTCCTGTCCAAGTAGAATGCTAATGTCTTTTTAATATCTAGCATATGCACAATTGTCTCCCAGTTGTCACACAGTGGTTTTGGGAAAAAACATGAAGATAGGTCTTTCAATTCATATGGAAAGTGCAGAAAAAGTAGGGAGAAACTTGGAATATGGCCTCAGAGTTACTTTGTCTTTAAAAGAAAAAGACCATGGATGATGTGTGCGCGCCATCAAGGCTGCTATTTCTCTTATGTACAATTAGAAATGCTGTCATCATGGACAGGTGTAAGAGAGAACAAGTTTCCCTGGACTTGGAGGGAGGTCTAGTTAAAGCCCTAGGAACTAGGTTGAAGTCCCAGGCTGGAGCGGGTGGTGTCACACGGGGGAAAAGATTCCCAATGCCCTTAAAAAATCTACACATTAGTGGGTGAACAAACACCAAGTGGGAAGCCATTTTCGCCATGAGATGTACCTTAAAGGGAGCTGAGTGAGAGTTTAAAATATAGTGCAAAATCAGAGGGAGGAAAGGTGAGGCTGGGTCTGTGTGTCTGGAATGGAACAAACTTGGGAGTCATCTCTGTAGATAAGTATGTCAAATGGTCAACTTGTGGTTGTGTTGTAACACGACTTTAAGCTTGTCAGAGCATTCTGCTTCTAAGTCTTGGAACTAAGAAAGAGCCAAGCCTGGAGGTGGAGGACCCATGGGTTGGGGTGAAGGGTCAGCTCACTGTTTTTGAGAGAGTGGGTGAGGAATAGGCTGGAGTCAGAGAAACAGGAGGGCATATCGCCATCTGCATCAAGTGAGGGAGCTAGACTTGTCATAGTCAAGTGGGAAGATGAGGGCAACTGCCAGTGAATGTCCCCCAGGCCGGTCATGGTGCAGTAACAAGGACCTTTCTTGTCCCGATAAGTAGAGAAGAGATCCATAGGCTAGGTTCCCCAAACGGGGGCTATATCTTGAAGCATGCACCTCTGAATTCAGTATACACTCATTGTCATGAGAAAACTCCAACCGAGACTGTTGATTGTTATGTCCTGTATCCCTTGTAGACAGACAGCTGAGATGATGCATCCATCACAAAGTGCTCAGTTCCAAAGTTTGAGTGCTGATTTGTGGGAGGGAGATCTGGCAGCTCCTTGGCAGTTTGTACAAAACATACAGGTAACATTAAGTCTATCATGACCTGTGTGTGTTGTTTTTGATGAAAGGCAGAGTTTGTGCACAGGCACTCCTGACAACCTTTAGCCCCAGATGGGTGATATGGAAGGTCATTCCTGTGGAAGGCCATTTGTCCTGAACCTTGTTGTTGAGTAGGTGAGCTCCCCAGCATATTAGGGAGACATGTGGGTAGTGAGAGAAGCGCTCTCGCTCGTACTGCATCAGATTGGTGCTGAGAAAGTCCAGTCACTGTACCAGGATTAGTATGCCACTATAATGAAGAGAACCTTGGAGAATACCCTGAGTGGAGCAGCCTGTACCGATAATGATCCTGTTCCAGAGGTAAGCAGTAGGAAATCTCCTTTACGATGATTGTATCGAGATATGGAAGTAGGCACCTTGTAGGTTCGGGGCTAGAAAGCAATCTCTTTGCTCTAGATCTGGTCCTAACCACTGTGAAGTAAGATAGGGTGACTTCTGAGTGGAAGGGTGACTTCTGTATGGATGGCAGCTAATGCAGGAAGGTATCATTGTTCAGGCCCCCAACCAACTCATCAAAAGTGCTTATAAGAGGCAATTTGAGAGGTCATGGACTGGGGTGCAGACTGTTATCACTGATGAGCCCTTGGCCTCTTACACTGGGGCTCAAAACAGCACTGAGATACTGTGATGGGAGTATTGAGAAGATTGTAACCTATGGTGTGGTTGACAGGTAAATACTGTCTTCTGCCCGAAGGAGTGTAGTGTAGTCCGAGAATCCGTCAGGATCTGGAGAGAAAATCTGTCTTCTCCGCAAAGAGTTTGGCCCTTCAAATTGGAAGTCTGTAGCTCTTTGGGCAATCTAGAGAGATGTAGCCAACAAAAAAGCCACAACCAACTTCAGTACTGCTGTCATGGAGACTGGGCAGGTAGCTGTAACAGCTACATCAAGTGGTGTCTCTAGGACAATCTGGCTATGAACTTCCATCTCTAAGAATGGTGTGAATCTATTCTTTTGTGTTTCCAGTAATGTTCCAGAAACATACTGAGTTTCCCATGATTAATAAAATTGTATTTGGCCATGACAGTTTGGTATTGGCTTGGGATTATGTTGCTTGTTTTGTGCATTAACCACATCCACTATGATGGAGTTGGGTTGCGGATGTTCGAAACAAAATCTGCCTCTCTGGATAGAGATGTAAGGTTGCTTTTGTTTACATTCTGTTGCTGGTTGGTGCGATGGATGCTGGTGTCTGCCAAATGACTTTGATAGGATCTAGAATCAGCTCATTAATTGTGAGGACAATTCCAGATAACAGGGTAGTGTACAGAATTTCCACCAACTTGTGATGATCTGCTACCTCCTGTAGGGGAATCTGCAGCTCGTCTTCCCCCTCTTGGTAAGATCCAAAAAGTTCTTATATCTTCACCTAGTGATGAGGGATGGGCAGCACAGCCTCATTTGGGAGAGATGAGAAGAAGTGTGCTGGAGAGGTAGCTTCCTCTTCAGGTGGTGGGTTCGCCCCCCGCCATCTTCTCCTGTTCTGAAAAGGGCTTTCTCCCACCCCGGCTCAGGTGCTCTCCTGCCCTGGCTCAGGTACCAGGCTGTAGTAAACCGTCTGGTGGACTTTCCCTGAGAGACACCAGAGACGGTCGTGACGTGTGTGTACATCGCTGAAGAGTTACAATATGGCCTTGGGAGGGAGGAGGAAGAAGGCGGGCATGGGCGGTGGGCTTACCTCAGGGGGCCCATACCTCGATTGTAAGTCACGATGAGGAGCCAGGGAATGATCTCCTCCTGGCCACCATCAGATTAGTCAGTGGGTAATGCTGCCACTGACTGGGGTATTGGCAGCATACAGCCCAGTGCTAAGAGCAATTCTGGGTGCCGGGATGTGCTCGATGCAGGGGTTCTGGTTCGAAGTAGCGAGGATTTTAGTTCTTCCCCATCATCAGGTCTCCAGGGTACCAGAGCTCATGCAGTACCATGGGTTTATATGGTACCACAGAGGAGCGGCTGTGGTACATTAGCAGTACCGATAGTTGGGCAGAGCACACCCTAAATGAGAGTTTCGCCCAATACAGAAAGTTAGTTGGTGTCACTCTTTAGAGATGGTATGGTAATTGTCTCTCCCTGGGTACTGAGGCCACAGGTCTCCAGAGTATCAGAGCATCTGTGTTACCATGGGCTGATGTGGAACCACAGAGGAGTGTCTGCAAGCATTATCGATGGTTGGGAAGGTGCAGAACACTTTCTGGATGGGAGTTTTGTTGCACTTGGTACCAAAGGGTTTCTATGTGCCCCTCTTTTAGATATGGTACAGTAACTGTCCCCTCTCAGTGCGGTAAGAGCAAAGCAGCACAGAGCTCACAGCAAGAAGCTCCCTCATCAGGGTTTTTGCCTCTCAGTTTACGGTGATGGCAGCTAAGCTCACAGCAGAAGTTCCTCTGCTGCTGTTGTCCTACCGCGGTGGCCGCTCTGGGGAGTACCACTGGCTGGCCAGCTACTTGGGTGCCAAGGTGGACTCTCTTGGGAACACCCCACTGCTGGCCAGCTAATCGGTGACAATGCCGAGGTGGCCGCTCTGGGGAACACCCCACCGGCTGACCAGCTACTTGGGGACGATGCCGAGGTGACCGCTCTGGGGAACACCCCCCTGGCTGACCAGCTACTTGGGTGCTTTTCCAGGGGGAGTCTGCTGGTGACTTTTTTTTTCCCCCTCCTCCTTTCTCTCTCTCTCTCTTCAAGACTCGACCCCTTTTAAAGTGAAGGCTTTGTGGATAATCCAGGTCAATACCCACCGGGATCTCTGCAGGCTGAAGTGTCTTCGCTATAGGGAGGAATTTTTACTTCAGCTCAAAGCTCCTGTGAGGCTGCTGCAGTGTTAGCTATGGCAGGTAAAGCACTTTTGTGAAGTTCTCCCACTGCGTGGAACAGAGAGAGCCAGGCAAGCCCCTGGGCAGGGGTTATCAGCCTCTAGCAGGGAGGAATGAAGAACACCTTCACTTTTTTTTTTTTTTAAACTGAAAAATAAAATAATTATGAGTCTACTAAATGCCAGGGGGAAGGAGGGAAATGCCCCCAGACACGACAGTTCTTCTCTTTTCTCTCTCTCACTCTTTTTTTTTTTAATCAAAGGAATAAAATAAAATTAACTCTAACCTAATTACTTTTAAGGAGAATAAAGGTAACAAAACAAACACTACTTATGCTAGTAACACATACTGTCAGAGGCCAAAGGCGGTAGAGAAGGAAGTGAGGGGGGTTCGCCCCATGCAGTGCTAATTAGGCAGACCAGAAGGGAGGGAGGGCACTTGCACAGGCTCAATGGGACTCTGCTACCAAAAGTCTCCGATCAGAGGTGCAGGGGCACACAGACACCTAAAGTGGAGCATCCATAGGGACACACTACTCGAAGAAGAAGTAGGTATTACTGTAATAGAAACAATAATAATACACAATATCAAACAACAAACTATGTGTATTTCCATACTGAAATACAGTAGCAGGGGGAAGAGATCCTGAACTTACCTCATTCTTAAAATACATAAACATCAAAAAGGAAGAAGATATATATTTTTAAAGAGTGTGGGTCAAGCAAAATGTAGATGTTTTACAGAATTTAATTTTAAAATTCACAGTTAGATGTGGGTTTATTCACACAATTCATATACCTATAAAGTAACATTGCAAGCTACACTCTCTCTTATCATTGCCAACATCTAACGTTAACCTACTGATTTGAAATATGCAAAATATTTTAAGAATACAGTTTTTAATTTTTACCCACATGTCCAAAGATGCAATTTTGCCCACGTACTATACAGACCATTAACATTTCAAAGAGATACAAAGATCACATTACATTTGTATATAAAGCATATATATTTAATCTTTAGAAAGTAATTCCATATATAAAACGTTGTGAACTTTGCTTCTCTTCCTGGGTGCTGGTTGAAAAAAAAGTCTAATTATATACAATTTTGTGATTTAATATATCTGAAATATACAAACAAGAACTTCCAAGAAAAACAAACAGCTGTAGCAACATGGTCTAGTAGTGGACTAAAGGTATGTCTACACTACCTACCGGATCAGCGGGTAGCAATCAATCAATTGGAGTTCAATTTATTGTGTCTAGACTAGACGCGATAAATCGATCCCCAAGCGTTCTCCTGTTGACTCCGGTTCTCCACAGCTGCAAGAGGCACAGGCAAAGTCGATGAGGGAGCAGCAGTAGTCGACTCACCATAGTGAAGACACCGCAATAACTGGATCTAAGTACATCGACTTCAGCTACATTATTCTCGTAGCTGAAGTTGCATATTTCAGATCAATCCTTCCTATGCCCCCACTGTAGACTAAGGCTACGTGTAGGAGTAATAGCCAGAAACTCCTCAATTGTAATCCTGGTTATTGGGCAAATCATATTATTTCTCTATCTCAGTTTTCACATCTGTAGAATGTGGATAATAATACTTACCTAATCTTATAGGAGTGTTGTGATGATTAATTAGTTCATGTTTGCACAGCATTTTGAAGACAAATGGCTGCTATTCTGCTAAACATTAATAATTTTATTACTTCAATATAAGTATTTTTTCTGTACAACCTCGCAAGTTATCTGGAAATCTATCTTTTAAAAGAGCCAGGAGAAAGCATGAAATATATAAAAAATGTTTTTTTAAATTTCTATTTGAAAGGTAATTTGAATGGAGCTTCTGACAAGGATATTTCTAAGTATCTCAGAATGTTTTTACTGCCCACACTCTAAAATGTTAAACAATTTTATAGGAGAAGCCTTACATTTATCTAGTGTGCTTAAACATAAGTACTCAAAATAATGTTCCTACTTACGTTTCTGTGTCTGAAACTAATGATTCATTATTACACACATCATTGAAGGTGTGAAGTTGATTCTAGAGTTAGAAAAAGGAAGAAGAAATTAAAATTTCACTCTAACAATATTTTGTGTGGTAATTTTTCTTACATATAAAAATGTTAGCAGTGACAAAAATAAATAGTGAAGCTAATGTTTTGGAAAATTAGATTATTTAATCATAAAAAGGATATTAAACAGAAGTATGTACAGAACTATTTGTCTCGTTACCATAATTTCCATAAAATACTCTACTAAATGCTTTTTCAAAATTTGCTAATCCAGAATTAGACATGTTTCTGATTAATTCAACAGAATAACATACTAATGAGTATTCTTAGTAAGTAACAGGGATACGGTAAGTTTATTTTTTTAAACCAGAAAATGGCTTTTGAAATAACTATTTTCACTAAACCAATCTTTTGACATATGTAATCTTCACCCATTCTAGAACTCAAAGCCGGGCTTCTACCAGTTATATTGCAAATCAGTTTTTATTGAAAATGAAATTAAAATGATACACATGGGCATTTTAGAGGGAGTCACCACATTATCCTATCCTGCCTACTATAACTTCTCAGAAGGGATTTATTAGTAGCTTTATAAGAGTGAAAAAAGAACTGAGTGAGAGAAATGAAACTGAAAAAAAAATAACGAAGACATGAGGAGGCTTTGAACTGAGGGATTCATGGATTCACGGAGCGAGAAAAAAAGGCTAACTTCAGTTGAGAAATATCATCTCTCTCTTATGTCTGCCAGCCCAAATTTATAAAAGTGACATCTCCAACGGCAAAACAGTACAATTTCCACAGCAAAAAAATGATCATATAGTTAGAGTTGAAAATTTGTTCATATTACCTAGGACTTTGTTAATAGACCATTAAAGTTCAAAATTTAAATGAGGAATTGGTTTTTTTTAAAATTTGTTATAACACTGATCATTACTATGCTCCATTTATAAGGCAGAGAGATCTTGCCTAATTACTACATGAGTCTGAAACCTTCTCCTCAGAGCTTCAAAATCACCCTCCAAATATTGCCAAGAGAATCCTCTCATATCTTTGCCCTCTACTTCATCCTCTTGATATGGTCAGTTAAAATGAATTCAACTGATATAGGCCAGAATGGGTGGGATTATGTGATCAAAAAAAAAAAAAAAAAAAAAAGTACAGGATGATGTGAAGGGGTAAACCCATTTCAAAAAGTTATAGGTAGAGTAAGGGAGAAGAGGGAGAGAGGGCAGATTAAGGTTGGTGTTTAAACTTTAGCTCAAAATTTCATAACATTATCAAAATTCTAAATCTTAGCTGTCTACTAGCTATGTTATTTTTTTGGTAGGCCTAATAAATGTACTACCCTGTGTATTAAATATTCTGAATGTGTGAATTTTCTTAGTGTTTACAAATAACTCATTCATGTAGGCCCCTTCATTGGAGGCATGATCCCAGAACAGATGAAATTGTCACGTTTCCCCAATATCTAATCTGACATAGATTGCACTCTCCACAGTGCATTGCTATCTGCAGAAATCTTTTTAGTCTTCTAGTTACCAAGTTATAGCGAAGATAATGCCTGCAGCACACATTGATTCATATCCAGATATCTACATCACCAGTTTTCCAGACTTGTTGACATGCATTCAGTTCTCAACCTAGTCATTAACGCAGAGTCAATTTGCAATGAAACTTGTAATAATATTTGACCACATTTTGTTTTCTTTTTAAAAAAAAGGTTAACTTACACTCGTGTTTGCAAGGAGAATTAGGGACACAAAAAGTTGGAATTTATGAAAGTCATACTTATATTAATTACAGTATGACTTCCCCAAAATGTAAGTTTCTGGCACAAAGTAATCTTGAGCAAACAGTCTCAGATACTGAAAGGTCAGACTTCTCAGATCTATCACTCTTAACATACTTTCAACACAAATCTTACTAAAAATCCTAGATATCAATAAAAAACAAAGAAAGGGGCAAAAACTGAGGGAGAATTATTGCAAACTGTATATCAAAAGATGGTATATAGTTTATAGGAATCTACTAGCAATTTATTTTCTTAATATAGTAGACAAAGTAATTTCAAAAATAGGAGCAAGCTTTATATCTTTGTACTACTAAAAACTTCCAAACAGTAATTTGGAGTTACTGACCTATTTTTAGATATCATAAGTATTAGAGAACAGGTGAATGCTTGAGCTTCTTGCTGGCCAAGATGAATAGAGGAAAGATTAAGCTGCTTGAAAGTAAGCAAGAAAAGGGAGAAGACTTCACTGATTAACTCTACTTAACCATACGTTCAAGGTTGAGGATTTATACTTCCCAGACAAGGAAGATAAATATGTTTTTTTTCCCAAAAGGCATGTCCTAAAAGTGGCTACATTTGATACAATGTTGTTTAATACTGAAGATCTTGTAATATGGAATTGAACTTTGAAGTCTCAGGGCATGTCTACACAGCAATTACACACCTGTAGTTAACCATTGTCACCTGATTAGGGCTCATGGGGCTCAGGCTGTGGGCTGTAAAACTGCTGTATAGACATTCAGATTTAGGCTGGAGCCCAAGCTCTGGGATTCAACGAGAGGGGAGGATCCCAGAGCTTGGGCTCCAGACTTACGCTTCAATTCTACAGCCGCATAGCCTGTGTCAGCTGACACCATCCAGCCGTGAGCATTTATTGCTGTGCAGACATACACTCCAGGACCAAACTTCAGTACTATTGTCTTTGGACAATAATCTTTAACAGAGAGTGACTTTTTAAAATTGTATCACGAATTTTAATAATTACTTGTCTAAAACTCTGCTAAAACTGTTAACTTTGAAGGAGTAGAGGAGAAATAGGTTCTTTACTAAATTCTCTCTACACTATGGATAAGGTCAAAAACTGAGGAAAGAAAATCATTTTACTTGTGTGCCTTCTTCTCCCATGTCTTGGTGAATACAGAAAATGGAGCTGAATCTGTGTTATATGGGAAATTAAAATTAAGAGCGTATGAGAAGGAGGGCATTCAAAATCTGTTTCCTTGATTATCTATCAACAGTTTCAAACTAGAGACATTGATAGAAATACAGACTATAGAAAGCTAGAGAATATTAACCAAGGTTCCTCTGCAAAAGAGATGGTTATTGTGAACAAAGAAGAGCTAACTTCATGCTTAAATTCATTTCCCCCTCAATCCTTAATGTCCTTTTTTTGCAAAGGAGGCAGAAAGATCGTGAAATAAAGAGCACAGTCAAAACTTCTGTAATTTTGCAGTTCAGATCTTGATCCAATATAGCTACAGAGAACCACAATAATTTCTCTTTGAACCAGGCAATTCATAAAGACTATCCCAGCAAAACATGCAAATTAAAGAAACTAGAGGTTACTAGAACAGGAGAATTAATGGTGAAAAGCAGAGTTGTGTTTCTAAAAGGATCCTGATAAGATTAAAAAATTGAAGAGTTTAAAAAAAAAAAAAAAGGTGTTAAGAGATTTTCCACCAAATGAGTGCCGATGTTCGAACCACCTAGAATAAACAATTGACAAATGCAGTTTTGGAGTGGGTGAAGCTTGTTTATATCAAAAGGATACATTGGTAGATAAAAAACGGTTTCAGAGGCTTAATAAATTATCAAAATATAAACAAAACTAATTTTTACAAGTGACAGTCCAACCATTTGCCTTAAACTAAAAATACTGTATAATTTTGCTTTGGTAAACACAGGAAATATTTAGGGTTAAGGTTAGCTTTCTTCAGTAATGAGATCTCTTTTACAATTCCCAGAATCAAACAAGTTTTAAATCCTTAAAGGTTCATATAATTTTATACTAACACCAATATTATATAATTACACATACACAGCCACACACACCCAAATATGCAAACTTGGACATTTTTATTCTGAAATCCATTTTTAGTAAGGACACAAAGGAAGATACATATGTGCATAATTAAAAGCAAAGAAAGAGGATAATGGCATACAAAGGTGTAAGTAGATTGCTTAGAGATTATATCTCAAGCAACTAAGGAGACTTATTTTAGCTCATGAACTATGGAGGATGGGGAGATTGTTTGGGGTCTTGGGGAGGCTTTAAGAGAATCTGACTGTAAGGTTTTAAGTTGAAATTTATCACTTCTGTGTGAAATCAAATTGAACCTCAAACTACAATACCTCTGTCAGATATTAACACAGAGACATAAATGTATACCATAAATGCAGCCAGAGATTTATCTGGAGATTCTCTGTGTGGAGATGGGTGCTCTTTGATTCTTTCAGCTCTAGGAATATCCTGATTGGTTTTCTTCTTTGCAGGTAAAAGCCCAAGGCCCGCCAAACATCAAGGGAGTGGACTCTTTGTTCCCCTATGGATGTGTGTGGTTTTGGGAAGAATAAAAGTAAGTGAATGAATTGGTTAAGGTGAAATTCTGAAACTACTTTAGGAGTGAATTTGGGGTGTAGACACAAGGAAACCTTCTCCTCGTGGGCTATAACATAAGGAAAATCTGCCGTCCTTGCTCCAAATTCACCAACCCTTCTACCTGAGGAGATGGCTACAAGGAAAGCGAACTTCATGGAGCAAGTTCATGGAGCAAGAAGCTAAAGGTTCAAGGCTGAAGTCCAACTGGAGAGGAGGCTTCTGAATGGCTGGAAAGGTTCTGATTACGCCCTTCCATAATCCATTGGTCAGTGGATATGTGGAAACCAAATAGCCCTAAGAAGGTGGATGGTATGCACTCATTGTCGTCAAGTAAACTTTCCAAGAACTGAGGACAAGCCCGATATTTTCTAAGAGAGCATATAGTCCAAGATGAGAGGAATATCTTCAGTTTCTGGGAGATGCCTCTTTGATGTGCCCCAGAAGAAAAGTGCTTCTATTTACCTAGGAAACATCTTCTTGTAGAGTCCTTTCTACTATTAGAAAGGATGTTTCACACAGCTGTGTTGCATGAACATTCTAAGGACAATGCCCAGACAAATACCAAGCCCTGAGGTGGAAAGGATGCAGATCAGGGTGCTTGGAAAACATTGGGAGGATGAGTGGTGGTTGAGATGACATGCGTAGGAGATTAGAAAACCAAAACTGTCTGGAACAGCAGGGTTTGATCAGGATGACCCATGCTCTGTGCTGCCAGATTTCGTGTAGAACTCGTGGCAGGAGCGGTAGTGGAGAGAAGGTATAGCTGAACTGGGCCGACCAAGGAAGAAGCAGAGTGTCATCTTAGGGTGGTACATTTCCTGTTTAAGAAGTGAACAGACCTCTGGTTGGGGTTCTCTATACAGTGAAAATATTGCATAATACCAAGTCATGGAGCTCCCACTTGTGGTTGACTGTGAAATATCTGTTGAGGGAGTCTGCAAGTACATTTTGCTTCACCAGAAGGTAGGCTGCCAATAGGGTGATTCGATTGGTGACACACCAGTTCCGGAAGCTGACTGCTTCTACACGCAAGAAGATCGATCTCGCTCCTCATTGCTTGTTTATGTAAAAACAGTTGCAGTGTTGTCTGACATTAAAAAGACACGGTGAGCATTGATGAATGGAAGAAAGGACTCAAATGCCTTCTGGACTGCTTGTCACTGCAGGTTATTATTGTGCATCCTGGACTCTCAAGGTGTCCACGTTTCTTGCACTGCATGACTGTTCATGTGGCTCCCAAACCTATTAGGGACGCATCCATAATAATAGTCATGTCTGGACAGGAAGGGGAACAGGGGACACCCACACATACCTGAAGAAAATTTGTCCATCGTTGCAAGGAAGACACTACCTTGGCCAGAACTGTTACCATGATGTTTATGGAATGGCGGTTTGGGGAATACACCAACTGCAGCCACATCTGAAGACAATGATGGTGAAGTCTTGTGAAAAGGGTGACGTAGGTGCATGAGGTCATATGACCTAAGAGAAAGAGACATGTCTTGACCACAATCAGAGGGTAGCTACATTAATCTGTATCCACAAGAACAACGAGGAGTCTGATTGCACCTTAAAGACTGGCAGATTTATTTGGACATAAGATTTCGTGGGTAAAACAAACCCTTCTTCAGATGCATGGAGTGAAAATTGCAGCTGCAGGCATAAATATACTAACACATGAAGAGAAGGGAGTTACCTTACAAGTGGAGAACCAGTGTTGATAGGGCCAATTCAATCAAGGTGTATGTGGTCCACTCCCAGTAACTGAGGTGGTGTCAATAACAAGAGAGGAAAAATTGCTTTTGAAGTGAGACAATGCTGATTCCAGATCCGGTGGCGGTACCATCAGTGCCATTGGAGAGGAACTGTATTCTGTATGGGACAGGCAACAAGCTCTGTCCAGCAGGAAAATGGTGTTATTATCTCTCTAGAGACAGGGGGTCCTGATGGAGGAGAAGATTCTGAATCCAGGAGAATAAAAATTTCCTGTGGAGCAACAACAGTTTCAGATCTCCCCAGTGTGAGAGGGATTCCACTTGTCCAAGCCACTGAAGCCAGCCAGGAAGACGATGCCCAAGTTGATGATGATCAGAATTTGTCAATGCTGACGGATCTGGGGGTTTTGGAGGGGCCAAGGATGACAGTACCAATGTATCCAGGACTGGTATAGCAGAATGTTTTATGAGATTTCTTGTCTTGCGTCTGGGACTTAGAATGTACTAGAGTCCTCATGGGCTAAGCTGATGGGCTTACTTAGAACTAAATCCAACTTCTCTGAAGTGGATTTAGAGGAAAACTTAATTTCATGCTTAGGAGCGTGCTTCCTGGATTCCCCATAAGATCCCTCAGGGGGATGGAGGAAGATTCTCCTGCAACAGTCAGACTTCACAGCAGGAGGTGCACTCCTTGCTGAATCAGGCTGAGGTACCAGCCTTCTCCAAGAGGTATTTGCAGAGACAAAGTTCACGCTCTTCTTGAGTATAGCTGGGGAATAATTGGCAGATACTGCACTTTGCTGCGATGTGGGATTCCCCAGGGCAGTACAGGCAGCACTGGTGGCTGTCACTGATCAAGAAGGATCGTGGGCAGGAAAAAAAGAGTTTGAAGCCTGAGTTCTGGGCATAGTCCAGTAGCCACACAGGATCCGGGGGAGGAAAAAGGGGAATCCTCTGCCAGGAGACCAAACTAAACACTAACAGACATATAGAACATAACTGTAAACTGTAAAAGCTGTTAAAACCATTTACAAAACTAGATGTAATTCTTGTTTTGTAGGATAAAGCCAAAGCTATGGACATTGAAGGTTTTAGCCCAGACCATGAGGTGGTGAGAAGGAAAAAGAGAAGCAGTCAGTCCGCCTCACCCTTTTTCCCCTTGGGTGGAGGCATGAGGTAAACAAGGCTGCATGCGCAAACCAGTGGACACTACACTGAACTCCTCCAGCTCCGGGCGCATTGTGTGCATGTGAAACCCACAGTGGAATACAATAGGGATCATTACACAAAGAACATATTTATATGACATGATTCTAGCTTGCTTTGGCCCCAGCCACATCATCTGGCCAAACTGTGCATGGTTAAGCATGGGGTCCAAATGTGGTTGCAAGGTCTGAAGACAGGGGCCAGGGTTTAACCATAAGTGCCAGGCTACGTGAAGCTAGAAAGGGGCATCTGCAATTCTTTCACAGTATTTGAAAAGATTCAATAAGTAATGCCTATAAAATTAAAAATAGTCCCTGTTGAACTCTCCCCCAACCTCCATCATCCTACTGTACTACTTACCTAGGAAACATGAAAACAAATAGGATGTGGAATGTATTAATTCTGTATTTAAAGAACGTTTTTATTGAAAATAGGTGGGGGGGCTGTTTTGTTTTGAACTCTTTGGGGTGAAGGAAACAGATTGCTGAAACTAAGTAGACCTAGCAACACATGCAGATATCTTTAAAAATCAATTACTTCAGTTAATTCTAGATTTAGAAACTAGTTTTGCTTATTGATTAATTCATTTCTGGCCATATTACCAAGTCTCTCACCTTTAAGCTAGTAATAACTCACCTCCCATTAGGAGGCTTGAGAGGATTACATTTTTATAAGTAAAATGTTGGTAAATGTCAATTTTACCATTCACCCAAACCAACAAAAACATATTTCCAACTATGATAATTTTACAGATAGACAAAGAAAGAAACTTTGAGAACTTATTAGAATTGAAAGGATATTGGCTTTGTATATTTTGATATGTGATGTTGACAATTTGTGTTTTAACCATTATAAACAAAATCTCAACATCTACTGTAATAATTACTGTGTGATTTCCCCCTTATCTAGCCCCCATAATTTCCCAAAGCCATGAAAATTCAAATCAATAACAATTGCGAAAAAATGCTGACAACCCATAATTTTGCAGCACTGGGAAAATTTAAATAGATAAATAGAATTTAAATAGAAAAAATGCTTAAAAATAAACATTGATATTATCTACTAAAGTAATAAAATTCTGCCCAGCCTACTCATAATATATATATTTTGTACTACAAGGTCAGATGCATCTGTTATCAGGGTACTTTCTCCTTCCCGCCCATCATTACTTTGTAATGGAATCTTTACGGCAGCAGGAATTACAAAATTATCAAAATTGAATAGAACATGGAAGAATGAGCTGATAAACAGAACTGATAAACAGAACTGATAAAAAATAAAGAGAACAGCATAACAACAAACTGAGTTCCAAAGACATGACAGCTAGGCTTAGTAATTTTTTCTTGCCAGGAGTTTGATTTTTTCCTAATAAAAAATATACTGCGAACAGGAGACACATCAAAACCACCCAGAGCAACAATTATTTACATAATTATTTTTTAAAAAATGTACTGTATTCCAAATCAGTTTTAGCAAAGAGAGTATTATTTTTACAACTAAAAATGAATATGGGTTACTGATATCACGTTTTAATGTTGTGCCCATAGGTCTCAAAAGTTTCAAAGTAGTTTATCCAAAGGGGTTCTTTGCATGTTTCAGTCAATTTAGCAATTATGTACAAAGTTACCACTTTCATATAAATGTATCTGAATTTGTAGAAAATGTTAAAAATGCTTATTCAAAGATAAAATTATTAAAATTACAAGTTATTTTGCATTTGTAGTTTCTAAGTTTCCAGAATTAAAAACTTCTTTCTTAATCTTTCCCTTTGCTGTTTTTTAATGTTTTCTGTTGCTAATGTCAAATGTTTCAATCAACCGGAGCAAAAAGGGTAATAATGAACAACTGTCAATAAAAGATTCTACAGTATACAGAGGAATCCACTTATATAGGATTTCCGATATAGGAAGCCCTTAAAAAAAAAAGATTTAAGTCCTGTATTAAACTACATATACAACCAAATACATGGTTGTCCCAAAACTACATCATGGCTGTCCCAAAATATTGGTTAAAGCACAGTACCATTTTATATAGTAAATGGCTCAGGAAAAAGGTTAAGGTCCAATATATTGCAAAAAACTGAGCCATGTCTTAATCATCTCTCTGAACACAGTTTATTTTAACACAGACAAAATCTGATGAGTATGACAAAAGACAAATTACAATCCCCACTTTAATGACTATCATGCATTTTCTGTGACTGCTTATAAAATGGTTCTGCTGTCCTTTGTTACTGTTTCAAGAAAAAAAAAGATAATTTGTAAATGGTGGGAAAATAAAACATTTTTTCCTAACTATAATTTTAGATTAAAAAAATCTTACTGTTATTTGACTCAGTCCAGCCAACCTCATTGTTAAAGTTGGAGACATAAAGTACTTAAACGCAAGATCAAGACTTTCTTTATCAAAACACAAGGCTGTATCCAATGGCTCTTTAACTGTACTCCACATTAAATCTGCCATGTTCCGGGCTGCACTCTGTCGCAACTCTTGGTCTGACAGCTTACATAAATACCTAAAATAAATTATACAAAAAGAAGAAAGAAGAAATATGACATGATTCCAAATAAAACATATGTGAAATAATGGTCCAGCATGGTTATTTCAAATATATATTACTAGCAGTCTTTATGATAACAGTATTAATCGTAAAAATACATTAATATTAATATAATATAGTTGTAATGGTCAATCTATAACTTATCAAATAATAGATAAGAAGAAGAAGAAAGAAAGAGAGTTGCATAGAATGGTTTAGGTTCTATTAGTAAACATGATTCTGATCACACAACCCCTAAGCCTCGAGAGACTGACCTGATACCTGAGTGGCAACATCCACACTGCTACTTTTAGAGCACTAGCTCAAGTCCCATCAACGTGAGGGACTGACAGGGAGACTCTCTCCCAGTTACTTTGTAGACATACCCTTTATCCTTGTCTGTGGCCCTGCCTACAGGACTGATAGAACCACTGTTGTATAATCAGGTCCTGACTTAGTTAGAGCAAACATGTCATATCCACAATTTCTCCCACAATCATATGTCAACTATGTTTGCATGACACCTTCCATGCTGCATAACCATTTTTGTATCAGTAAAGTCTAGAATAGATTAATAGATTACTCGTAGGGGAATTCTGCACCACTGTGCAAGCGCAGAATTCATATCGTCCACAGATTTCTTTGCTCCCCTGCAGAAAACAGGGAAGAAAAGAAATCTGCAGTGGACACACGCCCCTTCCCCAGTAGCCCGAGCACATCTGTTTGAGAGCCCGGAGCAACTGGACAGAGACATAAATCACTGCATGGAGGAGGGGTGGGCTGGGCGTGCATGCAAATGAGCAAGAAAAATTCTGTCCCTCTTGCTCGCTATTGCGGGGTGACCAGCGTGAAGGGGCAGGCTGCAGAGTATTGCAGAATTTTCAAATTTTTTGGCACAGAATTTTTACAATCCCTAGTATGGGCCCACTTACTCTGGTATAAAGATGCTTACATCCGGGAAATAAGCTGTACTGGAATAAGCACTTTTATCTCAGTATAAATAAGGGACTGTGTCACTTTCATTCTTATACTGATTCTAAACCCATATAGTTACAGCAGTACAATAACTGTGTACAGATAAGCCCTTAGATTCTTTGAAAACTAATATAACTAATGCACTCATAAAAATATCATGACAAATAATTTAATTTTAGAGTTTTCCATTGTAGACAGCCTGATATCCAAAATTATCAGGACTAGACATAATTAGAGATACAAAAGAATGAGTACAGTCTTCTTGCCAACTTGACTTCTTGCCAACTGGAAATGTAGAAAGTGAGATATGATAAAAATTTTAGAGATATGCTTCAACAGTTCTAGATTAATATGTTGAGATTACTATGCATTTACCATTCTGCCTTGAGAATTTCTAAAAATCAATACAGGAAATCATGATAAATAAGATCATTTCAAACTCTATGTAGAATCACTACAAATCTTTTCTAATCTTTCTATGAATGATGCCGCATACAGTGAAAATGTATTACAATTGATCCTCCAATAAGACTTTAGAATAGGAATGAATCCAATATTCATAATGGTATTATTGGGACTGTTAAAGCTACTGTGACATGGATTTGCTCCAAGCTAAATGATACTTTGATTCTAACTGCTGAAATGTTAAAGACTCATAGACTTTAAGGTCAGAAGGGACCATCATGACCATCTAGTCCAGGGGTAGACAACCTATGGCACATGTGCCAAAGGCGGCATGCAAGCTGATTTTCAGTAGTACTCACACTGCCTGGGTCCTGGCCACTGGTCTGGGGGGCTCTGCATTTTAATTTAATTTTAAATGAAGCTTTTAAACATTTTAAAAACCTTATTTACTTTACATACAACAAAAGTTTAGTTATATATTATAGACATATAGAAAGAGACCTTCTAAAAATGTTAAAATGTATTACTGCCATGCGAACCTTACATTAGAGAGAATAAATGAAGACTCGACACACCACTTCTGAAAGGTTGCCAGCCCCTGATCTAGTTTGATCTCCTGCACGTTGCAGGCCACAGAACCTCACCCGCCCACTCCTGTAATAGACCCCTAACCTCTGGCTGAGTGACTGAAGTTTTCAAAACACAATTTAAAGACTTCAAGTTAGAGAGAATCCACCACTTACACTAGTTTAAATCTGCAAGCGACCCAGTCCCCACACTGCAGAGGAAGGCAAAAACCCCCAGGGTCTCCACTAATCTGACCAAGGGGCAAATTCTGTCCTGGCACCAAATATGGCTATCGGTTAAACCCTAAACATGTGGACTACACAAAGAAACAGCTTGAATTTTGAGAAACTTTGAGTTCTAGTAAAATCTGAAGTTCTAAATGTTGTTTTGTCAAACAATGAAACTTTTTGTTATATTTAAAGCTTACCTGATAACATAGGTCCTAAAGGGTATAATGTGCTGCATGACAGCAGGGATGTGTAGCCATATCCTGATCTAAAACCAAATACAAAAATAGATAAACTGTAATTATATAAATTTATGGAGAACAATTAAAATACAAAAGCCAGAAATAACATCTAAAAATGCAAAACTCTGTGTAAAGAAATAAGGCTTTGGGGTTGTTGGCTTTTTGAGAACTTGTGTAACTTCCAATCAGATTTTTTCCAGTTCTGAAAAGTATAGTCTGGAGCAAGTTTCTAAAGCTAACAGGTTAACCCAGATCCAGAGTCACATTTTTTTCTGCTATTCAACAGGAAAAATAAGATAAAAATGAGTGTAAACAAACAACATACACTGTTCTGCCTTACTGCCTTTCATTTCTGAACTTTGTATTCCCTCCTGTTCCTTCAACCTAATGCATTCTATAGCTCCTATTCTGCCCTCCATTTGTAATTGATTTTTATCTTCTAAGGCAGCGGTGTCCACATGTGGCTAATACTATTAAATTGTGGCTAATGCATGTGGCTGTTCCTTAAACAATAAAGGCTTCTCAGCATCAACTATCACAAAGCAAGCACTCCACTGTAATATATCTAGGGTGACCAGATAGCAAGTGGAAAAAATAGGGACAGATATGGGGTGTAATAAGTGCCTATATAAGAGATAGCCCCCAATATCAGGACTGTCCCTACAAAATCGGGACATCTGGTCACCCTATATATATTAAATGAATAACAATGTTTTGGTTCTACTTGCAACTGACGAGAGTGATTTTTCCTTATGAAAATGTTAAGAAATGATAAAATAATTGATTTGCACGTTATTATTATTATTGATTTAAACCATAATTAAAATTAAACTTTATAGTAAAATTAAATCTAATTTAAATCAATCCACACTCCAATTGGAGAAATAAATATTACACCAGTGGTTCTCAACCCGCAGCCCGCTTGCAGCCCAATCAGGACACAACTGCAGCTCACGTGACATCCTCAGGATCACACAGGTAGTATATATATTGTGTGATTACAGCCCACAGAATGCACAGAGAGATGCATATGTTGCCCATAACGGTAAACAGATTGAGAGCCACTGTACTACACCATATTACAGAAAAATAAACTGAGGCACAATGAAGTTAAGTGACTTATCCAAGGTTAGTGGCCATCTTGGGAACAGAACCTAGGAGTCTGACCCAAGTCTTCATCTTTAGCTAGCAGAATACACTAATGAGACTGGGAATAATTTGCCTGCATCAAAGAGCATATGAACTCATATGCATTTCATATCTTTCTTCATACTTTAAATTTACCACAAACTTTTTAAAACTTAGATTTTTTTCTATTTTGTTCTACATTATTGCCAGCCCTCTGCTAAAAGATAATATGCCTCCATCATTCCAGGTGTTTATTTTTTTAAACATAACTTTCTAAATTTTATACAATAAAATTAAAAGTAGCAACTTAGAAGTAGTCATCAGACAATTGTTTACTATTTCTTCATCACTAGTGTGTGATGATTAAGTAATTCTTCATGACAACTGCAGCACTAGAATAGTGAAGACTTAAGTAATCACAGCCTTCTCCAGTCAGAATTTCACATTTCCATAGAAGAAACTAGAACTTAACACACTCTTTGCAATTATTTGTAGACAAGACACACTTCTAGTCCTCCATTATGGAGAGCAGAACGACAGGGAGTGAGGCAGCACAGGTATTAGAGTTGAAACCTGGATTTTCCAGTGAAAGGTCAAGAGAAGAAGGAACCAGATGAGCGGGATAGCAAAGAAAAAGGGAGAGAAGCCAGAGAAAGACCGAGATGGCCAAAAAGCAGCCGCCTTCATACAGCATCGCTCTCTTTCTCATTTTCAAAACCAATGGTGTATGGCACCAGTTCTCAAATTTTCTTTTCGTGGACCACTTGAAAATTGCTGAAGGTCTCAGAGGACCACTTATCTTTCCAAATGTTTTTTGTACCATTAGCTAACTATTGTAAAGTGCTTTAGATAAAAGCGCTATATAAAAAACTTTTAATAAAAAACATTTTCTGTTCTACAAATCAAAGCACACAACTCATATTTTAATATCAGTAGTTTTATCTTTCTAATGTGACGGATATGCCCTCTCTCCTCCATCACAGCAGTCCCCAGTTGGGGCTGGGAAGGAAGGGGGGTTTCTCCCTGGCAGCTACAGCCCTGGAGCTGGGGAGAGTCATCTTTCTCTGGCCACTGCAGCCCGGCACGTACCAAAATTCCTCCCACCCCCTCCTCTCACCCCACTGCCCACTACTACCTACCCCCTATTCTGCCACCACCTCACGTTATGTATGCATCTTCTCTAGGGTCCAGGCACCTAATTAGTGGAGCCACACCTGTGAGTCTCCATTCATTAGGTGGGTGGCCATTCATTCTCTCATGTGCAGCCGCTCAGGTGAGCACGTTAGAGAGGACTATCCACGGATCATCTGAATGGAGCTCGTGGACCACAGTTTAAGAACCTCTTGCGTATTGTTTCCCTTCATATACACTTTTAGATACACTCAAGGAGTTGTTTTCCTCCTCCCTTGCACACCTTGGGGCAAATGCTTTCTAAAAAGATAGAGAACTATGCAAACTTATCCACTAATGTTGTCATCAAATGTTTTCTGTATCTTTAGCGACTTCTGTCTCCAACATCCTTCATTTACTCTTATTAAATGAAGTCCATCACTGAAAACCTTTGCTTTCAGAGTCTCATGTCTCTGAAATATAAGAAGGCAGGCCAAAAACAATTGAAGAGCAACTAGGTGAAGACACAAAAACAGCAATTTTTTTTAAAATATATCAGAAGTAGGAAGCCTGCCAAATGGTCAGTGCAGCCACTGAATGATCAGGCTTCTAAAAGAGCACTCAAAAGAAAAGAAAACCATTGCAGAGAAGTTAAATGAATTCTTTACATCACTCTTCACTGCAGAGGATGTACAGGAAATCTCCACATCTGAGCCATTCCTGTTAGGTGATACATCTGTGGAATTGTCCCAGATTGAGATCTGAACAGAGGTGATTATTGAACAAACGGATAAATTAAATAGTAATAAGTCATCAGGACCAGAAAGTATTCACCCAAAAGTTCTGAAAGAACACAAATCTGAAATTGCAGAACTACTGACCCCCAGCTTCCATACAAGCTTAAATAAGCTTCTATACAAGACTGGAGCATAGCTAAGAGATCTTGAAGTCATCGCTCAATGTGCAGTAGCAGTCAAAAAGCTAACAATGTTAGGAACCATTAGGAAAGGAATAGATAATAAAACAGAAAATATCATAACACCATCATATAAATCCATGGTATGCTGACACCTTGAATACTATGTGCAATTCTGGTTGCTCCATATCAAAAAAGACGTATTAGAATTAGAAAAGATGCAGAGAAATCCAGAGAAAATAATTAGGTGTAGGGAACAGCTTCCATATGAGGAGAGATCCAAAAGACTGGAACTGTTCAGCTTAGAAAAAAGAGACAACTAAAAGGAGGTGGAGAGAATGAGACAGATGTCTTTAAAATCACAAATGGTGTGGAGAAAGTGAATAAGGAAGTGTTATTTACCTCTTCACATAGTACAAGAACTAGGGGTCACCCAATGAAATTAAAAGGCAGCAGCTTTAAAACAAACAAAAAGAAGTACTTCTTCACACAATGAACAGTCAACCTGTGGAACTCGTTGCCATGGGATGTTGTGAAGGCCAAAAGTATAACTGGCTCAAAAAAGAATTACATAAGTTCCTGACAGATAAGTTCATCAATGGCTATTAACCAAGATGATCTGGGATGCCACTCCATGTTTTAGGTGTCCCTAAACATCCAACTGCCAGAAACTGGGACTGAGTGACAGAGAAAGGACCAGTCTAAGTTGCCCTATTCTGTTTATTCCCTCTAAAACATCTGGCACTGGTCACTGTCAGAAGACAGGATACTAGGCTAGATGGATCATTGGTCTGACCCATTATGGCTGTTCTTATATTGTTAATTTTTGACTAAATGCCCTTAAGAATAGATTGGATTTTACTGCCTTGAAAACTAAACTGTTCACAAGTTAATGATGGATATATCCCTTATGAATCCTTAGTTATATTTGGTCTGTTTTTCATACAGAGGAACATGACCCAGACAATTTTCAAAAATTTCCAAAAGGAGACACTTTTTATTGCCTCACCTGAAAAAAAAACTACTTGCTGGATTTCCTTGAAATGTTCAGAAAAAAAATGAAATTGCCATTGTGAATTAACTGTCAAATTTGGAAGCAGAATCCTTTATTTTAAATGTACAAGGATGATGGTGATCACGTTTTGTATTATGAGACTCTTCTTGCCAACTTGACTATGTAAGGTCTACCAGTCTCTCCACAATTTAATCATTTTCAGAAAAACAATTTTTAACCGATAATATAGTAGACAGGCTATGAAGACAAAACAATATATCCTCCCCCAGGGCTCCAAATTAAATCCAAGACTCAGTGTGCCTAAGAAACTTTACAATCAGAGCTGGTTAACTGTCATTCTTAAGAGCTTCTACTACTGTGAAAATGCATTTAACTAACATTACACTACAGTTCTGAGCTTACACATCAATTATTATGTAACAGCTGAAACTGCAGAGCTACCCTGCAGATCTGCTTACTGGGCTGTCATTCACAGGGCCACTCATAAATCTTACATTAATTTATCTGTGAAGCCCATAAACTGAAGTGGATGGGACAAAAAGTCACATAGCAGTTGGATTTGTACTAGAAAGGTGCATGATTTTTTCCATAAAAATGATGGCAAAATTTCTGTGGTAAGCATGCACTTCTGTTTTATTGCAGCTCAGTATTTCATTTCATGAGCAATCAAGCATATATGCACCATACTGATAGGCGAGGGAAAAGGATTTAAGTAAGCACTTAAACTTAGGTACCATTGTTAAATGAAATTCATTTAGCAAATTTATCCTGCCAAAACTATTATTTGTCACATTTAGAATTAATCAAACTTCTTATATTTTAAAGGAAACAGCATTACTGTCCATAGTAATTATAGAGACATCAGTAAGGCTCTACTTGAATTGTGGGATGATTGTCAAATAATTGCAGCTGAGTTGCAGACAAGACAGAAAATTGCGGTCCCCAGAGCTTAGAGAGAGAGCTCTCACCACCCCAGGGCTGACAGTATGAGCCTCCGCCATGCGCGAGTGTGTCAGTGGGGCTGACTTTTAAAATTTAACATACATACACCTGAATTCAGCATAAAAATTTAGGTGGAAGCCTAATATTGCAGGATCTGCAATTTCTGCAATATCGCAAATTAAGCAGAGCCTTAGATATCAAATGTTTTATTACAACGGGATAAATAAAGAGCATTACATACATAAGCACAACCCTACCTAATTCAGTGAACCACTGCATAAGAATATATATATTCCAGTAAATATAAAAGGAATCTACTTTGCCTAATATAATCTTCATCTATGCATGTATGTTTAACTTACAGACTTAAGTCTAAAGTCAGTGTGACATTCTTACAGCCTCAGAGCTACTTTAAATCATGTCAGCTGAAATGACTTCCTAAGGACTACTACAACAGCTCAAGACTGAGGGAGTTCTGCATTCCCTAACCAAGACCCTCTAGTTTTTGGCTCACCTAAACCGGGAGCAGGTGGTGTAAACTCACCCATGCTGGCTTTCTTCTGATCACAGCTACATAAGATTAAATATTAGCTGCCTTTCTTAAAACAGCTTTCCAACTACTCTGTGGCACCTGAGATAACATAGGAATATGGTAGAGGGGAAAACGCAGGATCTGATCCAAAGTATTTAATATTGGAATCAAATCATAGAGCATTTCATTTTAGTTGCACTCATTAAATATTTACAGTTAAACCTAATTGGCAAAATTCTGTCTTCCTTTATAACCATGTTCTTGAACAAGAAATCCCCTCTCATCATATCCTCATGCCACTCCTAGTCTCCACATGACCACCTCCACAGACATGCTTTAACTTTCACTACCAGAGTCTTCCAGTTCTTTCCAGCAGTGACCAATGGATACCGTCCTAGCCTAGTTTCGCTGCACCAGAACATCTGGGAAAAGAAGGAAAAACAAGATATCCTATAGATGCCACTATTCCTCCAACAGATCTCAGGGTAATGACTGGGGTGAAATGAAGCCCCTTCTGGACAAGGTAATCTCCAGACACCCTTCTCTCTTCTAGGAGAAAATTGTGACTTTTCCTGCTTTCAGGGCCCTCTTCTTCAAATTTTCACAGACTTAGTCTCTCTCACTTTATATTAGTTGCATTTTGGTTTAAAAATGTAACCGACTCAGGGCAATACTTACATTAGATACCACTGTGATAAATGCATGTGCTATAAGAAATGGCAATGTATCAGGGGTTCCATATTCAAAGCAATCCTTCATGAGGGAAAGGCCATTTTTTCCACAAAATAGACAAACGTATCGAAGCAAGTGCAATGGTACTTCTACATCCTATAGAAACAGAAGAAGAATATAAAATTTTTATTTAAAAAGAAAAACAAAATGCTATTGAAAACAAAAGACTAAATACATATAAGAATTCAGATGAGCAATATCAATGTATCATGTTTATTAAGCACTAAATATGACTATTTTACAGTCACTGAAAACATGTTAATTGTATCTCATAATGCTCTGTATAAATACATCAGCGAGATAAACACCAAAAGAGGGAAAGAAGATATTTAAGTTAAGGGGCAATGTTAGTACAAGAACAAATGGATATAAACTAGTCATCAATGAGTTTAGGCTGAAATTAGATGAAGATTTCTAACCATCAGAGGAGTGAAGTTCTGGAACAAGTGTATGGGGGGAATGCTATGATGAGATTGCCTACAATAGCATATGGCCCATCCATGAGTGCTATTAGCATCCATCTCCAACAGCCTCAGATGGGACACTAGATGAGAAGGGCTATGAGTTACTACAGAGATTTATTTCCCAAATGTCTGGCTGGTGAATCACACCCACCTGTTCAAGGTTTAACTGATCACCATGTTTGGAGCTGGGAAGAAATTTTTCCCCAGGTCAGATAGGCAGAGACCCTGGAGAGCTTTCATCTTTCTTCACAGCATGGGGCACTAGTCACTTATTGTTTTGAACTAGTGTAAACGGTGGATTCTTTGTAACATGACAACTTTAAATCAAGATTTGAGGATTTCAGTAACTCAGCTAGAGATTATGGCCCTACTACAGGAGTGAGTACGTGAGGTTTTGTAGCCTGTGATGTGCAGGAGGCAGACTAGATGATCATGATAATTTTGATCACTTCTGGCCTTAAAATCTATGAATCAATGAAATATATATGACTTACATTCATATCACAGAACGCCCCTAATATATTGCTTTCTTGGGCAGAAATATCCTGGTTTAAAAAGAAAAGAGATAAATATAATTAGCTAACAGTAGGAATAGAAACAAATTGTATGAAGGAAACCATACCCAAAGCTCACAATGCACACTCCAGAAACCTAATTTTATAAAACTCAAGCTGCTTACATTTGTTTAATTTTAAAACTGCCAAACTGACTTTTGCATTTTCCAATTAAATTATTTTTTTAAAATTGTATTTACAAATATGTACTTATAAACTGAGGACAGTGCTCCAGGCATAAGGGGAAATTTCTTACCTAATAGTTTTCCTACTTGGAGTTCTTCTATACCAATTCAGATGTTTCCATTACCTGGAGGAAAGTAATGTACCCAAACATCTGAACTGCCATAGATAAATAAACAGAGAATATACTGTATAATCATAAACCTAATGAATATTCAAGAGCTAAAAAACTTAAAGTTAGTCATTCTAGTTCAGTTTATTAAACTTCTTCAAGTCCAACTGTAACATTCTTACACAAATATCTAATTGACAGCTTGTAGAATCAGTATGTGATATCCTGAAAGGGAAACTGTCAAATTACAAATCATACTTCTCTCAATTTTTAAATCTATTATTGTTACCAGTAACAGTTATGATTACTATAATAAAGAGTTTAATAATAATTTATTTTAATGTTTACTCTGTGCATTGGATAGCATTTTATAGACAGTCTATTTTACTGTTTCCCCTATTAAATCAATTTCCCATATTGTTTGCATGAATCTTTCACAGAGCAAGAGAGAAAACATTTTTTAAAATTGTAAAATGTGATTATAAAACCAAACAACTTACTGAAAAATTATCAAACTGATTTTAACTTTAAAAAAACCTAGTTTTCATATTCACAATTTCCCTTTAAATTAAGGGGGGAGGGAAGGTTTTTAAACATTTAATTTAACTGAAGTTTTTGGCATTAATTTCAAATTGATTAATTTCCAGAGTATCATTTAAAATTACATTACTGAGAGTATTTTAGTTGTGATGGAATCAAACTAAGCTGTTCACTAAGGTTACAATATAGGAATCTAAATATATTACCTATTTCCCCCTCATGTTGAACTCAAAATCATCATTAAATTAATAGTGTTCTTTGTGAATTATTTTTAAGTATTAAAACAGCTCTGTAGTAAGTAGACAACACATTTTTCTGTCCAAAAGATATTAAAAATGGGTGTTTCTGTCTTCTGCCCATGCCACTACCAGAAACAGATTATACATGGGGAAATTATCAATTGTTGAGGGAAGTAGAAACTGTTCATCAGTTAAAGTACTGCTCTTAGCACCTGGCAGCTGAAAGATAGTGGAAGTCTATGCATTAAGCTCTTAGAATTTAGAGAAAGTATATCTGGAATGTCAAGTAGCTGCTTTGCATACTTTTTGTCTCAAGACTTCTCTTCCTATGAAGTAGCCATTTGGAGTAAACACGGACAACAATGGGGCAAAAGATCTCTGCAGCATTGGAGAGACAAAAGATTTGACTTTCTTGGCTAAAATGAACTTGAAAACCTGACAGTTCTGCTTTGACATTCTAACAAGAATACTCAGGGCATTTAGATTTTCACAAGGTCACCTTTTGAGCCACATAACAGAAGAGTGTTCCCTATGAGAACCAAAGGCAGCAAAAAAACCGCAGAGGTGAAACACCTTATTAAATGTGTGATGGTGGACACAACCTTAGGAACAAAACTATAACAAATCTATCCTACTAGAAAAACGACTTATATGAGAACTGCCACCAGAACTGCTAGTTGCCTCACTCTGAGCCAAAATGTTGGGGGAAGTATAACAATAAAGTAGACAGATGCCTTTCGTCACTGTTTTACCCTCTATTGAGCCACTAAAGATTGGTTTGCTAATTCCTTTAAAGTTCTAGTCCTGCCTGGAGGGATTTTAAAAGGTAAGGAAAACAGGAGCTCACTTTGTGTTTTTGCCTCCTCTTCTACATGGTTTACAGAAAGCCACTACTTCAAGTAAAATGAAAAAATGCCTCTTTCTAGACAGAAGCATACCCTGTACTTTCTGAAATATCCATCTCACAGATTTTCTGCATAATCTAAGTCTGAATAAACAAATAGTCCTGACAGAAGGTCATGGATGCAGGACAATTAAAATTAACAGATGTCTCAAACAGCCACAGCAGGCCTGCAGACCTCATGCATCTCAACCATTTCAGGGATCTCCAGATTACCCTTGTTTGGGTCTTTATGATTTTTTTTAAGTGTTTTTGCTGTCAAAGTTGTCACTCCCATCAACAGCATATTCAAGACTGAATGTCTATATGATAAAAATATGTCATGAGCTAAGACCTCTCTTTAGATATCAAGAACATCAGCAGATATTATGCTTGCAGTGGGATAGACAGGTTTGTTTCCAGATAAGTTTCTTCCTTCAAGATTTATGCCCCTCAAATGGGTTTTCTTCCAAATAACCAAGTCCAATTGTGGTATTCTTGTGTCCAAAGACACAGATTCACTAGAAAGGAGATTTCTCATCTGATTAGCAGGGTAGACTCTTGTATCAGCATTCCGTTTCTGTGGTCTCTGTTGATTTTAAACAGACCACAACCCCAAACTTGTCTTAACTAAGGTATACTTGTCTTGTCCAGAGGTTTAAGACTGCTAGTCTTATTGCCCTCAAATCCAACAAATCTATATGCTAGTTCTTTGTCCTTGAAGGCCATGTCCTCAGTGCTGTCAATATGTTTATGTGGGCTCCCAGTATTCTCGGCTGGCATCCATTGTCAGCTGCATCCTTTCTGGTTCCTAAATGAAATTTTCCTTCAGGATGTTTTCACTGTTCAGCTCAGATAACTCTCATTAGTCTCTTCCAGTTTAACCTCTATGTTTGCTATACTAGATACGCATGCTGCTAGTAAAAAAAATTCAAGGAGTAGAAACGTCACATAACCCTGGAATTTAGGGCAAAACAGTAGAGTTCCGAGTAGGCTTATACAAAAGATCATCTCTTTTCTTGTTTTCTTGTTCTTGTTAGATATTGCAGTTTTGTGACTCTTTCTAACAGAAGGGAATTCTCCCCATTAGAAATCTCTAGTCTTCCAGATGTGTGATGACCAGGTAATGAGTGTGTGAAATGAGTAAAAAATATTGTTTGCAGCTGTAACTCTTGTATGAGACCACTGAATGACAATTATACATGTCAAATTTTACCAGATTTCTTAGCCACAATGAAGTGATGTGAACGCATCTCTACAAGCCTGAGAAACTCGTGAAACCAGCTACACAGCTAGGAAGATTATCTATTTTGCAATGGAAACCTTCCTTTTTTCCAGGGCAGACATTAATGTGAGGATTAAAAGCATTTCCTTATAACTCAGTAAAATGTTACTGTGCACAATAACCAGAACACATGTTCCATGGGGAGAGAAATCCCACTTTCACATATAGTAGTCGGAAGCTTTCTCTACTTATTTTTAATCTGATTTTCTTGGGGATATCTATGAGACTTGCAAAGATCTGAATAAGAATTCTGTGTAACTTCAAAATCTTGCCTCACTCTCCAACAGAAGCTGGTCTAATAAAAGATATTACCTTACCCACCTTGTCTCTCTAATATTTTAGAAAACAGACATATTTGGATTTCAGTCTGTACCTGATACAAAACATTTTAAAGGACTGACCACACTTCACATTTCCCCATAAATCCACTGAAGGATTTAGACATTAGCATTATTATATTATGGTAGAAAATAAAATGTGCTAGCTTTCCAAACACAGGTATATCAATCCTTGCTCTGAAGAAATTACAAGTTTGGTATGGAAAACTAGATGAAAGTGGGAATCATTTTTTTCTGAGTTGCCTAGACAGCAAAAGTAGTTTTCTTCTCTCTCCAGACCACGATTTTGATATATTCGTGGCTAATCTGAGTAGACAGTAAGATGTCATATTGTTGAGACTACTGGTGAGCCACAGTGCAGCCACCCAATTTATGTTTGTGCCTGGTCCTCTTACACTATGTCAGCACATTAGCCAAAAATATCCTACCAATGTCCCTTCTGAGATTTCTAACTCTTTGTGGCATAATGATAAAAAATAAGGCAGACAAATATTTCCAAAAAGAAAAGAAGGTTTGTCTTCTTCTCTCTAAGAGAAGCAAGTGAATTTATACAAAAAAATTACTTCAGAGCTGTTTCTGCCTAGTTTCTGTGAAGGCAGGGAGAAAAACTGAAGATCAGTTTTTTTTAATATCTCATGAAACACAGAGGCAAAATCCCTTTTGTTTTAACGTTAGTTTTAACCAGTACGAAAAATGAAAAGATAGACCTACTCTAAGTGGTCTCTACTAGTGCACAGATGCATCGCAGACCTATTTATTTATGATGATAAAGTTTAAAAAGAATTATGAAAGCCATGCTGAAATGTGCTAGGAAAGACTTACTGGAATACTAACATTCTGGTTCACTAATATAGGTATACTTCACATAAAATGACAAACTGTGTTTACAAATATAACTTACAGATTTATACTACAACATGACTGAATACAGCAAAGATATTTAAATATGCCCCAAACAAAACAAAAATCACTCATCTTCGCAGTATAATAATTGTTAACTAAACCAACATTTATTGCTAAATTTGGTGAGATCCACTCATTCAAGGACTGAATATAACTCACGCAAACACACTAGCACGTATGCCAGATCACATATCATTTACGTATATCTTTACAAGTTAAGAGCAAATAGCGTAATAATTTGAAACTGAAAGTTTAACTGCTCAAAGCAGTGACAGGGCTTTTTCACACTTTAAGTTTGTGGTTTTGGATAACTGTTTTAATGTGCCAATATTTTATAACACCCACATAAATGTATTAATGTGTTCTCACGCATTTTCTCAGTATAAGCATCCTTAACAATAGCAAATATACTCATATCTCAGTATGTAAGTGTAGCATGTCCTCTGTTTAGTCAGGTACAGATTTCCACAGGTGGAACTAAAAATAAACCTTTTCAAGAACAAAATTACTTTACTTTGACAACTAGAGTCCAAAATATAGCTACAAAAGCATTTCCTTCTATATCTGGGAATGAAAAGTTGGTAAAAGAAGAGTTCTGAAAGTGAATTTTTCAAAATAAATTATGTAAAAAATATATATTTAGCAGAAACAAAGTAACATCACAACGAAAAATGTATAAAGATACTAGTCAAGTTTGCAGAGCTGCAGTTCATTATGAAATAGCAAAAAAATTATCTCGTGCAAGATTTAGTTCATAAATTTTGCTTCAACAGAATTAAACAAAAAGAAGTTAAACTACTTTATATTATTTTTGGAAAGAAGCCATAATTATGGTCCTTTTAGCCTTCCTGCTACAGTGACTATATGATAACTCAAATTGTGCAATTATATCCAACATATTAACAACTGTTTTTGCCTAGACCAATGTTTCCCAAACTTTTTTGGCCACGGAACACTTGTCAGCCTGGTATATATTTATGGAACGCTTATAATATTTTATGGAACACTTAAAATATTATTTTGTAGTCATTTTTGTACTCATTTGTAGTCATTTGGTTTTCAAATAAAAAATTGTGTTATTCACGCCATGATATTCAATACGAGATTTATTAATAACCAGAAAAAGAGTTTTATGTTAAATTATAGTCATTCAAAAAGAGTTATAAACTACGCTTCAAATATCCCAAATTTAAAATTTAAAAAAATTTAAAGACGCTTTTTAAAAATTACGATTCTTCATGGAACACCTATTCACATCGTGCGGAACACCAGTGTTCCATGGAACACAGTTTGGGAAACACTGGCTTAGACCAATCAAGAATTCTTTTAAGAAAGTATTTAAGGGAGTGGCTCATCTCCCAAAAAGAGTCAATGGAAAGACCCACTGAATTCAGTGGGAGAGCTAAATCATCCCCATCCACCCTGTTTGAAAACTGCAATCACCCAAGCAGAGTCTACCCTTCAATGATAACTACACTATGTTTCACAAAAAAAACAAAATATGCACAAGTTAGGATAAGATATACCTCTATTGTGGGATGAGTATTATGCTTGTAAGCAGTATACAGAGGAAACTGAATCTGAAAGATTTTTGCCACACACAGCAACAGTTTTTCCTTCTCATCAGTGCTCCATAAGCTAAAAGCATCAGTGCTCTTTGCAGATTCTTCCTCTGTCAGGATACAAGTTCTTGCAGAGTCTAACTTTTTCTCTATGGATTTTTGTCGTTCTCCATTTTCTTCTTCATGAGACTCTCTTGCTACATTCAGTGGCTCATTGGCTTGATTATTCTGATCTTGCCATGTTGAATCTATGTTAATAGTGCAATGTTTACAGAGCTGGTCCCGTAGAGCTTGAACTTGGGCAATCACTAAGTTAATAAGCGCACATACTACTTGGTTAAAGATCTCCAAATGCTTATACTCCTTGAAGCAGCACAGACATTGTCTGCAAACAAAAACAAAATAAAAAAAAGTGAAAATTCCTGGAGTGGCTCAGAATTAAAATATCGAAAAATGAGAAGTTTGGACTCCATCAACTTAAAGAAACTACTAAATAGAAAGAAAAAAAAAGACTGATCTTAATTTTTAAAAAGTGACTAATCATAAGAAAGTTTCACATTTAAATATATTTTAAGTAACTATGCATGTGATAGACCAATAAAGGCAGAAAATTCAAAGTGACGTTGAGACTCCAATGTCAAGCGTCAATACTGAAGACCTCATTAATCCCTGTGGGCATCCCATTTATTTCCAGATGCTCACAGAGAACTACATGATCCTAACTACTGTTTGCAGTTTTAAATTATTTATGTATTTTACATTGGTAGCTATGGGCTGCATATGTTCAGCTTCTTGAGTCGCAGCATCAGGATATTGTGAAAAAATCTTAGTAAGACATTGAAATTTGAAGTAATTATTCTTGATTTTCCCCAATCCTCCTTAGAAAAAAAAATGTATGTGACAGGATAGTTCACATTAAGCAATAGCATATATAAGGTTTTATAATATTTTTCATTACTATCATTTAGCCTGTTTACTGCTATGTTCTTCAACAGCTTCTGAAATGCCAGTCAGTACTTCAAAGGTGTGTTCTACACACACACCTAGCAGGAGACATGACACAAAAGTGGCTACATGTAAATGAAGGCCAGAATTTCCTGTATTCTCCCATCATTTTAGTCAGACTACAACATTGTACTCATTCTACTTATTCTATTCACTCTGCTACCCACATATTTTTTACAGCAAATGGGGTCCAATATGATGAGTTTAAAGACTCTGATGAAAATACCTTTGCGTCCAGGAGTTGATATAAGCAAATATCTTGAGTGCATGTTCCTTTCGGAGCTGCAATCCATCACCACCTTCGATGTCAGATACTGAAGTAAAACAGTAAGTCGTTAACAGCATATGTAATATTTAATAGTACTTTTAACTGCTACATTAAACAAACATAAATTTTGTTCCTGAAAGACCAAATTGGAAAAATTAGTCTTAGAACAGGAACACATTGCTAGCCAGAATACAGTAACATAATATTGCAGAGGTTTTTCCAGCACAAAACTCTTGGATTAGCACACTTACCTTCATAGATCCAGTAATCTCTCCACCTCCAAGAACTCAGTTACCTACAACCAGGCACTCAGATACCACAGAATATGCTATGAGGAGAAAGCCCAGGGTATGCAACCTTTGCCAAATTAGGATGCTCCGTCGGAGAAGCAGATCACACCATGGAATGGGCCACTCAAATATCCCAAAAGAACATGCCTCAATACAGAAATAAAACCCTCTCCCACCAAACACCTCTAGTTGTCACCTACCACCCAATACTGGAATCTATACTGGTTATTATCAAACAACTACAACCCACACAAAATGGGGCCCCACCCTAAAATCACTCTTTCCTGAACTCCCTCTTCTGGCCTTCAAACACTTCCCAACATCTCCAATCTCATCATCAGAAGCAAGCTCCCCTCAGACCAGGACACACCAACTCAAAGCAGCACCAGACCCTGCCAGAGCAACAGATGCAAAAGCCACTAACATAGCTCCACTTTTACAATGATCCACACACCCCAAAACACACCTTTTAAAAACCATGGGCCCTACACTTGCCTATCACATGTGGTATGCCTCATCCAGTGCCGCAATAACAACTATGTGGGTGAAACCAGATGATCACTAAACTCTCAAATGAACTCACACAGGAAAATGATAAAAGACAAAAACTACACTGCCAACTGAAAAACAAAACTTTTGTTGTTCATGGGTATTTAAAGAAATACACACACATACTCCTGCCGAAAGAGAAAAGTTTTGCCACGGCAAGTGGCAGCGTAAATGGCTCGTTGTCGGCAGGAGACCTCGCGAATCCTGCTCATAGGGGGTAGAAGTATTTAATCAGAAAACGTGCCTACAGTGTTTACGCTGTCCGACTTTTAGCAACACGGCCATGTCAACATGGCCGTGTCGCTAAAAGCTGTGTAGTGTAGTGAAGTGTAGTGTAGACAAAGCCACTATCACCAGTGGGTGAACACTTCATGCAAAGCAATCATTCCATATCTGTCCTATAAGTCCTCATCCTTAAAGGAAACCTGCACAACACTTTCAAAAGACGAGCCTGGGAGTATAAATTCAGAACTTTGCTAGACACTAAAAATCATGGTCTTAATAAAGACATTGGATTTATGGTCTATTACAACAATCATTAACCCACTAACCCCCTTTTTGTCTTATGACTACAGGGATGTTAACTAGCCACTTCACTTTGAATGGTCCCTTAGAATATGTGCTAACTACTTATGCTAAACCATCTGTTCAATCTCCTATTTAGCTGTGACACTCAAGGCAAGGGTGGCCAACCTGAGCCTGAGGGCATGGCTACACTTGCGAGCTAAAGCACATAAAAGCTGCCCCATGCGCTCTAACTCACAATGCATCCACACTGGGAAGGCACATAGAGCACCCAGACTCCGCAGCTAGAGCACTCCTGGTACTGCACCTCAGCAAGTGGAATAACATTTGATGCACCCCCGTACCAGTGTGGATGCCATAGTCTGCTAATATGCGTTGATCGGCCTCCAGAAGTGTCCCACAGTGCCTGTTCTAGCCACTCTGGTAATCACTATGAACTCTACTGGCCTGCCCTCAGGTGACCAACTGTCACACCCACCCTTCAAATTCTCAGGGAATTTTGAAAATCCCCTTCATGTTTGCTCAGCCAGGTGTGGAGTGCTCTCATCGAATCTTTCCAGGTGACCATGCGTCCACACACCAGGAGATCCCCAGTATGGAGCAATGATGAGGAGCTGGACCTCATCAGTGTTTGGGGGCAGGAAACTGTGCAGTCCCAGCTGCGCTCAAGCTATAGGAATTACGATACCTTTGGGCAGATATCAAGAGATACGATGGAAAGGGGCCATGACCGGGGCACATTGCAGTGCAGGGTTAAAGTGAAGGAGTTGCATAAGGCCTACCACAAAGCCCACAAGACAAACCGTCACTCCAGTGGTACCTCCGCGACCTGCCGTTTCTACAAAGAGCTGAACACAGTACTTGGGGCGACCCCACCTCCACTCCGAAGACCACCATGGACACTTCAGAGCCCAGCTCAGCAAGACAGGAGGAGGAGGAGGAGGAGGAAAGCGGGAGTGAGGATGCTGAGGAGAACCAAGACACCCCAGAATCCCTAGATTCATGCAGCCAGCTGTTCTCAAGCCAGCAGGAAGATTGCCAGTCGTGGCGGTCAGTGCTTCGGGAAGGGCAACCACCAGAGGAGGTTCCCGGTAAGCAGCTTTTACTTTGGGAAGGAAGTTATTTGGTGCGGGCTCTTGGGGCAAGAAGGGTTAGGGCTGCATGCATGCCTAGATGCAGAATAGGGCATTGATGTGCTCTCTCACATCGCGGTAATCAGCCTCAGTGATCTCTTCAAAGGTCTCATCCAGAAATTGGGAATGTGCTTGCACAGGTTTCTTGGGAGAGCAACTGTGCTCCTTGTCCCAGTCAGCCTTGCATGCCTGTACAAGGATAGTTATACTTTGCAGCCATACAAGGATCCCATTGATACAAAGCAGTGACAAAGGGGGGAGTGAGGACTGGTGTTTCAGACCCAAAGCCTGGGAGTCAATGCAGTATTCTGTTTCCATAATGGATAGATGAATGAGGACTCTAAGCTGTACAGTTCTCCCTCACACCATCAACTCACTTCAAACAGAACTGTAACATGCAAATTAAATAGAGAGGAAAGATGATGATTGGTTAAGCCACCTCTATCGTCACTGTGACACTACTTAAGAATAATTTAAGCTACTGAATGGGCCCCACAGGTAAAATTAAATTAAACAATTATTGTTAATAACTGCTTGATATCAGTTTACTTTCTTCGTGTGCCTATTCCCAGAATATTAAAATGTGTTTCAACTTTCTAAAAAGTTAATAGATTAATAATATGCCATTGTTAGCTAGAGGGGCCTGAATAAAAATAAGACGCAAAGGAAATGCCTTTAATATTACTTAAGACACCATTTTTACCCTGTTTTAAGTGAAAAACTAAAGCAATCTTAACTATGGCATCATAATCAGATCTCTCCATAATTATGTGAACAGCTGAGATACACTATAGTACTAAAAAAAACACTATGAGTTTCCACGTCAAGAAACGGACAATTAAAAACGTGCAGGGTACTAGGAGATTGCAAAGGATGAGAAATGTAAATCAACTAGAAGAGGAGACTGTATAATTCAAAGTGTAAACAAATGAAGCTCAGATTATAAATACATTTTTAGCAAGAATTTGAGGGCTAAGAGAACAGACTGTAATTAGACCTCAAGGACAAACACCATGCTAGACTTATGCAGGATATCTTATATCTGAAGGTCACTCACCACTAGGGTTGCCAACTTTTTATCGGCACAAAACTGAACATCCTAGTCCCGCCCCTTCTCTGACACCCCCCCTTCTCCAAGGCCCCACCCCCACTCACTATATTCCCCATCCCTCAGTGGCTCGCTCTCTCTTACCCTCACTCACTTTCACTGGGCTGGGGCAGGAGTGCGAGGGAAGGAGTGAGGGCTCTAAATGGGAGTGCAGGTTCTGGAGTGGGGCCAGAAATGAGGGGTTCAGGGTGCGGGAGACAGCGGTGAGCTGGGGCAGGGAGTTGGGGTTCCAGCTGGGGGCGAGGGTTCCAGCTGGAGGCGTGGGCTTTAGGATGAGGTGTTTGGGATGCAGGAGGGGGCTCCAGGATGGGGGGTGAAGCCAAGAGATTGTTTGGGTGTCTTCACTGTACATTTCCATACTTTAGCACATGTTGATAACATTTGAGTTTGAAATAGAGAAAATATATTTTCACTATAGTTTTTACATATATTTGACAGTACTTTGCATATAGTCTCTTTCCAACGTCATTTGCAGGTCTGGCTTCTAGTGTGTGTGGGGCCAGAGCTCTGCACACTGCCCTCGCCCTGAGCACCAGCTTCGTTCTCCAGCCAATGGGAACTGGGGTGGGGTGGGGGTTGTGGGTGAGAGCAGTGCGTGCTGCGGAGTGTCCTGGCCCATCCTCTATGCCTAGGAGCCACACCTGTTGGCTACTTCTGGGGCACAGCATGGAGCCAGGACAAGCTGCACTGTTGACCGGGAGCCGCCCCAGGTAAGCCTGCACCCCAACCCCCGAGCCGAGTCCCCCAACCATGGAGGTCCCTCTTGCACCCAAAATCCATCATTCCTGACCCCACCCCAAAGCCTACACCCCCAGCCCAGAGCCTGTACCCCCTTCTGCATTCAACCCCCCTGCACCACCCCTGAGTTCCCCCAAGCCCACTTTTGCACCCCAAATCCCTCATCCCTGGGCCTAGCCCAGAGCCCTCACCCCCTCCTGCACCTCAGCCCCCTGCTCCAGTCCAGAGCCTCCTCCCACACTCTGAACCCTGCATCCCCAGCCCCACCCCAGAGCCCTCATCCCCTCCTACACCTCACCCCCCTGCCTCAACTCACAGCCCTCTCCTGCATTCCAAATCCCATGGCCCCACCTCCCAGAGTGGAGCCCCCTCCTGCACCCCAGAGCCAGCACCCCCAGCCCAGAGCTCTCACCCCTCCCACATACCAACCCCCTGCCTCAATCTGCAGCCCCATCTCACATCCCAGCCTAAACGGTCCTTGCTGAAATGTAAGCCCATTGCTTCTTGTCCTATCCTCAGAGGTTGAGAACAATTTTTCTCTCTCTTCCTTGTAACAAGCTTCTATGTACTTGAAAACTGTTATCGTGTCCTCTCTCAATCTTCTCTTCTCCAGACTAAATAAACCCAATTTTTTCAATCTTTCTTCAAACGTCATGTTTTCTAGACCTTTAATCATTTTTGTTGCTCTGCTCTGGACTTTCTCCAATTTGTCCACATCTTTCCTGAAATGTGGCACCCAAAATTGGACATAATATTCCAGATGAGCCCTAATCAGCACGGAGTGGAGCAGAAGAATTACTTCCCGTGTCTTGCTTACAATACTCCTGCTAACACATCTCAGAATGATGTTTGCTTTTTTTTGCAACAGTATTACACTGTTGACTCATATTTAGCTTGTGATCCACTATGACGCCCAGATCCCATTTTGCAGTACTCCTTCCGAGGCAATCATTTCCTATTTTATATGTTTGCAACTGATTGTCCCTTCATAAGTGGAGTACTTTGCATTTGTCCTTATTGAATTTCATCTTATCTACTTCAGAACTTTTCTCCAGTTGGCCAGATCATTGTGAATTTTAATCCTATCCTCCAAAGCACTTGCAACCCCTCCCCGCTTGGTACTGTCCACAAACCTTGTAAGTGTACTCTCTATGCCAAGAAGATACCGAACAGAACTGGACCCGAACCGATCCCAGCAGGACCCCACTCATTAAGCCCTTCCAGCATGACTGCGAACCACTTATAACTACTTTCTGGGAACATCTTATAGTACATCCATCTAAGTTGTATTTTCCTAGTTTGTTTATGAGACAGTCATGTGAGACAGTATCAAAAGCCTTACTACAGTTAAGATATACTACATCTACTGCTTCCCCCCATCCACAAGGCTTATTACCCTGTCAAAAAAAGCTATCAAGTTGGTTTGACATGGTTTGTTCTTGACAAATCCATGCTGACTGTTATTTATCACTTTATTATCTTCTAGGTCAGGGGTTGGCAACCTTTCAGAAGTGGTGTGGAGTCTTCATTTATTCACTCTAATTTAAGGTTTTGTGTACCAGTAATACATTTTAATGTTTTTAGACAGTCTCTTTCTATAAGTCTTTAATATATAACTAAACTATTGTTGTATGTAAAATAAATAAGGTTTTTAAAATGTTTAAGAAGCTTCATTTAAAATTAAATTAAAATGCAGAGCCCCCCGGACTTGTGGCTAGTACCCGGGAAGTGTGAGTGCCACTGACAAGCAGCTTGCGTGCCATGCCATAGGTTGCCCACCCCTGTTCTAGGTGTTTACAAATTGATTGCTTATTTATTTGCTCCATTATCTTTCCGGGTACACAAGTTAAGTTGACTGGTCTGTTGTCCAGGTTGTCCTTATTTCCCTTTTTATAGACAGCACTATATTTGCCATTTTCCAGTCTTCTGGAATGTCTCCTGTCTTCCATGACTTTTCAAAGATAATTGCTAACGGCTCAGATATCTCCTCAGTCAGCTCCTTGAGTATTCTAGGATGCATTTCATCAGGCCCTGGTGATTTGAAGAAATCTAAGTTATCTAAGTATTTTCTGACTTGTTCTTTCCTTATTTTCACTGGCATTTACTATGTTAGATGTCCAATCGCTACCAACATTCTTAGTGAAAAGTGACACAAAGAAGTCAATAAGCACCTCGGCCATTTCCACATATGGTAGCATTAGGGTTGCTTGGGTGCCTTAACTATTTATTTCAGTAATGTTACATGTTTGTATTTCCTTTAAATTAAATCTTAACTCTGAATTTCCTGGATATATAATACTTGGTACAGCAATAACTGCAACATCCTTGTAAGATATGTTATCCTAAATTACTGATATGTACTCTCAACTCTTAACGCTATCTTAACACAGTTTGAGTATGAATTTTTTTATTAAAAATGTCGTACATAAATAGCAAACAAGAAGCCCAATGAGAATATTACCATACAATGTGATGAACTGATTCCATGAAGTGTTATCTTGTTTTTATTTTAACTTTTATGGCAATATTCACCACTATACTTTATAGCTATTTTATGCCTCTCTGGGGAAGCACAAAGCAGCAGAACATACTTGCCAAATAGCTAGGATTTACAGCTATTTTGCATTGCCACAGTGCAAATCACCTGCACTGCAGATCCTAGTTTCTCCTTAATTCCTGTCCTCCAAAAATCTCCCAACTCTTGCATCTCCCTACATTTCACAGCACATACCATCCAACTTCTCCCTCTTCCTTGTATCCCACACTCCCTTACACACATGCAACACACCAGTTCCCCCGCCCCCTTCCACTCACCCTTCCACATAGGCACCTAGTTTCTCCCTCCTACCATATACTGAGGAGATCTGGTGCAACAGGTAGCCTTTCAAAATAAATATACAGTAACTCCTCACTTAATGCTGTAGTTATGTTCCTGAAAAATGTGACTTTAAGCGAAACAATGTTAAGGGAATCCAATTTCCCCATGAGAACTGATGTAAATGGGGGGGTTAGGTTCCAGGGATTTTTTTTTCACCAGAAAAAAGACTATATTTATATATATATATATATATATATATATATATATATATATATATATATCTATAGTGACAAAGCTCCAAGTTTGTACTTGTGGGTCCTGCACTTCCTGGCAGATTTAGGGGCCTCAGAAACTCATCTAGGCCCCAGAGTGACCTCCCTTTCTCAGTATAATTGGCAAGAGTCACCACCTAGTGAGTTACCTTCATCACAGGCCAGTATGGAAGATGGAAAAGGGGGGAGCCCGGGCCCGCCCTCTACTCTGGGCTCTAGCCCAGGGACCCTAATAGTATCAGCTAAGATGGCTGACCTTTTAGGCACAAAACACAATACAATTCCCTGGGCTACTTCCCCACAGCAGTCTCCGCTTCTTCAAACTCCACTTCACCCTTACCTCAGGGCCTCCTTCCTTCTGGATGATATGTTGTCCACCACTCAGTCTCACCAACCGCACAACCTCCTTCCACAGCTCCTGGCATCCACAGCCCACCTGACTAACTGGGAGGTTTTTATCTGGATTCAGCCAGTCCCTGACTGGCTTCAGGTGTCCCAATTAGGCTAGCTGTTTCTACTCCTTTCTAGAAGGTTCTTAATTGGCCCTAGGTGTCTTGATTGGTCTGAAGTAGCCTTTGTTTGGCTATCCAGGGAACAGGGACCTGCACATCCTGAGACTAATATACCTGCCTTCCAGCACTCTCCTATATCCTTCTGGTCTGACTCTGTCACAATATATATATACACACACACATACACACACAAACATAGATACAGTGTGTGTGTGTATATATATGCATACACACACACACACACACAGTATAAGTTTTAAACAAACAGTTTAAAACTGGTACACAGCGATGATGATTGTGAAGCTTGGTTAAGGTGGTGAAGTCAGAAGGTGGGATATTTACCAGGGGATACCTTACTGCTAAATGATAAACTAGCAACTGGCTGAGCCCTCAAGGGTTAACTCGTCAATGTAGCCTCACACTCTACAAGGCAGCATGAATGGAGGAAGGGGAAACAGCACGGCAGACAGAGACACATACCCTGTGTGTGACAGAGAGAGATGCGCATTGCTCCTTAAAGTACGCTGACCTCACTCTAAGTACACTGCCTTTTTAAGTTAATCAGCAAGCTGAGACAGCAGCTACTGCCAAGAAGCTCCCTCCATCCTGAGCGTTGTCATCTGTGACCCCTGCTCTATGGAAGATGGTTTAAGCAGGGTGCCGGAGGAGGGGAGAGGGGGACACCCTGACATTAGGCCCCTTCCCTCCCCCACACAGCAAGCAGGAGGCGCCGGGGAGCAGCTTGAAGGCAGAGAGCAGGAGCAGCACATGGCAGTGGCAGAAGGGGCAGCTCAACTGCTGGCAACTGATAGCCAGCTCAGAGGCTGCCGCACAGGGAACTTAGGGGAACGGGAAGTTGAAAGGGGGACTGCCATCCACCCTGGTTCCAAGTCCCCACCAGCTAGCTCCAACTGGCTGCTCTTCCTGCAAGTAGTGGACAAAGCAGGTAGCTGCCAAATGACCTTATAAGGGAGTATTGCACAACTTTAAACGAGCATGTTCCCTAACTGATCAGCAACGTAACACTGAAACAACATTAACCAGGACGACTTTAAATGAGGAGTTACTGTATAGAATTCAGTTTTGTTTATTTTTCTGCCATTAGTTTTTGAAACTGAAAATTTAGATATCAGCAGAGGCTGGTATATAAAAATCTCCTCCAGAAAAATTTCAAAACTGGTCCCACCTCCAATGATTCTCAGCTGGACTAAGGTAAAACACATTCTTTCAAAATCGCCACAACTTTACATTGTTTTCAGGGAGAGTTAACCAAGTAGCCTGTGTTTTCTTTGTCCTATCAAGGACAACTGGAAATGGCAGCTACCATGAAAGAGGGAAGTTCTAGGTGAAATTATTTTAAGTAGAACATAGCCAGGAATAAAACAGGAAGAACACAAGAATACCCATACTGGGTCAGCCCAGTATCCTGTCTACCGACAGTGGCCAATGCCAGGTGCCCTGGAGTGAGTGAATCTAACAGGTAAAGATCAAATGATCTCTCTCCTGCCATCTATCACCCTCCTCTGACAAACAGAGCCTAAGGACACCATTCCTTACCCATCCTGGTTAATAGCCATTAATGGACTTAACATCCATGAATTTATCCAGTTCTCTTTTAAACCTGTTATAGTCCTAGCCTTCACAACCTCCCCAGACAAGGAGTTTAACAGGTTGACTGTGCGCTGTGTGAAGAACTTCCTTTTATTTGTTTTAAACCTGCTGCCCACTAATTTCATTGGGTGGACCCTAGTTCTTCTATTACGGGAACAAGTAAATAACTTTTCCTTATTCACTTTCTCCACGCCACTCATAATTTTATAGACCTCTATCATATCCCCCCATAATCTCCTCTTTTCCAAGCTAAAAAGTCCTAGCCTCTTTAATCTCTCCTCATATGGGACCCGTTCCAATCCCCTAATCATTTTAGTTGCCCTTCTCTGAACCTTTTCTAATGCCAGTATATCCTTTTTGAGATGAGGAGACCACATTTGTACACAGTATTCAAGATGTGGGTGCACCATGAATTTGTATAAGGGCAATAAGATACTCTCCGTCTTATTCTCTATCCCTTTTTTAATGATTCCTAGCATCCTGTTTGCTTTCTTGACTGCCGCTGCACGGACGTCTTCAGAGAACGATCCACGATCTTTTTCCTGATCAGTTACAGCTAAATTAGCCCCCATCATATTGTATGTATAATTGGGGTTATTTTTTCCAAAGTGCATTACTTTACATTTATCCACATTAAATTTCATTTGCCATTTTGTCGCCCAATCATTTAGTTTTGTGAGATCTTTTTGAAGTTCTTCACAGTCTGCTTGGGTCTTAACTATTCTGAGCAGTTTAGTATCATCTGCAAACTTTGCCACCTCACTGTTTATCCCTTCCTCCAAATCACTGATGAATAAGTTGAATAAGATTGGTCCTAAGACTGACCTTTGGGGATCACCACTAGTTACCCTTCTCCATTCGGAAAATTTACCATTTATTCCTACCCTTTGTTCCCTGTCTTTTAACCAGTTCTCAATCCATGAAAAGATCTTCCCTTTTATACCATGACAACTTAATTTACGTAAGAGACTTAGGTGAGGGACCTTCTCAAAGGCATTCTGGAAATCGAAGTGCACTATATCCACTGGATTCCCCTTCTCCACATGTTTGTTGACCCCTTCAAAGAACTCTAACAGATTAGTAAGACACAATTTCCCTTTACAGAAACCATGTTGACTTTTGCCTAGCAATTTATGTTCTTCTATGTGCCTGACAATTTTATTCTTTACTATTGTTTCAACTAATTTGCCCCGTTTGGACGTTAGACTTACCAATCTCTGAATTGCCAGGATCACCTCTAGAGCCCTTTTTAAATATTGGTATTACATTAGCTGTCTTCCAGTCACCGGGTACAGAAGCTGATTTAAAGGATAGATTACAAACCCTAGATAATAGTTCCACAATTTCACATTTGAGTTCTTTCAGAACTCTTGGTTCCAAAATTGGAACAGTTGGTTCCAAAATTGCCTCTAGTGACACTTCAATTTGTGACAATTCCTCAGATTTGTCACCTACAAAAGATGGCTCAGGTTTGGGAATCTCCCTAACATCCTCAGCCATGAATACTGAAGCAAAGAATTCATTTAGTTTCTCCACAATGACTTTATCATCCTTGAGCGCTCCTTCTGTATCTCTGTCGTCCAGGGGCCCCACTGGCTGTTTAGCAGGCTTCCTGCTTCTGATGTATTTAAAAAACATTTTATTACCTTTCGAGTTTTTGGCTAGCTGTTCTTCTATCTCCTTTTTCGCTTTTCTTATTACATTTTTACATTTAATTTGGCAGTCTTTATGCTCCTTTCTAGATAACTCATTAGGATTTGACTTCCTTTTTAAAAGATGCCTTTTTATCTCTCACTGCTTCTTTTACATGGTTGTTAAACCACGGTAGCTCTTAATTCTTTGACTCTGTTTTTTAATTTGGGGCATACATTTAAGTTGGGCCTCTATCACGGTGTCTTTGAAAAGTGTCTATGCAGCTTGCAGGGATTTCACTTTAGTCACTGTACCTTTTAATTAGTTTAACTAACCCCCTCATTTTTGCATAGTTCCCCGTTCTGAAATTAAATGCCACAGTATTGGGCTGTTGATGTGTCCTTCCCACCACAGGAATGTTAAATGTTATTATATTATGGTCACTATTTCCAAGTGGTCCTGTTACAGTTACCTCTTAGACTAGATCCTGTGCTCCACTCAGGACTAAATCGAGAGTTGCCTCTCCCCTTGTGGATGCCTATACCAGCTGCTCCAAGAAGCAGTCATTTAAAGTATCAAGAAATTTTTGTCTCTGCATTTGGTTCTGAGGTGACGTACCCAGTCAATATGGGGATAACTGAAATCCCCCACTATTATTGAATAGAATAAAGCCGCAAGGTAGAAGGAAGAATAGGGAGAGCACAGAAATTAGGAGAGAAAGCGAGGCAAAGGAGAAACATACACATAGAAAAATAAAACTCTGAAAGAGAGGACAGACAAGAGAAGGGCAATAAACAAGGTAGGCCACAGATTAGGGGAAAAATAAAAAAGAGAAAGTGGGAACTACATATATAGTTAGAAAATATAGGAAAGAAAAGGATAGGGACTTAAGAAAACAAGAAAGAAGACTCAGAGAGGCAGATACTTGTCCCTTCCCTACAATGCCAACTTGTGGTCTGTACGCCATCTAACACAGAACACTTTCAGGCAGTCTGAAGAGCTGCTTCCGTCACTGTTAGTTCAAAACACACAGGGAGACACAGTCAAATTGCAAAGTAACCTGGAGAAATTAATGCACTGAGGGATGAAGGCCACAGGGTAAGAACTATTCCTAATAATAAAGGGCCACATGCTCCATCCACTGTGTGAAGCACAGGGGAGCAAAATGAGCAGGAAAAAAAACCCCTAAACATACAAAAATGGCAATGTTCATATGGCATAGTCTCCTTAAGACTACAAAAATTCCTTCATATAACTCAAGAATCAGAGGGGTAGCCATGTCAGTCTGGCATGCATCCGACGAAGTGGGTATTAGCCCACGAAAGCTTATGCTCTAATACTTTAGTTAGTCTTTAAGGTGCCACAGGACTCTTTGTCACTTCTTCATATAACTGGCACTTCAATAATCTGCAGGCAAGAATCCAGGGTCAGAGGCAGAATTAGGATCAAGGAATAGCTGCTTTCCAAGACACTGCTCCTTTACCAATTCACACGCAAAAGTCCTGATCCAATGATTGTCTTATAAAAGCTGCCCATCCCCAGGATGGATAAAACTTGATATAATTAATTTAAAAACATTTTAAATTTAAATTAAATAAGTCACCAAGACCAGATGATAATCACCCAAAAGTTCTGAAGGAACTCAAATATTAAATTGAAGAACACGTAACTGTGATATGTAGCCTATTCCCTAAATCAGCCTCTGTACCAGATGACTGGAGGACAGCTAAAATAACTCCAAATTTTAAACAAGGCTCCAGAGGGGATACTGGCAATTATAGTATTATTAGTTAAGACTAACTTCAGTACAGTACAGTAGAACCTCAGAGCTATGAACACTAGAGTTACAGACTGACCGGTCAATCACACACCTCATTTAGAGCCAAAAGTACACAATCAGGCAGAAGCAGAGGGGGAAAAAAAGCAAATACAGTACAGTATTAAACATAAATTATTAAAAAAAAGGGAAAGTTTAAAAATAAGATTTGACAAGGTAGGGAAACTGTTTCTGTGGTTATGTGGACTCCTCATTATTTTTGCTGATACAGACTAACATGGCTACCACTCTGAAACCCGTTTCTGTGGTTGATTCATTTAAACTAAGATGGTTAAAAGTAGCATTTCTCTTCTGCATAGTAAAGTTTCAAAGCTATATTAAGTCAATGTTCAGTTATACATTTTTGGAAGAACTATAACATTTTGTTCAGAGTTACGAACATTTCAGAGTTATGAACAACCTCCATATCCAAGGTATTCGTAACTCTGAGGTTTTACTATGCCAGGTGAATTCCATGACCTCCAGGACATAAATGTAGCCTTAAAGATGTTCAACTTAGAGAAGATTCAGTTAAGGGGCAAGTGGCAGAGAAGTGTTTCTCAACCAGAGGTACATATACTCCTGGGAGTCCACAGGTCTTCCAGGGGGTACGTCAACTCATCTAGACATTTGCTTAAGTTTTACAACAGACTACATAAAAAGAACTAAAATTTCATACAATGACTTGTATATACATTTTTGGTTATAGCATACAGAATAGTAAGTAAAATATTTATATTCCAATCCATTTATTTTATAATTATAGCATAAAAATGCACAAGTAAGCAATTTTTCAGTAATCGTGTGCTGTGACACTTTTGTATTATGTCTAGTTTTGTAAGGAAGTCGTTTTAAAGTGAAGTGAAACTTGGGGCATGCAAGACCAATCGGACTCCTGAAAGGGGTACAATAGTCTGCAAAGACTGAGAACCACTGGGATAGAGGTCTATAAAATCATAAATGTTGTGGAGAATGACTAAAGAAGTATTGATTACCCCTTCATATAATACAAGAACTAGGGTCACCCAATGAAATTAATAGGCAGCAGGTTTAAGAAAACAAAATGAAGTTACTTCATACAATGCACAGTCAACCTTTAGAATTTGATGCCCAAGGATGCTGTGAAGGCTAAAAGTAAAACTGGATTCAAAAAAGAATTAGATAAGTTCCTGGAGGATAGGTCCATTAATAGCTATTAGCCAAGAGGGTCAAGGACGCAACCCCATGGACAAGGTGTCCCTAAACCTCTGATTGCCAAAGCTGGGACTGGACGATAGAGATTATATCACTCGATGCTTGCCCTGTTCTGTTCATTGACTATGAAGTATCTGGCACTGGACACTGTCAGAGACAGTATACTGAGCTAGATGGCCCATTGGTGTGACTCAACGTGACCATTCTTATGTTCTTAAGAATTAGAATTATGTTCTACGGGTTAAATTTTTAAAACTAAACATTTAAAATTAAGTTTAAAAGTGACAATCTATATTACGGCATAACTTACTATAATCATAAATACAAAAAAATATTAAGCAGTACCTGTTTGCTATCAAATGTTAAAGAAAATCAGGCCACTGAACTGGTGGAAATTCCTAGCTAAGCACCTGGAACCAGAGCTGGAATTCTAAACCAGCTTTTTAAAACAGTAGCCTCCTCTGCAAATGCAGAGAGATTTTTCTTTTCAGTTTATTCAGCTATTTCAATTCAATGACTAATTCAATCAAAGTAAAGAACCCAAATGGGAGATGAAAAATCAGGAAAGCTTGTTTTCCTCTTCCAACCTATGAACGAAAACTAGATCTGAGAAGATGAGTTCTACTACTTCCAAAATCTTGAAGGGCATGGTGACTAGAAACAATCAGTTTAATTAATGAACTACAGATACTACTACTTTTGTTAGTTTTAAATGCAAAATGGCTGATACGAATTTTCATCCAAAGAGGTTGACATAAATCTCAAGTAAAAAATTAATCATTGCTTAGTAAATAAGAGCTGCATCATTCACCATCTTCTAACATAATAAAAGATGGGAAAATTAAGAATCGGAATAATGTAAATTAAGCTAACTAGATGCTTAAAGTGACAAAGAGTCCTGTGGCACCTTAAAGACTAACTCAAGACTAACTTAAGGTGCCACAGGACTCTTTGTCACTTCTGCAATTCCAGACTAACACTACTACCTCTCTGATCAGATGCTGAAATAAATTTATATAGATATATTGAAGCCTCCTGATTAGTAAAAATTAGTACTAAATTTTGCATAAAAGCTAAATATACTTGCAAATAATAAGTTTTAATGGTTATCAGCTAATATGTATAACTCTTTCTTTAGGAAAATAAATAAAAGATACCAGTGCAAAATACAATTAAAATCAATTAATTGAAGGTTGCCTACTTACTGATTTAAATAACTTTGAATTAAATCAATCCACCCTGCTCATCCTACTTTACATCAATCAGACAACCACTCATAACATTAGGGAGACACTGAAGCAGCAGAGCTCTTACAGCAGTGGTGGCAACCTGTGATACATCGGCGGCCTGTCAGGGTAATCCACCTGCGGGCTGCCCACCAGACAGTTTGGCCTGGTCTACACTATGACTTAAGGTCGACTTTAGTGCTGTTAAGTCGACCTAAACCTGCACCCATCCTCACATGGCAGCCATTTCAATCGATTTAAAGGGCCCTTAAAATCGATTTCTGTACTCCTCCCTGACGAGAGGAGTAGCGCTGAAATTGACCTCTCTGGGTCGACTGTGGCTTAGCGAGGACGCACGTAGACTTTACTGGCCTCCGGGAGCTGTCTCACAGTGCTCCACTGTGACCGCTCTGGACAGCACTCTCAACTCGCTGCTCTGGCCAGGTAGACAGGAAAAGCCCCAGGAACATTTGCAGACAGGAAAAGCCCCGGGAACTTTGCAGACAGGAACTTTCAGAACTTTGCAGACATTTGCAGGAAAAGCCCCGGGAACTTTCAGAAATTGGCAGACAGGAAAAGCCCCGGGAACATTTGCAGTTGCTTTCATAGTGGGGGGGGGGGGTTAGGGAACAGAGAAAACGTTCAAAACGGTGCCTGCTGAGGACTCCAGGAACCATGGGATAGCTACCCACAGTGCACCACTTGCTACGTCGACGTTTTCCGCTGTGGACGAACGCTGCTGACTTGCTGTGTTTTGTGGGGACACACAAAATCGAACTTATACAGTCTGCTTTGAAAAATCGACTGCAAGGTAATCGACCTAAGTTTGTAGTGAAGACATACCCTTTGTTTACAACAACCTGGCCGCCGCTTCCCACGGCTCCCATTGGCTGGGAACGGTGAACCATGGCCATTGGGAGCTGCAGGAGGCCACACAAAAATAAACAAACTGGCAGCCTGCCAGCGAATTACCCTTACGGGCCACAGGTTGCCCACCAATGTCTTACAGAAACTTTTATGGAAGCACAACACACCTGGCACATGTCTCAGGATCTGCTTGGAACATCCACAAGTTTAAAGAAAGCAAGCCCACTTCTTGTTAAACAGAGTGAAAACCAAACACCAGACAGAAAGTTAGAAGAAAACTTCTTGAGTGGGAACTTTCCTATACAAGAAATTATTTGGTCTTAAGTTCAACACTAGTAGAAGTGACAAAGGGACATCCATAATAATATTAAAGCAATTTTATCTTGTCTCCTTAATTCTATTTGAATAATTTACTCTTATAACCAAGAAGTGCTCTTACTGTAGAGACTGTGCAGAATCATGATCAGGTATATGGAAAGAAGGTGGCCCATCAAAATACTTCTACCTTAAAAAAATCCACAATATGAAGAAGTTTGAGAGCCACTGATATAATGTGATTTCCCCAATACCATTTTCTACTACAAGAAATATTTATCCAGTTTCACAAGATTAAATCATAATGCTCATTATATACAAGAGAATGGTTGTCGTAACTGCCTGTGTTTGGTTTATAACACAATAAAACTCAGTAGAATTGGATTTACATAACTAATCTTCAGCATTAATAATAGACTGGTTTGTGTAATAGGAAAGAACTATCTTCAGTAGTATAAATCAGACAAATTTCAGGACCAAAGAAAAAACAGTGTTATTTTAGATAAGATCAAATAATGGCAAATGCTAAAAGTTGCATACACACACAAAAAAAGGTCTCTTCCTAATTTTGGAAACCTCTTTAAGCTAGAATGCTTATCAGTTATAGAGTGCTTTTCATCTTCAAAGTGCTTTACAACTACAAACATTAATGTGAAAGTTATATAGACATCTTTTACTCTCACTTTTGTTTTTTAACGTTATGGTTTTCATTTATTATGTCAGTTTTATTAAAGGGGATGGGAAGTCTCTTTCCATTTTATTTTTATGTTTCTTCTTCTTTCCTGATTATTCTCACCTCCTCAGAGCTAGGCTCTACAAAGCTCACAGTCACATGCAACCCCTGGAGAGGGAACTATTAATGTAAAGAATCTACTTTCATTTTTTAAAAAATTGCTAGCCTGTCCCCTTACAAAGAATAGCCACCTTATGTTTTCACAGCTACGTAAATTGATTGCTAGCTTTTAAAGAAATAAGCAGCAGGGCTCCATTTCTCCCACATTTGCACTAACACACTTTTTATATAAAAGTGAGTCCATTATCCCAACAAATCCACCCCACAATCTTTTGGAAGGTTCTGCACATAAAGATGTGATAATGGTGGACAGCAAACAACTCAATTTGGTCGCAATAGATACAGCAAAATGTTGTTTTACAGGCCTCTCCAAAACTATAAAAGCTGGCTCTAGATAAGCAACATTATTAATTTCCAAATTTAATGATGACTAGGAGTGGGGTAGCAGGATTCTGTCTACAACAGTTGCAAAGCAAGTATTCTGCATTTTCAGTATTAAATTTTTCATATTACTGGTTTGAAAGGAAATGTGTTCAATATCCCCAAACAAGTCATTGGACAGTACTTACCACACTACATGTGAGGAAAGAGGCTGAGATTAAAACAGTTAGTTGTAGAGAAACCAACTAAGGACTATGAAATCCTCTTTAGGCTTTGTCTACACTACACAGCGTTTAGCAACACAGCCACGTCTCTAAGAGTCAGGCAGGACAGCCGCCATTTGTCAGCACTTTTGCCAACAAAATACTTCTACCCCCAACGTGCGGGTTTTGTGTTGTTGACAGGAGAGTACACCTGATGACAACATGCTGTTCACGCTGACACTTGCTGCAGCAAAACTTTGGTCTTTACAGGTCATAGGAGGGAGTTAGCACCTCTGAATAACAAAAGTTTTGTCACTCACTTGTCAGCGTAGACATAGCCTTAATGATATTTTTCCCCCATAAGAGAAAATTAAACATTATAGTGTACTGGAAAAATTTGGGATTTTTGTTTTACTTCATTGTAAGTACAGTTGCACTGTGTTAAAGGTTCACTAAAAGGAGGTTTCATTGCACAGAGAATGTAACTAGGACCTCCTCATCCTCCAGAAAAGTACACTCCTCATGGATTATATTCCTTCAAGAGTATTTGATAGAAGGCCAAACCAGCGGTCTTCACTACCTAAGTTATAAAAACTAGCAAAAGTCCTGAAGTTAGTTTTAAGCATTTGATAGGTTTCTAATTTAAAAACGCATCAATTTATTTTGTAACAAATTTTAAAGACCATCTGAAAATTCTGAAGGACATGAAGCTGCCTGTAAATATTTTATGATATGCCCATCTGTTTGCTAGTTATTGTGCTGTTTGCAATATGATTACAAGAGGGGGGAGGGGTCATTAACTACACAGGAAGGGAGACAATTAGTTGATAGCAACTGCTGTGAAGTCTATTCCTGAGCCCCTGGGTGGCCACATAAATTGTTTTAAGCAGGTTCAAGAGACAATGGGGAAACAAAGAATTTCAGAATTGATCAAAAGATATCCCTAAAGAACAGGGGAGAAAGAGAAACTGCAGGGAAGGAGACCATAAGAATGGCCATACCGGGTCAGACCAAAGGTGCATCCAGCCCAGTATCCTGTCTACAGACAATGGCCAATTCTAGGTAGGGTGATCAGACAACAAGTGTGAAAAATCAGGACAGGGAGTGGGGAGTAATAGGAGCCTGTATAAGAAAAAGACCCAAAAATCCAGAATGTTCCTGTAAAATCAGGACATCTGGACACCCTAATGCCAGGTGCCCCAGTGTGAATGAATCTAACAGGTAAAGATCAAGTGATTTCTCTCTCTCTCAAGTGATCTCTCTGGCCATATGAAGGCAAGAGGCCAGTTACCTAGGTGCACTCAGATGTGAGAAGAAGTCTAAGGTGCAGGAAGCCCTGACCAGTGACAAAAGTAACCAAGACCAGGCCTTTGTAATGCTTGCCAAATAAGAAAGACAGCCTTTGGAGTTTATAAAAAGTCACTACACTCTGTATGCCCAACTCATAAGTTTGTTTTGTTTTTTAAAGATGCATGACTTATAAATACATTCAATTCTTAACCCATGGAATATTACCATTTTTAGTCTGGTATCCACATGAATCCTTAGAAATATGCATGTACAACATTTTCTGTTTTCTCCAGAGAGTTGGTACACAGTCACAGCACACAACATAGCAGCTGTAAGTATTATCACATCACATGCTGTAAATGTATACCCAGTATGCACATTTCTTGACTCATATGCTTTTTGAAGCAGGAATCATTTATTTCAAAATGTTTGTACAATGCCTAGCAAAACAGGGTATACTCAGCTAAGTTTGGCATGTTTATAGTACTTAAGCTTTGTATTTTAAAAAATTATACTGATGAGTACAGTTCATTTTTTAAAAATTATGGGCCCCAAATATTGCTACATTTACTCAAATTAAGTAGTATTTACTCATGTGAATACCCATTGACTAAAGCTATAGGTTACAGAGTCAAGCCTAAGGACTTGAGATCCTGCAATGAGCTCTCTGTGCAGGCAGATCCCTGAGCTAATATAGAAGTCATTGCTAGACTGGGGCTCCAATCCTGCAAACACTTATGCACATGCTTTATCACACGGAAGTCAAAGGGGACTACTTATGTTCTTAAAGATAAGTTTGTGCATAACTATTTGCACTATCAGACCCTAAATTGGTAAAATTCATCATTCTGTCCTAACCAAAACAGGCACAGCCTTATGAACAAAATATGGAATTCCCATGTGCTCTCAACAGAGCATTCAGGCTCAGTCAGCAGTCTATTTCTTTGCTGAATCTCCTGTAACACAAACAATGCCAGATAATTACATCATGAATTTTAAAGTAAATAAAGACAAAAGGCAGAAATTTTTATTTTTTTTGCAGGGGGAGGTCGTTCTGTATAATAACTGCCCTCTAACAGTGAAACAAGATGCTACCGTTGAACTTCAGTTTACATTCCTGGAGCTCTGTCAAGAATCTAATTCACTAGTTTTAGTACAGTTAAGAGGCAATCCCAAATGCTCAGCAGCCAGAAAAGACAATTGCTAGGAGTCTCTGGCTCACACATTTTGGGCATGAGGTCATTCTTACACAGTTTTTTAAAATGAGGTGTGCAATGATTTTTTTGGTGCATATAAATTAAATATTCATGTAAATAATACAAGGGCTCCAAAGTAAAGCTTTACAAATAAAGATAATAATAAAGGTACAACTCCCTCTTTAACTTACTTTATCACATTTAGGTTTTCCAAGCAGCTTATATATTGCACAACCAGTATTTTAATGTCTAAACACAAAAATTATATTCAGCCTTATTACAAATGACATTGTTTCTGTTGGTTTAAGACAGGCTTTTTATGTTGTTTGACCAGAGTTTATGGCAGTTAAATGGAAGACAACAGTGAAGCACAGATTTTCCCCAGGAAATTAACCCTTTTCAAATTTAAGAATAGCAAAATCACATCATTAACATATACAGAATCTACTACCCTATTTACAGATAAGCCACTGTTAACAAGAGAAGGTATACATCAAACACTTGTTTAATTAATGATCCAATTATCTGAACCCTAATTTAAAAATGGTTTCCAAACTAGATCACAGAAATCAAGTAACATTAGGCTTCACACACTGAAATTTGTTTTATTCCAGCCTAGAACATTAACATTCAAACAGAGCAATCTTTATTAAATGTATACATTGAAGCCATCAGACCACTGCCAAATGAATTCTCTCATCAATAAAGTTATCAGATTAATACACCACTGACAACTGAACTAGTCCTACAGTCAATTGGTTAAAGATCAGCTGTTTGAAATAAACTGGCAGATCAAACACAATCTACATTTTATCAAATTGTGCCCTACTCTCCATCTCAAATATTGTACTGGGGAAAGGATGATAGGATAGCATATTTACATAGAACTGTTGTTGCCCTGTTGGTCCAGATATTGGAGACACACACAAGGTAGGTGAGACTATATCTTTTATTGGACCAACTCCTGTTGGTGAGAGAGAAGCTTTCAAGCTTAAACAGAGATGAAGTTGGTCTAATAAAAGCCATTACCTCACCCTCCTTGTGTCTCAGGATATGAATGATTAACATAAGTAAACAATGCAAACAAGCACTACTCAAAACAAGATGTTAAAATTACAAACTTGACCAAACCAGCTAGTAAGTGATTTTAACAATCAACAGTTGCCTGAGGTTAATTTGTAATCTGATTTACTCACATCTCCAGGCCCTTAGGCCTATGGTCACTTGGGTTTATAACTAAAATATTTCTCAAAAATAGCAATGTTGATCATAGCTAAAGAGAAAGTGTTTACAGCAAGAAAAAAGGGAGCATTAAAACATGTAAACATAGATTATGTATCAGTGTATTTTAAAAATTGAACCACCCCCGTGATCAAGGCCTCTCAGGAGTTAAAAAGGGAATGAGTCCTAAGGCAGTACTAGTATAATACTCTACATTTCACTCCATCCCCGTAAGATTTGCCTCTAAACTGTATATACATGAATATCTAAATGACATTCATTAAATGTAAACCTTTCCAAACTTGCTTTAGTCACAGATTTACACATAGGTGTGTTTACTAAACGACCCAGCATCCCCATACCAAAAGCATTTGATTACGTTGGTTTATTTATTAAGCACTGCCTACGTACACAACATTACAAAACACGGAAGAGATCCTGGGCCTGCTCCCGACAGCTTAGCTGGAACCGGTTCTAAGAGATGCCCAAGGCCTGCTGCACCGGAGGCGAACGATGCTTTGTACCGGACTGGGCTGGGGCGGAGGGCCTACCCCGGGCCGGGAAGCGTGCGGGGCCCCGAGCCCCCCGCCTTAGGTAACTCCCACTTGCCATGCGGGAACTTTGGAAGGAGGCAGGAGCCAAGTCACAAGAGCTGAAACACCCGGGAGCTCGCCGGGCCCAGACGCCGTTTCAAAGCCGGGACAGACGCGTGTCAAGGCCGGTTCCCCCCATCCCCGCCCCCCTCATCTGAAAATAGGGACACAAGACTGTTGCCCAGCCCAGGACCTCAATATAATGCGGGCGGGGGGAGCGGATCATCCTCCCAACCAGAGCCGCCTTCCCTGCTCCCGGGGAACCTGCCCAGGCCTGGCCTCCAGCCCCTCAGCCACGGGAGCAGCTCCTCGCCCGGCAGCGCTAGGCCTTGCTGCGGCTTCCCGGGCCGCGATGGAAGGAGCCACCGGGAAGGGCCCACGGGGCGGCCCAGCAGCGTTACAAGGAGGCGCTGACCCCTCCCCCCCGCACTGAGGGGCCCCGGAGGGAAGACCGATGACCCCGCCCGGGGCCCAGCCGGACGGATTATCCCTGCCCCGTACCGGGGAGGGAGGGGGTCTCCTCAGCCCACCCCCGCTCTGCGGGAGGCCCAGCCGGGCGGGCGGGAAGGCCGTTATACCCCCCGCGAGCGGGGGGATCCCGGCCGGGCGAGGGGGCGGCCGCACTTACTCTCATTTAACACCTCCAGCAGCTCGGCGCAGCTCTCACACATTGTTCATTAACAGCAGCAGCCGCCGCCGCCGCCTCCTCCCGACCATTGATTGATCCACTCGGTGCTGATTGATGATTGATGGGGGGGGCTGGGCGGGGGGGAGGGAGAGGGACCGGTCTGGGATCCGGGACGGGGGGAGGGGGCGGCTGATCAATGCAAATGAGCCTGTGGCGGCGGCGGCGGCGGCGGCGGGGAGGAGAAGCCGAGTCACTCACTGGCTCCCAGGGACTCCACACGCCGCCATTTTGCTGTGGGGGAAGGAGGAGGGGGGAGGGCGCTCGGGCTCAGCTCGGCTGTTTCCGACCAGGCAAGGGACGGAGGCGGCCGAGTCCCTCCGCCCTCGCCCCCTCCCACCCCGGACGGAGCGGCGTGGGGGGTGGGGCGGAAGTTGGGGCCGGAAGCGTAAAATGGCGTCGGCTGCCCCTCCCCCACCTGAGTACCAGGGTACAAGGGGGCTCCCCACAACTCTTCCTCACGCGAGTGCCAAGGGGGGGGGGGGAATCCTCTCAACTCTCCCCATCCCATCCGAGTGCCAAGGCGTGGGGGGACTCCCTTAAACTCCCTCTCCCCCATCCCAATGCCAGGGTAGGGGGGCTCCCCACAACCCCCCCCGAGTGCCAAGGCGGGGGGGAGAGCGCACCCCTCAACACCCCTCCTCCCACCCGCGTGCCCTTCATGGCTTCATTGAACAGCGATTGGCTCTGCCTAACACACTGTCTGCCTGGAGCCATTTAATTTCATGATTCTTACTACTGTAAGCAGTGAAAAATTTAACGTTTTTAGAAAAAAAAATCAGCCTTTGGAACAATATTTTATTTCTTTAATACATCAGTTATTTTTAAAAGAAATGCAAAGTTTACACTGGAATCTAGTACTTGCATCTTCCCTTTGCAGCTACCCATGTGCAGTCACTTGCCGTAATGACATATTCAGCATAGGTGTCTTACCCCACACATTCATTTAATTTTAAGACATGAGTTCTCAAATAAAGCTTATCATTTTTAGCACTAAAGAGGGCACCTTTATGCTGTATGTACCTTTACCAAAATGTACATATATTGTTCCTGCATAAGGTATCACATGGTCTGCTTTGACTGCTCTTTCCCCAAACCCAGTATTTTCTAGATTTTAAAAATTGCTTTTTCTTTCATGTTGTACCACCCCATGGTGAAGTAGTGTACTGTTCTACATAGATTTACATAACTGATTGGCACATAGTGTGTGAATAAGATTAGGTGCAATGCAAAAGTTGGGATTTTGTTTAAACAAACAAAAACTTGGCCAATATTTTTAAAGGACTACAGTGATTTTGACTGTGCTCAAATGGTGAAAACGTTAAAGGATCTGTTTTCAACATTGTTTGAAACAGTACCATGTAAAAGCACATAGGGTACTTTTAGTGTGCACTAGGAGGGTCTACACAGATCAGTTAGCCGGGAACATGTTAGTGCATTCACAACCTATAGTGCACATTGCGTGCTGACTTGCTGCTCCACTGGACATAGCCTGAAGTCCAGAATTCCTAGTCACTTGGAAATCTTGTCTACACCTAAATAACAGTAACAGCAAAGGTGTAAATTCCTTCTCCCACTCTCTGTTCCTCTCAATAAAGTGGAAAGATCAAAGCCCAGTTTGTGTATTTAAAATTTTAAATGCTAAATTTATTAAGCCAAGAAAATGAGAAACACTCAACTAGAGCAAACATCCTTTAAAAACAATGGTGGGTCAAATTACTGCATTGTAAGAAATAGGTCAAATTCTATTCTCAGTTACAGCTACTACCCTGGATAGAACCCCCATCAATTTCAATCAACCTTCCTGTTGCTAGTTGTTATTCAATTATTTACCACATAAAAAGTTAACTAGAATAGCTATATTCCTCACAAACAATTCCAGAATAGCTCCCTGTGGGGTATGAGAGTCTTTCCAGGTTAGTGGATCAAGCTAAACCAGAATAAAAGCACTCTTCTTCCAGAATAAGTGTGTCCACACAGGGAGCTAAATGTTGCATAGCTATTGCACTTGAAAGTTAAATAGTCTTCGCGATGGCAAAGAAATCCCAGTTAGGTGCGCCCACTGGCAAAGATGGAGCAGAGCACAGGATTGTGGAGTCCTCACTTGTGGTTGGCATGGAAAGAGCAAATGAAGGTATCTACAAGAGAGTTGCACACTGGGAAGGTGCACATTGTGGAAAGTGATCTTGTTTCAGGTACCAATTCCACAGGAGAACGGTCTGTGCACCAAGGGAGGGGAAACAGGCTCTACCCTGCTTGTTGACATATATGACCATCGCCATGTTGTTGGAGAGCAGTTGGACATAACAGAAGTGGAGGAGTTAGAGGAGCACTCAGGCCAGGCTTATGGTGTGGAGTTTGAGGACACTGATGTGTTTTCTTGCTTCCCTGGGCAACCATGTGGCCTTCCACATACACTCCCCAATATGCCAGGGAGGCATCGATGGTGAGTGACACCATAGGCGTGAAAGGGACACCTGTTAGGATGAAGGACAGGTTGTACCACCAAGTGAAGCAGGTGAGGATGGAACTGGGGAGAAGGATTGGTTTGGTGAGAGGGTTCATCTTGGGTTGTAAGTCAAACAGAGCCATAGTTGAAGGCAGCACATGTGAAGGTGGCTGAAGGGTGTAACTGCTGTGTAGGCTGTAATATGGCTGAGGAGCGAACGTGGATGGGGGTCACAGATAGACACGATATGCTCTACTCCCATCTGCGTGTGCATAGTTGACAGCAAAGTGTCGCAGTGAGGGCGGTGAAACAGTCTGAGGGTAGGAAGGCTGAGCCGTGACAGAGTCAAGGCCTGCCCCTATAAAGATGAGATTGCGAATAGGAGTAAGTACTGATTTTATTTCATTGATGCAGGTGCCAAGTCTGTCAAGCAAGGCATGCCGGGTTCCGATAGTGACGAGGAGACAAGTGTGGGAATGTGCAACGAGGAGCCAGTCATTGAGGTAGGGAAAGAGGGGATGTCCCAGGCGGCACATATCTGCCACCATGACAGGAGGCAGTGGCAATGCCAAAAGGGAAGGTCTCAGAACTGATAGTGAAGAATCACCTACCACAAAGTGGAGGAATTTGTGGTGGGCAGGATGAATGTCAATATTCAAATAGGCATCCTTCATACTGAGAACTGCGAACCATGCTCTATCAGGAAGATACAGGAGTATCAGGGGAAGCGTGAGCATCTGGAAGCAGAACTTGTGGATAAATCTGTTGAGCAAGCAGAGGTTCAGACTAGGACAGATATCACCCCCTTCCTTTGGTATGAGAAAAGAGGGGGAGTAAAAGCCACTCTGTGATAGCGCTGCAGCACAAGGTCTATGGCCTCCCTGCAGAGTACAGTGTCCACTTCCTGTTGGAAGAGATGGTATTGGATGGGTACGAGGGGCAACCATGAGGAGGGCGGTGAGGAGGGAAGGAAAGAAACACTTTCCTATCAGGTAGCCCTGGCGGATGATGTCTAGCACCCATCAGGCTGTGGTAATCTTGCCCCAGCTGTAAGCAAAGAGGGGCAAGGCAGCTGCCAAAAACGACATGGGGCATAACCGGTGGAGTGCAGGAAAGTTTGCGGTATGACACTGTACCTCATATTCTTCATAGTAATATTATATGATTATAGCATAATTATGATGTATTTTATGCAAGATAAATCATGTGAGATACCATTGGAAAAGTTATGAGTTTGCTGAATATGATTATCCTATTTGTATGCATGTATCATTTTTGTATCAGAAGTTATAAATACAGATTATGTATCTGTACTTCCAATGTAGCTGCACTTGGGAAACGCCCACTAGATAAGATGCTTTCAGTCTAGATCAGGGTGGCCAACCTGAGTCTGAGAAGGACCCAGAATTCACCAATGTACATTGCCAAAGAGCCACAGTAATACGTCAGCAGCCCCCTATAGGATCCCCCTGCCCTCCCAGCACCTTCCACTCATCAACAGTCCCGCTGATCAGAGCCTCCCTCCCCATCAGCTGTTTCGTGGCATGCAGGTGACTCAGAGGGGGAGGAGCAAGGGCACAGCAGGCTCAGGGGAGGAGGTGGAATTAGTGCAGGGTCTGTGGCAGAGCCAGGGGTTGAGCACTGAGCACCCCCTGGCACATTGGAAAGTTGGCACCTGTAGCTCCAGCCCCTGAGTCAATACGTATACTAGGAGCCGCATATTAACTTCTGAAGAGCTGCATGTGGCTCTGGAGCCACAGGCTGGCCACCCTCGTCTAGATAATGGGTGGGGAATAGCCTATTCATGGTAATGGGACATTAGGAAGAACAATAGCTCTTAAAAGAAGCTTATCCCACACCTAGTGAGCTTTCCTGAGAATTTACAGACAGCCTGTAAGTAATAGCTGCTATGAATCTACAAGAACATGTCACCAGGCCACATGATGTTGGACTCCATCTTGGGATATCAGTATTTTTCCACAAACTGGTCTGGGAACCAAGCTTTAAAACAAAAGTCATCGTCCTACACAATATAAAAGGGTGGTCATCTGTGGTTCTGCACTTCCCACACAAGACGACTTCTGGAAACACCTGAGGACTAAAGACTGAACTGGGGAAAGTGCTAGATACAGGCTAGAGAGATTTCTAGCCTATTTATGAAACACCTGGGGATTCCAAGCCGCAAAGCAACCATAGCTCATGCCTTAAGAATCTACAAGTCTGCCCGTACCATCAGCTAGGGTGAGTGAGAATCTGATATTCATATCCAATCTAATATCTTAATCTCAGTTTGCACTTTTGTTTATTTGCTAGATAATCTGCTTTGATCTGTTTGCTATCACTTAAAATCTCACTTTTGTAGTTAATACATTTATTTTCTGTTTTAACCAAACCTTTGACTGGAGTGCTTGGGGAAAATCTCTGCCTGGTTACCACAAGTGTGCATATTTCCCTTCATATTGAGGGAGAGGCAGACTGGATATTAAACCAATATACTGGCCTGATTTAACCAGGGCCTGACAGTATGCCTCAGGGGTCCTAGGCTAGAAAGCTGAGGGTCAGAGAGCTTCAATGTAACTGCAGCTGACTGTGTCCCTTGTGTGAATGCTGGTGAAAGTGCAGAGTGAAAGGCTTTGCAGCTGGTCACAGTAGTAGTGTGAGAGGAAGCCCTAGCTGGTGGGTCAGGGGGCTGAGTGGTAACTTAGTTCCAGGTGGCACCCCGGGGGGAATCCATCACATGCAGTTCTCTGCGAAGGAGTCAAAAGTTTTGTCTGGAGGCATGGTGGGGTGAACATAGAAGTGGCAGAGGTAGAGGTGGTAGACTTCCACAGATGGCGGTGGGGTTGCTCAGGTTGGCTTTGGGGATAAGATTGGTACATTTGTCAGAGACAGGTGCAGAAGGAGTATTGGTTTTGTCTACAAGTGGGGGCAGAGGTGTAGAGGCCCAGGGATGGGAGGGTAGCGCGAGAGTATTTTAGGGAGTGAACGAACTTGTCAATCTTGTCACTGAAAAGTTTGTGGTTATTGAAGGAACATCTTCAAGGTTAGTCCGGACCTTCGAGGGTAGTCTGGACCACTGGATTGTAGCCATGAGTCGGGGTGGAGCACCACCCCGGAAGCCATCGGGAGTGGTATCAGTGGCATCCTCTGCGGCTTGAAGTGCAGCTTTGGAGATCAGCGTACCTTCATCTATGAGTGATTGAAAGTGCTGTTGTAGGTCCAGGGGAAAGAAGTCGAGGAACTCTGAGTTTGGTATATGAACGGGAATTATACTTGGCCAAGATAGCTTGGTAAATGGCAGTACAGAATTGGAGGCCTGCAAAGGAGTAAAACTTTACATCCAATAAGGTCAAATTCTTTGGCTGCCTGGTTAAGGGAGATGGAGCGAAGGTGTTATTAGTAGGCACACTCCGTGGCCGCCTGGACCACCAGGAATTCAGAAGCTGATGTTGGAAGAGAAAGTCTATATCTTGGCTGGCATAGAGTAATGGCATTCAGCCCGCTTTGGAATAAGTGCACAGGAAGCCAGTGGTGCCAGACCACCCGTGGAAGCTGAAGGATAACATTAGGGATGGATAAGGCAGTATGAGCAGGGCCTGAAGGCTGAAGACTATCCAGGAACGGTTCGTGTGGGTCCTGGACATCCTCCATGGGAAGGTTGAGGGCAATAGCTATATGATGAAGAAAGGCTTGTGTGACGGAGTCAGACCAGAAGGATATAGGAGAGTGCTGGAAGGCAGGTATATCAGCCTTAGGATGTGCAGGTCCTTGTTCCCTGGATAGCCAAACAAAGGCTACTCCAGGCCAATCAAGACACCTGGGGCCAATTAAGAACCTTCTAGAAAGGAGTAGAAACAGCTAGCCTAATTGGGACACCTGAAGCCAATCAGGGACTGGCTGAATCCAGATAAAAACCTCCCAGTTAGTCAGGTGGGCTGTGGGTGTCAGGAGCTGTGGAAGGAAGTTATGCTGTTGGTGAGACTGAGTGTAGGACAACATATCATACTGAAGGAAGGAGGCCCTGAGGTAAGGGTGAAGTGGAGTATTGAAGAAGCAGGGACTGCTGTGGGGAAGTAGCCCAGGGAATTGTATTGTGTTTTGTGCCTAAAAGGTCAGCCATCTTAGCTGATACTATTAGGGTCCCTGGGCTGGAGTCTGGAGTAGAGGGCGGGCCCGGGCTCCCCCCTTTTTTCCATCTTCCATACTGGCCTGTGATGAAGGCAACTCACTAGGTGGTGACTCTTGCCAATTATACTGAGAAAGGGAGGTCACTCTGGGGCCTAGATGAGTTTCTGAGGCCCCTAAATCTGCCAGGAAGCGCAGGACCCACAAGTACAGACTTGGAGCTTTGTCACACTTGATATTGAGCATGGTTGTCTGGAGATGAGAGAGAGGGAGGAATGAGCGCGTCATCAGGTGAGGAAGAGGAACCAGTGAGGACCTGCAGGGCCAACAGTTCCGGCGGTGCCAGTGCATGGGCGGACTGAGGACATCCGAATGAGCACCAGAGGTGGTGGTAGTGGATGGAGAACGTTGACGGGTAAGTAAACCATGGGTTGACAAATTGCCTGGAAGCTGATGGGTACGGCTGCCATCTGAGGTCCGGGCTGTAAGAATGGGCTGGTGAAAAAGCAGGATCCACATCAGAGGATCAGTCTGAGTCTGAGGATGGGGCCAGCAGAGGCAGAGTCATTGGAGCAGTGGGAGGCAATGGAAGGTGGTCCATCAATAGGAAAGGCTCCTCAGCTGGGGACAGAAGACTGACCATAGCTGGCAGTGCAGGCTGCAGTGGGGAACCAGCAAATGACAGCATCAGCTGAGCCACAGAAGTCAAGGGGGACAGGTGTCCTGCTGTGCGCGGAACTGGGTGGGAGAGACCAGATGGTCCTAGTGGAGTGGACGGTGGTGAAGACAAGGGCTGGGGAGCAGTCACCAAGGCCAAGGTCAATATCGTCGGAGCATGATGCCTGGACTTATGCTTCGAGTGAGACTTCAGGCACGACTCAGGGAGAAAACGCTGTGCTTGCGGGCAGTCCCCATTGCGGGAGCCACGCTTGTGCCCATGGGCGCTTCTTATGCACAGGGCAGCATTGATGCTTCTTGCTCACAGAGAACATGTGAGGGCAAAGAAGAACAGTACTTAAAACTGGCTTGCCTGGGCCAAATCTGCTGGCTGAAGAAGAGTCCCACCAAGGGGAAAGGCTTTGATTCCAATTCCTAATCTAACACATGGACTACTAACAAGCTGAGGCATGGGAGAAAATGAGGATGGACAACTATACTATGAAGAACTGTGTAGTGGGGCGGCTACCCCACTCCTATGCCAGAGTGGGCTAAGAGTAGGTCAGAGCGGGTGCGTGGGCTGTCAGCCAATAAGAAAAGGGCCTACTTCAGGCCAATCAGGGTTTAGCTTGTAGCCAACCAGTCAGAGACAGGCTAGGCACTAAGAAGGCTGCCCTGGAGAGGGGCAATCAGTCTCTCCTGGACCTTCAAGGGGGAAGGTCCGGCTCCTGGGAGAGGAGCTGCAGCACCAGGGACAGCGCAGTGCTGGGCAGGCCCAGGGAAGCAAAAGGAAACTCCAGCCTGGGTACCTGTCAGGCTGCTGGCCCTGAGGAAAGGGCCATTCGGTGTAGAGGAGCCATGGAGGAAGTGGCCCAGGGAGAGTGAAAGGGACTAGAGGAGAGAAGGAGGGCTGCTGCCAAAGGGTCCCTGGGCCGGGACCCAGAGTGGAGGGCAGGCCTGTGTCCCCCCCTTCCCCTTGTATGTTGCACCTGACTGCTGAAGTGGCCTTGGTAGACTACACCAGATCACTGCCAGAAGGGGCTCAACGTGGGGTGTGGTTGGCCACTGCAGCTGAAGGGTGAAAGACGGCTGTGAAAACCCCACCCCTGGAAGTGGGTGAGTGTGGACTTGGGGATACTGCTGGAGGGCAGTGCCCTGAAGAGGACACCGCACACAAGGACCCACACGCCAACAGAGGGTAACAAAGAGTGAGAGACAGACAGGACACCACCAGCGGAGGGCGCTCTGCCATGAACTGAGCTAATTCCTGGACTAAATGGCAGGAGGCGCATGGTGGTGAGTCCCAGCCCGCTACAAACTATATTCAGCAATAACAGGAGAAGCGCAGTATGCAAAGCAAGCTAAGACCACTGAGGAACAGGGATTTCAACTCTGGCCATGCAGCGATAAGGAGGAACTGGAATGGCGTCGACGCACCATGCAGTCAATCCACAACACATGCGTGGGTCAACGGACACTACTATGAACTATTCCAGTTCTGGCACATGGCGCGCATGCACACTTGTGATTGGAATCCACACAGGAACCATCACTCAAAGAAGAACCTGAGTCATCTGATAAAGTGAGGGCTTGAATTTTTTTAGTCTTTCTTCATATTAAAAAACAAGTTTATCAAAGGATACCATTCCTCTAAATAGTCTTCTCTGAAAGTTTGAGAACCATAAGGTTGAATGAGCAGCTCAGACTATTATAAAAGGGCACAACTCTCCTAGGCTTGAATGAAGGTACCAAGCCTGCCTTTTTAAAGCTATAACTTTGCAAGCTGCAGCCCTGACACTGTCATAGGGTTTTATGTTAGCTAAATAAAATACACTTCTCATTTGCCCTGTGCTCTGTCATGGCATTCTGAAGTGGTATGGAATTCTTCCAGCTTGACCTAAGAATGGACACCATGTCAGTCTACTAGCTAACATTACTAGAGTAGATCATCTACTTAATTCCTTCCCCTATAGCCTCCCATCTCTTGGGCTTATTACACAGGAGCACTTAATTGTGAAGGCATATCTATAGCATCTGCCTTCTGACTTTCTTAAGAGGGATGCTACATTACCGTGTGAATTCTCTTTGCAAAGTAAGTGATACATGCCAGCTTCTGAACAGGATCATAGTCTCCATCTGCAGCAACATGATAATATCCATTATTGCTTACACTGTGAAAATTAAAGAGGGAAGTCAAAACCACACAAAAAGCAATCCAGAGAGTACTCTACAGCAAGTTCTTCTATCCTACTGACAGAATAAAAGCATTATATCTCGCAGAAGATATCCTATTGCTGATCCATCTCCTGAACCTGTAATCTTTTTTTCCACAGCCACCTCAGACAGAGTTGAATGACTAAGAGGGAATGTGATATATAGCGAGGTGGTAATGAACCGCATTGATAGAGGGTTCAGAATTTTCAAAACGAAGTGCAATAGATGCAAATACAAAAATCTGTGTGCACGTGTTTCATCTGCAAAAACGTGAATCTTTGTATTAAGTCTTAATCTGGTCCTCATCAGAAAGAATACCACTATTACGTGGCACTCTTAGATCTCAGGGATTGAGTGGGAGTGTCTATCCTGCAATGTAAGCCCAGGCTCAAGGCTAACTCAGGGCTGCAGGGTGACCAGATAGCAAGTGTGAAAAATCAGGACAGAAGGGGGTGGTGGTGGTGGTGGTAATAGGAGCCTATGTAAGAAAAAGCCCCAAATATCGGGATTGTCCCTATAAAACTGGGACATGTGCTCACCCTACAGAGCTGAAAGCCAGGGGTAGAGGGTCTGAGCTTGAGTCAAACCAGGATCCAAGGTCTGAGCCCTATTGCTTTGTAGTGTAGACACAGTCCCACTTGACTGAGGTCCCAGGATTCAGCTGAACATGTCCCATAAAATTGTGGGTTAACTTCCTTAGTCCTCACTATCCCAACAATCAGTAATCCACTAGACAGAAAACAGAAGTCACACCCCTTTGCAAATGGTAGCAGCTCACATCAGCATAAGAACAGCCATACTGGTTCAGACCAAAGGTCCATCTAGTCCAGTGTCCCGTCTTCCGACAGTGGCTAAAGCCAGGTGCCCCAGAGGGAATGAACAGAACTGGTAATCAAGTGATCCATTCCTCGTTGCTCATTTCCAGCTTCTGGCAAACAAAGGCTAGGGCCACCATCCCTGCCCATCCTAGCTGAGAACCATTGATGGACCAATCATCCATGAATTTATCTAGTTTTTTTTTTAAAAAAAACTCTGTTATAGTCTTGGTCTTCACAGCATCCTCTGAACGAGTTCCACAGGTTGACTGAGTGTTGTGTGAAGAAATACTTCTTTCTGCTTGTTTTAAACCGGCTGCCTATTAATTTCATTTGGGAAACTCTAGTTCTTGTGTTATGAGGAGTAAATAACACTTTGTTATTTACTTTCTCGACACGAGTCATGATTTTATAGATCTCAAACATTTCCCCTCTTAGTCGTCTTTTTCCAAGCTGAAAAGTCCCAGACTTATTAATCTCTCCTCATACAGAAGCCATTCCATACACCTAATCATTTTTATTGTCCTTTTCTGAACCTTTTCCAATTCCAATATATGTTTTTTGAGATCGGGTGACCACATCTGCACACAGTATTCAAGACATGGGTGTATCATAGATTTATATAGAATAGGGCTGTCAATTAATTAACTCTGCAGTTAACTCACGCAATTAACTCAAAAAACCCAATCACCATTAAAAAAATGAATCACAATTAATCAGTTTTAATCACACTGTTAAACAACAGAATACAATTGAAATTTATTAAATATTTTGGATGTTTCTACATTTCCAAATATGTTGATTTCAATTACAACACAAAATAAAGTATACAGTATTCACTTTATATTATTTTTATTACAAATATTTGCACTGTAAAAATGATAAAAGAAATAGTATTTTTCAATTCATCTCATGCAAGTACCATAGTGCAATCTCTTTTTCATGAAAACACAACTTTCAAATGTAGATTTTTTTTTTGTTACATAACTGCACTCAGAAACAAAACAATGTAAAACTTTAGGTCCAACAAGTCCGCTCAGTCCTACTTGTACAGCCAATCGCTAAGAGAAACATGTGTACATTTACAGGAGATATTGCTGCCCACTTATCTACAATGTCACCTGAAAGTGAGAATAGACGTTTGCATGGCACTTTTGTAGTTGGAATTACAAGCTATTTACATGTCAGATATGCAAAACATTCAGATGCCCCTTCATGCTTTGGCCACCATTTCAGAGGACATGCTTCCATGCTGATGACACTTGTTAAAAAAAATAATCCGGTAATTAAATTTGTGACTGAACTCCTTCAGGGAGAATTGTGCGTCTCATTCTCTGTGTTTTACCCACATTCTGCCATATATTACACATTACAGCAGTCTTAGATGATGACCCAGCATGTTATTCATTTTAAGAACACTTTCACTGCAGATTTGACAAAACACAAAAAGGTAACAACGTGAGATTTCTAACAATAACTACAGCACTCAACCCAAGATTTAAGAATCTGAAGTGCCTTCCAAAATCTAAAAGGCATGGGGTGTGGAGCATGCTTTTAGATAGCTTAAAAGAGCAGTGCTCCGATGTGGAAACTACAGAACCTGAACCACTAAAAAAGGTAATCAACCTTCTGCTGGTGACATCTGATTCAGATGATGAAAATGAACATTCATTGGTCCATACACTGCTTTGGATCATTATCAAGCAGACGCTGTCATCAGCATGGACGCATGTTCATGGCATGGTGGCTGACGCACGAAGGGACATATGAATCTTTAGCGCATGTGGCAGGTAAATATCTTGCGACGCTGGTTACAACAGTGCCATGCAAACGCCTATTCTCACTTTCAGTTGACATTGTAAACAAAAAGCAGGCAGCATTATCTTCTACAAATGAAAAAAACTGGTTACTTACTTGTAACTGTTCTTCAAAATGTGTTGCTCATATCCATTCTACTTAGGTGTGCACGCGCTGTGTGCACGATCGTCAGATTTTTCCCCTAGCAACTGGCCGGGTCGGCTAGGGAGCCCCCTGGAGTGGCGCCGATATGGCACCGCATATATACCCCTGCCGACCTGCTCTCCCCCCCAGTTCCTTCTTGCCGGCTGATCCCACAGTGGGGAAGGAGGGTGGGTGTGGAATGGATATAAGCAACACATCTCGAAGAACAGTTACAGGTAAGTAACCCGTTTTTCTTCTTCGAGTGCTTGCTCCTATGCATTCCAGTTAGGTGACTACTAGCCATACCTAGGAGGCGGGGTTGGATCTACCCACTGCTGAGCATAGCACCGCTGAATCAAATGCCGCATCGTCTCTCGTGTGCTGGACTATGGCGTAATGCGTGGCGAACATGTGTACCGAGGACCAGGTGGCTGCTCTACAGAGATCCAGGATCGGGACTCTCTCCTGGAAGGCTGCTGAGGAGGCTTGGGCACTCGTCGAGTGCGCCGTCACCTGTGCGGTGGAATCGCCAGCCAGGTTGTAGCAGGTTCAGATGCAGGAGATTATCCAGGAGAGGCTCTGAGCTGAGATCAGTTGCCCTTTCATCTGATCCGCAACAGCAACAAACAACTGGGTCATTTTCCTGAAGGGCTTTGTCCGTTCTAAATAAAAAGCGAGGGCTCTATGGACATCAAGCGTGTGCAATTTTGTTCCTTCTGGGAGGTGTGAGGGTTTGGGTAAAAGACAGGAAAGAATACGTCCTGGTTTAAGTGAAAGGGCGACACCATCTTGGGAAGAAAGGCCGGGTGGGGCAGAGCTGCACCTTGTCCTTATGGAAAATGGTGTAGAGGGGCTCCGAAGTGAGAGCTCGAATCTACATGCGGAAGTGATTGCCACGAGGAAGGCTACCTTCCAGGAAAGGTAGAGTAGTGAACACGTGGCAAGGGTCTCGAATGGTGGACCCATAAGCCGGGAGAGCCCCAGGTTTAGGTCCCATGGAGAGAATGATTGTCTGATATGCGGGAAGAGCCTTTCCACCCCCTTCAGGAACCTTGAAACCACGGAGTCTGAGAAAACTGAATGGCCCGAGTTACCCAGGTGGAAGGCTGATATGGCCGTTAAGTGGACCCTGATAGAGGGAATTGACAGCCCTTGCTGTTTGAGGGTGAGGAGGCAGTCTAGCACGATGGGTATAAGGGCTTCCACTGGGATGGTCCTCCACTGCACACACCAATTAGAGAAGCGGGCCTATTTAGTGCAGTATGTGGCGCGGGTGGAAGGCTTCCTGCTACCCAGGAGGACATTGTGGACCTCAGTGGAGCAGAGGAGTTCCGAGCCTCTTAGCCATGCAGGAGCCATGCCGTGAGGTGCAGGGACTGGAGGTCTAGGTGATGGAGGCAGCTGTGGTCCTGTGATCTCAGGTCCGGCCATAATGGGAGGGACAGGGGCGGTTTTGCTGACAAGTGGAGAAGTGATGTGAACCAGTCACGCCAGGGCTATAAATATCATGCGTGCCTTGTCCCTCTTCACGTTCAGGATCATCTTGGGTATCAGTGGGAACGGGGGGAACGCATAAACGAGGCGATCTGTCCATGGTAACAGGAAAGCGTCTGACAGGGAGCCCGGGGACGCGCTCCCGAAGGAGAACAAATGGCACTTCCTGTTCTGGCGGGTCGCAATAAGGTGTATATGGAGAAACCCCCACCTCAGGAAGATCGACCTGATCACGTCTGGTTGGATCAACCATTTGTGCGACAGGAAGGACCTGCTGAGGCAATCTGCCAGTGTGTTCTGGACCCCTGAGAGGAACGAGGCCACCAGGTGAATGGAGTGGGCTATGCAGAACTCCCAGAGGAGAGTGGCCTCTCTGCAAAGGGAGGACAAACATGCACCCCCGTTTGTTGATGTAGAAGAGGGCTGTGGCATTGTCAGTCAGCACTGACACACAATGGCCTGTCAACACGTCCCTGAAGGCCTGGCAGGCAAGGCGTACCGCCCTGAGTTCCCTGGCCTTGATATGCAGGAGCAGGTCAGAGGCTGACCATCGACCCTGAGTTCTGAGGTCCCCCAGGTGTGCCCCCCATCCGAGGGATGAGACATCCATAACCAGAGACAGGGATGGCTGGCGGGGGGTGGAAGGGGACGCCCTTGCATGCAAACGCCTGCTCCGTCCAACAGTTGAGGGTGTCTAGGGTGGCGTTGGGAATGGTGAGAAGAGTGTTCAGACCGTCTACGTGTGGTCTGTATACTGATGATAGCCAAGCCTGCAGGGGGCGTAGGCGCAATCTGGCGTGTCTGATGACCTTAAGTGCATGCTGCCATGTGTCCGAGGAGGCTTAGAAACGTCTGTGCAGTGGCGGTCAGGAAGGAGCGCGCATTCTGAATTGCCAAGTGTATGGCATGAAACCTGGATGGTGGCAGGAATGCCCTGGCCACAGTGGAGTCCAGAAGAGCCCCTATGAATTCCAACCTCTGGGTGGGCTCCAGGGTTGACTTCTCCTTGTTGAGAAGGATTCCCAGGCGACTGGACGTGTCTATTATCAGTTGTACATGGGAGAGTGCCTGCTCCTTTGAAGAGCCTCCCACCAACCAATCGTCCAGGTAAGGGTAGATTTGGACGTGGCATCAACACAGGAATGCTGCGACCACTGCCATGCACTTGGTATACACCCTGGGCGCCGTAGAGAGGCCAAAGGGCAGAACCGTGAACTGGCAATGCTCGTGGGCCACCACGAATCTGAGGAAGCGCCTGTGCGACGGTGTTATGGCTATGTGAAAGTATGCATCTTTCATGTCAAGGGCAGCGTACCAGTCTCCGGAATCCAAGGACGGGATAATTCTACCTAAGGAGACCATGCGGAATGTGAACTTGGCAATGTGCTTGTTGAGCTCGCAAAGGTCTAGGAGGGGCTGTAGGCCCCCTTTCGCCTTGGGTATGAGGAAATATCGGGAATAGAACCCCTTGCCCCTCATCTCCTCTGGGACCAGCTCAATGGCCCCTAGAGAGAGGAGCAAGCGCACCTCCTGCGCAAGGAATTGCTTGTGAGACGGGTCCCTGAAGAGGGACGGGGAGGGAGGGTGGGAAGAAGGGAAGGAAGAGAACTGGAGCGAGTATTCCACCTCCACCATGCGTAGCACCTATTGGTCTGAAGTTATATTGGACCAGGCACGGTGGAAGCAGAACAGTCGGTTCCGGAATGGAGGATCCACAGTAAAGGCTGGTACTCTGCCCCCAGACGCATCTTCAAAAGTTGGACTTCGGGTCCCGGGGTGGCTTCTGGGCCTGCTGGGGTTGGCCCGATTGGTGGGAGGAGAAGTGTCTATGGCCTCCACGCCCCTTCTTCCTGTAGAAGTCCTGACTGGGGCAAGGTGGGGGATAAAAGCGCCGTGGCTGCGGCCTGAAGGGTTTCCTCTGTGTAACTGGAGTGTGCATACCCAGATTACGCATGGTCACCCTTGAGTCCTTTAAGGTTTGTAGCTTAGAGGATGTTTTTTCAGAAAAAAGGCCTGAATCTTCGAACGGTAGGTCCTGAATTGTATATTAGACCTCCGGAGGGAGACCTGACACCTGAAGCCACGAGATACGTCTCATGGCTATCCCTGAAGCCAGGGTTCTGGCTGCGGAGTCGACCGAGTCCAGGGCCGCCTGAAGTGAGATCCTGGTCGCCTTTTTGCCCTCATCAAGGAAGGCACCAAACTCCTCCCTGGACTCTGCAGGTATTAGTTCTTTGAATTTCTGCATGGAGTCCAAGGTGTTGTAGGTGTATCTGCTGAGGAGGGCCTGTTGATTTGCCACCCTCAGCTGAAGGCCCTCCACGGAGTAGATCTTATGACCGAAGAGGTCCAGTCGTTTAGCCTCTCTAGATTTTGGGGCTGGAGCCTGCTGCCCGTGATGCTCCTTCTCATTTACCACTAAGTCCACCACTAAGGAGCAGGGTTGAGGGTGGGTGAAGAGATATTTGTGGTCCTTGGCAGATACAAAATATTTCCGCTCTGCCCCATTAGCGGTGGGGGGAACAGAGGCAGGCGTTTGACATATTGTGGCCATCAATTTTTGAATCATCTTTATCAAGGGTAAGGCCACCCTTGAAGGGCCACCCACTGAAAGGATGTCCACTACAGGGTCCTCAATCTCAATTACCTCCTCTCCCTGTAGGTTCATGCCCTTGGCCACTCTCTTCAAGAGGGCCTGATGAGCTGGCAAATCAACAGGCGGAAGGCTGGAGACGGAGGTGCCCGCCACAGCTTCATCCGGGGAGGACGAGGAGGAAACTCCCGGTGGAGTGCGTCCATTGACTCCTCAGGTGGGGAAACGTGGCGAGTCGATGCAGACCCCGATGGTTGGGCTGTCGCCTGTGACGCTGGCCCATCAGCTCCACTGGCCGGGGGGGGGGGGGGCGGCGGCTAAGAGTGGCCTTGGGAACCCGGGACTCCGAGGCCAGGGAAGTTCCCAAAGGGATGCCTTGGGTCTGGTAGTATGCCCAACGGGTCCAAAAGGGCCATTGTGAAGAGCCCTGAGCCTGGTCCGGATGTTGGTCAGACCAGTGGCCCTCCGTGCCCATGGCTGATCCGCCACCTGGGTAAGCCTGGAGCCTTGCTCCAAGTGGGACAATGCAGAGGCCGACCTGGAAGGCCACAGAGGTGCCGAAAGGGCACTCTGCTGTTGTGGCGCCAGAGAGTGGTGCCACGACCGAGATCAGTGGTGGTCACGGTGCCAGGATCTCGAGCGGGACCTGTAGACTGAGTGGTCCCTGCAACGATCGGTTCCTGAGTTATAGGGACCACACGGGGACCGGTGCCTTGCGCGGTGCCGGGGCGGCGATCTGGAGCAGGACTTGTGTCTTGGCGGCGAGCGGTACCGAGCTGTGGATCCGTATTGTAAGTATGACCGGCGCCACAACGGTGACCGGTGCCGGGACTCCAATCTGCGCCAAGATCCAGAGCGGTGCCAAGACTCCAACCAGCGCCAAGACAATGATCTATGCCAGGACCGAGAGCGGCGCCTTGATCTTGATCGGTGCCGGGATCCCAATCATCGATGAGACTCCAACCAGCACCGGGATTGCGAATGGCGCCGGGAGCTTGATCGGTGCCTCGGTTCCATCTGAGGTCTGGAGACCAGTGGCTTGGTGCGGGATGCCGGTGGATGTAACATAGCTGGCTTCCCTCTAGATGACGGCGGTCTCGGGGCCGGCAGGGCCGGGGCCGTTAGGGCAATTAGGTCCCTCGTCACGGCAAACGTGTCCGGCGTCGACGGAAGACACAGTTCTGCCAGAGGTCTCGGCAGTGATGCCGGGCAGCCAGGACTCGACGGCCCTTGCAGCGCCGGAGTCGACAGGCCCCTCTAACTCAAGCCCCATCTCGGACGCTCCCACGTGGGACGCATCTCTGCCGGCGTGACGGATGGTGCTGCCGGAGCTGCCACCTCCTTTTTCTTTAGCAGCGAGTGTGACTGGCGCCGGGTTAAAGCACGCGGTTTCGGCGCTGGGGCCGACGGTCTCAGGGCCGGGGCCGACGTTGGGGCACTATGCACCTAGGAGCTGGTGCCAGGCTTGCTTACCAGCGGTGCCAGGGCGAGGGCTGCTTCCATAAGGAGCTGTCTAAGTCTGAAGTCCCACTCCTTTTTAGTGCGAGGATGGATGCTCTTGCAGATCCTGCACTTGTCAGCCTGGCGAGCCTCGCCGAGGCACTTGAGGCAGGAGTCATGCGGGTCACCCATTGGCATGGGTTTCCCATACATGGAACAGGGCTTAAACCCTGGAGACGGGCATATGGATGCCCAGGCTCGGGTGAGGAGGAGAATCCTCCCCACTGACTACACTAAACAAACTAGTAACACTATCTAGAACTATATACAACTTCACGAGAAAGAGCTAGGGAGAAAGGAGAGCAGCAAGCTGAGCTCCGCGTTCCAACGACCATCACAGGTGGTGAGAAGGAACTGGGGGGGGGGGTCGGTAGGGGTATATATGCGGCGCCATATCGGCACCACTCCAGGGGGCTCCCTAGCCGACCTGGCCAGTTGCTAGGGGAAAAATCTTCCGACGATCGTGCACGCAGTGCGTGCACACCTAACTGGAATGCATATGAGCAAGCATTCGAAGAACAAACGTGTTTGTCTATGTGATGGGCTGAACTAGCAGGAGGATTGAGTGGACTTGCAGGCTCTAAAATTTTACATTGTTTTATTTTTGAATGGTTTTTTGTGCATAATTCTACATTTCTTAGTTCAACTTTCATGATAAAGAAATTGAACTACAGTACTTTTATCAGGTGAATTGGAACACTTTTTTCTTTTCAGTGCAAACACTTGTAATCTAAACAAAGTGAGCACTGTACACTTTGTATTCTGTGTTGTAACAAATCAATATATTGGAAAATTTGGAAGATATCTAAAAATGTTTAAATAAATGGTATATTATTTTAAGTTTCACGATTAATCACAATTTTTAAATCGCTTTTCAGAGAACTATCCACAATGACTCCAAGCTCTCTTTCTTGAGTTGTAACAGCTAATTTAGACCCCATTATTTTATATGTATAGTTGGGATTGTGTTTTCCAATGTGTATTACTTTGCATTTATCAACATTGAATTTAATCTGCATTTTGTTTCCCAAGCACTCAGTTTTGACAGATTCTTTTGTAACTCTTTACAGTCTATCTGGGACTTAACTATCTTCAGTAGTTTTGTATCATCTGCAAATTTTGCCACCTGTTTACCTTTTTCCAGATCATTTATGAATATGGTGAATAGGACTGGTGCCAGTACAGATCCCTGTGGGACACCACTATTTACCTCTCCATTCTGAAAACTGACCGTTTATTCCTACCCTTTGCTTCGTATCTTTTAACCAGTTACCAGGTCCATCTATCAAGAGGACCTTCCCTCTTATACCATGACAGCTTACCTTGCTTAAGAGCCTTTGGTGAGGGAGTTTGTCAAAGGCTTTCTGTAAATCTAAGTACACTGTGTCTAGTGGATCCACCTTATCCACGTTAATTGTTTACCCCCTCAAAGAATAGTAGTAGAGTGTTGAGGCATGATTTCCCTTTACAAAAACCATGTTGACTCTTCACTGACAAATTTTGTTCATCTAGGTATCTGACAATTTTGTTCTTTACTATAGTTTCAACCAGTTTTCCTGCAACTAAAGTCAGGCTTACCAGCCTGTAATTGCTGGGATCAACTTTGGAGCCCTTTTTAAAAATTGGTGTCACATTAGCTATCCTTCTGTAATTTGGTACAGAAGCTGGTTTAAATAATAGGTTACAAACTACAATTAGTAGCTCTGCAATTTCACATTTAAGTCCCTTCAGAATTATTGCGTGAATACCATCTGGTCCTGGTGACTTATTACTGCTTTGTTTATCAACTTGTTCCAAAGCCAGCTCTAATGACAGCATTAACCCATTCTGTTTTGATCACCAATCTGCAAACACACTATAAGAGAGCCTCCTGGTTTTGCAAAAGAGAGTAAACTTATCGAGGTTTTTGCAAAACAAGTTGTTTCTTGGTAGTGTGAACAGCCTGCAGTAAAGTTTTCCACACAGTGCACCACGGTCTTAGTGCTGTAGTGGCCACATTTCGGGGGCTGTGGGACATGGGGGAAAGGCGGCACCCTAGGGACTCTGGGATAGTGTTACTTTGACTTGGGTCTGCAGTGTGGATGCCAGAGCCCTAGGTTCAAGCATGGGTAAGAAAATTCTTGCCCTAGGGTTAAAATACAAATGTAGATGCTCAAGCCTAGTGTTCCCTAACATGGGTCACCTGACTCGAGTCCCACTATCTTGGGCTTACATTGCAGTATAGACATACCCAGTGTCTGTAACAGAGTTTGGTAGATCCAAATCATAGTCTTGCACATGACCCCCTATAATGGGTCATTTTTAGTGTACGCAATTGTGTGCAGCATCAGACCTTGCCGCAGTGCCCACCCCCCCTTTGCTCCTCCTGCCAGGGCCCCCCCTTCACTCCTCTGGCCGTTAATGAATATTAGCATAAAAATGTATGTATGTATGTACATGCATAATAGAGGAATTATAATTTTGAAAAATGGCCAGTGCCAGATGCGTCAGAGGGAAACAGACCAGAACAGGGCAATTTCAAGTGATCCATTCCATCCGCTAGTCATAGCTTCTGGCAGTCAGAGGTTTAGGGACACCTGAATCCAGGGGTTCTGTCCCTGACCATCTTGAGCTAATAGCAACTGATGGACCTATCCTCCATGAACTTGTTTTCTTGCATGGATAAGTACACCTAACCTGGATGACAAAGTACAATTTTTTACTAAAATTCATATATGACAAATTCTGTATCCATACAGCACGCAGAGTTTATGTACTTGGTAACAAGAATGAACCTTCATAGATCCATTAAGTCTGCAGAGGACAGCGAAAGGCACCAATATTCAGGAAGACAGAGTAAGACCATTGTGGGGTTTCTAGATTAAAAGGAACCTCCAAGTTAGAATTAATCCAAAAACATTTTTAAGTTTCAGCTGCTCCAAAATGTTAATTCAAACAACAAAATAGCTATTTTCTGAGCCCCAATTTTTAAAAAATTATCATGGTAGGATGCAGTCTGAGACACAGCAGTTTAACTTGAGAAAAATAAATCAATTTTTTTCATTGTGTATGAGAAATCAGCTTTATACTGGAAGAGTTGTTTCAACTTTAACTAGAGAGATTATGGAAATATAACCTCTCTCAAAGTATATTTTTCTTTCCATTAAATAGGCTGAGTGATTTTAAATTTCATGTGGAAGGCACTTCTTACCTCCATCTAGTTTCATGACCTTTCTTATTTCTGCTCTTTGCTGACCAGAAGAACATTCACGTGGCATTCACGTGATACAGTCACTTGACAGAATACTCCCTGAATCTTCTCAATTTTAATAGATCATATTTTGTCTATTTGATTTCTGCTGCGCATGTGTCTTCAATGAGTTCTCTCATTGCCTAGCTCTCAAATTACAACTCAGAACAGAGTTTGTACAAGTAGTTTAACTTATCCATTTCAAATAAGTTTTACCTTAGATTCCTCTACAGCACTACTTCTATTTAGAAACTGAAATATTTTACCTGCTTGTTGCAGCATATGCTCAATTAGTGATGACAAAGTTACACTCATTATGGATATTCATGTAGCCCTTTCTCTGAAGTTATGTCTGCATAAAAAGGGAGAGCAATAGCTGCGCTACAGCCAGTATGGAGTCAAGAGTCTTACGGCTCAACCTAACAAAGTTATATGTCCCAGGACACAAGAGGTTGAAAAAAAAATCTCTGAATACTGACGGGACTTGCTATTGCCCGCCTCTAGAATTAATGGCTCAGGTGACAGCATTTATGTTGCCAAATGTTCTGCAGACAGGTATGGATCTGCTTTTATTAGTACTAGCCAAAGGAATCAAGCAAGCAGAGATCTTCTTAAGCACAACTGTGGGAAAATGCCCACCCACAAACATTTTGGTTGAGTATGTTCTGCATAGACACTTGCTGACTCATGAACTTTAATTCAATTTGAAAATAAATGCACAATACAAAAAAGTAACTGCAGTGTTCAAGTTTTATATAAAAAAGGATCACACTAATCAACTAACCTTATTTCCTTTACAACTTCACATGAATGTTGTATTTTAGTATCATTGTGACAGTCCTAAGACTGCAGACCAGAAAAATGCAAGCTGTTCCAAGAATCAAGACATCAATAGTTTGGACTGACATACATTCCTTTGTTAGATGGCAAAGGAGAAATACTAGAGAGGGGAAGCTAGGATGTCAAACCAAAGTGTTCAGTTTCCTTGCCTTTGGTCTCACTACATCATATACCTTTGAAAGGCATTAAACTACAAAAATTTAGGTGAAAAATAGTTTAATATTGTTCAGACCTGTTGATATTAGCCTAGTCACAAAATCAATCATCTCATTTTAAATTTCTGAACTGAAAATACAAGTATAAGCTCGTCTTGAAGAGCTCTTGCACGTTAAAGTTTGTCATTGCAGTTACAGGAGCATTTATCTAGCCTGATATTCATCTCATGGGATTCTTTTTTCTATACAATCAATCATCAGTGTGATCACTGCATTTTTATCCAATAAAAGATAAGCCAAAAGAACAAAAATAAATGTAAACCAATTTTATTTTGCTTTTAAGTAGTGTTCTTAAAGCACTACAGCATGGTAAACAATGTAAATTAGTATAAGTCATCTCAAAAGCCAGAGTTCTCTTTATGAGTTGTTAAAAAGATGCAGCCTATTCTAACAGGATAAATATTTTAACCATTTCACTTCGAGTTAATGAAGGCTCACAAATGAGCAACACTCCTCATTGAGGAAAACAAAAAGCTGTTGTCGACAAAGCGACAGCACACACACAAAAACAAAAGAACTGTGTAAAAATAACTAACTGTACTGTGTTCCCATACTCTTTTGAAGTTGCTTTACAATGGGATGATATGCACATGATCTTGCTGCAAACTTGTCATATTACTTGCAAATACATGTAGCCTAGCCTTACCATTCAGTCCAAAAGCTGCTAACAGCTCAGGTAATGCAGCACTATACTCCTCTGCTTAACAATCAACTCAATGTTTTATTCATTACCTTTTCTTCTAGACTGCCGGGCAGGTTAGAAAGAAAATGATCCCCTCATTAAAAACTGGTACTCTTTACAGGAAAAATGTGTAATTTTGCAATAGACTTAAGTAGTTATGTTTTGCCTCTCTTTTCCCCTTAGCCACAAAATGGGCATGAAGTAATATTTTCAAAATGCCTTAATTCTCAACTTCATGCAAATCTAAATAAAGATGACCAAAACAAAAGCTTAAACAATGGAAGGATATTTCACAGAAAATTTCTTATACAAAAAACACATAAGAAAAAGGGCCACTAGGTGACATTTTAATTTACAAATTGGCATCATTTTGGTCAATATCCAAGTGCTGTTTTCTTCTACCACAACAAAGCAGCTGTACAGAAAGAAAACTGCATAACTGGTTTTATGCATTTTAATCACACATTTCCTCAGGAATTTCATGTGGATTAAGGATGCCAGGGACAGACATCTGAAGCTTATGTTTCTCCTCCTGAGCCTGGCGAAGGGCTGTTTCTCTTTCTTCCAGGAATAAATCGGATGTGTCTTCACCTGCAAATTCCTACACAAATAAGTAGTTTAGTTAGTTCAATACAAGTGTTTTGAAATCCAAGAATAAAAAGTAAGAAGTTTCCAAAAATCCAGACATATTTATATATAAATATGAAAAATCAATTTTTTTGCACTTGACTATCAGAAACCGATTTAAAAAAAAATCTTATGTAACAGTTGTTGCCACTAAAACTTAGATCAGTATAAGGAATGTAGTAGCATCCTGCATGATATTTTTATTTTCACTAGCTGCTGCAAGTGGGGATACCAGCCTCATGTTTTGAGCGATCAGTCTTTTGGATCCCTTTGAAATGTAGGCATTACAACATCAAAATGTTAGAACTTGAATCTACTTTGTAATTCTATATAGGATACTTTACAGAGGGACATTTTTTCCTTTAATTATCTCTTAAATGCCAAACATGCCAATTTTTCTTCTCTCTCTCTCTTTTTTTTTTTTTTTTTTTTAAAGAAATAGAATGAAAACCTGACTCTAGGAGATACAAAAAACAAAAGTTTAGGGTCCTCAGGACTAAAATGCTTTAGTCTATCCTAAGTTACTGGGTTAAATATATGGGCAGCTAGGTGAAATATAACAGCCTGTCATACACAGAAGGGTCAAACTAGGAGATCTAACAGTCCCTTTCTGGCTTAAACTAGGAAACTATTCCAAAACCAGGATTGCAAGATGACCTCTGTTTAAAAATGGGCTTACTACACATCTCGCAGTTTGGAAAGATTCACAACTGCATAGAAATCCGTAAGATCGCTCAATCCATTCTCTCAGTCTAAATAGTCTAAGGCAGCAGGCATTCTTCTGCACCCTTACTGAAGTGGCCAACAGTAAAGACTGTGGCCCTACAACTCTGAGATGGTGAATTATAAAAACATGCTGATCTGTTGCCTGACTTTTCTCAAGTGATGAATCAGGCTCTTCCATTTTGAAGATCACATTCAACAGTCATTTAAAATGGACACTAACATTCCAAACATACCTTAATTTGGACCAGGAAATCCCTAAGGTGTTCCTTGAAGGCAGGAATATCCTGATTTAAACTGAAGAGTCCTGTTACAAATAGCTTAACCTGTGCACTAAGAGTAAAAATACCAATTAGTAAATGGGAAACAAGAACCACGCTCAAAATTTTTCAGCAGCCACCGCACACTTACTCTTGCAGATGAGGAAACGCAGATTTAAGAAGATTAGCAACATACTCCTGAATAAACATTTGGTTGTTCAATGGATTTCCAGGGTTTAAAGGTGTACTTATTTTTCCTTCTTCTACTAAATTGAACATGTATGCAAGAATTGATGCATGCATTGTCAAACCTGCATATGTAAAACAGAAATGAAATTACTTGTTACTCAAAATAAATTCCCTTATTGTTTAACGATTGCTGTACTGTTTCCCTCAACCTCAAGCACACACTTACCAGCAGTATGTGAAGTGTCTGTTACAACAGAAAAAATATGTTGAAGAATGTCACAGAAATACGTCTGATAAAAACTCTGAGCAGCAGCCTCTTCTTGTGCAACATTTTGTAATAGAGTATAAAGTATCTGAAGACCTGAAAAAGCAAAAGGGTGAAGATGATACATGTTTCACATTAGCTTTTCTTTCCAGAAAAAATGCATAGAATCAAGAATTTCAGATTTGTGCACAGAGAAGTCTGACCTACACAGAATTATAAGAACCAATACTGAAAAATTTTCCAGGAATTTCTTCAAGTACCTACCATATTTTTGTGGATTTTACATTTGGTTATGATTACTAATTATCAAGACCCCAGGCCTTTACCAAACAAAAAACCATCCACTTAAGTCCTACCTTTGCTGTGATAGCGTATGTTTAATTGCAATAATCACATAAAAGCAGGTCGAGTAAAGCTGACTGTAAAACTCCTAAAAAAGTGTTGTTGGAATTTGCTGACATCTAAATGTTTTGCAGAAATGGTTAGATTTAGTCAAACTTCCAAAGGAATCCAGATTTCCTTCAGTTTGCCCGCCTGGCTTCTCCACAGTCCATCTGGTGGTCTGATCAGACCACGCTTCTAGGATCTACAGCTCTTGGGCAACCTGCCAGGCACTTTCTTGGAGTCAGGGACCCCATGGCTTCTCCATGTCTGGGGCCTGGTAGATTCCTGACTCTGGGAGCTGAATTCATAGGAGCCCTAGCTCCCAAGCTCCTCAGCAGACCACCAGGTGGGCTGTGGCCCAGCTGGCACTCTTAGGCTCCCCTTTAGTTCACCATGTGGCTTGAAGGAGGGCTAGAAACCTCAACTCCAGGAACTCTGAGCTGGCAATCCCTGGCTCCCTGTCAGTTGGACTACCAAGGACCTAGATGCATCCAGGCACCCCACATGGCAGGCTGCAGTGGAGCCAGGAACCTTGGAAGCCATGGCAGCAAAGACTGAAAATGACAGTTTTTGTCAGATTCACTGCTGCCCTGAAAGTCAACTAGACTGCTGTCATTTTCAATCCACAGCAGCCATGACTTTCAGAGTTCCTGGTTCTGCTGCAGTGACCAGGCAGACAGCTGGGGACCGTGGACAGCATATTTCATTTTTGAAATATCATATTTTGCTATTCCAAAAAACACAGGATTTCAGGTCCGCAAACTTTTTCCCCCAAGTTTTTGGCTTTCCATTCCAATTTGGGATGATAAAATTTCTGACAATTAAGTAGTTTTTGCAGAACCGAAATTCGGTTTCCCAGTCAGCTCTACAACCAACCCCATCATTAACATTACAAAAATGGCAAACACCAAGCCCCTCCACCATCACTCTTTGGCAACAATTTGGAGAACAGTCTTATAGTTAGATACCTATTTAAAACAGACAACCTCATCAGACCTTGCCTTTCTCTCTATACAACAGGCTGCACTGACTAAAATGGGGGAGAAGTCTAAGGTCTGTTACTCTTCCAGTGCATTTAAAGGTTCTCAGATGGCCTGCGCCAGCATCTCCCCCTTCCTGAGGAATTCCCTTCAGTCCCACTATGGGTGCCCTCCTATTGGGGTTTCCTTCTTGTTGAAGGCTGGGGAGATGGTGAGCTGTATACAGGAAAGGAAAGGAAGCCAGCAAGAGGAGCAACAACCACCGGTTCCCTCTCCTGGCTGTAGGAGACAATCTGCATTCAAATATTTTAGCTTTATACACCTGGACAGATAGCAGAAGCCTGTGAAAATAATGACTAATGGAAAATATTTATACAATACAGCAATATCACCTCCACAAATATACATTTCCCTAAGATAACCTACTTCTCACATACTCCCTCAAAATATAAAAATCAATTAACTGGCTATATTTAAGTTTAAAAATATAGAGAAACTCTATTCACCTGTATCTGCAACATTTCTCATTGTGTGTTTGAAAGCCCAAATAATAGAATCCAAAACAAGTTTGAACTGTGCCGGTGGAATGGCCAGGAATGCTGGAAAGCAATGAGAATTTACTGCCTGGAGTAGCAAGAAAAAGTTTGTTCTATGTTCAGGATACTCTTCAAAATCCTAAAAAGAGAAATATATAATAAAATTCCAAGTTTCTTTAGCAGCCATAGTACATACCACCGGCTATCACTATAACAAAAGTCTAATCCAATAGCAGAAAGTAGGAGCTTTCCAACCCAGGACAGCTTTTTTCCTTTTACAAAATTACTACAAAAGGAAATATTAACAATTTCAGGACAGCATATGGACTCGGTGTAATGCAAGAACTGTGCAAGCCATTCACGTTCCACTTAAGTTTGTACACAACAGTCAAATACAGGAGTCAGACACTTCGCAGCAACAAAAAAAGGGGCAGAACAGTTGCGGCAGCAGGAGGAAAGGGTAGTTTCATAATATGCTTGCCTTATAGCAACAGGAGCTCAATAAAGTCCCACCGTACAACCGCTACTATTTTGTGAGGTTACGCGTTTGGTGTAGCCACAAGGCAATTACTTTGCATAGCATGCTCCCTTCAAATCTGGTGGAAGCTACATTGTTCACTAGTATGCTTGAAGGCAAGGCGAAGGGTGCAGGAGGAAGCCAATGGCAGAGGTCACTGGGAAGACCAGAGTACAGTGGCAGAGCAGACTCTCTCCCAAGGTGCTCTGGATTCTGATCACACTCATGGTGCAGGGTCTACAGGGTTTGGAAACTGCACCCCCGCAACTTCCTCCCACAAGATGAAACAAGAAGTTTCCCTCAATTTTTCTTCTTAATTGACTATCAGGATAGCAAGGGTGGAAAAAAGGGAACAGCCATTTAGGTCTAATTGTTAACTCCAAACCACACAATCTTTTCCTGCATGCTTAGAGAAGTATGAAAACCATAAAGGAGACTAAAAGGACTTTGGACCGGTTTCTAAGACGACAATAAACACAGTTATAATTTTAAAACATTTGGAGAAATATTCAAGCAATAGTCTAGAATCAGATCTGGGTAAGGTCTGAGGACAGCATGACTCCAAAGTATGTTTATAAGCTACCAGATAAACAAAACACATGGGAGCAAGTTAACAATTTGTCTCATACAATTAATTACCATATTTTCTCACAGTTGGGTATCACTTTTCACAAAGATTCAAGGGCTATTCATTATAAAATTATGACTGGAGTCTTGTGCACACGGCAGCTCTAGGAAGACCTGGGACAATATTTCAGTTCCATTAATATCAAAACCTTAGTTTCTTTTGGCAAGAAGTTTTCATTAGTAATGTAAGTCTTGTCACAATCCACAAAGTAGAGCTAACTTGACTTGTGGCTCAGAAACAGCACCAACTCTGGTGCTAATATTTTGGGAATTAATTCTGGCTATTTCTTTGCATACTACCTTTCTAATAGTGCTTCTCACTCTCACACCACTGCAAATGTTATGAAATTATGTATCATATATTATGTAGGTTACACCATAAAAATGTAATCACACAAGGTATTTTACCATATAACTGCTCTAAGGATAAGTTGTTTTTCTTAGCTTCCAAAAAGGGAGGACTAATAAGTAGTTCTGTATTAAACTTCCAAAGACTTCTAAATAAGAAGTTCCCAACCGTGATCTACAGGGACCTAAACTGTCACAGCAGTGTGTGAAGCTCTCTGCCCCGCCCCCTCCTCCTGGGGCCACAGGGACATGGTGCTGGCCATTTCCCCGAGGTGTGTGAGACCAGGGCAGACAGGGAGCCTGCCTTGTTCCTGGTACAGGCTGCTGCCACCCTGGAGCAACTCCAGGTGAGCAGCACCTGGCCAGAGCCCAAATCCCTCCTGCACTCCAACTCCCTGCCCATAGCACCCTGCCCTAGGTAATGAGGTATTCCGATATAGGGGTGTCTTTAGTCTCTCCTGATGGGTGTTCCACTGGGGAGCAAGGAAACTGGATCCTGGGTCTCCCCATCTCTTGAATACTCTAATTACCAGGCAATAGACTCACTCATGCTTGCTCTCTGGCCCGATTCTTTTTGATATTTACCCACAGTGCAACAGTTTCACCATTGGGCCGAAGAGTGTACAAGTGTAAGAATAACTCTACAGACTGGTGGTGCTCCAGAATATCTTACAGCTGAGTGGCTATGGCACATATCTGTAAAGTGGGAGATGCCTGCTCAAATCCATCAGATGGTGATGTGAGGACTTAAATTGGGGACCTCGCAGATCCCAAGTGAGAAAAGTTGAGGGAGGCCCTCACCCGGCCTTTACAAAAACAGCATAGGCACCTAACACCAAGAGAGGGTTTGCAGCTGAGAATCTCAGAAGGAGGTGCCTCACCACAGCCTGGACCCAGGCACCTATCTCCAACAGGGGCGGGGGGTAAGTACATATCCCTGAGCTTAACACGTCCCACTGGCTACCTTAGGAAGAGGAGCCTCTTGGCTTTCGTGAATCCCATTCTGAGGGGCCCCCTCTCTCCCGTTCATTGTAAAGGGAGCTGAGGCACCTAACTCAGGCTTTGTTAATACCAGTGATTTTCTAGGCATCTAAAAGTGACACATGAGGGGACACAACATCATGCCTAAGGGTAAGTCTATAGCACAATGTAAGCCTGGGCTTGAACCCAGACTCAAGCCTAACTCCCTCCTTGCATCCACACATCAATTGTGCTAACCCAGGGCTTGGACCTAGGATCCTGCAAGACTGAAGGGAGGACCTAGGGGCCAAGCCCTATTGCTTTCCTATGTGCACGTGGACCTGGTTTGACTTGGCTCTGGATGTATCCCAGAGTTCCCAGCAGCAGAGTAGGAACACTGCAAGCATTGCAGCATTACTGTCCGGCTGAGCGTGCTTCCTGTTTCTGTTCTTCTGACAGTGGTGGCAGTTCCTGCTCTGGCTCCTTCCCGTTGCTGTGTGGAGCCTGCCCGGAGCAGGGAGCAAAGGTGACAGGCGGGAGGCAGCTTCTGGCTGTCAGGATGTTGGGGTTTAGCCCTCTCCTGGCAGTGTTGAGCCAAGAGCTTTGCTGTTGCCTCTCCATGCAGGGCAGCCGCTTGGTCTGCTCTCTGTCTCTTGCTCTTGGACCCCCTGGGGCTGTGTGTGCAGAGGTGCCCACGCAGCATGCACTAGGAGGGCAGTAAGTGGGAACCAGACCAAAAAAATCTCCCCCAGTCTTCCAGGGATCCCTTATCCCTGCCTCTCAGGGTACAGTAGGGACAGGAATAAGGGATCCCTTGGGGGTACTGGAGCACCCCAGTTCTTGAGGTTGCATTTCACCACTCTGCAGTGAGCAACAGCCAAGAAGGGGTGTATGTGTGATTTTCGTCTGAAACCTATATTTTATGTCATTTCAAAATAAACCAACCAACCAACTCCTTAATTGAACATACCATTTTAAAAATTAAGAATTGCAAAGTTTTCTTTTAATAGTTTGAGAGTCAAGGAGAGTGTTGTCTTAATTATCATTAGAACAGGTGCACATGGGCATTTTCCTGCCAATGACTCAGCCTAGAGCTGGAGAGCACAATTTTCAGACCAGATGGTAGTTCAGTATAAAGTCTTCTCAGACTGTAGTCATTCTACTGAGACAGCCACCAAAGGAGCTTAGTATGCAGTTTAAGTATTTATGTGCTCCTTACTAACACCTGAATCTCATCAATAGCACCATCATAGTTGGGAAAACAGGGTGAGAAGTAGTTTCCCCACAATGCACCACATTCTCAGTGCTAGAATTTTGACACAGGGTGTGCTAGGTACTCTAAGATAGAGTCTGAGTGCTGCAACATGGGCATCAGAGCAGAAAAGTCTGAACATAGGATTAAAATACAGTATAGATGCTGAAGCCCAGGTTTCCCTCACACACACAAGCTGACACAAGTCCCACTAAACCTAGGTTTACACTGCTGTATAGATATATCCTAAGTTTCTTTGTGCATATAGTCCTTGGCTCCTATATGTTGGGAAATGCTGTAATATCACCCATCACGGTCATATCTGTATAATCAGTAGCAACAGCCAACCCCCTAGTGGGCTTTGTGGAATGTCTGATACTCTTCCCATTTCAGAGGAGAACTCTCCTTGGAATATCTTATTTGGCTGGTTGGTTTTATGTGATGTATTATGGAGACTATAGATATCCAAACACAAAAGATTAATATACTTACCTTATTGATCATATTTAACGTGCATTCAAAAACAGCATCAAATATCTGAGGTATTTCAGCAGTAATGTGTCCCCCCAATTTATTTACAATGATAGCCATTGTACTGAGTACTTCAGGTTCTCTAGCAGCTGGAACATTTCTCTGGTAATCAATGAGAACTGCATCCAACAAAGGAGGAACAAAGTTTTCAGCTACCTGGTAAAGAAAGCAGAACATTGTTAGATAGCTACAAGATTGCCTATAATAATTGCATAATTAATTCTTTGTATCAGAATATGAGCTATTTTAGAGACCTACAAATAATTTAGGTCTTAAATACATTTTTTAAAAGGAGCTTAGTAAATATATACATGCATATTATTTTTCATGTTACTGGCACTGACTCCTTTAGAATTATTTCTCCTCTAGTAATCATTGTTTTAGATTGTTGATCATGGAGATCCAGATCTATTAAATCCTCTTGGCTATAGCTCATAAAATTGTTGTAATGTCACTTAAATTATGTAAATCTCACTTGGCCATGAGTTCTAGAGTATATATTACATACGTTTTATGGACCTCCTGTAAAGGAGTTGCTATGACGAAAGCAAATAGTCTTAATTATACTTTTGTTCTGCCGTAAAAATTGTAGATTTCTCCCAGAGTGTCTTATTTATGAATACTGCTAGTTACTTTAAAAATCCACTTACCATCTGAGGATCGTTGGACCTGCTCACCCAACCAGAAATTAGTTTTAGAGTTTCCCTTTTTACTGTCCTCATACTTCTAATCAAAGGTTGTTTGGTAACCATTTCACCTGAAAAGTTTTAAATTTTATTACAGCTCAGTTAAAGAGAGAGTTTGTTGATATCTGAATATAAGAAAACTGACTTTTTTACACAGAAGTTGTATGCCAAGCTGTTGTCAATCCTACACTTCATTTAGTAGCTCACACTCTTTGTACATGCCTATCCTATGCACCACTCAACTGGGAAACATCAGTTCTAATCTCTCTTCTTTTTCACTCAAAGCCCTGCTTATTTTGGTCTCCTTCCTTTTGTCCTGTTTGTGGCATATGATGTCACAAGAGCAAGTCAAGGCATTACGAATGTGCAATATAACTGCTCATCTGCTACAGTATATCATCACTGGAAGGTACACATGCTCAAAACAGCCTCCAGCTGTGATTTTATTACATTACACATTCCAACCTATACCTACTATGAAACACTTTGGCCAGTCATGTACATTCGCTCCTAAACAGTTGCCCCCCCTCCCATCATCTGTCCAGAAATTGCAGGACCTCCATTCTACCTACAACTGATTGGAGTGGGTCTTATTTTACAGTCCTAGAGACATTTGTCAGAGCCACGTTAAGTCCTGTGACAGGTGCGATCAAAACTGTGGGATTACCCAGTAGTTGTAAATCCAGCACTGCACCCCTAAACCACAGATAGAGCTTCAAGAAGTACCTAACAATAACTTCTGAACTTTGTAACTGCACATTTCTTGGCAAGGACAACTGCTGGCCTTTGGAGCTGCATAGAATCAAAGACATCTCTCTGATATGGAAGGCTTCACAGAGGTCAATTGTACAGCAACTCTATAAACATCAAGTACTGCAACACTAGTCTCACTAATCATCTGTGCAAGCTCTACCTGTATTATGTGATGAATACAGTGGAACCCCGCAATACCACGCCCCGCGATAGCGCAAGTCCACTTATAATGCGGGGCACGCGGGGCTCCTAATGGCAGCAGCGCACGGTACTTTGATGTCATGCGACCCCGCGTTTACCGCAGTCGATATTTTTGGACCCCAACTGTTGTGGTATTGCGGGGTTCCACTGTATGTACATTCCCAAAAACTAGCACATGGGTAACGCTGATTGGTACAGCAGAGATGGAAAAGCCTTTAATTGCTCCATTAGAACATCCTATGGCACACCAAAGGGAAACTACTGTAACAACCCTCCCCCACCCACCTCCTTTGAGAGAAAGCACCTTATATGTAATATTTGTATTTTGTATGACAAAAATGCTATGCAAGTGTTAATTTCTTTCCAGAAATAACATTTGATTTATAAAGTCTAGGCCTTGAATTTCAGTACAGATCATTTATTCAGAAGAAAAAAGGTTCTTATTTAACAGCAAAATACTAGCTTAATATATTAGCACTTTTCAAACACGTTAACTGAAGAATGAAAAGGGAGTTCTTGGCTCTGATTTAAAGAAACTATAATAAACTACATTTTCAAGTGTGTGTTGGGGCTTTTATTACAAAATTTAGGATGAGTTTTCACTTCCACAGAAAAATATTTACTGTGTTTTACAACCTCAAATTCTTTTTATTCATAGTTTATCAGTATCATCTCTTTTTCCCATCAAGACACAACAGAAGTTTCTCTCAATATAAAGGCTAATAAGTCTCTTATTAATCTGAAAAGCCAATATAAAGTTAAGTAAGCTATTTCCTACAATAAGCACTGTGTTATTTATTGATTAAAAGGTGGTAATAAGAGATGATGGTATTATTCCCATTTTGTTAGAAAACATGGAAATGCTTACCATTAGCCTGAATAGCTGCAGAAATATTTTCACTTAGGCACTTGTACACATTCAGCATATCTAAATAAATTCTTCCAAGCTGAATCACAAAGGGGTGTCCAACTGCTTTACATGCTCTTACATTTGTTTTCAGAATGCTTCCCAGCTGTTTAACTGTTTCAGGATCCTTCAGAATATCAACATTCTATTGAAGAATAGTAATTAAGTTAGTTTTGTTCAGTTAATGAGACTGAGCATCTGGCAATTTTTTAAGAAATAAAAATTCATAAAGTAATTTCAAACATTTATCCTATCAATGTGTTAACACTATTCCACTGCAGGAGACAGTACCTATACTGCTCCTCTGGCTCAAGGCACTTAGTGATGGCAAGATTAACAATGGGATGAAATTGGGATTACTTCAATATTGCTTTCCTGGAGAAGTATCATGTATGTGAGCAGCAGTAAAAGTATAACCCTAAAAGGACAGGGGAATGGGAGAAGAGGCACATGAAAGAGCAAAAAAAAAAAGTGAGAAGAAACAATGGTCCCCTGGCAGCATAAGGTAGAGAACAAAGCTTGTTCTTGTCACAGCACGGATCTGCATAAGAAAAGTAGGTCTCTTACTTTCCTTCACAAAAGGGAGGATTGCTCTTCAGTGCATAGCTATTAGCAGTGGCTGGAGATGACAACCCTCCTACCTGGAGTAAATGTTACAGTAAATGTATAGGGCACGTGAAGAGGAGGGGAAAAAAAGTAGATCTCTTCCGAAGACACAAATTAAGCCCACAAACAGGTAAACACCATTCTATATTACTACAAGAAATATGCTGCTAAGTTCTTTAAAAGACTATGAAAAAAGATGCTTCCCTTTTGTTCCCTTCCCCCATTTTCACAATACTTTTACTATCATGCCAATTATCCTACTACCCAATGTTTGGCCACATACCTCCAGAATTAGTCCATACAATGCCCAATCAAAAGTCAACCTTATTAAAAACCAAACATTCAGCAGGATCTCTCCAGCTGAGCATAAAATACTTAGAAGTTAACATTTCCATAGTGCTCTTACTTTTGTTGCCTGCTGAATTATGCTGTCCCACACTTGATTAGGGAGCAACATGTATTTTTCTATCAGATGCTCCTGTACAGTTTGGTCAGTCTGTGCCCCAATCATGTATCCAACAGCTTCATAGAATGTGTGCACCTGATTTGAATGAGAAACAAGTGAGATAGGGAGGAAAGATTTCAGAGTTAAGACCTAAGGTTAAAACACCACTTTTTCATGTGGCCATTCCTGTATCTCTGGTGGTACCTGCACAATATTTAAAAGTTGTTTATAAAGAGCTGAAGCAGAAAGTATGTTTTAACTGAGTCTAAAAATATTCCCAACACACACTTTACAAAGAGTCCACATTTTTAACCAAACCATCTTTGGATGTTTGCTAGACTCCATTAAAACGTTTTCAAACTTCAGATTCTTTCACAAGGTTTGTTCGCAGGTTCCCAGTTTAAAAAAAAAAAAACAGAGCAAGATTTATATCAAATTGGGGTATCAGGCGAGCAGCAGGGAGGAAGGTCTGTTTTAATAAATCCTATGAGGATCATCAAAGTAAGGTACCGGTCCTACTGATTCAGTAAGCTATACGTTACTGGGATAATGGTGTAGTCGTGTACTGTAGGGGAAAATGGAGAGGGAATGGGGAAACAAATATTGAAACATTTAAAACCTGTTTAGATATAACCCTTAATATGGGTAAGAGTATTTTATTCAGTCCTTCTCCAGGCACCCCATTTACCTCCCTCTTCTTCTATATCCTCACTCCTTTGCACCACCTTCATCTTCCTTTCCCATTCTATCAGTCTGTTTTCCATCCTTATTCTGCATCCCTCAGAGCGCCACACATTGCAAGACCAGCAGCTCAAATTCATGCCACCTAATTCCCTTTTTAGTATATGTCTCCCTCCAATATCTTTTAGGGTACATTTGGAGGGTGATTTAAAAAAATCACTTACAACGGGAATCTAATTATATCTTTCAACTATGGAGTTGCTATCACACTCCCTAAAGTCAGGGGTGGGAAAACTTTTTGGCCTAAGGACCATATCTGGGTGGGGAAATTACATGCAGGGCCATGAATTTAGGACTGGAGCAGGAGGTTGGAGTGTGGGAGGCAGTGTGGTGTGCAGCAAGGGGCTCAGGGCAAGAAGATGGGATGGAGGAGGGGTTTAGGTGCAGCAGGGGGCTCAAGGTAGGAGCGCAAAGTGCAGGAGAGGCTTGGAGTGTGGGCTCTGGTCCCATGCCGCTCCTGGAAGTGGCCCCTGGGGGAGGGGGGTTAGAGGGCTCCAAGTGCTGCCTTCGCCTATGGGTATCTCCCCTGAAGCTCCCATTGGCTGTGGTCCCCGTTCTCCGCGTAGAGCCCTCTGCCACAGGGACATGATCCCGGCCACTTCCTGGAGCGGCGCAAAGCTTGCAGCACCTACAGGGTTGGCAGTCCAACGGGCTAGATCCGGCCCACAGGCTGTAGTTTGCCCACCCTTGCCCTAACATATATTTTCCCCAGATGCTAAGACATTTTACCCACAGTGAAAGTTGCAAGTATCATTACTACAACATTTACAGTAAGTCTGTCTCTAGTTTATCAAACTATGGCTCCCACTGGCATAACAGGTACTGTTCGTTTTACCTGTATTCTTGAACTTTTCATTAATTGCATGCTGTTAGTGGGATTCTACTCTATGCCATGTTAAAACCATTAACTAATAAAAACAATTAGGTGGGAAATGAAATGTTTGTCCCAAAAATTATTCAAACAGAACTTAATTCTTCGTAAATAAATAAATAGGAACCCATTAAACCCACCTAATCTCCTGGAGAGGAGGAGGAACAAATTATGCTGAAGGATATTAACTAAATCCCCACATAATGACCTAAGCATTCTTCTAGTGCCACAGGATTATGTCCCAGCAAAACTAGGAAGCAGAATTCAGATCTCCGAGAAAGCATCACGATCATTTCACCATGACATTTAAAAATTTGCCAGAGCTACTATGTATCATTGCCTAAATTGCTTTGACATACCTGCTGGGGCTGAAGATCACAAATGATCGTATTAATATTGTTCAGGATCTCATCAATGAATGGCATGACTTCTCCCACTTGAACCTGAACAAAGTGTCGGCGGCATTTCTGTGCTATTTTTATGAAGGTATCACAAGCCATATCCTGAACACCATCATGGGTTTCTAAATTAAAATATAATTATGTGTGACTTATGCTCTTTACAAAGATTCTACACACATGTACACACACAAATGCGATCACCAGCTTCAGTATGAAAGTAATATTTGAACATTTAGGTTCCACAAAATGTAAGTGTTAATGAGCAGAAAAGTGATGAAATGTCAAACATATTTACCATGCATGAATTCAAATAGCTTGTTGACAACTGTCTTCAAAAACTTCCAGTGAGCTCTCAAAAATCGTGGATATTGACCTACTATATACATGATATTTGATGCAATAATAGCTTTGTTATCTTTCCCTCGCTTTTGTTCACATAGTCCCAGAAGATCCTGCAAGGAAAAAAAACACCAACTTGTACTTGTCTTCCTTTTCAAGTTTAATGTTTGTATTTTCTTAGAACTGTGATGGGGCAAAATTTAAAGTACTATATATAATAACCAATGCTAAAGCTGTAGTTTGGCAATACCTGACAAATACCCAAAAGATCACCAAATCAGGCTTCATAGTTGTTTAATCTACATTGTTCAAATGCACTGAAAGTTAGGATACTAGAATTACAGAAATTTACTAAAACTTTTTGGAAGGACAAGAAAGCAGTTTTCTACCCAGAAATTATTTTAAATACAGTTCGTTAAGAGTTTTCAAACTGATTTTTTTTTAAAGTAGCCTACAGTATAGTTTTGAGTTACACAAGTCAGTCTCAATGTGAATTACAGGATGTCTGAAAAATACAGAAAAAACCTCAAGCTAATCAACAGCATGTAACATTAATCTCTGCTATGAATGTAAACTCATACCTGGTGTCACATGAACTTAAATTCACTTCAGGTATGGATCTAAAAGTATAAGCAATCCACAGTGTTTTGTACCAAATGAAGGCAAGCACAAATTTCAGATTTGTGAAATTTATTTAATAAAGACCAAGCAGTCAAGTTCTTCCTGTAGCATAAAGGACTGGCTACCTACTACTCTATATTGGTGAGTGTAAAATAAATAATTGAAAGAAATAATTTAATATGAATTACTGAATTACATTCTTTAAAACATGGTAAAAATGCCTTTTTTCTAAAGAGCCTTGAAGTTTTACCAAGCAGAGCCTTTGTTTTGGCAGGTTTTCTACTCTGCCACACATTTATTGATAAAACTAAAATTCTAATAAATCTAAAATGTATATGGAAAGAATGCTATTCTCTCCTCAACAACCATAGCAGAGAAGGGTACGACCTTAAAGGAAAGAGAAATGCATGATAAACTTAACTTCTTCTGAATTGACCTACTGTAAAACTTATCCGGGCTAATTTCCTTTATAAGCATGATAGCCAAGGCTCCTTTTCACATAGGCTATATTACATTTGCATAAAAGTGACTAGTCAGTTTGCTTTTTTCTACAGTCTAGTTCAAGAAAAATGTGCAGCAAATGTTAATATCTTCAAAAAAAAAATGAAAAATCGCCATTGCACTTTTTGAACCTACCAGCTGTTCTGACGTGAATTTGAGGAACCCACTAGTTTTATGACATTATACCTTAATTACTGTAACAAGAAATCGTTTTTCATCCTCTTCATGCATTGCTCCACTGATTGACCCAATAGCCCAACACAGAGTATTCAAATTCTTCCATGACCATTCTGTTCCATTCACTTGATTGTGAAGTTTTTCTGTCATTATTCGTTCAGTATCTGCATAATCCAGATGCGTAAGGTAAACTAAAAGAAACAATTACATTTTAACATGTTACAAATCCACTTTTTAATTAGCCACAGTACATTATGGAGGTGCTGGTCACAGCTCCATAGCAGAGATTGAGTTCTATTTCATACATACGCAGTTTTCATACAAAACATATGTTTTGTATGAAAACTACAGTATATCCTTCCTAAAGTTACAGTCCAGTGTGAACTTTTGAAGGATTTAAGTAAATGTTAGTTTATGATTTAAAAATAATTAAAAACAGAGTCGTATAAAAATTTAACATCTATGTCAAGTTTTTCCTTTGTCCTAAACATAATGCAGATAAGTTCACACTTTCTATATAGTTAATATTAATTGAAATCTTGTTCATAAACTGTATTTGGAGAATTTAGACTGCTATTAAGCTAAATTACTATCAATTAGATACAACTATTGTTAAGATTATATAGGCTCAGTTAATCCATAAGTGAGGCCAATATGACGTAAGTCATGTCATATTACGATTTACCACTTATGTCATATGACAAGTGGTAAATCAACCCATGCAACAATTCTATTGGTTGTAATGACTCAGTGTTACAATGGAGATGGAGTTCCCACTTGTAGACTACTTGATGTAACTAACTGTCACTGTCCTTCAAAGATTATGGATGCATGCTACCTTGGGCCTCACAGTGAAAAGCCCCTCGACAGTGCTGCCTGAACTCCAGTTGTACACAGACACTTCGGGACTCAGAGACAGAGCTCTTCCAACTCTCAGTTTTACACAGCAATGGTCTCACTGACTGTCCTCTACATCAGAGAGTCAGTTTCAACTTGAAGGCCAGATTCACCAATATGCTTTGGCTGCTTTGTACTGCTGTGTCTGCTCTAAACCCTGTTTATCTAGCTCGTGCAGTCTAGCTACTTTGGTGTACCAGTAAATCTATAGTTAAAATAAGAAGTGACTCGAGACTGACAGGTATCTACATTATATTGCAGGGTAACAATGTTTCTAGTTTAGTGTTCCTGTATGAAATCCTATTTTTTTTTAAATAGAGCCAAGGAATTTTCCTGAAATAAACTAAATCAAGATGGAGTTGAGGTTGAGCATACGTATCAGTAACAAGTGCAAAAAAAATTAGAGATATGTTGGTGATCTCAAAACTAAGCAGTAAGGCACCCAAGCAGCCTCAACTCTGCCTGTAATGTCAGGAGGGAGAGGAAAAAAGGGAAAAAGTGTAGATAAAACAGACTAAAATAATCTGGGACAACCATTAAAATGCCTTACTCAATCTTATATTTATTCCACGATGTAGCAGAGTTGGGTGCTATATGTTTATATTTCCATTAAGTATATCTTTAACTCTGAATTTCTATGGTTTATAACACTTTTGTAAGAAAATTACACCAGCAGGATTTTTTTTAAAAAAAATCCTGAAGTTACTGATGTACACTTTCAACAAGATTTTTGGTCTAGAAATATACAAGATGAATACAGTATATGGCTAGCATTCAATGACCAAATTGAAAGGTGAAGAACCATCACTGACCAGATGAAGATACAAAGCAGAAGAGTAGATATACTGCATGCATACCCAGAACAAACTACTGAAGACTACTGTTTCTTAGATATGTAAAACACACTGATCAGGTATTCTACCATGTGTTCAAAGTCAAAGGATGTGGTAATTTTCACAACTACTACAGATATTTCTCTCAGACTGTCTTAAATATGGTGGTTCACTATGCCTGCCAGAATTATTCATAATTAATAGATGCACATTTTGTATTCTAATAACCCAAAGTAGAGTTTTTAATTTTTCTGACTTTCCTTTAGTAAACAACATTTAGATTTTTTAAATTATACACTGGAGAAGTAAATGAAGTATTTTGTTGATTTGTTCAGCAAAACATCTTGATACTTTCTAGCAGCAGTGACTCAATGCTTAGAATGAATGATTTTTAATGTCTTTCAATATTGTTATGTAATGGGATAACCAATTTTATTTCTACTGTGCAGGATACTGTCAAGATGGTAGCTTGCTGCTGGTTCTTTTTTCAAATTAATAGTTAAGGTTAAAGAATTATACTACTATTTTTTTTTTTTTTTTGTCTTACACCTGAAAAAGTCTCTTTTGGAGCTGGTATGTTATGTTTAAGACAAGACAACTTTGTAAAAAGTTGTTCAAGGATAAACTAATTCATTTTGAGTTACTGGAGAGTTAAGCTATACCCTTTTTAGCTCCAGAGTGCTGGGTCTGCTCAAAAATAACTCAAATACAGCTGAAAATAAAATTTAAAACCATTATGCAGATCTCCATGAAGTTCCCAGCTAGCTCAGGGAAAAAACTGTCTCTGCATGCTCAATGGACATTTATTCATTGATCTGTGGTGCCACAGTTGCTGCTGACTATAGTGGGATAAGGAGAAGTCTAGCAAATAAATTATTAGAATGCAGGTTAAGCAGTAGAGCTGGTTAAAAATTTTAACAGAACAGCACTCTGTCAAAAAATACAGTTTGATCAAAATCTAAACATTTTGTTTCAACTTAATCACTTAGAATTATTTATTATAATTAAGGATATGATTTAGTCATTGATGTAGTGCCTTTACTGGACCTTCGTGACTTCAGCTTTAGCTGTCAGTGGTGGAGCCAGGGCTATGCACCCTCCTCTCGGCCACCTCTTGAACAAGGGCTGCACCACCCAACCCCACCTTCTTCCTTGGCCAGAGCTCTACATTTTGGTAGAGCATGAAGCTACAAAGATGGGAACCAAGTAATGTATAAAATGAGACCTAATGAGGACTCATGCTGTTCTCTTCCATTCAGTCTCCTCTACTGCGCCCATCACCACCATGGTACCTGCGCCCCTTCCAGCAATGTATTAAACAGAACTCGTGTCATGAATAGTTCCTTTTCAGAAGGAAAATGAAAATGGAATTGTAGAAGAACTATGACGTGCTGGTTTTATTTGACGTCAAAGACAAAGTGTGCAGTGTACTGCCAAAGGAAAAGTGACAACACTGGAGGTGGTTCTTAGTTCTTCCAGCTATAGACTTTCCAGTCTTGGTCCAGCCCTAAAGACAGTTGAGGCCTTGTCTACAATACAGAGTTTTGTCAACAAAAATTATGCTACTTTAATTAAAGTGCTTTAATTAAAACTGTGGTTGCATGTCCATGCTATGCTCTGTGTGTCGGCAGAGGGCATCCACACTAGCAGCTCTTGCATCGACAGACCCGTGCACTGTGGTAGCTATCATACTGTGAAACTGATGTAGGGTGCTTTGGGAAGGGTTTGCAACGCCTCATGGGGCAGGTACAATATCATATGATGCAGCTTTCTCAATCCCATTGTTCCATGGGCATCCTACTAGATTGCCGGCCACTTTTCAACTGAAATGTTTGTGGTGCAAAGGTGGGAGTGTGACAGAGACAGTGTGTGTTAGGGGAGAACGTATGGGCTCAGAGGTTTGAGCATTGGCCTGCTAAACCCAGGGTTGTGAGTTCAATCCTTGAGGGGGCCATTTAGGGATATGGGGCAAAAATCTGTTGGATGATTCAATTGGGGACTGGTCCTGCTTTGAGCAGGGGGTTGGACTAGATGATCTCCTGAGGTCTCTTCCAACCCTGATATTCTATGATTCTCCATGCTAGGTTGCCAACTTTCTGACAGCAGAAAACTGAATGCCCTTGCCATGCCCTTCCAAGGCCCCACCCCTTTTCACACCATTCCCCGTCCCTCAGTCACTCACTGTCCCCACCCTCGCTCACTTTCACCCGTCTGGAGGGGCAGAGGGTTGGGGTGAGGGCTCGGCTGGGGAGGTGGGGTGAGGGTTGGGCCAGGGATGAAGAGTTTGGGGTGCAGCAGGGGGCTCCAGGCTGGGGTTGAGGGGTTCAGAGTGTGGAAGGGAACTCTGCGCTGGGGAGCGGGCTCTGGAAGCAAGTCTGGGTGCAGGAGGGGGCTTGGGGATTCGGTCTGGGCTCCAGGCAGCACTTACCTGAAGCAGTTCCCAGAAGTGACATGTCCTATGACTCCTAGGCACAGTGGCAGCCAGTGAGGTTCTACGCACTGCCCTCACCTGCAGGCACCATCCCCGCGACTCCCATTGGCCATGGTCCCAGCCACTGGGAGCTGCGGAGCCAGAGCTCAGGGTAGGGACAGCCTGCAGAGCTTCCTTGGTCGCCCCTGCCCCTAGGGGCCACAGGGACATGCTGGCTGCTTCCAGGAGCCATAGGTAGCCTGTCTTAGGCCTGCTGCGCTGCTGATTGGACTTTTAATGATCCAATCAGTGATGTTGACTGGGAGCTGTCAGGATCCCTTTTCAACCATGCATTCCAGTCAAAAACTGGACGCCTGGCAACTGTATTCCACGCTAAGGAATGTCAAAGCTTCCCAGAACTTTTGAAAGTGGAAGGATGAATGCCTGCAGAGCACCAGAGTTCAAAACAGCGCGTAGCGCAGTCACAGTGGGCACCGTGGGAAGCCATTTATGTTGATATAATGAACGACAGCATCTACAGTGATGATTTGTCACTTTAACTTTGCCACAAAAAGGTTTTATGCCTCTCGTAAAGGTAATTTTATTTTGTCAGCAAGAGTTTTTCTGCCAAAAGTAGCTTTGTAGTGTGTATATCTCCACTATTGTGTTTGCAAAAACTGCCTTTTGCAGACAAAATCGTGTAGTGTAAACAAGACCTTCGTTTCCTTCAGCAATGAGCTTTAACTACAGAGCTTGGCCCTAGGTCCTAATAAAAAACCTTTAAGATAATGCCCCTAAGTTACTTCCCCCTCTTAACTTATTAACAACTTTTTTCTTGTGCTACTTATCTAAAATGGTTGCATCTGACCATAATAAATTAATAAACTTCAAGACGAAAAAGTGACAAGGGAAAAACTCCAAAAATTAAGTCAACTACTTCTCAAGGGAAAGTCTTCCTAGAATTGTACTCCATTCTTGCATTTCCTCTCCCTCATACATTCTCCACACACTTATCTTGATCAGTAATTATTCTTCCTTGCATTTTCTATCTAAATTAGATTCTGAACTAGTATTAAGCCAAGAGATTTCATATTTTGTTGCTGTATATTCATAAGATCAGATAAGTTGTTAACTTACCCAGCGTCTCCCTCATATTCTTGTACAAGTTTATGGAATCTGTATCCTTCATGAATTCTCGTACGACTTCCCCCTGATCATTTTCCACAACCAGCACTTCTTCTGGCTTAGCCATACGGCTAACCATTAATAACCGGACCTATTTTTACCAGAGAATCAGCAGTTTTAGATTAAGACAAAATTTAGGATTGGACATCTGACCAGTTCCAGTATAAATGGTCAACTGACCAGTCAAATATTTCAAATCACTTATTTGTTAGGAAAGAAGACTTCATGATCTTCAATAGGTTTAGCCTTAAAAAGGACACTTACGCCTAGTTACAAAAGAAGTTACTAATAGCGTTACTTTAAATCAGAAGAATGCCAAAAACAATGTTCTAAAAGAAAGGCAGCATGATGCAATCAAAAGATAAGGACTATCTTAGTGGAAAGAGGAAGCCTCAGTAGAAGAGACTACATTTTAGCCTTGAAATGCAGAGCACATACACACTTTAACCAAAATACAAACAGGACTTCAAAATACGTGCTTTAAACCAGTAGACAAGGATAATCTTGGAGGACTTGACATGCATACTAGGAACCTCTCACACGCAGACCAAAAAATGTATTAGAAAGTTAAAATTAAATTTCCAAACTTCCAAGATATTGGAAGATATCAATATTAATGTTGAATTAAGTTATTTAAGGAACATTAAACAACAAATGTTTATTCAAATTTTTCCACTTAAGTTTGTTTTAAATATGGGTGAGGAGGCTTTGTTTTTACCACTGACAAAGGTTTAGATGCGATGGACTAACTAATGAGTTGTTTCCCTCCAAGTACTCTGAAGTACGAATGCACAAGATATAGGTGTGCCACAATCTAATAGTTCAAGGGGCAGACTAACTAGTCACTAGCCTAAGCCAGAAAGTTGTCAGAAATATTCCCTTGTACCGAGGCACTGGACATACAAAGTACAGACTTCCTTTTGTACAAGGATGTATGTAAACTTATGGTTAAGACTACGATTTAGTCACAGGGACTTTTAGTAAAAGCCATGGACAGGTGATCTGTCCATGATTTATACTAAAAACATCCCTGACTAAACAGAGGAGAGGAATTTATTGCTGGGGGAGAACCCCAGGGAACCACGGCTGAGGGTGCATCGGGGAGGTTCTCAAGGGGTCCATTGGCACCAGCTCCCAGGGTCCACTGAGCACCCTGAGACCATTTCTGGGGTCTGTCAAGCAGTGGCTGCTCTGACTGACCCCAGGATCACTGCTCAGGCAGTCCCCAGGGCCAGCTGCTCTGGGTTGTCTGAGCAGTGGCCACTGTGGTTGGCCCCAGGGCTGTTCCAGTAGCAGCTGGCCCCAGAGACAGCTGCTTGGGCAGTCCTAGAGTCAGTCACATTGGCCGCTGCAAAAGTCAGAGTCCATGACTTCCGTGACAAACACAGAGCCCTACTTATGGTGCATTCAATTAAACACACATTACCTTTGACAGAACAGGCAGATAAAGCTGTCTCCTGGGAGGAACATCAAAATGTTGACTTCCCGAAAGCAACGGAGAAGCGGATGTTGAAAATGGACTCTCTCTATACAGTTCAGCAGCCAAATGATTCCAGTATTCAAGACAAATCTTAAAAATTTCAGTTTCTTCGACTTCTGACACCAGCAACATATAATGAAGAGCCTACAGAAATATGATTTACACAAAATTGGATTACTGGTCAATTAGCATTTTCTGTGGATAATACCTTGATGCCCAAATGTCTACATCTCAATTAACCAATCCCTTAGCCTGAGCCAGCAGGCACAGACCAGCCACAAGTGTGTAAATGTAGTGTAGACATATCCCAGGTGTTGCTTCAATGCAAATATTGCTATCAAGAGTGCACGGTAAATAGAGCTTAGAACGCTGCCACTTTTAACCTTTAAAGATTATCCCAATGGCATGTATTACTACAATGTATATCTCCGTCATTACATAATAATGGTATACTGCCCTCTGCAATTAGGTTGTTTAGTTTAATACTGAAAGTTTGAAACAGCTTACTTTACGGTGGTTATGATAAATACAGAAAACACTAAGATAGTTTAAGTTAAAAGCAAAATGTTATATTACATATACATACACCCCTCTCTCATGAAGCTTTCAAGTTTTACTATGTAATTCTTTAGTAGCAGAAACTGTATCTTCCTATATATTTGTACAGCAGATAGCACAAAAGGGCCCTGATCATGACTGCAGTCTTTGGGCATCACGATATAAATAACGTAAGGTCACTGCATATAAAAGTGCAATTAGCAGCTGTTACCAAGTGAAGTATCTTTAATGTGTCTCAATCAGGAGTTTAAGTATTTGTTAGTTATGGGAAGGAAACCCAAGGACTTACTCCTCTAACTGCATTTCTTTTGTGGTAGTGCTACAGATTTAGTTCAAGTAACTGCACTAGGGACACATCATTTGAGGTACTCATCCAGCACAAGGACATATAAAGTATGTTAACTGCCATTAGAGAACTTACCTCCATTAATGTTTCCCTCAGATTTAATCTCTTTTCTATAAGCTGACCATGTTCCTTGAGAAACGTGCAGAGAAACAAGCTGAGATTCTGAATGAAGTTCTGTTCATCATCTTTTCCATTGGAGTATGCAAGTCGGATATTGGTGTTTAAAGGAAGCATCTAATGAAACAGGAATGAAGTTTCTAGATCAGCAGTTTTTAAACTTTTGTATACTGCGGATCACACCAAAAAGGTATCTCATAAACGTCTCCTCCTATTTGCAATTGTGTAATATTACCTGGAGAAGCCAGGGAACATTTGGATGTTTTTAATTAACAAATGTTTTGCCCTTTTTAGGAAAAAGGATTTCTGCTATTGACTGCATTCCCCTCCTCACAGCCATCCTGCAAATGCTTTTTCCCTCTACCCCCACAAAAGCACAGTTAGATCTGTATGGAAAGCTCCCAAGAAATGGGAATGAATTCCATTAATCTTTAATATACTATATAGTGCCTATATAATAGGGCCTTGACTTTCAAGGGCTACCCACATTACAAATAAAAATAATCTCAATGCATTACGTTTGAGGATTGCCATAAAACAACAGTACTGACACTAAATTAAGTGCTTCAGAGGGGACTTAAATCTATCATCTGCCGCCAAGGATATATTTTAGTGTTAAATTTTGAATTAGTTTGGTTCTAATATAGTTTATCTTTATAAAACAAACTAATTCATTCAAATAAAGTCAAGAAGCAGCAGGAGGAGGAGAAGGAGGAAGAGGAGAAGGAGTTCAAATGAAAATGTCTAGACCAAATTCAGCAATGGTATAATGTGGTACTAAAATGGGGTTAAGTATTTTAACATACCACAAATTTGGCATTCAATTGGTACATGAAGGTAATAACTCACTAAGCCAGGCAGGTTTAAGTAGTAAGAAGTAAAAGCACCTAACAGGAGCATGGAAGAACAGAACACCATCTGCCAACTAAACAAAGAGTAATACTCAGAACTCTAACAGATCTGAATATTATAACTTAAAAAGGTATAATTCCTGTTTTCTTTAGTGGGAGCCATATCAGCACTGCAAAAAATTCTGTTTAAAACACTAGCTATATGTTTCCAGATAAAAGTTGCAGGTCTACTAGATGCTGCAAGTAAACAGAGGAATATTAAAAGAAACACTCATGTAGTCATTTACATTTATGGAAGATGATCTAAAAAGGATTACAGGCATCCATACAAGGAAGATCTGTTCATAAAAATATACATTATTCAAGTTGTTGAAGATGCCATCCAAGGATGTAGATAAAAATATGACAAGGATATTGCTCAGAAAATGAGAGGTGAACTTTACATATAATCAAACTTAGGTACAAACATATACCTGGATGCATAGCATGCAATTTGAGCTTGAGAAAGTAATAACCTTGATCAACCTAATGCACATTGTGGAAATAAGTTCTTAAGCAACCAGCAACTGCTTGGTGAATGGCTGGTTGAAAGAAACGGTGCCCCAGATTTCCACTGACACTCCAAGAAACTCAGGACAACTGCTACTACATTTGCATCCAACTACCACGTTAGATTTCACACTGAGATGAGAATTACTTTGATTAAAATAGCAGCATTCATATTACACAAGGAATGCTTCTCATCAGAGAGTCACTGAACTTCAAGCAACTGGAAAAGGTTTGACAGACTTGTCAGACTACAGGTAAATGCTATTGTCACATCCTCAGCGGAAATCTGTCTCGCGCTAACTCTCACAACCAAACACACACACACACAAAAAAATAAAAACAAACCAAGAACTGAATCAAAGCTAAGGAACCTTTTCCATTGCTTAGCCAACATGACTGTCTCAAACACAAGGCCATCCACTGAGTCTACACAAGAGAAGAAATAAACTGAATACTAACGACAATCTAGTTCATTTCTTGTCTTCCAACACTTAAAATTGAAGATCCAAAATTCAAACCCATAGCCTATATTTGTGAAAGAGGTTGAGCATAATTTGCTGCATGAAGATGACTTAACTGTGGAAATAAAGTCAAGGAAGACAGACTCACTGAAAACAAAGTGTTGTATTAAGAATTGACTACTGCACTTCAGTCCAGCCAACTTGGCATAAAAAATGCTCTAAACTCATTTGGAAAATTTTGGCTCAAGCTTTGTAGTAGTTTATATGCTGAAAAGGTACATTGGTAAAAGTGTTTTGACATCCTAGAGCAGATACACTTATGTTTCACAGAACAGTTTTCCATTTTGGAAAAAGTTTATGCCTGTGTTTAAGGAATAACTATAATTAAGTACATCATATGGAATAGCGACAGAGTCCTGTGGCACCTTAACGACTAACAAAAGAATTGAAGCATAAGCTTTCGTGGGCTAATACCCACTTTGTTGGATGCAGATGAAGTGGGTATTCATCTGCATCCAACAAAGTGGGTATTAGCCCCAGAATGCATATTCTTCAATACTTTTGTTAGTCGTTAAGGTGCCACAGGACTCTTTGTCGCTTCTGCAGATCCAGACTAACACGGCTACCTCTCTGATTCTTGACATCATAGGGAATGTATTTCATTTAAACGATTCTCCAGCTCCCAACCCTCCGCCAAGATTGGAAATCAAGGTTATGGTTTACCCATCGCCTTTTAGCAAAGCCAGATTTTATCCTAACAAAATCCGAGTCCGATATTCATTTAAACATCCACTGAATGCCAAACCAAAAGATACAATACTACTATGTTCAAAAATGCATTTTAGGAGTATAGTGCAGTACAATCTATCTCAAGGCTGAACTTTAAAAATTGTTAACATCACGATCAAAGTTGGTTTAAGTGACTAAGAGACCTTTATTCATCAAGAGTTGACCTGTAATATGAACAAATTGCTAGAAAATGCAAATATCTGCTTTGGAAGTCAACTTTCATCTCAAAGATTTTTGTCAGTATGAAGGCTATATTCCACACACACTTCAACTGCTTCACTGACCTCTAAACCAATCTGCCCACTACACTGCAAAATCCTCAATTCATTACTGTCCCCATGTCAGTTTTTCTTCCATATTGTAGGAGAAAAACCACAAGATGGTTTGGGGTTGGGGAAGAACAAGCTATTTAGTCCAAACAGCTTGCAAGCTCAGACAGAGCAATTTTTATACATAAAAATAAGGAAATTTCCTGTCAAACAAGCAAAAATTTACAGCTTTCACTGTAGCTTAATGTTACCCAAGGGAAAAACCCTTGAACACTGATCTTCATAGAAAGTCATAGTCAGCAACAAAAGTCACCAACCAACTTAAGTTTGCCATGAATCACACAAGAAATACTGGGTTAGACTTCAAGAAATTGTACTCAAGTCTGTATGTATACTGATCTTTCAACCAACTCTCTCTCTTTTCTTTTTAATAAATTTTAGTATAGTTAATAAGAATGGGCTACAAGCGTGTATTTGGGGTAAGATCCAAGTTATCATTTGACCTGAGTCTGGGGTTTGGCCCTTTCGGATCAGAACCTTTTTTCTTTTACTGAGGTTTTGTTTTTCATAACCGGTCATCCCTATAAGAAGCAGTGCTGCTAGTGATTCTGGAAAACTGATGTGTCTAAGGGAATTGCTTGTGTGACTTATGGTTAACCAGTGGGGTAAAACCAAAGTACTCTCTGGCATGCCTTTATAATAAAGGACACCCAGCTTTGGGCTGCAACTGCCTTGCTCTAAGCAATTTGTCCTAAATTGATACTTTCATTTGTGTCCTACCAAAGGCAGCACTGTTACAGTGTCCAGGTAGGTAGCCTCAGTGGAAGGCTTTCTACTATCTAGCAAGACCTGTTGAACTTGCTCTGAACATGACTGCTTCTTCGGATTCAGCCAGGTAAGATCCATACAGTTAGGTTAAGGAATACAAGGTTCGGGCAGAGCAACCAGCCATGGTCTTGCGAGATCAGATTCAGATGGAGTGGAAGCAGAAAGGGGGATGCTATCGATAGGTCCAGCAGCATGGCCACGCTGGAGCTATAAGAATAACTCTTGCCTTGTTCCTCTTGATTTTCAGGAGGACCTTGTGAATCAGAGGGCACAGGGGAAAAGCATAGAATAAGAGACCTGTCCATGGGAGCAGAAATCCAACAGCGAGGGGGCCTAGACTGTGCCCAGGCAGCAAGCAAAATTGATGGCACTTCCTGTTCTGCTTGGTCCCCTGGGAAGACTCTGAAAATAATGGGGAGGCAGGATCTGAAGCACGAAAGTGCCCTTGGATAAGTCTTCAAAAGGCCTACTTAGACCCACCAGAGCATCTATGAGACCCCAGCTGGGAGGTTGAGGTAGACAGGAAAGTCTGACGCTTGTAACCTTTCCCTTTCCTTGTATAAGGGTTTCTGTCTTAGAGGTGGTGCCAAGAAACGAGGTAGTTGTCTGGGCCTGAAAAGCTTCCTGAAGAAGATGGAGTGTAGAGGCCCAAGGACAGGAGGGTGGCCCTTGAGCCCTTCAAGCCCTGAAGCCTCGTGTCCGTCTGCTCCAAGAGTAGTAAGGAACTTTCAAAAGAGAGGTCCTGGATAGAATGCTGGATCTCATGAGGAAGTCCCTAGGACTGGAGTCAAGTGCAACACTTCATGGTGACAGCTGAGGCCCTTGTCCTGGCTACTGTGTTGATTGTGTCCAGAGCCACCTGAAGAGGGATCCTGGCCACATTTTACCCTCATCCAAGAGGACAGCGAATTCCTGCCTTGAATCTTGAGGCAGAGAGAATTTTAAAATTTGGCCAGGGAGTACCACGGATTGTAACTATATCTCCCCAGAAAAGCTTGCTGGTTAGAGCTACACAGTTGAATGCTATCCATTGAATAAATCTATCACCCAAAACGTGTCCAGGTTTTCTGTGCCCTGCTATCCCCTCTTGTTGGCTGCCAACATAACCAGGGAACCCACAGTGGGGTGTGTACAGAAGGATAGGTACTCGAACCCACATGCTGGCACACATTTCTTCTCTGACCTCTTTGAGGTGTGGGCGGAGAAGAAGTTTGCCAGAGAGCCTAGACTGAACCCAGTAAAGCCTCGTTAATAGGGAAGGCCACTTTGGAGGGAGCTGCTGCAGCCAGAACGTCAATAAGGCTGTGGGATGTTTCCTTAAGCTTCTCAATTTCCATCTCCATGTTAGCTGCTATCCACTTCAGAAGGTCCTGATGGGCCTTGAAGTCATCCTAACAGGAGCAAGCTCCTGGGCTCAGAGATGATCTCGTCTTGGGAGGAGGAGGTGGCTTCCTCAATTACATTCATGGAAGCCACATCCTGGACATTGGTATCACGACTGGTTCTGGATTTGCAGTCCGGTGCCAAGTGGGAAGGGGTGGTAGCCCACCTCTTCAAGACCAGAGTATGATCGATGGGAGGGAGAAGCCAGTACTGAGGGAAAACCCCAAGGGTTCCAGTATGGCCAGTGACCCGTTGGCTAAGCGCTGGTGGGGGGAACCTGCATCTGGTGGTGGCTCTTAGGTTTCCCCTTTGGACTCTGATGAAGAGTCCTCCCTCAGTGACTACGGTGGAGTGGTACACCTGTCTCTGCCTTCATATGGTGCCGAGAGTCCAGGAACCAGTGGCAGACTGGAGGTTGTGAAGACAGGATCAGAGTCAATTTGCCCTCGGAGAGTGCAAGGGGTCCTGTGGCCAGAAGGAGCACAACGCTCCCTGCTCCCAGTCATCAAAGATGGAAACTGTCCAATCAGAGTCGAGGGGGCTATGGTCCAGGAGTGATAGTAAATCCCCAGATGCTGCAAAGGCTTCCAGTGCTGTGGTGGTTTCCAAGTCTCAGCGGGGGACCCTGCACTGGACTCAATTCTCTGGGCAGAGTTCACTGTGCCACCAAGGGACTGAGGGTGTAATGGTGGCCCAGCCCAGGTTGCCCTGCCAGTCTTCCCCATTCTTGTCCTTTTTCTGCACTGGTGAGCGCCCTTTGTCAGTGCAGTTTTTTGTCCTTCTTTCTTGGCACTAGAGATGGTGAACAAAGTACTCCTTTGGCACCGTCCTGAAGCCAAAATGCTCAGTGCAGAATGGGAGCAACTTGACTCCGAGGCTGGTCTGAGTGGCTTCCATTAGGATAACCTTCAGTCTTTTTTCTCTGCCATTTTTGGTGCACGTTCTAAAGTCCTGACAAATCTGGCATTTGTCCCCCACATGAATTCTCCTAAGCACTTCAAGCAGATACAGTGCGAGTTGCTCACAGGCATATGCTTGCTAAAGGAGGCACAAGGTCTGAAGCTCAGGGATTGGGGCATGCCCAGCCTTTGAGGCGAGGGAGTCCCTCCACCACAGGGACTATCCTACACTATTATCACTAACTACAATATCTATGTACACAAAAAACAATGTTTAACTAGCAAACTAAGAATTAGAATCCAAAAGCCTTTGGGAGGAAGCCTGGCTGATGCAAGAGGGGTCACTCCAGCAACAGTAAGAAGGAACTGAGCGAGTCAGCACTCCTTATACTGGTACATGAGTGTACACAGCTCCATAGGGTGCTAGAGCCAGCCCAACAGATCTCACTAAGAGAAAAATCTCCAGCAATAGGGCATACAGTCCGTACCCCCCACCACATGGAATGGACATAAGCAAACACTAACAAGAGCCTATGGCTCCACTTAGGACTAAATCAAGAATAGCCTCTTCTCTTGTAGGTTCCAGGACAAGCTGCTCCAAAAAGCAATCATTATCAATGTGTAGAAATTTTACCTCTGCATCCCATCCTGGAGTGACATACACTCAGTCAGTTAATATGGATATAGTTGAAATCCCCCACTATTATTGGCTTTTGTTTTTACAACCTCTAATCTCCCCGAGCATGTCACTATTACAAATCATCATCCTGGCAGGTGGTCGGCAGTATATTCCTACTGCTATACTCTTATCAAACACCAAATCTTCCCCCCCCCCCCATATAAACACCAGCCATAAAACTAAAAACTAGAAGACACTGCTGTACTGTAACAATGCACATCAATATATCAGTGACTGAAAACGTAAAAGTAATCTAAATTTACTTATTGATAGATTAAGAACATGCTGCACTCTAGGGTTCAGTCAAAGAGAAGCCATCCTTTAAGGTCAATCAGCTGGGGGCGGGGAGAATATCACACTGCTTTTGTACAATTTCAATACAAGCACACACTTCCAAGTGTATGATACACGATAATCTCCAGGGTGATTCCTGGTTTCAACAGCAGAAATGCATCCTTCTGAATGAATTAGTTTAGACATTAACAACCATACCCGATGCTATAAATTTAAGGGATAGGTAAAATAGGTAACATGCACACTGAAGATGCACTGATTTAGTGAGTTTACTACACAACAGCCTGCAGTGTTTTCTAAAGTCCTTATGAAAGCTTTCATCAACTGCATTAACTAAAAAAATAAAAATTAAAAAAAAAATGAAAGCTAGATGAACTTGCAAGGTCAAGTCAATGAGGGCAGGACAAAAAACAATGGAGGTTTAGACAATCTCAATTATGCATTTTCACGTTTTCCGATGTTTTTATTGTATTTGTCAAACTGAGCTTCAACTCTTGAATAGCCTAAAAAGACACCTTTCAAGTAACCAATAGGTATTTACAATCTTAACTTCAGTTTAAGAAGTATTTTGCTTGTGAACCTTTAAGACTTATTCAACACTTGTAAGTTTATTTTTAAAGGTCTAACAATACAACATTCTCCTGCAAAAAAATAGCTAGTTTTCTATAATGAATATGTATTGGTAAATACAAGCGAAGCTTCCTCTATTAAATTTGATTTTGCTAAATAAAAGACAGCCAAAATGTAAATTAGGAAAGTTTATTATGTACTAAGATCAAAAAGTTACCTGTTTCAACTGCATCATGGTCAGCGTAAAGAGGGTTACAAACTGTTCCTCATATTGGCTTACACTGACACCTGCAATCTCTGTGAGGCACTTCAAAGAGACGTTTCGAAACATGGGAACATTTAAAAACTATAAGAAAGATTTCAGAAAGATAATTAGGGATATTATAAAAAAGCAAAATTACATATTAAGCATTTTATTTCAGTTAACCAAAGCTTCCATCTTATTTGCTAGTAGCCATCAGTGGGGAGAAAAGAAAAAAACAAGACTCTCGATTACCTTGTATATTAATGTGCTGATTAACTTGGTCTCAAAAATGTATCCCAGTGGAATCCAGTTAAGGAATCGTAGCAAAGTTTCCAAAGTTGCATGAACAAGAGGAGCATTTTGGGAATTTTCCTGTAATGGAACAATATATAAACTAGTTTACTCTCTTCCTATGAAATTCCACTCTATTTTAAAAAGTTATTGAAACCAGACTTACCATCACAAACTGACACAGTTGAAATATCTGAGAGAATTCATTGCACATACTAGAAAAAAATTAAAATAGTAAGATGTTAAACATTCAGCATCACCACATTCAGTGAACAGAACTACACACTTCAATAATGCTGCTTTTGCAATAAGATAAAAGTTTTTATGAAAATTATACAAATAATTCTCCATGTGCAAATTTTGGTTTGCAATCACAAGCACAGAACACAATACACGGCTCCTGCCCACAATTAAGAGAGCAGAACTACAATACATATGAATGTAGAAGCTGATCACAAAGTAGAAGTGTCCACAGCTGCTAAATGAGTCTGGTAAGTTAACAGTGTCACTGAGAAAAATGGAATCATCAAAATACTCAGTCAAATCTCAGATTAAAAAAAGCTACTATGGTAGCTAGCCAAAAACCTTCAATGAGAACAATTCTGCAGCAGCAACTGAAAATGTAATGTACATTACGAGTATGTGAAAAATTACAGAATATTTTACTTGCCTGTCTTTCAAATGCTTGGCTTTCACTTGAGTTATCTGTCCACTGGAGAAGTCAAAAACTTCTTCACTTAACAGTTTAAGGATCACCATATTGTTCTGGCAAAGACTCTCACTTGTCCGGCTTGCCCCTACGATATCACTTATGAATGTTGGCCAGTGTTTGGGCCATTCCTGTTTCAGTATCTGAAAGTCATAGAACATCCATGTGGTTGGTACAGCATTTTTCCCCCTAAACATTCCATTCGCAAAACCAGTTCTTCTGATTAGATTTGTTAAGTGTATAATTTTCTTAATGCAAAAATAAAAATAAACTAGGAGCTAGCGTTTACCTGAACAAGAATCATATTCAGTTTTCCAATATACACTTTTTCTTTCTAGAATAGAGAAAGAGAGAGTTAAGTTATCAGTAACTTTTTCCTCCCTTTCCATTTCCCTGAAGAGAATTCACTTACTTCTACACATGTTGGATCAGATGAGGTCTTGATAATTAAGCCGACAACATACTTTTTTATTCCTACAAAGAGAATTAAAAATTAATTTTTCAACCTGATCTGCTACTATGGTTAAACCACCTACACAGGAAAACCTGAGTTCAGAAGCATTAAAATAGTCTCTCAGCAGTGTGCACATGTACAACCTCAAGCTAGCTTTAATTACAGATACATATCAACTGGAAGATACAACCCAAAAACATCCTAAAGTCTCCAAAGAATATCAGTTAATGTCTTCCAGTCATATGCATATTTTAGTTGCATGAACTGCATCAGATGGAATTTTTGCTGTTAAAACAAAGGAAGTTGCAGAATGACTAAGGGTTGAAATGTTAAATTTTCATATTTTAATTTCAATAGATTCATTTGGATTAGAGCATGCAGTCTATGTGCTTTACTGCCCCTAAAAGTTCTGCCAGGTTTCTTGGGCTTCACAAATATGGAGGCTGCTGCAAAATCTGAAAGAAAAGATACTCCCAGTACCAACTGTGGAAAGCCTATTAGGCTACTCTTTCCCAGGAATTGAGTCTGACGCTAACCAGTCAAAAATGTCAAAATATAGCCAATAGAAAAAGAGTTGTGTAGCTTGAAAGCTTTCCTCTTTCACAAGCAGAAGTTGGTCCAATAAAGGATATTTCCTCACCTAACTTGAGTATCTAATATTCTAGGACCAACATGACTACAATATTGTGAACATAAGCAACTGGCAGCTAAGGCAATGATGCAAGAGAGTTCATGGAATACAATGTATTCCCATCCCCTACCACTTTTAGGGTTTGTATACACAAGCAGTCAGCAACGTCGGCACGCGGGACCGCAAGGTAAGTACCCTTAGCGGGTCGCGCTGCTTTATCTACCTGCTGGCTCGCCGCACGCCACTTCCCTCGGCCCCCACTGGACAGGGATGGCCAACCGTCTACACTCTGGAAATCTTAAACCACCCCACGAGTTTGGTATTAAACTGGTAATTTGGTTATTAAATTGGTAAATTGGTTATTAAATTGGTAAATTGGTTATTAAATTGGTAAATTGGT
>ML677359.1:13385486-13517909 GCA_007922305.1 Dermatemys mawii | reverse complement strand
CGGGGCCAGGCTGTTTGGGGAGGCACAGCCTTCCCTACCTGACCTTCCGCAAAATTTTGAATCCCCGTGTGGCCAAAAAGTTTGCCCACCCCTGATATAAATACATCTTTGGTTCCATTCATAGAATCATAGAATCCCAGAGTTGGAAGGGGATCTCAGGAGATCATCTAGTCCAACCCGCTGCTCAAAGAAGAGCCAATCCCATTCTATGCATCCAATGAAGTGAGCTATAGCCCACGAACGCTTATGCTGAAATAAACCAGTTAGTCTCTAAGGTGCCACAAGTATTCCTCATTTATGGAGGCACACTGAAAGCTTTCTAGTTTATTTTGCTGTCTTCCCCCATATTGTAGGAAAGAATAGGGTGTTCATAAACCACAAATGAATAAGAGCAGAATGTCTCTTTCAATAAAGACACCAATTAAAGCCATCTTAGAAGATTACAGAACTGACTGCATGGGTACACCTAAATAGCAATTAGGCCAGCCACAGGCTCAGGGGGCTATAAAATTGCTATGTAAGACATTTGAGCTGAAGCTGGGGTCAGAGATCTGGGATCTCAGAACCCAGGTTCCAACCTGAGCCTAAATAACTACACAGCAATTTTTAGCCCTGCAGCTAGAGTCAGCTGACACAGGACAGCTACAGGTCTTTTATTCCAGTGTAGACATATCCTAAAGATCTTGCAGAAGTTACTCCGCTGCAGAGGAGAAAGTCTATTTTGGAAAGTTGGAAGCCATTCTGGAAGGAAAGGACTTGAGGGGAGACCCTGGCTAAACAATGGGTTGAATGGACAGCTGGACAACAGCGGCAGACACAATACCCAAGTTTAATAAATAATGTAATCATCTTAACTAAACTGAGAAATGGGAAACACCTCCCACACTTTGGCATGTTTGCTGCGTTTAAAAACAAAACACATTTTAGGTTGTAATCCCTTGTCTGTATCTGAACAGCCCATGTTCAACAGGGCCTTAGTCCTGACTGAACTATAATGTCTGTCATGTAATAGAGAATAGGAACAATGTGCACTCAACTGGATTATGTAAGTGCACGTAGATCAAATACAAAGAAGGTACTACATAAGTGACAAATATGTCACAAAACCTATGATCTTTATGCATAATACTGAATTTTAAACAGATATATAGCAGTGAAATCCCATCTATCTAATAGCAAGTTGAGTTTTTTTTATAGTACTTTGACTATAAAAATATTGACCACCTGTGAGACAGGCAAATAAATACCCCCACTTTATACAGAAAGGGAAACAAAGACAAAACTGAAGTGCCCAAGGAAATTCAGCATCAAAATTAGGACTAGAATTTAAGACTTCTGGACTCCCAGTCGCATACTCGTATCTCCAAGATCACAGGTTGAGATCCATGACTCTTGTGATAATTGGCCAAGGTACATATCAGGTTTGAACAAGTTCTGAAATACTGTCTTCTTACCAGCACTCTTTAGAAAGCTATACTACTTTCCTCGCTATCTTAAATTAATTTTAACACCTTTAGAGTGGAGATTGGTTTGCAAATGAAAAAATGTTGAAAACCACTAGACTAGACAATCACAATGATCCCTTCTGGCTTTGGAAACTATGAATAATAAAAGAGTGGCATTTAGTACAACATCCTATTTTCTTGTTCTCATAAAAAGAAGGAGAAAACACATTTTTTTCCCCCTTCCTGTCTGTCCTCTCTCTGAAAATCTTATGCAAACTCATATCAGTATGTGTCCTTTCCCCATCAATGAAGTAAGCCAACTATGGCTGTCAAGCAATTAAAAAAAAATTAATCGCAATTGCACTGTTAAACAATAGAATACCATTTATTTAAATATTTTTTTGAAGTTTTTTACATTTTCAAATACACTGATTTCAATTACAACACAAAAGTGTACTGTGCTCACTTTGTTTCGATTACAACTGTTTGCACTGTAAAAAACAAAGTATTATTTTTCAGTTCACCTAATACAAGTACTGTAGTGCAATCATCATCATGATAGTTGAACTTATAAATGTAGAATTATGTACCAAAAAACTGCTTTCAAAAATAAAACAAGAGCCTGCAATTACAATCGGTCCTACTTCTTGTTCAGCCAATAACTCAGACAAATAAGTTTGTTTATATTTGCAGGAGATAACACATCTTGTCAATGTCACCTGAAAATGAAAAGAGGTGTTCTCATGGACACTATTGTAGCCAGTGTCGCAAGATATTTAAGTACCAGATGCGCTAAAGATTCATACGTCCCTTCATGCTTCAACCACCACTCAAGGGGACATGCATCCATGCTGATGGTGAGTTCTGCTCGCTAACAATCCAAAGCATTGCGGACCGACACATGTTTATTTTCATTATCTGAGTCACATGCCACCATCAGATTTTGGGGTGGGGGATGGTGGTTTGGATTCCATAGTTCCTGCATGGGAGTGTTGCTCTATTAGAACTTCTGAAAGCATGCTCCACACCTCGCCCCTTTCAGATTTTGGAAGGCACTCTAGATTCTTAAAGCTTGGGTCGAGTGCTATAGCTATTTTTAGAAACCTCACACTGGTATCTTTACATTTTGTGAAATCTGCAGTGTTCTTAAAATGAAGAACAGTGCTGTGTCATGTGAGACAGCTATAACATGAAATATATGGCAGAATGTAGGTAAAACATAGCAGGGGACATTAAACTCCTTGGGGGGGAATTGTGTCACAAATTTTTAACAAGCGTCATCAGCATGGAAGCATGTCCTCTGGAATGGTGGCCGAACTATGAAAGGGCATACGAATATTTAGCATATCTCACACACAAATACCCTGCAGTGTGAACTAAAAAAAATGCTATGCAAATGCCTGTTCTCATTTTTTGGTGACACTGTAAGCAAGAAGAGGGCAGCATTAGCTCCTGAAAATGTAAACAAACTTGTTTGTCTTAGCGATTGGCTGAACAAGGAGGACTGAGTGGACTTATAGGCTCTGAAGTTTTGCAGTGTTTTGTTTTAGAGTGCAGTTATTTAGCAAAAAAATCTACATTTGTAAGTTGCACTTTCATGGCAAAGACTGTACTACAGTGCTTGTATGAGGTGAACTGAAAAATACTATTTCTTTTATCATTCACAGTGCAAATATTTGTAATACACACACACTTATTTCAATTACAAAACAGAATACAGTATATATGAAAATGTAGAAAAATATCCAAAATATTGAATACATTTCAATTGGTATTCTGTTTAACAATGCAATTAAAACTGCGATTAATTGGAGTTCATTGTGTGAGTGAACTGCAATTAATCAAGAGCCCTAAAGCCAACCTAATTCCATAACTCACTAGACCTGTAAAATGGGGATGGGGGGAGAAACTAGTGAAAGAGTCCTTCATTGCACCCCAGGAATAAGCTGCTTCTACAGTTCCCTGCCTTTGCTAGGCCAAGAGCTTAGTACTAAACTAAGCCTCTTGCTCTGAGCCAATGTGTTATATGGTCATATGTTATATGTGTTATATGAATGTGTTCATTGTCAAATGAGAGTGAAAAATTTTCACATTTCATAACAGACTGATTAAACAGATGTCTACACTAACTCAGTGAAATATAAGCTACCTTTACCACAAAAGTAGAACTTAATTTCACATTACAAAGTCAATTATCTCTCTATTACTGGACCATAAGTAGAAAAAACAAGGTATCTTTCTGGGCAAGCTTTCCATATTTTGTAGCAGAAAACCAACCTAGTTCCCAAGTTCCCACTATCATGGGACATTTCCTGTAAGTGTGCTCTCATTAGTTTAGTGTAACATAATAGTACATTACAAAATTCCTAATACTAATCAGATCTATGCAAAAACCACATATACATTTTTTATAATTTAAATAAGCCTCAGAAAACTGCATCAGCAATCACTGGTAAACATGTACTATTCTTTCCTTGATTTTATTAACTCAAGTTCTTATATTCAAGACTGTGTGCCATTTTACTACTCATATATTCAAAAGGCACTAGAAGGGATTGATTGCCCCAAGTATGGACTGAACCAACACATCCTTCTTCCCACTCTACCCCTCAGAGGCCTTAATATATTTTCTTCCAAAGCTTGCAGAGTCACCTTATACACTGGGAACTGACAAAAGCAATGCATTCTTCCAGGGGCAGAGCACCCTAACAGCAAGTCTAGCTCATCCCTTTTGTGACTCGTATCTTGACACCTCAGTATGGTACAGACCAAGTTGCCAACAGTACGCTGGGGCAGATACTTAGTCTTAAAAAAAGTATAATCTGAACATCTTCCCAAGAGTTCTGTATTCCAAGAATCCATGTTTGTTCAGATGGCTTTAATTTGACAGGCCTTTAAAAATATTAAATTTGTAAAGTAGTTTAGACAGCTGAATTTCTTTTTTTGTTCCTGATCTGGAACCAAATCGTAAAGAATACAGTTAAAATCTGCACAAAAATGGCCAACGCATTGATCAATTTTAAAAACTAAACTACAACACTTGAGAAAACCAAATGCTGTTGTGCAAACTTCAAACGCACCAATCCCAGAACATCTCAAAATGCCTATCGCCAATAGGGCTGTACGGTGTTGAGAAATTAAAGGCAAAATGAGAGTGGAGACACAAGCCCAAAGGACATGTCTTCAGAAGATAGCTTCCTGTATTTGGAACTTTGGACTGAAGGCAAAAAAAAATAATCCCAATGAATGGATTGGTCCAAGACCTACTACTACTAAAGCCTGCATCAGTAACAATAAATATGGCTATTCTGAGAAACCAATAACCATTTTAAAACAGTTTAACTAGTTTGTGTCTCACAAATAAGACTAGAAACAAATGTTGTACCCCAAAAGACAAATAGAGAGGTTCAGCTTTCCAATGGTACATAGCACTGGTTTATCTCCTCATAGATCCTATGATCTCCAAGTCAGGTTATCCCAATAACCTTGTTTTCTTCCATTCACACTTCAATCCAGACCTAATTTTAACAGCCATGATACTGAGAAGTGCTGTAGCTACCAGTAAACAATTTTTTTTTCCATCTGAAAATAGCTGGCATTGCTAGCTTTCAAGATTATAAATCATTACATCTTTAACTACATTTCAGTAAATATTTACTGTGAATATCCAGTCAGAGGATGGTAAGTGTTGTGAAAATAAGATGGTAATTAATTACCTGATTCTAAAGTATTGGTGTCATATTGCTCGTTTTGTTACTGAAGGTTAAACTCCTAAAAAGTCAATCTTAAACCTGGCCCTGTATTTTACTTTTATCCAGGAGAGAGTCTTGCCCTTCAACTGTATGATTGGGTCAAAATGATCAGGCCTCAACTCCACCCACGTTCAGAAATTAGATAGCCAGATGAAGGTTGGAGGAGTGCAATTCCCTGGTATCAGGCCCCAGCCATTAGTTTAAAAGGCAAAAGAGATGAAAACATGGCAGAGCTGAAATACTGTTCAGCAGGCTCTGCCCCCTTCTCCATCTAATGTTGCTGAAGCCAAAAAGATGGAACCAGAGCGCCATACCACAACCCCACATATCCAGCCCCTCCCTGTTTCCTGCTACAGCGCCCAGGATGTATGGCAGAAAACCGAAAATACAATCCCAGTCCTAATATTGGACTGATAGTCCCAATCTGCCAAAAGACAAATGAAATTAAAAAGAATATTGTGTAGACAAGTGTAATTTGATAGAAGAGTGATTTTCATCTAGTGTTACAAACATCTAAAATAGTTTGGCCTAAACGGCAATTGTACCCTCTCTCTCTTCTCCCTTCTGCTGTACCTCACACACACACACACACACACAACTGGTTTTATTTGGCTTGTGCACTCATTAATCCAATGCATGTTTAAGTAATTTACTCATGAAAATGTGTTCTATCTGGTCAATCAGTTCACGCCTGCACCTGATATCCCAAGCTTTTACAACATCTTGTGATGTTGGGACCGTTGCCACCTACTGCTTTACCTCTGCCTCTCTCCACTAGGGGCACAAGCAGTGCTGAGTTAATAACTACTCTATCCTCAGCATCAACTGTTGACACCTCCCCTGCCCAGTTCTTCCCCACCTTCCAGCTCCAATAGTAGGAAATTTGAATAAGCATCAAGCATCTCAATCAGCTGCCAACTGTTTTGCAAGTGAACACAGAGAGGGTGAAGGAGAGCAGCTACGGCAGGGGTTCTCAAACTGGGGGTTGCGACCCCTCTGGGGGTCATGGAGCGCCTCCAGGGGGGTTGCGAGCTCCCGGCGCCGTTTTAAAGCCGCCAAATGCATTACTTCCGCATTCGGCGGTTTTTCGACGGACATGCAGAGCACTTCCGAAAATAGCGCTTGGGAGTGTTCGGCACGTCCACCGAAAAACCGCCGAATGCAGAAGTAATGCATTTGGCAGCTTTTCGGAGGACATACAAGGGTCCGCCGCGGCACAGGAGAAAGGTAAAAAGGGTCGCGGTCTCAAAAAGTTTGAGAACCGCTGAGCTACGGTAAGCGCTGTATAGGGAAGTGGTGTAAGAGTTGAGGAACTGAGAGCCTACTTTACTTGGGTGCCCTCTCTCATATTGTGGGCATCTTAGTTCTTATCCATCAATCATTCCCACAATGATGCTATTCAAAATTTCAACTGTCTTCTTCTATGCCTTCTGCATTAGTCTTCTTGAGTCAAATAAGCATGTTTACAGCCAATTTCTTCCCCCGCAATTTAAAATAAATCTACATAGTAAATTATGCCCTGCCAATGGTTCCATCCTCTACCATCTGAACATTTATTAAATGTGTTCATTTGACTAAACTTCATATACAGTCTGTACCAATTTTCTATTCTTAGTGACCCATTTTGCTTATATCTCACACACAGCAAGAGGGGTTTTTTCCCCAAAAAAAAGAAAGTGTAAAATTAAACGAGTATAGTACCTAGACGTACTATTAAATGTACTAGATTTCAAGTTGAAGATGTCCTTTAGAGCCCTGAAAATTTCTCTAAAGCATTAAAGAGTTGAGTGTTTTTATCTTGGCTTAGACATCACTTCCTGAGAGACCATGTGACTTCCTGCTACTGATGTCACAAACGCCACTTCCACATCTATTGTTGGAGAGGGATGGAAAACAGTGATTTTTTTCATTAGTCTTCATCAAGAACAGGGTCTCTTAAAAACCTAGAAACTGTAGTGCTTAGCACAAGAGAAGCAGCAGCACAGGTTCAAGCGGCATCTCAAACCTTCACTGACAAAAATCATAGCAGACATATTTTAAGTCTCCTGGAACTTTAGAAATGTTTTACAAAAACTACCACCAGTAACAACAACAACAAAAAAGTGTAAGTAGTTTACAATGAGGATAAACATGTTCAACAGTTTTTTACATAAACTAATTTCCTGGGAATATTAGCTAACGTCCAAATTTCCTGATCAGTTCATAATACTGTAGAGTTCAGCTATCTTCACTTTGTCAGATATACTAACCACTGCAATTTTTAAAACTTGTGCTGCAGACCAGTGGTTCTCAACCTGGGGTCCAGGGCCCCCTGGGTGGCTATGAGTCGGTTTCAGGGGGTTCATCAAGCAGAGACAGCATCAGACTCATTGGGGCCCAAGGCAGAAAGCCGAACCCCACTATATGAGGCTGAAGCCTGAGGGCCTGAGCCCCACCCACCTGTGGCTGAAGCCTGAGCAACTTAGATTCATGGGGCTCCCTGTGGCCTAGGGCCACAAGCACTTGCCCTGTTTGCTACACTCTGATGCCGACCCTGGCTTTCATATGCAGAAAAATCAGTTGTTGTGACACAGGTGGGCCACTGAGGTTTTACAGTATGCTGGGGAGGGGACCTCAGAAAGAAAAAGGTTGAGAACCTCTGCTGTAGACTAGTGAGAGCAAGGAGAGAAGACCCAAGAATCAAGACTGATTCATGAGTTCAAAATTTCTTTAAGGACAAAAAAGCAAAGAAAAAGTGACAAAAGTGGAGGCTTGCCCTACATTTTAATGTATATGATATTTGAGATTTTTGTATCTTCTTATTTTTATATACGTTTGAACAGACTCTGAAGTACCTAATTGTCTAGTGCAATGTGTTAGCAGCAGATACAAGTGTTCCCTTATCTGGCAATGTTATTTTGAATAAAATTACCAAAACAACTTACACATTTTTTTTTAAACCACTTAAGGAGTTCTGTAATGGTCAGAGATATCTATGGCCTGATCATCAGAGTGATGAGCCCTCTGACCAACATCATTACAGTTGATGGAAACTGCAGGTGCTCAGCATCTCTGATAATCATCAGAGTAAAGAATAGAAAACTTGTCCTGATATGCTCACAAATTTTACAGTATGTATCATTCATCTAGTAAATCCAAAAGACAAAACAACTATACTTGAAATAAAAAGCTGTTCAGGTGACTGACTAAAGTTTCTAAATGTCAATGTAGTTAACTATCACATTCAAAACCATCATATAAAATGTAGTGTATTTTCCTACCTTCACACTGGTTCCTTGGAAGAATTTTCCATCTTGTTTTTATCACATTTTCCAAAATTTGCAGTCCATAATACTGAAAATTGGAGAAGAGCATTATGTGAATATGTTATTGTAGGACTGACAATAACTTTTAGGATTCTCATTCAAGCAAACATTCACACTTAACATCTAAGATTTCAAAAATATTAAACTAACAAATTTAGTTAAAAATAAAGTCTATTCACCCATTTACTGAGTTGTTCATGCATTTTTCTTGTTTTTATTGTTTGCTACTCTAAATAAGTCCTGCTGTCTGATCATGCTCACACCAGGAGGAGAAATAAAAAAAAAGCGCCATTTGGCAACCAAAGGGGCTATATGTAGAAGAGAAAGTAGCAGCCAGATATGAATTCACAACATAAATGACTGCTCACATGTTCAAGTATTTAAACAACCAGGCTCCTAAAAAAAATTAGCAGCTTGGATGGTTTCCTCTACTATTCCTCTGAGATGAAAGATCTTGGCTTAGCATTATATGTATTGTCACTAGCACTTTCTAAAGAAAGTGTTTCCCAAACTTCACTGGTGTGTTACTCAAGGAACAGCAAGACAACCCACAGGTTTACTTAATTTCAATCCCCACCCCTACGGCAGCTATTTCTACAATTTAAAGATGATCTTTTTTGCTCAGTCAAAAGTAATTAAAATTTTAACATGCACTCTGAAATCCTTTTACCTTTCAGGTATTGCTTCCTGGGCTCTGAACGAAAAATCTGACAAGAATTTACTGAGGTGCGGGATGGGGGTGGCAGGCCACTTCACTCACTCCATTTTGTCCCTACTGTCTACTCACCATAAGTAGTAGAGACACTCCTGGCATGATCAGCAACTTAATAGGTCATGCACTTTAAAAGTGAACAGACAGAAAGGAAAAAGGGGAAAAGGAATTTTGTGTTTCTTTAGTCAGAAAGGGAGGAAGACTGTACCAATGTCTGAAAGGTAAACTTATTCATGTCTATGTAGTAGTATGACTAGAGTTTGGCTGAGAATAAGAGTTCATCTTTAAAATGGTTAGTTATTATACAAAGTAGAATTCATTAGCATTTCAACCAAAGGGATCATATAAACTGCATACTTTAACAAAAGCACAATGTAGACTGCCCCAAACTACATTGTATTCAAAAACATTAACGTTTTTGCTGTTCTCATCTTGACGATGTTTACTTCCATAAGCCTTCCTGCTTGCTACCAATTTTTCCTGTTTCACTCAAAAGTTCCACATTTGCAGAATATTCTTTAGACTTCAAACACATTGTACATAGTTATTCTGCAATTACAGAAAACAAATGGCAATTCTTTTTTCATAATCAGTAGTAAATGTTTATCTTTAGGGTTTTGTTTTAAGTTTGTACAACTATCTAACAAAAGCTGAAGTGAAGCTCAGGAAACATTTGTATAGGAGAATATGATTCACGAGCTCGTGATTTTTTAAAAACAGCATGCTCTATTTTATAGCAGGAACCTCAGCAATTAAAACAGTTTTATAGGTATAGCCTCTGTTTCTGTTACAGGTAAATAGAAGCTAACAAAACCAAAAAAAAAAAATAAAAAATTAAAGCTGGGGACACAATTCAATCTAAACTCAATGGTTGAACCCTGATATCATGTAGTATTAACATTCCCAAAGCAGCTCTGAATCACTTAAAAGATCCCAAATTGTACGGCCACAGTCACATTAATAATACACTTAGCTTTGGTTAGCCATTAGCTTTGTGTCTTTACTTCCTTAATAACTCCCAAGAGCTGTATTTTAAACAAATCAAGCAACTTTGCTTTGAAGGAGGAGTGGAAATTTTTTTCTAGAGCTCCACACTCCCCCCCCCTCCAAAAAAACATATTAAAAAGGGACCTGAGACTGCCAGACAAACTTAACTCACAACTTTTTAATGCTACAGGTGAATGTCTAATTATTCTGTTTTTCATTTATTTCCTTTTCTAATTTCCTCATCTTTTACCCTTTCGGTCCACTAAATTTTTTTTACCCAGTTATTTCTCTCAGTTTACTTATACGAAAGAAGCAAAGCGAATCTTGCCAATTTCAGCTTTGCTGTACCACTTGCACATGAACTGAAGCAACAGAGAAGGCAAATGTCTCAACACTACTACTGTGTCCAATCCGCCAGTACCATACTAGAAGACTTTTTAAGCCACCTTGTAGAATAGATACTGATGGCTGTCAATCCCTATTCTGGATGATATAGTCTTTTTAAACCTAGTTTTATTTTATAGTCAGTTATTTCTGGCACTCTGTTTCAAGTATCTGCCCTGCTCCAGTAGATGGAATTCTTTTCAGCCCAGAACTGCAAATACTGGTCAAATCTGAACATCTTGGATTTGATTCCAGCAATGTGCTTTTTAAAATTTATAGACATTGATACAAACATATATTTATGTAGCACTCAAAATTAATGTCTTGCTAGTAGTTATTTAGTCCCTGGTTTTATCTTATGCTAAATATTAGAAGAATTGCAGAAATCGACTGCTGAGTTATGAAGGTGAGGGACAGATAACAGCAAAGACTGAATGAAAAAAAAATGCATGAAATGATCCCTATGGCAGAAATTTCTATGGTACCCTTATTAATTACTTATTCTATGCATTGAATCCCCTTTCCCTCCCACCTCCCAAGAAACAAAAACAATTGATGAACAGAATTCAGTTAAAGGGAATCAAAAGGGTAGACCTTGTGGAGGCCTGCCGTCAAAGCCTAGCTGTGTCAGTTGCACAGGAAGACACCCCTTTTCTTCCTATTACAAGCAATCAACATAATGGAACATTATGATTAATATCAGATAGTGTTAACAGCTTTAAAGATAAAATATGATTGCATAAAAGCCAAATGTCATAGTGCATAAATTTAGCACCAAATCATTTGCAATTTATGTAAATTGAAGAATTCTTTACCTGTTGCTTTCTTTCTGTTCCTCTAATCATCTCATTTTTCACAAGACAAATTTGAGTTTTTAAAAATACTGTTGATAAATCAACTTAAACATTAGTAATGTCTGTCAGTATAAAAAGCAAAGTTTACCAGGCAAGCAAACAGGCAAACACTGTTACTTAAAGGTTAGCACTTTGAGGAAGTTCTTAAACTGTTTTCCCCTAAAATTTACAGAATAAATTTTAAAAAAAGAGTTAGGACTGTTTCATGAATACTATCTGAATTCAGAAACATATCTGAACATGGCTATTTTCTGTTTGAACACAAAGTCTATTAAAGTAACGTGTATCAAGCAGAAAACCATGCATAAAAATTACTTTAAAATTAAAGGAGAAGTGTGAGTCAAACTTAAGACAGTCAAAACACATTTTGATCAACTCTTCTGTTCAAATTGCTTAGAAGTCTTTGAGTAAAACATGTAGAATTGCAATAAAAACTGAGTTCTGTCCCCTTAATCAGTCACTATAATGGTGGCAGGATTTAAAAAATTGTACAACTTAGTGTGCTCTGCAAGCCAATACAGATTATAGCCAACACTACAAAGTGTTTGGGGCACCTTGTTTGTATTGATTAGACTGCCCAAAATAATCCCAGTCTGATCATTGTGTGTTCTGTTCTACCTTCCAAATACTTAGGAACAAATTCTGCCCATGGTTATGTGCACAGGGCTCCCAATAATGAGAGCAAACATTTATTCAAGGACAACATTTGGCCCTAACAAATTTTATATCACTCAGATCTGTACATATATCAAACTCATATGAATTCCGCATGTGCCCTGAAATACTTTACTCCTAATTTCTCTCTTCCTTATGAAAACTTTGTCAATGTAAAGGGAAAATTAAATGCTAGGCCTGTTTACGGTAGAGTTAAATTTAAGGCAACTTTAGGAACAAAAACAATAAAAAATGTGGTTTGAAGCAACAAAAGCTAATGCTAAAAATGAGATACCTTCCTCAAAGTTTATGAATGGAAGAAAGGGAGAAATATCAATTAGAGACCAGGTGCTTACTTTGGTGTTCATATTCTGAGAAAACTCCAAAATAGTATCAACTCTGGTCCATGCATCAGGATGTTCTTTTAAGTGAGTCAAGACTTCCTGTGCCATCCTTTGCTAAAGAAGGATAACAAAACACAATTAAATGCATTTTAGAAACTATTTACTGTACTAAAAAAGGTACGAACAAGAATGTATCTTGAACAGTTTAAGCACTTACTACATTAAAACCAAAATTAGTTTAATTAAGCCAGAAGCAACAGATCACATCAAATGTTTTCTGACTCCTTGGGTCAGCAAGTTCTGTTAACTAACACTTCGGCATTCTATAAAACCAGAATTGAATGGAATTAGTCCATAAAGAGAAAATGTTCAGAATAAGTTCTACTTAATACTCTAAATTTACAAGCTTTCATATCGAATTTGAGGCCTGAAGGGACCAATAGATCATCTAGTCTGACCTCCTGTATCTCACAGGCTTTAGTGCAAGTACTTACATTACTCTACTTGCACTAGAGCCCACTGCATCCTGAAACAGAATGCACTTAAGTTCTTCAGGTAAAGAACTGTGCAAATATAAAATAGTATTATTGTACTCAAGTGACTTTAAAGCAATAAAGAGGCCCTGCATTTATAGTTTTGATTTCTGTTACTTACAAGCACAGGGATTCATTTCTAAAGGCAGCACTGATTTCTTTCCTGCACCCTCATTACAACCAACAACTAGGGCTGTCAAATGATTAAAAAAACTAGTTGTGACTGAGAGATAAAAATAATCACAATCACAGTTTTAACAGCACTGTTAAACAATAACAGAATACTATTTAAATATTTGAGTGTTCTCTACATTTTCAAATATATGGATTTCAATTACAACACACAATGTATTGCTCACTTTGTATTTCCGATTACAAATATTTGCACTGTAAGAAATGGTGTTTTTCAATTCATCTCATTGTACTCCAGTACTTCTCTCTATCATGAAAATGCAACTTAAAAATTTGTTTTTAGCCTAACCGCACTCAAACAAAATGATGTAAAACTTTGGCAGCTTAAACCACTCAGTCCTACTTCTTGTTCAGCCAATTGCTAAAACAAACAAAGTTTGTTTACATTTACGGGAGATAATGCTGCGCACTTATTTACAATGTTACCTGAAAGTTAAAACAGAAATTTGCATGGCACTGATATATCTGGCACATAAATACCTTGCAATGCCAGCTACGCTAAACATTCATATGCCCTTTCATGCTTCAGTTTCCAGAGGAGATGTTTCCATGCTGATGATTGGTTCAGTCCAAAGCAATGCGGACTGACACATTCATTTTCATCATCTGAGTCAGAAGGTTGATTTTCTTTTTTGGTGGGCGGGGGGGGGGAGGAGGGACTGTAGTTTCTGGATCAAAGTGCTGCTCTTTTAAAACTTCTCACAGCATGTTCAATACCTTTTCCCTCTCAGATTTTGGAAGGCACTTTAGATTCTTAAATCTTGGGTTTAGTACCGTAGCTACCTTTAGAAATCTCACATTAGTACCTTCTTTGCATTTTGTCACATCTGCAGTGACAATGTTCTTAAAAATCAAACAATGTGCTTGTTTCCCATAACTTAAAATATATGGCAGAATGCAGGTAAAATCACAGAATAGGAGACATACAAAGGAGTTCAGTCACAAATTTAATTAATGTTGTTTTTGTTTTTTTTTAAAATGAATGACATTGCTATGGAAGTGTAAGGGAACGGTTGACCCCTTACCGAAACTTAGTGGGGGTTTTTTGGTTGGCCATCTCCCAGTACCAAAAGAAAGTGGAAGGGCCAATGAGAAATCAGGACCCTGAGACTGATAGTACCAGGCCCAATGAGGAGAGGCCAACACTCCAGGTCAGCCTCACTGACAGGGCAGGCAGGGCAAAGAGGCAGTCAGAAGCCTAAGGGTCCCCATCCTCTGTGTGAGCTGGAGCTGACAATGGCCAGATCGGGCTGAGCTAAGGACAGAGCAGTAGCCCAAGCTGAGCTGGGGAGCAGAGCCATGTCAGCCAGGAGGGCAAAGGGAGCAGCCCAGGGAGCTGGGCTGGAGGCAGAACAGCAGCAGTGCTGAGTCACAGTGAAGCTGGGGCTGGAGCAGTCTGGAGCCAAGCACAGTGAGCAGAAGAGGAGAATCCTGCTCAGAGGGCCCAGCACAGGGAGACGCCACCAGACAAGAGGTCTTGCAGGCTGGAGGGGGAGCGGGTGAGAAATAGGGAGAGAGAGGCACGGGGAAGAAGGGTCCTACCAGCTTAAGCCTGAGGGTGTGTGGCCAGTGCCAAAGCAAGTGTCCAACCCGTTGCATCCATGCAGCACAGCCAGGGCCTGGCACGTGTGAGGAACAGAATGAATTTCCCTTACCCTCCAGAGACAGATGTTTTTGGTTCCCCCGTGCTCACTGAGTGGGGTTGTGTATTTTTCTTTAACCTTTCCCATTTTTTCTTATTTTTTAAATTGTGTTTGCTTTGAACTACATGTATTAAACAGCAATCAATGTAATTATCAGTGGGGTCAGGGAAGCATTGAATGCAAAAATAAAAATCCTGGTCAGGGGACACCTTAGCCTCTGCCTTAAGTGACACCACAAGATTGGGAGTCAAGCCCCCCAGAAATCCTGAGCCCAGTCTTCTTGGGATTACAAGGACTCTGCCACACAGGAGAGGGGAAGTGGAGTCCTTGAGGTCAGGCAGACCTCTGGGTAAAGAGATTAGGAGCAAGGACTCAGAGTCTTTCACTCGCCAATTTCACCAAATACTCTGCAACACCAGCTACAAAAGAGCCATTCAAATACCTATTCTCACTTTCAGGTGACACTGTAAATAATGCTGCCTGCTTCTTATTTCATATAAATGTAAACCAGGGGTCAGCAACCTTTAGGAAGTGGCGTGCCGAATCTTCCTTTATTCACTCTAATTTAAGGTTTCACGAGCCAGCAATACATTTTAACGTTTTTACACGGTCTCTTTCTATAAGTCTTTACTATATAACTAAAACTATTGTTTTAAGTAAATAAGGTTTTTTAAATGTTTAAGAAGCTTCATTTAAAGTGAAATTAAAATGCAGAGCCCGCAGACTGGTGGCCAGGACTAGTACAGTGAGAGTGCCACTGAAAATCAGCTCACATGATGCCTTCGACACACATGCCATAGGTTGCCTTCCCCTGTAAACAAACTTGTTTATCTTAGCGATTGGCTGAAAAGGAAGTAGGACTGAGTGGATTTGTAGGCTCTAAAGTTTTACACTGTTTTGTTTTTGAGTGCAGTTCTGTAAAAACAAAATTCTACATGTGTAAGTTGCACTTTCATGAGAGAGATTGCACTACAATACTTGGAGGAGGTAAACTGAAAAATACAATTTCTTTTATCTTTACAGTGCAAATCTTTGTAATCAAGAATATACAGTGGGCAACGATCACTTTGTGTTGTGTGTTATAACTTAAATCAATACATTTGAAAACGTATTTATAATAAATTCCAATTGGTATTCTATCATTGTTTAACTGTGCAATTAAAACTGTGATTAATAGTGATTACTTTTTTTAAGTCAAGTTAATTTGTTTTGAGTTAATGGCTTGAGTTTACTGCAATTAATTGACAGCCCTATTAATAAGGATTATACGGGCCAAAGTAGGCCCTCAGTGACCTGTCCACCCATCCTGTCTTCAGTGGGTGTGCAAAACAACAATATGAATTTTAGATTAGTTTATAATCTGAATGCCTAAAATCAGACTCCTATATTCACACTTAGAAAGTCAAAGAAATGGGCACTTCTGGAAAAAAGGAGATTACCAACAAATCCACTGCAATCAATGGAAGACTGGTGTTTGGCACCTGATTTTATGAGAAGGCAGTTGTGAAATTTTTGCCATACTAAACAATGGTGCATAAGAGGACTAACAGAATCTCTCTCACTCTCCCAAATATAATGCAGTTAAAGCTTATTTTTATCACTCAAATTAGCAAATAGGTCTGAATGTACATAAGGAGCGGCTCTGTTGAATAAGCATGTGCATTTTTACAGTTACTTTTCAGAATATAGCCGTAGCAAGACATTTATATTCTTAGTCACTGGAAATAAGTATATTATATACCAGGGGTCGGCAACCTTTCAGAGGTGGTGTGCAGAGTCTTCATTTACTCAGTTAAATTCAAGGCTTTGCATGCCAATCTGGAAGGGGCAGGGCTTCGGGCGGAAGGGGAGGGGCTTTAGGGGTCAGCCCAACCCCCGCTTTGGGGTTTCTGCTGCAGGCTCCTGCCAGGCTGGGTTCCCTACACCAGGGCTAGCAGCGGGCGCTGAGTGGGGTAGGCAGCGAGACCCTGGCTGGCAAGGGGCCAGCAGGGGAAACCCCAGAGCTGTAGCAAGCTAAGCACTCAACCTGCCACCGCTTTGGAGTTTCCCCTGCAGGCTCCTGCCAGCCGGGGTCTCAGCCTGCTCCCAGCCTGGGTTCCCTACACCCACACTGGCAGGAGGAGCTGAGTGGGGCAGGCGGTGAGACCCCGGCTGGCAAGGGGCCAGCAGGGGAAACCCCAGAGCGGCAGCAGGCTGAGCCCACCGCCACATGCGAGCAGAAATTGGCACGCGTGCTGAAGGTTGCCAACCTGTTCCATACCTTACATGTATTATACACACAGATATAAGAAAGACAGTCCCCAGAGGGCTCAAAATCTACATATCCAACAGATAGCAAACAAAACGGACAAAATAAATATGGTGGGGATGAGTGAACACATCTGTACGGAATTTTACATTCAGATCAAAATATAGGACTCTGTAATCGTAACTTTAAGGGTCTAACTTAGGGAAGGGGAGGAATTATGAAGTTAGTAAGAATAAAGGGAACAGCAAAAGAAAGGGGAAGATAGGCAAGTGAGAAGCTATGAATGCCAATCTGATAAAACAGGCTGAGGTTTTGTAATCATTATGGCAAAAGTGAGCCTTAAGGACAGAGGCATTTTTTCCACATGTAAGCGGTTTAAGGGGAGAAAGCATAGAAGTTTACTCCCTTGATGTTTAAGAAGAAATTTTAAATAACTTAATCTCAGCTAACTTTGCATTCCTATTGCGTCTGCCAGTTTTGAAGCTGTGCTCTGTGCCAAGTCTGCCTTTTAGAGGCAGAGCTGCTGCTGGTAGTAGTGCTTGTTGTGGAAATACACATAAGAGTCAGTAACATGAAGATGCTCACTGAAAAAATGTGTGCTTCCACAGGAACACACACTTTTTAACACACTACATACTGAAACTTTTCATGAAGAAGCCATGTATTTATGCTTGGATACAATTATATGCTAAAACATAATTTGCTTTTGAGAATTTTAGTCCATTTCTTTTGCCATTAGTTTATCTAAGCGTCAAAAGCTTAAAAGACTCACAATCCAACGAAATTGTACTCATTTGATTTATAAATGGAATCAATTTCTTCCATTAACAGAGCAATGGCATTTTTTCAACAAACAAAAGTGTTTAGTATTCTTTTGTTGAAATTGGTACTGGATGTTAGGAGGAATTACAACCGGAATGTATCTTCTGAATGCTGAATACTAAACAGAGAGCAGATAACTTAAAAGCTCCTTTAACACTTGTTGTATTTACTAAAATATTCAGGAGTTAATACTATGTTACTTTGCGTAAGAAAATTCAGAACTTCAGAGTATATTGAAATTGCTATATTATGAACTTAAACTTGTGACAGCTTAAGTTTGGAGAAGGAACTCACACATTGTGTACATCTTCTGGGATGTGTACAAGGTCAAACAAAGGATTTCAGTCTCTGTAAGAATCTACACTAAGAAACCTGGCATAGCAGACTGTCCTTTATGGAGATACTAATATACAAAGTAGGTATGTGTGATTGTTTTTATTTATTTTAGTAAGGGGGATCTCGGAAAGGGAACAGAAGAAGTGTTAAGTTACAAATATTTAGCCTCTTTATGACACTGTCACATTCTTCAAGTCTTGTTCAATGTTTGATACTTTAGGGTGGGATACTTGCTACAAGCCATTACTTGCCACAAAATCTGACACTGCAAGTATGCCAGGAAGACAGACATGTTAGTATTGTTTGAGCAATACTTATCTTTAAAAATTAAACATATAGCCTTTTTATATAGTGCTTAGATAAACGGATTTTAAAAGTTTACTCTCAGATAGATAGCACAAAGCAACTTTAAAATATAGTGAGTACAAAGTGCCAAAAGTCTCAATCCACTGGATGTACATGGAAAGAATAGCAAAAGGAGGAGTATAAAGGAAAGAAAAGTCCAGATATCATATGCATTTTATAATGTCTTTTGTAATGTAAAATAACCAGAGTTATTTTAAAAAAAAGGTTTATCCTTTAAATATGATCCTGGAGTGAAGTCAAGGAAGAATTTGTGACAGCACAACTATTTTCATGCTAACAGAATGTCAAACATGGCAAGATTATGACTTCCCTGCAGGAACAAAGTATAGAAGTTGGGCTAGGAGGTAGACAGCTCTGATCAAAGCAAGCTTTTTCATGCCTTTAACAACAGAATAATGACTAGGTAAGCAGATCCTTTTAGATATAAATGTTCGCTTCATGTTTGTTTTATCTTAAGGCCTCCTTCAAATACTGGGACACAAATCAGCATCAGGTACCTTGCCAAATTTGTAAGATACCTTGTCACCAATACTACCAAATGTCTTTCCATGAGAATTCTAATCATATCAGAGTAAGATTTCCTCTGGCTTAACCCCTTGTTTAAATTTGTTGGGTGAACTTAAATTCATTTCAACTATTTTCCTTCCTGTAAGGATTTATAGGACTAATGTAAAGTTTTAATGCGGCCAATTTTATAATACTCTTGAATTAAAACTTCCATATTTTTGGACATATATTTTACCTGGGCTCCTTCTCCATGGTACAGGCAATTCACCACATTGTCCAAGAGATTGATATCCAATTTCTGGTTGAAATCCAGCAGCTGACGAGCTGCATGGTCTGCTAACATTGTCATAATTGCTGGCATAGATTACTGCAAAATAAAATGAATCAGATCAAACTAGAGAAGTTAATCATAGTTTCTTACAAACATGCTGGAAACTATTTCTACAGCTGTTCAATATACCCATTTCACTTCAAAACTGTCAAGAAAACTTAACTAGGCAGTTTTTCTTAGAACTCGCAGATAAAATTGTATGTTGATGTCACTGCATGTTGAATTATGAAAATACAATACTGTAAATATTAGAAAAACTTCAATACTGACCATGTCTATCTGAAATCTTACAAATTATAATGCCAAACAGGTTGGCAGACTTAATAATGTGAATAAACTTAAGTTTAGCTGGCCTTAGTCTCCATTCCAATTCAAGGTAAGATTGTAGATAAGAGAATCAGAATTCAACATGTTACAGCATTAGCAAGCCACACTAAAATCCAAGCTAGATTAACAGCAACAAAAATTTTAAACAGAAATTTGCAAATTAACTGATTTGTTTCAACTGGAGGTAATTTTTTGTTAATAAATTTATTTGCTAGAGTATTTGCCAAAAACATTAAATATTAAAAGAATATTCAGACAGGCGTTTGAATTTCCATACCAAATACGCATGCTTGAAGTCTAGTTTTATTATTTTTGTGGAACTGAATTGTCAGCTATGTATCAACAGCAGCCCAGATCAATATTAAGATATGTGCAATGAACTGCTCACAAGCGAGATAGATGCACCAAGAATTATTCAACATACAAGTAAATTGGATAAGTCAGTGCTAGGTCTTAGGAGCAATTTTTCAAACAGAAAAATACAAAATGTATTCATTAAGTTTTCAGCATAACTTGCCCACTTCTAACTAAAAACAAAGCTGACAGGGGTGGTCTGCCACACTAAAGGAATAAACCTACAAACAGCATATTTTCCAGCCAAATATACATAGGTATTAAAGTACAGTGCACTAAAATCCAGAGTTTGAAAAACTTACAAGACTCTTACAAGCCAAAAAGTGATAAAAGATTGCAGGGGCATTCACAGCAGTGAAGGCAAGACGTTCAGCTAACAGTACGGTATCATTTGGAAGGGAATTTTCATCCTGGACCATGGCTGGGGGCTCTTTACATATCAACCTTTGATTTGTAGGTATCTGATCTGCTTCATGACCCACTTTGGCTACAGGGAGAAAGAGCTTTCACCCACTGCCATTAGGGGAGGTTTCTATGACTTTAGCATTCCCCAGCTTCTTGTTCTTAACTTCCCCATGCAGCTAGAGTGAAATTAAGCATGACTGTCCATTTCAGTGATACCCATGACACTGACAAGCAGCAGGAAAACTCCTGAACAGCAGCAGAAGTACTGGAGATATCTGGGAGGCTGAACAGAGCCACAAGGACTATTAGATGCTATATTTCAAAACAAGTTTAATACTACAGAAGTTGGTGGATTAGGTCCCCCAATTCACCAGAAAACCTACTGGAAGTAATCTATATCTCCCTCCCCAAATAATTCTTAGTGTGTATTAAAAAGTTAGTTTCTTGTTTAAAAAGAAACCAGGTTTAATTTATGCCATCCAAGTTCAATTGTTAAGTTTAGAAAGCAAGACAGAGGTTGTATCCCAAGTTTGTCCAAGTAATTACTACAAAAAAGAGAGACTCATGCATCAAAGCACTCATTCAGAAAATTTCTTTCATTGGGATTTATATAACCAAACATGCTAAGTAAGTGTTCCAATACCAGAGGGGCACATCTTTATTTTGAAGCAATACAATTCACTCAATTAGTGTGCTGGCAAAAAATAAATATTAGAGCAGTAGTTCTCAAACTGTGGGTCACACGCCTGAAGTGGGTTCTGACTCTGTTTTAATCGGGTTGCAAGGGCTGGCCTAAACTTGCTGCAGCCCAGAGGAGCTTGGGCTTTGGCCTCCCCACTCAGGGTGGCAGAGCTTGAGGGGAGTCCTCAGGCTTCACCCCTCCTCCCCCCACCAGGGCCATGTGGTAACTTTTGTTGTCAAAAGGCATCCAAGGCACAAAGAAGTTTGATAACCCCTCTATTAGAGGGATTCATTTTATTACATCTGTTATCACTTTTAGATCCAAGTATGTATGCTTAGTAGGACCATATCAGAATTATAAACAACCTGAAATCAAAAATATCTTAATTGGTTTAATATTTTAAAAATAATCCACCGTGACACTCAATTTTTTCTTCACTCGAAATATAAACTCCATACCCCGCAATGGTTATACAAATGGCAGATTCAGAAATATCAAATCTGAAAAAGCAGAAATAAATCATGTAAGACTTTTCTTTTTAACTCTGGAAAACCCTCCTTGGTGGGGAAAGACTACGATTACATCTTGGACAAAGTGCCAACTGGGAAAAAAGCGGTAAAACTATTCAATTCACATAATCTTCGAGTTAAATGCAATTCCCCCTCCTCCTCATTTACATTCAAACACGCCCCCTTCCGTTTGCATCTGCTGCACATGGCTAAACAGTGAAGTAGGAAAGCTGCTTTTAAATCTAAACGTTTAAATTGACAGGCACATTCAACTGAGGTGTAAGCCGCCTCCAATTACTTTAAAACAGTATTGAGAGCCCTTCAGCCTCCACGTGACTAAAAGTTATTAGTCGCATGGAAGCAGAAAGGAAACATTTCTAATAGAGCACTTTACCACTCCCAGTATTATCTTCAAAATGACCTACCTACTGGTGAACTGAAATACAAAAATGGCGGCTTTGTGGTCAATGCAAACTGCGATTAACGTGATTCCCTCATAATGTGCCTACAAACCTACAGCAATTTGTGCGATCTGCCAGACACCCACCCCCGTCCATAGATCAGCCTGCGCATAAAAACGCTTCTAGAGGCCACAATATATTAACGCAACAGTGCTAATAAAACTGGAGTGAAAACAAACCAAATACTATTAAAATTAATAAAAATGGGAAGAATCTGACGCTTGCTGAAGCCCAGAAGAGTGGAGAATCGCTGCTTTTCTAGCTATCCGTTTCATTGGCCTTATGCAATCAAATGGAAGAATACTTATACCGAGTGTACGGATTACCGTTCCATAAACAGCTTAGAAGAGCACTTTAAAAATGATTTGGGCTGGATGAATGAGAACATACATGCAAACACCAAGTAAACAACTGCTTAAAAGCACGCGAATTAAACTCCAGGTCAAATACAACTCTACAAAGAGAGCGGGCTGCGCTACTTCGGGCTTCGCGGGGGCAGCGGACCGCTTCATTTAAGTACAGAAGTAGGAGAAACACGCAGTCACCCCGCCCCACTCAGCGAGCGAACAGCTCCACTTCTAACTACAATGAAAGTCAAATCAGCACCCCACCACACTCTTCCACGCTGTGGATTATTTATATCGGGCAATTAAAAGTTCCGTTTCTTCTAACTGTACAGCCTATGCACAATTAGCCATGCACACCACACATGCATTGTACACCAATTTAGACACCTACAAAAATGTAGTGCATTTATATTCAAGTTAATACCACAGTCCCAGACACTAATGAACGAGCTTGATCCCCTCCCCCGTATACGTGTTTAGCAATAACGGGGAGCAGAACTTTGGTTACATTTCCTTACAAAGCTGCAGAAACATCAGATTACCGAACATGTATCCAATTCAAGGTAAATTCATCCGAAATATTATCAGCGAGCTATGTGATGTGCACAAACACAGCATTCACACACGTGAACACACGGACGCACACCCACCCAGTGTAAAGGCCGTTGCTGACTTCCCTTGCAAAGCAGAAGGAATACCGCAGTCCATGGAAGATTTCTACCATTAAAACACACAACTCCACGCCAATCGGTTTTCCTAGCAGGCAGTTAATACTAAAGTATCTATAGGACGGGGAGAGGGAAGGGTAGCAGGGGGATGGAAATAAAAGGCGGTTTGGTGGGTTTCTTTGCAGAGCAGCAGGGACACTGCAGCCCCTCCCTCCTCTCGGTCCCTGCGTTGTATACAGGGCCACCCCACGTGATCCAGGCGGACGTTTCAATACTGCTGTACAGACACACAAAAATATTTCTGGAAACTTCCACTCCTAATAATTTACAGATTATGTCCCTAGTTTCCGAGTTTCCAACGCCAGCCCCAACCCCACGCTTCACCTATAACGAAAGGCACAAAATGACCATACTGTGCCCCCACGAGCCCCCGCAGCAGCCTCCCAACATCATCTTACTCGCTCCTGCTTTCCCCACATCCATGGCATCAGTAGTAGAAGCTGCTCTCTAGTCAATTGCACAGCCGACACGGCTCATGGGGGTCCCCCAAAGAGCTCAGTTCTCCCGCCCCGCGTCGCCGCTCCTACCCCACATACATCCACCCTCCTCCTTCTGGCCCCTTTTAGTCCTCCCACTTTCAACCCCTCCATGCGCCTGACCCCGCACCCCATGATTTGCACCCCTACGGTATTAAGAGTTACTTACCTAAAGAGTTATTACCGCCTCTGCCTTTAAAAAAAATACGGGCGGGAGGGGGAAGTTTCCAACCACACCAAAAAAAAAAAATAGGAGAAATCACACACGCGCGCCCTCTCCCCTACTGAGCGTTTATTGGTGTCAACCCCACCGCCTCCAAGACAAGCGTGCACTGGGCTGGTTGTATGACACACTCAGCGCGGGCTGCTGCTGCTGCCCCCTGGCCAGGCTCGCTCACTCCCTGCTGCCCCTGGCTCGCCCTGCAAGGACTCGGCCCCCAACTCCCCGCTCCAGGGCCAAGGCCGCCCAGCGCAGGGGATGGAGCCCCTCCCTTCCCGGCGACTCGGCTCAGGCTCCCCAAGCCCCGGCTCGTTGCTTTCCTGGAGCTCCTGGATTCCCTAGTTCCCCAGGCCCCGCTGAGTCGCTGCGTTGGTGGGCCCCGGTTCTCTCGCTCCCCAGGCCCCGGGCTCCTCTGGCTGAGTCTCTGCCTGCCCGGGCCCCCGCTGCTCCCCTTGATCTAGCCGGTGCTCAGTTCACCCCCATCTTCCCCCCCGCTCGCACTAAACTTTGCCCCCGTGGATGTGTCGGCGGCTCCCCCTGCGGGCTCCCCTGTGAGCAGGTCACACACACAGCGGCGGAGGCAGCGGCGGCGGCGGCAGGGAGTGAGCGCAGCGTTTCTCCCCCTCCTAGTGCCACAGACTCGGAACCGGCTCAAACCGGTTCAGACTGGGAGATTCCATCTCGGTTTAGTTTTCAGCCCATGGCGCCGCGAAGCGTTTGGAAACCTCGGGCCTCCGCCCAGCTGCTGCTCCCATTGGTTCCGAACGCGGTCGCTGCGCAGGCGGCCTCGCCTCTCATTGGACAAGAGGCCTGTCTGTCTTCTGCGTTACCATGACGGGGAGGAGCGGGAGGCCCCGCCTCCTCTCCAGCCGCGATTTGCCCGCAGAGGGGGGTGGTGGCGGAGTGGCAACCCTCGCTGACTGGCCGCGCAGAGCTGTCGCTCAAGGGCGGTGCCCGCCCACAGCTCCCGACCCGCGGGCGCAGTTTTTACCTGCCGCCTATTGGTTGGGCGCTTGGAATGACGTAGGCGTTCGATTGAAGCTTTTTACGACTGTGCAGGCAGAAGCGCGCGCGGTTGCGTAGAACGGGTAGCGAGGCGCCCAGAAAGCGCGGGGCGAGGTAGCGGGACCAGTAGGCGAACATAGCGCTTGTAGGGCCCTCCCGCGGGATTGTTCCGAGCAGGAGCGGCGGGAGCTGGTGTCGCGGCGGGAGCTGGCGTGGGAGGAGGGGCTAGTGGGTGCGGCCGTTGCTGGCTGGCTGGGGCAGCGGGAGAAGGGCTCATGGAAAGTACCGGGGAGGGGGGGGGTCTGTGTGTATCAGGGGGAGCCCCCCGCGGTTATCTCCCTCTGGTACTTGTGGGGCCCCATCGCCGTGGCGCCTCAGAGCCGTTAGGGGCTTTGTCTTCACAGCACCCCTGTGAGGCAGGGCGGGGCAGTCCCGTGGGACAGTAGCAGGCACAGCGGGTAAGTGACTCGCCCAGGGCCCACAGGGCAGGAAGTCCCTGGCCGGGACGGGCATGCCTGGCCTCCTAGCAGCGTATACTGAAGGGGTGCGGGGACAGCGCTATCCTGCTCTCTGGTGGCTAAAACTGGCCAAGCGATGACCGCAGCTCTCTTCAGGAAGGTTCCCGAGCGGTCGTGGTGGGTCTTAGCCCATGGAAGCTTATGCCCCAATAAAATGGTTGGTCTCCAAGGTGCCACAAGGACTCCTCGATGTTTTTTGTCTTCAGGAAGCAATTCACTGACAAGGGACATGACCGGGCGGGGGGGAGCGAGGCCCTGAAGAACCACTCTGTGGTGGGGCAATTATATCTATAGGGTGACCATAGATCCAGCTTTGGCTGGACAATCCCTTTTTTAAGCCCTGACCGGACTTATTTTTGGCAAAACTGTGCTTGTCTGTTTGCTCTTGCCCAGTGAGCATCAGGTGGCAAGAGCAAACTGGACAAATTAACAGTTTTGCCAAAAAAGTGGGATGCGACCCCTAGAAGGGCATGAAGGAACGTGTGGGGGATGGAAGGGGAGAGGCGTGGTTGGGGCCAGGTCAGCTCTACCCTGCCTCACATGAGCAGGCGGCAGTGGGTCATGGACTGTCCCCATTCACAGCGGGTAGAGGGTTGCTTTGGGCTGCAGGGAGGCTGGGGCCAGTCCCACCTGCAGGAGAGAGAGGGGCCTGAGGGTTGCCCTGTGGGGGGCCTTGGGCTAGCCCCAAGTGGTGTCATGTTTTCCCTTTGGGATAATATGGTAACCCTATTTAATTAGGTATTAGGAATTAATTAGGAATTAATTCCTGATTTGCTTTCTTTTTGCAATAGCATTGGTATATGTGAATGTGTTCAATTATAATAATTTTCAGTAAGTATTGGCATAACAAGGCATACAGTTCCCAGAATCAGTATGCTAAGTAGTAGGGTCTATTCCAAATGCTGCTTGGGAAATACTGTAATTAGGAGTTTGTATTGTAAAATATTATTTTTTAATGGGAGAAAATAAGTTTGAATTTTCTAATACTCTCAAAGTATTTAATCCTCTTTCCTATTTAAAAAAAAAAAAGTATAGATTTTTACCATGTATGTTCTTAAACAGTTTTGTTTTTCAAGTGGGATTTGAATAAACACTACCATGTTTTGAGCATCAAATCCCTAGCACAGGGAGTTTCCTTGGCAACATAAAAATCATTCCTTTCAATTGTAACATACTTTGTCATTTGGGTGCTTTTTCAAAGGAAAACACGTAATTTGTAATGCTAAATACTGAATAAAGTTAGACTTAAAGACAGATTATTTGCTTTGTTTAATAGGGGTTGAAGATGCTGCTTAAAAAGTATATAACCAAATAGGAGGAAAAACCTATTCAACTTGTGTTTAGACACTTTTGTGTAAATTTTCACAAGTAACTACTGATGATGGGATGGCTAACCTGAAACCATGTAAAAACATCTCACTGCTTGCCCTCACAAAATCAAGTTCTTTTAAGGTGTGTTAAACTGATATCCCAAAACTAAGACTCCCAAAATCACTAACAGAAAAATTAGGTCAATTACAGGTGAGTCGCATGTTAGGGGCATTTAATATGTGCGAATTTGGCTTTATGCAGTCAGCAAAAACAGAAAAAATAACCCAATTTAAAAACTCAACTGGAAGTGCGGGCGATTCTGCCCGCCATTGAGCTCAATGAGAGTTTCACTATACGAGATTTATGCTTTACGCCGTAACTGTGGAACTGAACCCTCATGTAAGATGCGACATGCCTGTACAATTAGTTTTTTAACTTACAAACAGCCATGCCACATAATATTTCTGGTGACATACATGGGATGAGAATAACTCAACCAATGCTTCTTGAGGTTCAATGCTTTTTATTCTACTTTTATTCTTTGTTTTACTATGCAGCAAAATGTATGTTATACACTTGCTAGATGCTTTAGTGCTTACCTAATCAGGATTCCTCACTTTACATGGGAAGTACTTAAACAATAGTCCCATTAAAGGCTGCAGTTGAAACATACATTGACACTTAAGACTATAGCTGGCCATATATGGTATCAGGAGTAAGCCTTCATCACATTATGGTGGTGGATATTTTTAAATTAAAAACACGACATGACAATCCAGGGAAGAAAAATTATAAAAAGCAGCCTAAGAACATCAACAAAACCTGCTTTTGTAGGAAGTGGTTGGTCCCCTTTGTATTTCCAAAATACTAAACCCAGATCTCTTGACTGTATCACTGAAGGTAAAAGAGATAGTAAAAGATCTTTGAAGGGGTTCTTGTGGCACCTGACATTACTGTGTAGAGAATTCTCTGGGGTTATGTATTATTGGCCAGAGAATATCTACAAGAACACTTAATTTTGATTGCCAACATAGGCCTGTCAAGCTTTGCTTGCTTGCTTCCTTGATGTAACTTAAGGAGAAAAGTCACTGAAAGACTGTTTAAAAAAACAAAACAAAAAAAACTCTTAAATTCCTGGCTTTCCATTGTTTAAGGTAAAAGTTTTAAAAATAAATGCTAAGTATGGGAACGTAGTAGGTATGCCCCCATCCTCCTCCACCAATATATGCACTGTCCATGTCAGATGTAAATACTTGACATCATAAACTCTGTACAATGCTTGTTTGACCATGAGCTCTGTCCCTTAGTCTAGGCTATGGAATGGAAATCCTCCCAGTAATTGAGGTTTTTCTAGTTTCTCTGAAGATTTTAAAGTCTCTGGTTGTAGACCCTGTAAAATACTACCACCATGGTTTAAATAGGAGAATGTATATAAATGAACTGTGAGTTGGGTAGGTATATGGGGTGATCTGTCCCCACCCCTAAAATCAAATTCTGCAGCACTATGCACCAGAACCTGAAAGTGATAGTAAAATAGGCTAGAGACAAAAGTGAAATTGACTTGTGTTTTCATTGCCCAAGTTGAAACGAATACAACAGCAAATATAAGTTAGTGGCAATAAATATTTTTTAAAAATCACTTGCTAATGATTTAAAAATCACAAGTTAGGGTCAAAAATAATATTTAAGGCATATGATGTAAGTTACACTATTTAGTTTAAGTAATTGTGAGAAAACGTGAGTGATCTTCAGTGTGTTGCACTGTAAAGAAAATACCAGTAGAAGTGGGAGATTGTATTTTACCTACTTTACACAGAGTGGACTTGGGAATGTGAAATAACCTATATTTTGCCTTTGAGTTACTTTCTTCCATATATCTCCTGCCTTCTCTATGCAATTTAAAACAATTTTGCCTCTGCTGTATCTGATAAAGGTTAATAAGAAAAAATGGTTATAAGTTAGATTTCTTGTTCTGAATAAAATATTATATTCCATCCATCTTTTTGCCAAGTTATGGACTTTATCACACCAATAGTTCATAAGCAGAAATCTATATTATATCATTGGTGATTTCTGCTTAATAACTGATGACATGGTCCTGCCCTATGTTTGTACGAATGTGTGTCTGTTATGGAATACAGATTAGAAGATTGCAGAAAACTTTCCATTATAAAATTGATTTTGGTACCCCACCTCTTAACTTTGTCAAAACTAATGTAATAAACACCCTATGTTTTGTTTGTTTGGTCCTCTGCCAGAGAAAAAATGTTGAATCAAATATAAGATATGATAGAAAGTATGAGATTTTTACTTCAAGACAGTCTGCTAGTAGATGTTCACGTTTGTATGATTGCTCTGTAAATGTGCCTGCAAAGCTGCTTCTTCCCGCAGGCCCAGGAAATCCAGTATCTCCCGTCTACTCCAGAACAGGAGTTCATCTGGAACTTGGGGCCAGCACGGTCAGTTGGGAAGTTGCACACCACAGTGCAGAACTGCTAGATGTGCTCATTAAGTTGGGCAATCAGGAAAAGACTTTTCATAAAGACATGGAACTTTTAAAAGAGGGGTTGGCTTTCAGTCTCTGACCTCTGGTCAGGGGAGTTCAACAATTGTGACTAGAGCAATCAGTGTCAGGCATTGTGTGACAGCCGTTGGGGAACAGTCAAGGTCGACATAGGTCACACATTGTCTACATTTAGGGCATGTCTACACTACAAAATTAGGTCAGTTTTATAGAAGTCAATCTTTAATAAGCGATTTTATACAGTCGATCATACATCTCCCCACTAAGCGCATTAGGTCAGTGGAGTGTGTCCTCAATACTGTGGCTAGCATCGACTCACAAAGCAGTGCACTGTGGGTAGCTATCCCACAGTCCCTGCTGCCCAGTGGAATTCTGGGTTAAGCTCTCAATGCCTGATAGGGCAAAAACATTGTTGTGGGTGGTTTTGGGTACATGTCATCAGTCTCCCCTCTCTCCCACCCTCCTTGAAAGCAATGGCAAACAACCATTTTGTACCTTTTTTCTTGGGTTGTCTGTGCAGATGCCTTTGCACAGCAAGCACGGAGCCTGCTCAGCTGCACACTGCTTTTGTGAGCGTTGTAAACACCTTGCGCATTATCCTGCAGTATGTGCAGAGCCTAGCTAGGAGCTGCCAGCACAAGGAAGATTTTCAGGAGGACATGGACACAGACATTCCTGAAAGCATGGGATGTGGCCATTGGGATACCATGGCAGCATTGGGGCATATTGATACAGTGGAATGCTGATTCTGGGCCTGGCAAACAAGCACAGACTAGCATGACCGCACAGTGTTGCGGGTATGGGATGATTCCCAGTGGTAGCCCTGTGAAAGCTTGCAATGCCTGAGTGCTACTGGTCAGTCAGGAATCAATTTGGAGTGGGCAAATCTATCGTGGGGCTGCTGTGATCCAAGTAGCAAGGGCAATCAATACCCTTCTGTTAAGAAGGGTACTGACTCTGGGAAATGTGCAGATCATGATGGCTTTGCTGCATTGGGGTTCCCTAACTGGTGGGGCAATAGGTGGGACGCATATCCCTATCTTGGCACCAGATCACCTTGCAAAGAAGTACATAAACCGCAAGGGGTACCTCTCAATGGTGTTGCAAGCACTGGTAAATTACAAGGGCTGTTTCACCAATATCAACATGGGATGGTCGGGAAAATTGCCTGATGCATCTTTTGGAACCCTGGACTGTTCAGAAAACTGCAAGAAGGGACTTTCTTCCCAGACCAGAAAATTACCACTGGGGATGTTGAAATGCCAATAGTTGTCCTTGGGGACTCAGCCTACCCCTTGACCCCATGGCTTGTGAAGCTATACACAGGCATCCTGAACAGCAGTAAGGAGCCATTCAACTATAGGCTAAGTAAATGCAGAATGGTGGTAGAATATGCCGTTGAACATTTAAAGGGGCGCTGGCGCAGTTTGCTGAGTAGGTTAGACCTCAGCTAAAGCAATATTCCCATTGGTATTGCTGCTTGCTGTGTGCTCCATAATATCTGTGAGAGTAAGGGGGAGACGTTTATGGCAGGGTGGGAGGTTGAGGCAAATTGCCTGGCGGCCAATTTTGAACAGCTGGACACCAAGGCAATTAGAAGAGCACACCATGGTGCACTGCGGATCAGAGAAGCTTGAAAAGCAGTTTCATGACTGACCAGGCTACAGTGTGACAGTTGTGTGTGTTTGTCCTTTATGCAAACCTGCCCCCTTTCGTGAATGTACTTTCCTGTAAACTAATCCCTTTTCCCTTTTCGACCGCAGCTGGCACAGGAAATAAAGTCCCTATTGTTCTGAATCCATTCATTCTTTATTTAAAAAAAACTTGAGATCACTGACAATGCTGACTAGCAAAGGTAGTCTGAGTGTACAAAGAGTTTGATAACAAGGTGGGGTGGTGGAGGAGGGAAGGACAAAGCCACATTGCTTATTGTAGCCCCACTACAAATCAGAGCTGTTTGAACGACAGTCTTCTGTTGCTTGGGCCATCTCCTGGAGCTGAGTGGCAAGGTGCCTCGAGCCTCCTCCCCTTGTGTTCTTGGGCATCTGGGTGAGAAGGATATAGAACTTGGCAAGGAGGGCAGGCAATTACTCAAAGGCTGGAGAGGGGGCCAGAACTCTAGTTGCCTTACCTGCAGCTCCACCCAGACGCTTGATCATGTCTGTTTGCTCCCTCATTAGCCTCAGCATCTCCTCCTGCGTGTTCTGATCATGCTCACTGTATGTTTTCCTGGCCTCTGCCATCAAATGCCTCCATGTTTTCAGCTGTGCCCGATCAGTGCGGGGGGGACTGCATGAGCTTGGAAAACATGTCATCGCAAGTTCATTTTTTTCGCTTTCTAATCTGCAATATCTCAGGGACAGAGCGGATGTGAGGAGCATAGAAATATTTGCAGCTGAAGGGGGGGAAAGGGAGAGTAGATTTTAAGAAGATACATTTCAGAAAACAAATGGGAGACTTTCACAATGAATCAAGCAATTCACAGCAGACAGCATGTGTTTTAAGTACAAGGTCGCATTTTGCCTTTTATATTGAGCGCTTGCCAGTATGGTGACACAGCACACATGGCTGGGCAACAGAATTCAGTTTCCAGGCAGCCAAGGTAAGCCAAAGAGTACATGGGGTTGGCTTCTTCCATGTTCATAACATGGGAATGGTTTCAAACTGCAGCACCCTCCATTCCCCATAGCAGCCAATGCCAGTTGAGTTTGTTGTTTAAAAGGAGGGACTGCGGTTTTGGGGTGGAAGTGCAGCACACACCTCCCCACTTCCCCCCGGTGTGACTATTCTCTGGGATGATCCCTTTTAGGCAAAAGCAAACAGTCCAGCATGACCAGGGTCTAATGTGTCAGGGAATCACCAAACAGAAGGGATTACTGGTCCTTTACAAAAATTCCCCTATTTCAACTAGGTGACCACGAATGAGATCACTCTTGTGTGGCTGACACAGAAAGATAAAGGCCGAATGTTGCATGAATGTGACCAAAACCCAAGACTATTCGCTGCCATGCTTTGTGCTGCAATGATTCCAGACCACTTGCTACTGGCTTGGGATGGTAAAGTATCCTACCATGGAGGACGAAATAAGACAGCCCTCCCCAGAAACCTTCCAGAAAGGCTTTCAGAGTACCTCATGGAAATGTCCCTGGAGGATTCCCACTCTGTCTCCAGACACGTTAACAGACTTTTCCAGTAGCTGTACTGGCTGCGAATGCATCTCAATTGTTCAGGGTAAATCAGACATCAGAAACAATTGCTTTAACCCCTTTAGTATTTGTTACAAATGTGCACTCACCAGAGGTGGCTTCTCCTCCTTCAGGGTCTGCCTGAGAGGGTATTGGCTCCAGGGTGAGGAAAAGGTCCTGGCTGCCAGGGAGAATGGATTCTTTCGTTGCCTGCTGCGCATTCTTTTCCTCATCCACAAAATCCTCATCCATATTGGCTGCCACCTTGCAGGTGTCCATGGAGAGTATTGCGGTACTGGTAGGGTCCCCACCACCCCCCCGAATGGCATGCAGCTCATCATAGAAGTGGCATGTCTGGGGATCTGACCCAGAGCTACCGTTTGCCTCCTTTGTCTCTTGGTAGCCTTGCCTTAGCTTAATTTTCACATGGCACTGCTCTGTGTCCCCGTTGTAGCCTCCGTCTACCATGCCCTGTGTGATTTTGGCATATATATCAGCCTTTCTTCTGCTGGATTGGAGTTCTGCCTGCAGTAATTACATCACTTGTGTGTGTCTACGCTTTGCTCCTTGTGTCTGCTGTGCATATCCCCAAGAGCGCTTAGGTCAATTGTACTGTCAGCATGGGACATTGTGGGATGGCTCCCAAAAGCCAGTACCAGTTTATGGAAGCAACACAGTGTCTACACTGCTGCTGTAATTAAATACCTTTTGCATGGCCACACTACCCTCCTTGTATCAACTATGCACGTCCTCATTAGGCACACTTGCAGCAAGGCAGAGAGCAGTGTCCCATGGATAACTATCCCACCACACACCGTTGATTCAGAGAGCGTGAATGGGAATGTCTATAATCCAGTGTTTAGAGCACTCATACGGGAGATGGAGACCTGGGTTCAGTCTTGAAGCAGGGGAAGGAACCTCCGCTATGAATGCAGTTTTGAAATTGCAAGGATAGACCCGCCAATATACCAGGACACATCTGTTGATTTACTCTTTCTAACTTATGCTAGATGAGGAAGTGAAATAACCAAGTGGTAGAGTTGCTGTTTGCTTTTTATCCCCTTCTAGAACAAGGCAGCAGGGAGAGGGGAGGGGAGCTCATGGAACAGTTTATTTATGTGCACCAAGATGTCCCATGAATCCTTTGTAGAGATCTTGAGGAAACTTTCCTGGTGGTAGGCTGCAATTCTTTGCCAAAGGTTTCTGGGTAGCACTTGAATCAAAAACATGTCCTGATTTGCTGACTGGCCTGGATTCATTGCAGGGAGCCACAGAGGGAGGGATTGCTGGTGCCCAGTGACCTAGGTTTGGAGACCATGGGCTTGCTCCTGTGGAACAGTGTGGGTCTTTAGAGCCCAGTATAGCAAAGGGGTCACTCCCATAGGTCTGGTCAAGGCCTATGGCTTAGACCAGACCATGTGTATCTATGACAGCTAGTGGGGTTTCAGGCTTTGGCTGGATCCTTCCTGCAGTTTTTCCCCACAGCCTCAGGGCACAAAAAAGTGGGGGAGAAGTAAATGGAGACTGCACTTTCAAGGGTCGAGTCAAAGCTCTTAATCCCTGGGGGGCGAAAATCTGAAGACAGCTTTTAAGCTTGTCCACCCTGGAATTTTTGATAAGGCTGGCTGAGCACGCAGGGAAACATCCAGAGTGCACCGCTACCACCACCAGTTGCCTCCCTGTAGGAGGCCGGGCGCCCACCACTTCCTCAGCAGTGGCACATTTGGACACTGATGGGTGGGAGAGATTCACGGTTTATGTGGAGTTTGAAGTGGGGTGTTCAGACAGAATTTATTGTTAGATCCAGGTGCCACTTACTCCTTAAAAAGTACCAAGAATAAGAACCTGTTTGGCCCTCTTGCTGGAGTTAAGACCTTACAGGGATTTAATGAAACAGAGAGAGGTTTCCTTTTGCAAAAATATTGTGTATTAAATATAAAAATATACAAAAAAAAGCAATTTGGCTTAATCAATTTAATTTTTGTAAATTAATATTTTTTAAAAAAAATTAAGAGTATTAGCTAATTTTGCTAACAGGGTTCTATGAAAAATGCCTCCTAGCATATCCTGGGAACCAATGAAGATTTTAGCAACTTACCAGATAGCGGCCCTTAAGGCATCTAAAGAATTGAAGTGGTCCAGTGAAATCCAGAAATTTTGGCAATTTGTGGACCAAAAATAAAACAGAATGTGGTAAAATTGAGGCAGAAATCCTGGTTACAGATCCTGATCACCCACCTCATAAGCAGTACAGCCATCCAAAAGAGGCAGAAGCCAGCCTGAAAGAAAAAATGTATGGGCTTTTAAACCAAGAGGTTTTAGTCAAGACCCAATAATGCTGCTCTCTGTCAGGTCCTTAAAAGTGATGTCAAGACCTGGAGGCTGGTAGTTAATTTTCACCCCCTTGATCAGGTGATACCACTGATGGTTCCCATTGTGCCTGGGGGGAGAGAGAGGATGGCGGGAGTGGCACAGTGGTTCTCAGTTTTGGATTTGCTATCCCTTTACCTTGGGACAGCTATTACAAATTTTCTTTACCTTTCAAGGGAAGCAGTGGTGTTTTGCCAGGGTCCCCCTGTAATCAAAACGTGGGGATGGGATGCCTGAAAAAGACAGCGTGACTTTTTTTTTAATGTAAATAGCTTCCTAATTTGTATTTAGACCAAAAAATTTTTTTTTGAAAGTACTGAATAGGCTGTTTAAACAGTTTCAGAAAACTGGGTTTAAAGTAGTGGTGGGCAACCTATGGCTCATCAGAATAATTTAATTAGGGGCCACGAGATATTTTGCTGATGTTGACCATCCACAGGCACGGCCCCCCAGAACTCCCAGTGGCCATGGTTCAGGTTTACGCCCTGTGAAAAAGGAGGTTTTGGCAGTAGTATGGGTTTTGCATCATTTGGAATATCTGGTGGGATTGCCCCCTGTTTTACTGAAAGCTGCCCACTCTCCAGTGAAAAAAGTACTTCCAGCAAAATTAATAATGGTCCATGTCTTCAGCTCCAGCAAGCCCTAAGCAAATTAGATCTGATGAATTTGCTAAGCACCAAATGCACAATTAAGCACCATTGTGCTTAAAGCTCAGAGCACAATTAAGAATTAAAAAGCCCCTCTCAAAGGAAAAGGGTGGAGAGGAAAAAGGGAGTTAGGTGCAAATGGGTCTATGTACAGACTAATAAGTTAGTTAAATGTTTAAGTTATGTTTAAATGTATACTTCCCTCTATATAAGGAGGGCAGAAGTTTTGTTTTGTTCTGTGTTTTATATTATTAATTGTGTGAATGCTGGTAGACCCTGAAAATGATGCATTCCTCTGTGCTGTTTTGGCTGGCATTCGGATCGCAGGCTTCCTCCTCTGATGGTCTGAATTCGGGACTTGGTGTGCCCGCAGCATGGGAAAACTTCCTGTGGATGACAGTGGCGTGCAAAGTAAATGACACAACAACAATTAATGTAGATCCTGGTGACCAGAAAAGTCTCCAGCAGTGCTGCCAATACCTCTTGGAAGTGGTCACATGTCAATCGCCAGAAGTGACTCCATCCACAACTCACCTCCAGAAGCCACAGCAAAGGGCCATCTACTTTGGTGGAAAGAAAAAGCAACAGCAATATGGAACTTTGGGACGGCAAATTGGTGACAATATTGGTTTAAATTTTAGTTCTTTTTCCACCTGTAAACCGCTTTGAGTTCATTTATGAAGTGGACAGCACCAGGAAAGAAGACAAATTATGTTAGACTGAAACACACCCTTTTATATCCAAACATTAGGCAGGAAAGTTTGGGAGAGACAAAACTACAAAAAAAAGCAACATAAGGGGAATAAAAGGCTCCTTTGCCTTGTATTTAAAAGGCCCAAGGTCCTTAAAAATATTATACAAAAAAATGGAAAATATTTTAATAATAAAATATTTAATAAAATGCTTTAATAAAATAGTTAAAAAATAAAAATATAAATTTTAAACCCTCTGTAGTTTAATTAAAGCATATATTTCAAACCAAAGTAAACAAGTATATAAAATAAAAAGTAAATTAACTTAGTAGCTATGTAAATGTACAGTAAAAATGAAATATCAATAAAAATAATTATGAATAAAATAAATACAATGGTCAACACCTAAAAAATTTAGCAATGCCCCAAGAATATTTTTAAATCAGCTAAGCTGTGTACAGGATGGAGTTGCACAAGTTTTACAAAAATAAAAGAATCCCCCCAAAAGAACCATCTCTACCTCTTGCAGGTTGTTCATACCCTTCAGGGTAATGTTTGCTTAGCCCTGCTATGCATGCAAATGGAAATGTAAGTTATTAATATAGTAAAAACATAATTTAAAGTAATAAGTAAATTATTCCCATAAAAAAATTAAAGCCTACTTAAATTTAAAATTAAATATAAAAATCACAAATACCTTGCAGCCACAAAATATATATTTAAAAACAACAAGAAAGCCTGTATGTATTAAAATAAAGTTAATTATTATAAAAATGTTATTTAAGCATTCCTGTTTAACAATTATTTGTAAGCTGCTAGGCAAAAGGCATGCAAAGTCACAATTACCATCCACCGTGCTTCTAATTAAATTAAATAAAAGAGTTAGCAAAAATTCAGAACAAAATTAATAAAAGACATTATTAAAATGGTCCCCCACAGCATTGGGGATTTAATTTGGCCTTACATTTAATTGAGGTAAGTCTAATGTTTCAGGTAGCGTTAGTTGTTGTACTTCCTGTCCCAAAATACTGAATTCAGAGGAAGAGTGATTGGTTGCAAAGTCAGCAGTTTTATAGACCATGCATACTCCCCAAAAATAAGTGCATAATGTTTGGTCCTTAACAAGGCAAAGTGAGAGGTGAAACCAGAAAGTGCCAGTGGATAGATTTTTGCTTCGTCTCAGTTGAAAGCCTTGAGCCTAATGCTAAACCTTCAAAAGTAACTCACTAAACTTGTTATATACTGTATATGTAAAAGCCTTAATAAGAATATATGATAAAGATGGATGGCATTTAAGGAGGGGAATGTTGTCCTGTTTTTAAAGGGTGCGTATAACCCAGAATGTGATCAAGTTAATTGCAACCATATTATCTGCATTCATCCATCCTAAATTAATAAAATAGAACACCATATAGTTAAAGTTTAATTTGGAGACAGGCTTTTAGAAGCAAGGTCATATCTAATTGGCAGTTTTTGCTAATCAGAATGGGAAAAGGGGACAATCAAGTAAACAATTAAGACTAAAAGCCTTGGTGATTAAAAAACCTTAAATCAGGACATATCTAATATTAAAAGTTTATTAAAAAATAAAAAGTAATAATATAGTAGGGGACATTATAGCCTATGTATTTTATAAAAGTTAGTTATAAAAAAATCTAATAACGTGTATTTTAAAACAATCCTCTAAAGCCAACTTAAAAAATGTTTTTCCTAACAACGTTTTTTACTAGTAGGTAAGCAAATGGCCACTGCAAATCTGTTGATAATTACTCACTACCCTTTGAAATATTAGGTAAATATCTAAAATGTTCTAATCTTATTGCTTGTCTGTGTGTGCTTTAATCTACTACACTGCAGTTTTAAATAAAGCATGCTTACTTGCATAAATCTTATCAAATGAAATTGCTGTGTTTTATTAATTTATTCCTAACACCCCTAAAATAAAATAGTTAAGTTGCCCTTGGTAGGGGTTCTAAAAACCCTGAGTAACAGTAACTGTAGCTGGGTGTGTCCCTACCTGTATGTCTGCTGGGGCCTGGGAGAGGGCTTGGCAGGCTAGTCACAGCAGTACAGTGCATAGGGACCCCCAGGCTGGTGAGTCACGGGGGCTCAGTGGTACCCCAGTTCCAGGTGTCACCTCTAGGGGAATCCATCTCAGACACTAAATGAGGAGGTGTTGTAAACAGAAGGACAGAGCAATAACACAAAATAATCTGGAATTAAAATCTATCAGAATGTGGGAAAACACAAACTAATGCACCCTGAGAAAAAATAAACTGAATTACACTCAAATATGTGTAGGAGGGAGAAACTTGGAAAGCAATTATGTTGAACGAGACCTAGGGGAGAGAGTGGACGGCAAATTAGACAGAAATTTTCTGTGTGATGTGGCAGGAAAAAGGCCAACATGAGTTTGGGCTGCATATATGGAGACATCACATGTCAGAGCAGGGAAGGCTAGGACTTCTCAGTACAAGTCTGATGGGACTACACTTGGAATATTACATTTAGTTCTGACTACCTCATTATCAGAAAGATGAAGACAGAGTGGCATCAGTTCAGAGAAAAGCAACAATGATTGCTTTATGAGGAAAAAACTAAAGTAATTAAATATGCACATCTTGGCTAAGTGATGAGTAAGTGGGGACATAACCATCTAGAAATACCTCCAGGATATAAACAGTAAACACTAATGATAGAGAGAAATTATTTAGCATGGTGCAGAGGACATAAAATAATGAGATAAAACCGAGAAAGGGATAGGTTTTAACTATCAGGAAAATCTTGGGACTTACGGAATCATGGAATAGTCTTTCATGGAAAGTACTGGAAGCAGCAGTCATGAAGAGATTTAAAGGTAGACTTGGACAAAACACTAGACAATATATCGCAGAGAACAATCATGCACTAGCAGGGAATGGAGCAGATGCCCTTAAATCTTTTTAATCTCTACTTTCTATGATTATCAGATGCTTCCATGATGGTGGAATTACACTTGTAGCCAAATCTTGCTAACTTTACTCAGATGAGTAGGACAGCAAGATCTGGTTCTGTTGAAAAATACATAAAACTTTTCTGTCTGCTTTGATCGTGGTCTGCACAAGGTTTATTTCAAATTTTTATATTCTTATGACCAAGGTGTTGGTTTTGTACCTCTATAAATTAACATATGTATTATGTCCATCAAATAATAAAAAAAAAATATGTTTTATGTACGTAAAACTAATGTTTAATCTTTTTTGGATAAAGTTAATTTAAAATATGTATAATTTTAGGTTGTGTATGTGTGAATTTAGATCCAGATCCTTAAAGGTATTTAGGTGCTTAGCTTCCATTGAAATGCTTTAGTCCAGGAGTTCTCAGACTTTTGTACTGGTGACCCCTTTCACATAGCAAGTCTCTGAGTGTAACCCCCGCTTATATATTAAAAACACTTTTTAATATAGTTAACACCATTATAAATGCTGGAGACAAAGCAGGGTTTGGGGTGGAGGCTGACAGCTTGCGATGCCCCATGTAATAACCTCACAACCTGGTCCCAACCCCCAGTTTGAGAACTCCTGTTTTAGTTTGGCATCTTTCACAGGGCCTAAGACCTAGAGACTGAATTCCTCTGTTTATTCACGGAATATATACCAGAATGGCAATGGCAGGGCAAGCTTCCCCTACTGCTCTGCTAACATGCCTCATTTCTGACCCACTGGGATCACCAATGCAGTTAATTTCCATATCCATTCAGTACTTGCCCTGAGATGGCTATCCAGGGTCCTAACTCCCTCTCACCTCTCAGAGTCCTAGAACTCATGCTTCAGCCGAATACAGTCTGTGAGCCATTTTAAACTGGACCATGACTCCCGCTAGGGAGCGGGGTCTGGGGCTTGCCCCCTCTGGCGCTCCAGCTCGGGCGCTGGGCCAGAGGCCGCACCATGCAGCTCGGCCCCTTTCTGGCGCTCTAGCCAGGGCACAGGGTTCGGAACCACACCACATGGCTCGACCTCACTCTGGCACTCTAGTCAGGGCACAGAATCGGGAACCATTCCATATGGCTCCTAAAAGCCATAGCATGGCCCCATTCTCGCTCCTACGTGCTCCAATGGGAACTGTAGGGGCGGTGCCTGCGGATGAGACAGTGTGCAGAGCCACTTGGCAACGCTTCCGCATAAGAGCCAGAGAAGGGACATGCCACAACTTCCGGGAGCCACTTGAAGTAAGCACTGCTCAGAGCTTGCATCCCGAGCTTCTCCCTACGCCCCAACCTCCTGCTCCAGCCCTGGTCCACTCCCCACTTTTCAAACCCCTCAGTCCCAGCTTGGAGCATGCTACTGAACTCAGAACCTCATCCCCAGCCACACCCCAGAGGCTGCACCCCCAGCCAGACCCTCAACTTCTCCCACATCCCAACCCCAATTCTGTGAGCATTCATGGCCCGCCATACAACTTCTATTTCCAGATGTGGCCCTCAGGTCAAAAGGTTTGGCCACCCCCTATCTAGTCTGATATCATGCCTTTCATTATGACCTATACGGTGCCTCCAAGAAAGACATACAAACAATGTAACTAAGACCTGGTCTACACCAGAAAATGAGTTTGGTTTAAATACATGTATCAGAGGTGTGAAAAATCCACACCCCTGGGTGGCATTGTTAAGACGACTTTAATCCCCATGTAGACAGCTCTAGGTCAACAGTAGAATTCTTCCATTGACCTAGCTTCTGCCTCTTGGGGCGATGGATTACTTATGCTGATGGGAGAATCCCTCCCATCAGTGTAGGTAGTATTTACACTAAAGCACTACAGCAAGGCAGCTGCAATGGCATTGCTATAGCTTTTTAAGTGTAGACAAGCCCTAATTTGTGTAGAATCTTATATTTTGTGGGACTCTCTTCCTCAGCCCAAGAGAGTGATCAACTAACTCCCTTTATTATGTAGCTAGAATCTTGCCGTTACCTTTCCCAGCTGCAAGTAGCTAATCATGAAATTATCTAGTCTTCTCAAAACTCAAACACACTATTAGTTGTGCTGACTTCCTGTGGCACAAATTAGAAAGGAGCTTTTTTGCTATACTCTCAATATACCTACACACCTTTCTTCAAGTCTCTTCACATCCTCAGGCTAATCCCAGTTTTCTCTCTAGTTTCTCTTCATAAATAAACATCATACTGTCCTAATCCATCTTCATCACCCTTTATGACCTCTTTGAGGTGACATGACAAGTTGAATTTCGTAAACCAAAAAGCTGCATTCTTTGCATGCCTTCGACTCCTGTGGAATCCAGTGGGATTTTTGTACACACAAGGAATGAGAATTAGGCCCCAGGCAAGGCTATAGCTATAGAGTATCATTTTTCAATCTTTTCTCTTAACACTTCCAATTATTCTATATAATTTTTTTCACTTCAGCTGTACATAGACCAGATATCCTCATTGGATAATTGTCTGACACTCCTGGGACTTTTTCCTTAAACGTCCTATGATTAGGGAGTTAATCAGCATATGAGAAATTTAGAGATGAAACGGTATTAATTCTTACATTTATTCAAGTTACATTAATCTACCTTCATGACAGGAGTAGTGGAGTACTTTCATTTTGTTTAGACCCACCTGGAGTTTTTTATAATCATGGGTTTTTGCTTGTCTGAATTTTGTCTCTGATAAATTTCACTCATTCACTGTCACCTTTCCTCTCCAAATTGTGGTTTAGAAAGGTTTGCTATTATGGTTCATCATTCCTATTAACTATGGAGGGCTTATTTAGGGCAAATAAGGTATGATCTGCAAAGATGCTCCATAAGAGGCAATGTACAGATACTGAATGAAGTCAACGGGTTGTGTATTAATAATGCTATAATAGAAGCAGCCACATACCTGTTGTAAGGGAGGCAGCTATACCTACAAAGGTGATATCAATGACAATTTAAATGTCAAAATTTCTAACTATTTATCTGCAAATCAAAACATGTAAGAAAAGGAAAGGAAGAATCAGGTCTGCATTTCCCAGAGGGGGCGGGGGTGGCGGTGCATGAAGGACCAGCAGGTGAGAAGTAAACGATGTAGACATTAAGATGTGTAGGCCTTTACTAATAGATAGCAGAACTGTGGAGTGCTAAGGGCTCAGCTGGATTAATTTCCCTGAAGGAAGCTCAGGACTAAAATTTTAGAAACACTAGTCTCAGGGATTGCCTGCCCAGAGAAATTGGGAATTTGTGTGGTATTCTCATTTAAACCACAGCTACACTAACAATGTTCCAGGAAATTGGTCCAGATCAGAGTTAAAATCTAATTTCACACAGTTTATGACAGTGTTGTGTGGATACAAACTCTGTTGTATGGTTGTTGCCACCATCAGGGATCTATGGCAGCATGATTTCCCTGACCAATGTGATTGTGGATTTAGTCTGAGAATTGTGTTATAAAGTAAAACTACACTATTGACATTTACTACCACATTTACAAGAAAAAGCCATAGCATGATTTGGCTAGCACAATTCTCTGCTAGTTGGCTCCTAGTAACAAATACCTTTAAACATGATTGAACCTTGCATGTTTCAGATTATAGTGGGGATAGTTCCTTGGATTTCCAAACACTTTTTTAGAAATTATATGAAGTTTACAAGAAGTTTTAAAATTACAGGTCAGTGTAAGAGCCACCAGACTGAAGAGATCCCCATACTTTGTACTTGGAATAAAATTGCTCTTTTCCTTTCCTTAGACTCTCAAATTTACTTTGTATTTAAAATTGTTGGGTTAAGAGTAACAAGAAGTAGGGAGGCGGGAAATTATTTCTAATCAAATGACATAGCCTTCCGGCTTTATGAGTTTTAGTATCTTTATGGCAGAGAAGAGTGAAGAATTTGGACATTAACTTTAGACCAGCAATATATGTAAAGGAAAAAATTCTTGGGAATTTGATACAAATATTAAAATAAACCTATTGTGTAATTAAAATATAAATTATTAGGCATCTCTTCCATGAGAAACTGATACTCATATTCATTTTGTTTCTCTATGGAAAACATCACTGGTCTATAACATACCGAAAATATTACTTTAATACTATTTTTAGCATTTAAATTCCTAACCAACAAAAATACATGTTGTGTTCAGTAGGTCATCCAAGTATACACAGTACCCTATTAGAAGGAATCTGGCACTTTGACTTTTACCACTAACTAATTTTATCTGCTTTTTACTGTAAAGTGGAGTACAAAGAAATGATACAGATGGTTGAATTAACATAGACCAGCACTGTATCATAAATACAGTTTCAAAAACAAATACATCCACTAGCAGCCAAACATAAAACAAGCTTGTTACTAACCTGGAAATATACTAGGTCTTGCAACTCTATCTGTCTATTCTCTGTGGTTTGGGAAGTAGAAGAGAGTAGGAGCCTCCAGTACATTAAATAAAGACATTCTTTAACATCCCAGCCATGAATACAGTGAAATTCCTTTACAGCTATGCAATATATTTAAAAGAGCTTCAGCTGTGTAATGTTCTGCATGTAGTAGTAAATAGCTAGTGGGAAGAGGCTAAACAGAAGTATTTAAGATTCAAAATGTTTTATCTATAAACAACCCTGAGAAAATATAAAACTGGCATTTGTCTCTTTATCGGGTAATCTGGTGATGACTCACAGATGTTCTTCTTATGATAATATTAAGTTTGTCAAGCAGTCACTTTGTTTTATCATTAGGGAGAATGACTTATGGTAAGGCCAAATTCAGCTGGCCTTTCATGAATTGTCCCATTACCTCCTTGTGCATTCACACTGTAGGAGCAGAGATTTCCTACAGCTTATTCCTGTATTTAACACATTTTAAATGTTTGTTTAAAATAAAATTTCTGGCTCTTCTAAACTGAGAAAAATAACTTTGAAAACAAACCAACAGGAGAGAAGAAACACTGATTTTAAACATCATATTCCCTCCTACAGTATTCATATCAGACATTTTCCAGTAACCAAATTCTGTATGAGGCTGTCTTTTGAACATATATTAAAAATAATAAAAACAGTCAGAACAGTGAAATAAATCCATTAATATAGTCTGGAGAATGAGCAAAATACCAATAAAATCTTGGAATTTCAGAGTTTGCAAACTGAATATGTTTCATTCACTGTAAATTAGTGTCATTACTTATCTTTCTTCTAGCAAGCAGCGGAAGGTCATTGCTCAGATTCAAAACAGAACAGTTTACATGTGCCTTGGAAGTAAAAAGCTGGCAACAAACACAGTCGAAAAGAGAAAGTTCAGACTGCCATTTATAGCCACTGAGGTGCTGGCAAGAGCTTTCTGTGGTCCTATGTAGTAATCCGGGAGCAGGGCTGTCATCTTCAAAATGAATCGTCTTGATGTGTATGATTTGTTGTGGAAAGGCTCTCAAAAGCAAAGCCACCAAATGTGTTTTAGCTAAAATTAACCAGTGTTTCTGTACTTGGAATCCCAGACTCCTAGCAGAGTTTTAAATATCAGGCAACCAAAGTGTAGAGTGAACAAATTCTCAAAATCGAAAAAACAGGCGGCTTGTTGGGGTGGGCACACAGAGTATATTAGGTTTAATGTGAAGGTGCTGGGTGGTGTTGGTGGCCTGTCATATATGGGAGTAGAATAGACTGTATTGGTGATGCCACGAAAGCGAGAAGCAATAGCACCACGAGGAAGGACAGTAGGGGAGAGACCAAAGGCTAGGCTTCCCAGCCTGGAACTCAAGGGCCGGGCAGTATGGTCCCCCGGGCCAGATGTGGCCCGCAGGCCGTAGTTTTTCCCACCTCTGGTCTACCCAGAAAACCAAAACCTGTGGCTGGGCTGTACCAGCTGACTCAGGCTCACAGGGCTCAGGCTGAAGGGCTATTTCATTGCTGTGTAGACTTCCAGGTCTGGGCTAGAGCCCAAGCTGCGAGACCCTCCCACCTCACAGGGTCCTAGAGCCTGTGCTCCACCCTGTATCCAGAAGTTTTAGCCTATACAGCAATGAAACAGCCCCTTAGCCTGAGCCTTGCAAGCCTGAGTTGGCTGGTACGGCTCAGCCACAGATGTCTAGTTGCTGTGCAGACATACCCAGAGAGAGCTGCTTTACCCAGAGCTTCTACTCAGCAGTTCTGTATAGAAGTAGCTAGTGGAGATGAGAATATAGCTACACTACATCTTACTAATCAATTAGAAGTATTGCTTTTCCCTCCCTTCTTCATACCTGGCTTTATGCCTGACAGTGGAGAACAAATTAGACCTAGTTTACAATGCAATATAGCTACAAACAAACAAACAACCCAATGCAATTTTGCACAAAGACATCACGTGATGGAGCAGAAAGCTTTAGTCACTTACTGTGGTTTGATATCTTAGCTGAAATCCTGACCCTGCTGAAGTCAAAGGAAATTTGACCTTTGACTTCAAGAGGGTCAGTGTTTCGACCCTGGAATATTATATTCTGTTCTAGGCAACTTTTACTAAAAATATTTTGGCCACAAAAGCTATTCAGAAGAAGGGAACAAAAATGACCAGCAGCCTGGAGGGAAGATATGAGCAAAGATTAAAATAGCAAAGATCAAATATAGCTTGTCTGACTGTTAGTTACAATTATTTGATTGGCAAAGAAAGTAGAGAGGAGTTATTCTGCAGTTTACAAAGGTACAGTTAGCAGATTGGGAGAAAGAAAGAAAAATATTAGGAAACACTTTGTGATAGTGATACATATTAGGATGTAAAACAGTCTCTCAAGGGAAGTGGTAGAAAGCCCATCACTTGAAACATTTAAAATGAGATAGGCCAAAGCACTAATAACTACTGTAGGAAGCAATTCTACATTGACAGGGTGATGGACTGGATGATCTAATCCGTCTTTCCCCTCTCTAACTTCTGTGGCAATTCTTTGACCGCTTTCTTGCTAGCTCCAGCATTTGTTGAAGTTAGAGTGCAAATTAGTCCTTCAAACATTCCTCCTCCAGCTGAGATAAGAACAGCTAGGGCAATGAAGAAGGCATCCATTGTTATACCACTACCCAAGGGCAGGTTTGCAGCTGCAACTCAGGCATCTTCTGATAAGGTCAGTTTAAATCTTTGAGGAGTCTTACTACAAATGCCACCACTGAGGGAACAGAGTTGGGCAAAAACTTACTTTTCTTGTCCTCTGGGACAATGCCCGCTTCTCCGAATCATCTTAATGTGAAAGACACAGACATGTCTGACTTGGCGGGTATGACAGAGAAAGCCCTGGACTCCACCCACTACTTCCTTATGGAAGAACTGCCTTTTTGGTGCAGTAATATCACTAAAATCCTTCAGATTATGTATAGTGCTCACCTTTGTTATCACCTCAGGGGAGCTCTCTTCATTATTATAGAAGACAGACCAGATAGTACCAGTCAGCATTCTCATTAACAACATTTGGGCAGCCCTTCATATGAAGTTTATCCTTCCCAACAATTCAGCTTAATTCTACAAGCTTCCCACAGAAGAAATTGAAGTATGGTTCCCAGTTCGCAAGGTGTAGCCACAAATATTAACGATTTTATGGTAGCGCCTAGAGACCCCAAACAACATTAGTGCCCAGTTGCTCTAGGCCAGTGGTGGCATTCACACTGTCCTGGTCCTGGCCACAGGTCGGGGGGCTCTGTATTTTAATTTAATTTTAAATGAAGCTTCTTAAACATTTTATAGAAAGAGACCTTCTAAAAACATTAAAATGTATCACTGTCATGCGAAACCTTAAATTAGAGTGAATAAATGAAGACTTGGCACACCACTTCTGAAAGGTTGCCGACCCCTGCTCCAGGCAGTATACACACACAATCAGAGAGCATGTCCCTAGCCTGAAGAGCTTACTGTACAAAGAGACAAGAATAGGGGAAAGGATACAAGCAGAAGATTAGGAATTAGAGAAATAGATTAAGACCTGGTCTACACTGCGGGGAGGTCGACTTATCTGGCCTTCTACACAATGGTGAGTTGACCACTGCCGCTCCCCCGTCGACTCCGCTTCCGCCTCTTGCAGGGATAGAGTACAGGAGTCGATGGGGAGCACGCTCGGGGATCGATTTATCGTGCCTACACGAGAATGTTGGCATAATGGGGAATAAGGGTTTATATTCTGTAAAGCATGGAACTTGTACTGGTAATATTTTGATGGAGAACTTGCAGAGCCTCTAAGAAATAAAAGTAATTCGCTAAGACACCATTTTCTCATTGCTGCAAACTTTAACTATAGTTATGTAATTATATGTCTTCATGGCTTCACTTCATTTCACAGGGCTCACACAACTCTAAGTTTTATAGCAAGTGTTCACCATGGAAGCACATGTTAAAGGCTATGGAATCATAGCTATTTTTGTGTGGAGATTTTCATCAAAAATTGAATTGCCAACAAAACAATTATTGGACATTTCAACCAGTTCTCTCTGGGACCTCTCTTCTTGCTTCTGCACAGAGGGGGCAGGAGTGGGTGCTGCTGAAATAAAACCTAAGGATATGCATCCAGATCCTCAAAGGTGTTCAGGTGCCTAACTAGCTCCCACTGAGTTTAGATACCTAAATACCTTCGAAGATCTGGGCCTTGCTGCCTCTCCATCCACACTGTACAGGATTCAAAAGGAGCCTGAATGTAAGAAAAGAAAAGTAGAAAATGAAGGGGGCAGGTATGAGAGACGAGAGGCAGAGACCATGATGTGAGCATAAAGAGGCAGTCTGACTCAGACTCAGAGGTACAGCCAACAGGGACAGAAAAGAGCCGAAGGAACAGATTTGAGCGATAGCAATGGGAGGAGAAAAGCAAAGATGATCACAAAGAAGAGGGAAGAAGTGAGGACTGGAAGGGGAAAAGACAACTGTCTGAAGTGTTCCAGTGTTTGATTGTTGGTTAATTATTTCTAGAGGGGTTGGGAAAACATCAAAATAAACTGGTGAAAATCCTGAATATTTGAAATCTTTGTTCTGTTAGTTTCCAATACGCTTCATTTTTCAAATTTGTCTGAAGTTTTTATTTTTTGTTTTCATTTTATTTTTTAAATGATTTTTAAAGGTTTTGGTATTACATTTCTTTAAAAAATCCCACCATTAGACTAAATTAAACCATTAGAATTAGCCCTGCTCTTCCTTCTAATACACCCAAAGAAGTGGCTTCAAAATTAGGGCAGTATAATATTCAAAAAGGGAATCAGGGGGTCAAAAAGGGTTCAAGGAGAGACCGCCCTCTCCTGGTTAAGACACCAAGGTAAAATCATTGCCCCCCTGAAGTCAATGAAAATCTTGCCACTGATTTCAATGGGATCAAGATTTCACGCCAGATCTGGACCACCAAGGGAGGAAGGTCCAGTTCCACTAGTAACACACTATTTCTCAGACCATTTCCAGGTCACTGGATTTTCCTGGGAGACAATTGGTTCTGAGAAAGAGGAGGTTCTTTTCTCGACTGGTTCCAAAGATGAACTCTGCAGATGTGGGAACCTCTGCTGAATTGTCTATCCTAACTAAGCTTACATTGTGCTGATTATCTCTAGTTCACAGGAGGTGCTCAGTACCTTGCAGGACTTTCCAAGGAGTCCTGGATTCTAACAGTTATCTACCTCACAGCCCTGAGTGCTAATGCTGCTGGGGAATCTTTTCCAGAGAAAAGGACAATTTTCCATCCTTCAGTAGTAGGGTTCTAGTAGGGGGCCTTTCAGCAGAAGAATCTCTACAAACCAACAGAAGAGGGAATGGGAATGGATTTGTTCAAAGCTGGTCTCTAGAGAAGATAAACTGTTAAATTCTGGTCCAGAAGCAAGCCAAGTAGATAGTGTCAGCACCAAGTGCTAGGAGACCCAGCAGGTGAAATCTCGCTCTCTAGCAACATAGTGGTGCTGAACCTTAAACCAAGAGTGGCTTCTGACAAAACGAGAAGTAATGAAAATTAGATTCATATCTGTGATAGATTCGAGAAGCTGAAGCAGATTCAGGTTTCTCCCTGCTGGCCAGTATAATACTAATACTAATATGATATTGCAAAATCCTTATAAGCCTTGGGAAGGGTTCCCTCCAGAGTACAAAAAATGCTATTTTGATGAGGTCCCTGGGGTCCTACCTGATTGATGGGATCACTGGGCCCTCCAAACTCACCAATCTGGGCTGTCCCTCATGTTGTGAGCCAATGTCAGGCTACAAGCCTCTGACTGGCACTGCACTTACATAGCCATCCACAGGCAAGAACACACTCAACTGAGTTACATGACTAATCTCCCAGCTATTCATGAACCATCAGTAGGCTTCAGCCAATTCCCCCCAGCTCCCAGCCTTACACTCCCAAACTGTACTGGCTTACACTGCTCAAGGCTCCCTTGGGCAGTGCAAGTTCATTAAATAGTTCACCACTGGAATGGACGTAGGCCTTTGTAATCTGAGCTGACATTTCCCAAGCACTTCAACCAAAAATGCTCTGTTTTAGGTAAAATATGAAACAGATGTATTAACTATAGTAAGATAGCTTTTAAGTTATTATAAATAGCAGGCAGAGATCAGAGTTAATTACCTAAGGAGTAGAATTTAGATTGCAAATTTATTTAACTTAGACTAAGCAAGATCTGGATCAGTCTCACCCTAACAGACAGAATAAGCAGCTTATAGTTCCTCAAAACACAGACTGGACCCACGTCAAGCCTAGGATCAATCTTCTTCAGTTCAAAATCTTTGTCTTCCAGATGATTCTTCAGGTGTTGAAATGGGACAGGAGGGGACGGGGAGTGAGAGGACAAGTGATGATGTCACTGTCTCTCTTTTTAAACCTTCTTCCAGCTGCTTGAAAGATCCTTGCTGTGACATGGGGGCCAGTCAGTTCCCATTGATCAAGCAGTCTCCATTCTGTACATGCCTCCTCTAAATGGATTGTTTTCTTAATGGGCCATCAATGCCCATCTGGCCAGTGATGGGTATTCCTTTGTCCTTACTGAACATCTGGCTGTGGGCATCTCATACCATATTTCAATAGTGTATGTAGCAAAACTTTGTAATTTCACATACGACGATAGCACATACAATCCAACAGGATATTAATTTTCAATAGATCAAGACTTTTAAAGTGATACCTCACAAGGCATACTCTGTACAAAACATATAATCATATCGCGAAGGTGAATATGCAGGTTCCAGGGTGCCACTTTGAGGTACAGAGTGTCAAAGCTATATATTTACATTTTGTGAAAAGTTGCCTTCTAGTTCAGGAATGTAATCACTAACCTCTATATATGACAATGAAAATAGCTATATTAAAGCAGGGAGCATAAACTACCTCATTAATAAAGGAAGCATGAAAATCACAGAGGATAGATATTCCATGGGATACATAGATGTGGGTCTCTTGGAAGGTGCTAGCAATTCCCTATTCCAGTGCTGTGTAACTAAGGTGTTTGCCATATAAATAGGGAGTGCATTGAAATTACAATTTGAGCAACAGCAAACTCACGAGGTTTTCTAAGGGCCCCATCTACTTTACTTTCTAAAGGCATCATGGGCAAGACATTTCCTTCTGTGGAAAGGTAATTTTGTTAGAGCAGGAGACTACTGTGGAAAAGGTGGTTGTAAACTGGTGGGATGTTTCACTAGCCCTGGAAGGGAGGCAAATGCCAAATCAAATACCTTGATGTACTGCGACACAGTAGAATGATACCACCCGTGGTCTGACAGCCTCAGAGGAAGAGGATGAAATTCACAGGGAAGGAGAGCATCTAATCGCAGCAGAGGGAAATGATCTCATAGTTGGGACCCTCCTTCCAGATGATGTTGTAGTATCCTCTTGCACTGAGGATACCTCTCTAGGGGAGGGAACTCCGATTATTAGGAAGAGACTGGTATTAGTAATGGGTGAGTTGATCATTAAAAACCTACATAGCTGGGTTTGCAATGACAGGGAGAACCACATGGTGATTTGCCTGCTGGGTGCAAAGGTTGTGGATCTCTGGAGACATCTATATAGACTTATGTGTAGTGCTGGAGAGGAAATGGTATTTGTGGTACATGTAGGTACCAATGACATAGGAAAAGACAGGAGAGATGTCCTGGAGGACAAATGTAGACTTCTAGGTAAGAGATTGAAGTCCAGGACCTCCAGGGTAGTACTCTCTGAAATGCTTCCAGTTCCACGCGCAGGGTGAGGTAGACGGGCAGAACTGAGGTTTCTTCTCAATGGGTGGAAGAGATGATGGTGTAGGGAGCAGGGGTTTAGAAGTTAGTGGGTGGGACTGGAAGTACCAAAGGTGGGCCAGAGAATTCAGCTGGGAGACAGCCACCAGTGGAGCCAGACATCTCCTGGGAGCTCCTGAGCAGGGAGGCTGCTGCAGACCCCAGGGGAGCTGAGGACTGGCCAGGACCACCAGGGCCATTTACAGACTCAAGCATGGAGGAGCTGCAAGCACTGACAGAGGCCTTCTTCCTTGACGACCAGGACGCTTCTCTACAGAGCCAGGTACACCCTGAGGGGGAGTTGGGAAGTGGCCCAGGGGTAGCTGACCCCTGTCTGGCTGCAATGCTGACAGTGAGTGAGTCAGTGTGTTGCAGTCAGGATCCCGTTCTGCTACTGCTAGGGCCCTGAGCCGGGATGCAGTGCAATGGGTGGACCTGCGTTCCCCACCCCTACTACCCCAATCTGTGGATGGAAGTCTCCCCATCTCTTAGGCAAAAAGCCTGCGCTTGTCAGCCCTCTGACAGAGCTAGGAGGCCCAACTGTTTGCTGCCCAGCCTGAGTACAGGCCTGAGCCAGAATCCCTTTGCTGTCCCACCTAGGGGCTGGGGCTTCGTAACTGTGTTTGTTGTTTGACCCTGATTACAGGCCCGAGCTCACATTGCCCATCACCCTGCTAATTCCTATGTCAAGTGACCCCCCCGCCCCGGAGACACAGTGGGGTGGAGCCACTCCCCTCAATGTACTGTAGGAACTTTTTGGGAAAAGGGGAGCCTATACAGGAAGGATGGGCTCCACCTAAACCAAAATAGAACCAGACTGCTGGCACTTAAAATTTAAAAGGTCACAGAGCAGTTTTTAAACTAATGGCTGGCGGAAAGCCGACTGATTCAGAGGAGCACATGGTTTGGACAGGGGAGGATCTATTAATGGAGATTCTCTGTGTCCTAGTAAGGGGGAGAAGCTGGAAATATCGGCAGGATCTGACAAGAAACAGTCAAATGAAAGAGTCCTATTCAATTACATCACATTATGGCAGACAGCTGGAAAGTGACAATTTTTTAGGTGCTTATATACAAATGCTAGAAGTCTAAATAATAAGATGGGTGAACTAGAGTGCCTCATATTAAATGAGCATATTGATATAATAGCCATCACGGAAACTTGGTGGAATGAAGATAATCAATGGGACACTGTAATACCAGGGTACAAAATATATTGGAAGGACAGAACAAGTCGTGCTGATGGGGAGTCGCACTATATGTGAAAGAAAGCGTAGAGTCAAATGAAGTAAAAATCTTAAATGAACCAAACTGTACCATAGAATCTCTATGGATAGTAATTCCATGCTTGAATAATAAGAATATAGCAGTAGGGATATACTACCGACCACCTAATGAGGATGGTGATAGTGACTCTGAAATGCTCAGGGAATTAGAGAGGCAATAAAAATAAACCCAATAATAATGGGGGAATTCATCTATCCCCATGTTTATTGTTTGGCCCTGTGGGTACATGTCACCTCAGGATGGGATGCAGAGGCAAAGTTTCTTGACACCTTAAATGACTGCTTCTTGAACAGCTAGTCCTAGAACCGAGAAGGGGAGAGGCAATTCTTGATTTAGTCCTACATGGAGCACAGGATCTGGTCCTAGAGGTGATTATAGCTGAACCACTTTGTAATAGTGACCATAATATAATTAGATGTAACATTCCTGTGGCGGGGAAAACACCACAGCAGCCCAACATGGTAGCATTTAATTTCAGAGAGGGGAACTACACAAAAATGAAGAAGTTAGTTAAACAGAAATTAAAAGGTACAGGGTTAAAAGTGAAATCCCTGAAAGTGGCATAGAAACTTTTTAAAGACACCATAATATGGGCTCAACTTAAATGTACATCCCAAGTTAAAAAACATATTAAGAGAACCAATAAAGTGCCACTGGCTAAACAAAGTAAAAGAAGTTGTGAGAGGCAAAAAGAAGCAGTGAAAACAAAAAGGCATCCATTAGAAAGTGGAAGTTAAATCCTATTGAGGAAAATAGAAAACAGCATAAACTCTGGCAAGTGTAAAAACATAACTGGGAAGGCTAAAAAAGAATTTGAAGAACAGCTAGCCAAAGACTCAAAAAGTAACAGCAAAAACTTTTTTAAATACATCAGGAGCAGAAAGGCTGTTAAACAACCAGTGGGACCCTTGGACGATCGAAGTACTAAAGGAGCACTCAAGGATGAGAAGGCCATTGTGGAAAAACTAAATGAATTCTTCCTATTGGTCTTTACGGCTGACAATGTGAGGGAGATTCCCAAATCTGAGCCATCCTTTTTAGATGACAAATCTGAAGAACTGGCCCAGATTGAGATGTCATTAGAAGAGGTTTTTGGAACAAACTGATAAACTAAAAAGTAATAAATCACCAGGACTGTATGGAATTCAGGAGCCAATGTCCCTTAGAACACATCCTATGTTTATTTAAAAATTATTAGGATTTTCCATCAGAAAAATTGTATGCTGAAGCCTACATGATTGTATTTATGCAGTGAATGATTCATACAGAAGCATCATCAGAAGTGAGAGTACAGATGACTAATCCCAAGTACTCCAACTTCACTAGAGAATTTTGGTATTTAAGGACTGATCCAAAGTTACCACGTCTGAAAGGTTGCCAGCCCCTGAAATAGAACATGGTTTTACAAAAGGTAGATCGTGCCAAACCAACCTGATCTTCTTCTTTGAGAAAGTAACAGATTTTTTAGACAAAGGAAACAGTGGATCTAATTTACCTAGATTTCAGTAAGGCATTTGATACGGTTCCATGTGGGGAATTATTAATTACATTGGAAAAGATAGGGATCAAAATGAACATTGAAAGGTAGATAAGGAACTGGTTAAAGGGGAGACTACAACAGGTCATACTGAAAGGTGAACTGTCAGGCTGGAGGGAGGTTACTAGTGGAGTTCCTCAGGGATTGGTTTTGGGACCAATCTTATTTAATCTTTTTATTACTGACGTCGGTACAAAAAGTGGGAGTGTGCTAATAAAGTTTGTGGATGATACAAAGCTGGGAGGTATTGCCAGTTCAAAGAAGGACTGGGATATCATACAGGAAGCTCTAGATGACCTTGTAAACTGGCGTAATAGTAATCGGATGAAATTTAATAGTGAAAAGTGTAAGGTCATGCATTTAGGAATTAATAACAAGAATTTTAGTTATAAGTTTGGGATGTGTCAGTTGGAAGTAACAGAGGAGGAGAAGGACCTCTGAGTACTGGATGATCACAGAATGACTATGAGCAATCAATGTGAAGTGGCCGTGAAAAAGTTAATGTCATCTTGGGATGCATCAGGTGAGGAATTTCAAGTAGAGATAAGGAGGTGTTAGTACCGTTATACAAGGCACTGATGAGACCTCATCTGGAGTACTGTGTGCAGTTCTGATCTCCCATTTTTAAGAGTGATGAATTCAAACTGGAACAGAGAAGGGCTACTAGGATGATCTGAGGAACGGAAAAACCTGTCTTATGAAAGGAGACTCAAATTGCTTGGCTTGTTTAGCCTGAACCAAAGAAGGCTGAGAGGAGATATGATTGTTCTCTATAATACCAGGGAGGAAGAGGAATTATTTATGCTCAGTACCAATGTGGACACAAAAACAAATGGATATAAACTGGCCATCAGGAAGTTTAGACTTGAAATTAGATGAAGGTGTCTAACCATTAGAGGAGTGAAGTTCTGGAACAGCCTTCCAAGGAGAGCTGTAGGGGCAAAAGACATATCTGGCTTCAAGACTAAGCTTGATAAATTTATGGAGGGGATGGTGTGATGGGATAGCCTAATTTTGGCAATTAATTGATCTTTGCTTATTAGCATTAAATAGCCTGTGATGGGATGTTAAATGGAGTGGGATCTGAGTTACTACAGAGAACACTTTCCTGTCTGGTTGGTAAATCTTGCCCACATGCTCAGGGTTCAGCTGATCTCCATATTTGGGGTTAGGAAGGAATTTTCCTCCAGGGCAGATTGGCAGAGGCCTTGGGGTTTTTTTCTCCTTCCTCTGCAGCGTGGGGCATGGGTCACTTGCTGGGGGATTCTCTGCACCTTGAAGTCTTTAAACCATGATTTGAGGACTTCAATAGCTCAGACATAGGTTAGGGGTTTATTACAGGAGTGGGTGGGTGAGATTCTGTGGCCTGTGTTGTGTAGGAGGTCAGACTAGATGATCGTAATGGTCCCTTCTGGCCTGAAAGTCTATGATTCTAGTATGATGGGTCTATCTACCAACCTGGGGACCAGATAGCCACACCCAAGTCTGTTTTAGCCTTCTGCTCAAGTTCTTTTATTTTTCTGCCACTAAAACAATATAGAAAAGTAACAAAAATGATAGTCCAGATTAGGAGTAGGGCTGCAGGGTCCTCTAACCTCTAAGGCTCAAAGTTCACAATCTTTCCTTAAGCTCAGGGGGACTACAGTGTTAGCCCATCAGCTAGCCATTCCTCAGGAAAATGTTTCTCTTAGCCTTCCTTTTCCTAGACAGCTAGATCCTCACTTATGTCTTTTGGCTGGAAATCAGAGCCAATAATTAGTTGCTGCTCAGTTGGATCAACTGATTACAAACAGCTGCCTATTGTGCTGCTCCTTAGGCCAGGACTTGCAGCTCTCTGGCTCCCCAGGCATTGAAAAAGGACAGAATATACTGCTACAGGAGAGAGGGGGTATTTTTTTCCGGCCTGGATGCTTAATATTGTCATAGGTTATGGGGCTGTGTTTATTTTGATATGTATTGAATCATTTACCCAGTGTGTTCAGACAGGCACCTCTTGTTATTTAAAACTCTAAATAAGTAAATACATTTAATTCCTTATTCAACCTCTTCAAGGCAGATGTAGGTGCACGTCTTTTAATATTTAGCCTTGAGAGTTTATAGCAAAAGTAGAAATTAATTAGCTTGCATATCTAATAGGCAGTATCAGCTATTGGACCAATTTTGAATGTTTTAGGAGCGACAGTCATTAGGATAAAAAGTAGTGTTGTGTAACAACACTATCTTGAAGATAGTACAGTAAATATTTCACCATATTTGGTACAGTAACTGGTTTATGCCATCTACTGGTCTGGTTAGGATGTGCATTTTCAGTCTAAAGAAAAACTGAGAATGAATTTTACTGTAGTGCAAAATAGTAATCCAACCTGCTCATCACAACCAGCTAGTAGGGTTTAACACCATTAAACATATCTACAATAGGTGCTACAGGTGTGATGTTTAAAATGTTAGCTAACTTTTTTTGTTTGTTTGTTTAAAACACCTTTTTTCCTAGTGTAGAATAGTCTTGCTATCTGTCCTTGTTTTCTCAAGATCAATCCTTTTCTGAGATAGCTGTCCCAGGAAATCTGTAAGGGTGCACTATCAACTGGCTAGTTTTATGGGTTTAGCATCATCCCAGGTGTCCTGGATTTTGGTACCTTAGAGGTAGCAACCTTGGTCTAGACGGGGGTAGAAGCATTTCTCCTGGTCAGTTTGATCCCATTTACACAGGTTTCTTAACTGAATTTAACAGCCACAGCTGAAATCTTATTCAGCTGTGGTCAAACTGGGCTCTAATATGGTTTGGCTGGTCACTGGGGGTACAGTCAAACTATGTTACAATGTCTTAGAAATACAAGAGATCCCTTATCACCTCAATTTATAACAGAGTAAAACATATTCCTCTCCCCCCGATAGTGGTTTGATGTTTACATAAATGTTAAAGGTTCAATAAAAGAGATGCTGGTAGAGGATGAACTGCAGATTGATTAACTCCAGTTTTATATAACTTCCTTTTATCCAAAATGCCTTGGTATCCCACAGCCTAATAGTAAGCTATTATATTTTCCTGTTTTTATGAAATCCTGACTCATCAAAAATCTTGGATGTCCATTCAGACTTTTGTGAAATTGAGATTTATTTGTATTTTGAAATTACTTTGGCATTAAAGATTCAGTTATTTGCTTTGACTATCATTGCTACTGCTTCAGTAGACAATATAGTTTTAGTATTTGTTCTTATTATTGTTACTAGACTCCCATAAAGTCTTTCAGCCTTTTGCATTTTCATAGTTGTTTTTTATTTCCACATATGGCAAAGACGTAACCAGTTGATCCACAAACTGCAATTTCACTGTGTGAAAAATTGTTACATATGCAGGAAGAGCAACCTTGAAGTAGCGTTACTGGAGCAAATACCCACTACCTAGTATAGCATGTGGATGAGGATTCGGTACATCAACACCTCATGCAGCCGGCTAAATGCTCAGTCTGGTTACTTTGGCTGTGGGTGGTCTGCAAGGACTTAATCTTAGATGAAGCAATGTGGTCTAGTAGAAAGACAACAGAACTCAGGAGATGGGGGTTTTATTCCCAGCTCTGCCACTAGGTTCCTGGGTGACTTTGAGCAAGTCACTTCATCTGTCTGTGCCTCAGTTTCCCAATCTGTAAAAAATAATAATGGTACTGACCTCCTTTGTACAGCACTTAGAGATCTACTGATGAAAACTGCTATATATGAGTTGTTAGATGGATATTTTGTGCATATCTACATTTGAGGCTCAGTCAGATGTCATTTGTAGTGCCTCCTGCAAGGTGTGAATATCCTCAAATTCCTCCGCTTTTGCCTGTTAATTTAGATTGTGTTTGGCCTACTGAGGCTTCCTGGTGACATCTATGGTACCAGAAGTTTACTATCCCTCACAGAGCATGGTTCATATAATTTGTGTATTTTCTGGGAGTCAAACTCTCCATTTAATATGACATCATGTCAAAAATTAGTAGAGTGAATACGTGGGATACTGTGTTGTATTTTGAAGGCAAAATCCTAGACTTATTGAAATCAATGGTAAAACTCCCCTTTACTCCAGTGAGGTAAGATTTTTACACTGAGTCCCAAAAGAGATTTAATATACTGATGGCAAAAATCACCATTAAAATATTCGGCTTTTCAATTTTCGTTCTCCTGCAATAGCAGGAGGTACACAAGATATCCTTGTTTGCTGTTCCATGATTGATTTCTATAATTATGTGTAAATAAGTTACAGTAAGTGCATAGATAATGCAATTGCATGAACAAATAGCTAATTATGGTCAGATTATAGTAATTATGATCATAGCAATTGCTCATGCAAATTAAGTGCATAGTTGCACATCTAACTTGTTTTAAAATATCAGGCTACAATTCTCCATCTCAATTAGTGTTTCTTTCTATGCATATTATTTCTGAATGAGTTTTCTTTATATTTTACTTTGTTTCCTTTTTGAGACTGACAGATAATACCACTGAAAGAATTTCCAGCTGCTACTCCTAGATCTGAAAAAGAGAATTATCAAGCTCCTTTAAAGATGATTTGTTTCTTTCTTATTAGTGATCATTAGTGTTCATTCTTCAGCTAGACAGGAATATGCATACAGAATGGATTATCCCTGGCACAAGTACTGACCAGGGGGAAGGGAAGATGGGTTTGACAGTCTTTATTTACTACCTCCCCACTCCCCAAAATAAAATTGCTTGTTAGAAGTTACAGCTGGCTGTTTCTAGATAAGCTGCAGAACTGAGTGAGGCTTGGCTAACAGGCAGTAGGTGATGTGCCCCACTGAATACAGCCCTGTGCTGGTGCAGAGCACAGCATTGGGACTAAACGAACCCTGGGAGTTACTGTGCCACAGGGCTGGGCACAGGAACCTTTTGGTTCTGCCTACATCTCTTCCCACCTGAATCCACTCATTGAGTCAAGGGATCCTCATGGGGGAGCATAGAATTAGCAGAGCCAACTCTCAACGTGCCACCAGGCTCCCTGAACCAGCAGTATTTTGCAAGTACCTATGCTATCCTTATGCTTGTTTTGCAGCCCTCTTGCACCAGTATAACCTGTTCCATGGAGCCATGGGGTACCAATGAATTTGGCTCAAAAACCACAGGTCCTTGTAGTCTATTTTTAATTAAAGAAGCACACAAATATATTTTTACACATACACACTATACCTGAGCTCAGTGCTGCTAACATCAGTGGTAGGCAGGTTGAATCAATACTGAGTAATAAGAAATAGCTGAGTTTTAGAAAGGAAAGAAAGCTTAGTGTGCAATCCCTGCAGATCTACAATAGAATTTAATGGCAACTAGATGACTGATTAAATAATGGGTCTGAGTGACCGATGTGGTCACCTCTTGTGACTGCACAGGTGTTAGCATTTGCCCAAAAATAGGCTGAACTGGTGCACTTTGAAAATCAGCCTACAAATGGTCCTTCTATAAAACTGAGGCATTTGACACTAAAAACTCAGCATTTTCCTGTAGTTGCCACACAACTGTATATTTATCTGTATAAAAAATGATTCTACAGTCTTGCAAATTTCAGATCATGAATCCAACATTAAATTGACACACACCTTATATAGTAAAACAAATTGATGTGCCTAATATTTGCTTTCCAATGACAAGATTTTTGCCCTTAACTTGAGAGTTTGCTTCAGGTTGAAGTTTTTAACTTAGAAATCAGAATCTGATTGATGTGAAACAGAAATTCTAGTCTTAATTGTCAGAGTTCTGAATGTGTACTCTGACATTAATTTCATATCAGCCCTACTGGAGAGTGACCCTAAGAGGTTTATACAGGGCTGGCAGTAGACGTTGGAGTGTAGTTCTCTCTCCAGAATCTGCCAATGAGTCATCTAGAGCAACTGAAAGGGAGTCACAAGTAACTCAAGTTGCTTCCTATCTTTCATTGCTCCCAGCCACTATGAAAGCTTAGGACTGAGTTTAGGACACACATTCCAATTCTTCACATGATGATATAGTGAATAGTGTGCATTAAATGGGCCATCAAGTTCTTTGATCCTCCCCACAGGAATCATCCAAAGGTGGAGAGACCTCCCCTTCTTCTTACTATTGAAGAAGATGGAACAAACAAGCACCTATGGGACCCTGCTGTTTTTGCATTTAAGGATTAGACTCATTACCATGGACCCTCCCCCGCACTAACAAAGTCATTCCTAGCACCACACCCTTCAGTTATCAGATGTAGTTTATTCATAAGGGATTGCAGCAGTGATCAAGCAAAGGGCTGTAGTCCCTCATGTTAGACCTCCCACCTTTCCCCATGAGAGTACTTGTTTATTATGGTCAATGAAGTACTAATGATGCCAGCATGGCAGGCTAGATTCCTTATCTAGACAGAGGAACATAGCTTGACACTTAATGGCAGACAAGGTAGGATTGCAGAAGCACAGAGTTCATGTTTTCTGCTATGCTGGGGACTTCATTTAGGATTATCTTTCACAAGGGCTAGGTCACTGATTTTTGCATAATTTGCACATAAAGCAGCCACAGAAGTTAGCTTACTTAGGTCCCTGTAAAAGAGTCTCCCAACCTAGCATCAGACCCTCCCGCTGCTTCAGGTTCCCATCTCACATAAGCTGTCAGGTCAGCTCAGCTCACCAGCCAACTGTATTCCCCACTATCAGCATTTTCTTCCCTTTTCCTAGGTGGGGATTTATTATTCAGACAATGCAACATCCACCACAATAGGTAAACCAGGTTCTGCTACCTAGCCCTTGTAAGCCTCAGAAGCCTTTTGCTACTAACTGCATAAGCCTTTCACCTATCTGCTATAGCAAACCCCCTTCCAGGGCCTTTCCCTGATACAACATCTCCTACAGGACTCTCCCTACACCTCTTCCTCTGATCAGAGACTGCTCTTTATAGCTTAGCAGGCCTGACTCTGCTTCACACTCTTCTACCATGTCATCCTCCTGGGATATATTGCCTTCACCTGGGAAGGCAGGCCAGTATCCAGCGGAGCACCAATCTCCGTACAGAGCCAGCTCACCCAGTGACAGGCCCATAGTTTTAAAGTTTGCTAGAAGAAGAGCACAATGCTGTCTCCTGTTCCAGGGCTAGATGAAAGCAGTCTGGAGTCTTACATAAGTAGTTTCTCCACTATGAGACCCATTATGGCCCATCCATTTTGGAGGGGGTGGTTAATTGGGCCACCCATACAAAAGCTATCTGCTGGGCTAGTGGGAGTTCTACTCCTCCTCTTTGGACAGGCTGGAGCCCCACCCCCATCCCTGTACCACCACTCCCTGTTTATAAACAGGGAGAGGTGTGTCAGGGAGGAGGGAAGCCCTACTTCCATCCATATAAGGGGAGGGCTTAGTGCAGGGGCAAGGGGGTCCTTCAACCACCAACTCAGTAGAGGCCCTGTCTGCCACTCCAACAGAAGACTTGTGTGTTCCATGCTGACTATACTGACTACCAAGAGGGCTCTGTGTTTGAGACATTAATCCTGCTCCTCCAGCAGAAGGCTTTGTAGCTAAGAGCATATCTTGTGAAATCAGCTACCAGGCTGCATGTGCATGAGCCATGGCCAATTAAACATGATACGTGCCAGAAAGGAGGCTTGATTTCTGTGTCTCTGAACACTAAATCATTACACAATAGCTAGTTAAGAGCATGATCCTTTTTAGTATGACAATCAATCGCAAAACTCCCATTGACTTCAGTGGGGTCAAGATTAGTTTCTAATTTAATTGCAGCAGCAACAGATTTCTTGCTTTGTTTTTCATCTCCTGTTTAAATTCGCTCTTTTTCTCACTCTTCTGCTGTCTTCCCTGCTCCCCCTTTAGCATTAGCCAAGGACTGTAGAGGATGGTTGAATGCACATAAACACTACACAATGACAGAATACTACCCTGCCTGAAAAGTTGCAGCAGGTTCTGCCAACAGACAATATTATGCAGACTGGGGAGTGAGAATTTACAAACAATATGAATGGTAATGGGGAATCACTTCTGCTGCAACAATTGCCCACCCCGTTATAAAATGATACTCCGAGAAGAAATTCAGTAATAGGAAAGAGCTATAAATCTTACCTACTGATGTTGAAAATATTGTTGCCATAGATCATTTTAATTTAAGAGAAGGGCAGACAATTTGGGGTTATGTACCTCTTGCCAGTGGCAAAGGAAATTTGCATTATCCATCCTGATGTAAGACTGCTAATTCATAGGGCCATATCCTGAAATGTTTACAGCTTTCGATCAGTTCTTAGTCAGGCAAAATTTTAATTGTTTCAATCATGATAATTCCAATAGAAAACATAAATAATAGCAAGCATGACTATGAGAGTAAAGGACAGAGTACTGTATGGGCTTCAGGATTTGATCCAGTTTCTTTACAATCTTTTACTGTGCATTGCTTGTAGCTATTAATGTTTCATACCAATATAGAACTGTAAATATGCTAAATTAATAAATAGTAATATGAAATTATCTTTTATTATAAAAAAGGCTATTTATCATAAAGCCCATTCTGCAGCTAATGCATAACATGGGAATGTTTGCAGCTTTCTAGTTATACTAACTGCCTTTAAAAGCAGTCCTGGCTCTAAGTTTATGCACTTACTTTACATGGCACTCTAGTAATTTCTATGAAAAGATCTGGGTAAAGGGTCAAAATAACAAGCCAGCTATTTAGCACAGTTCTTTTGTATACAAATCACTAAAGTGTTTGACTAGCATGAGGTAATAATCCCTCGGATGTTCTTTCAATAAGTGCTCTCTAGACAGATATAAATATGTTTCATTAATTTGTATAACTGTTTAAAATTAAAAGAGAGAAAAATAAAGTTGTGAATGGTTTGTCACTATTAACCTCTGGAGCTGATACTCATGCTACATATTTTTGCTCTGATCTTATGAAAAGGATAAAATTCAACATATCACATGCTTACTAATGTTATTTATATTTCAATAGTGCCTCGAGAATGAGACCCCCTTGTGCTAGATACTGTACAGACACATACTACTGTGCTACTGATCTGTAGTAAAAGACATTCCCTGCTCCACTCAAGAGCTTATAGTCATAGTAGCCAAGAAAAAGGATAGGAGAGTACTCTTATTCCTGTTTTTTGTAGCTGGAAAACAGGGGCCTAGACAGATTAAGTGACTTGCCCATGGTCATAGAGGTTGTCTTTGGCAGAGCAGGGATTTGACCTTTGATCCAGTGACAGCTACAAGACCATCTGTCTTCATCTCTTATTGTGATTTATCAATCACAATGAATATCGTGGTATCATTTGTACACCCAAGTGAGGACAAAATGCTGTAGATGATCAGTGTGTGCCAGCCTTTCCTTTCTGCAGGGCTCAGTTTTGACTGCAATTGTGTAGGAAAGAATTTGATTGTTATTTTCAAATAAAAGGAGACTAGATAAAAGACATTGGGTGTAAGCTAATTATTTAAATGACTTGATACTGTAACAGAGCATGCTCTTGGGTCAGCCCACATAGATCCATTATTTCTTTGTTCCGTAATTTGACTTCAAGCTCTTTCAGAGTGTCTACAGAATGCATATTTTACTAATACCCCTATCTAATAACAAAGGTCCTCATGAACATACTGTAGCCAGAATATTTCACTCTACCAAAAATAACCCTATTACACAGAATATAATAGTCCACACAATTGTTTACTAAATATAAAGGCTGCAAATATCTCAATATAATCTCCCAGCTATGGAGTTCCAATGTCAAGGTGGTGAGAGAAGAGGACAGTGGTCAGGAACCTACCTGACTGCTCTTGTGAACAGTGAGGTTCGGAAACAGCACATATTGGCTCCAATTATTCAGCATATCAATCCCATCATGATGCTGAAAAGCAGTTTAGTTCAGCTGCTTAGGCAGAGCCCATGCAAGGCACAATGTATGATGCACCTAGGTAACTGGACCCGTGTTAGGGATTTGAGAAGAATAATACTTTCCAGGCTATTAAACCCAAGGTGATTCAACATTTCAGGCAGCCAGTCCATGTTATTAGCACCAAGAGAATTTAAAACACCAGACAATTTGGGCTGTTATAAAACAGTAATAATTATATGCAAAGTGTTGTATCATCACTGTGTCTGTACTCTGAGACTCTGGTGCAACAGAAATGATTTAAAATACCAGGCAGGCTAGATTATTACTGTAAAGATGATTTACAATACCTGTCTGAACAGGCAGATAATAGACTAATAAATTAACACTGAATGTAGCCATTTAGACAATGTCATAAAAAAGCCATTTTTAAAACTTTAAGAAGACACTATAGCAAGTGTTTTGCGCAGCACTGAAAAGTGATACTTATGTTACTCCGTATGTCTACAAATAACCTAGGACACCCATGTTTTCTGGGAGATGGACTACATTTTCTGGATTCAGCACTAGACTGTTTCACTAGTGGCAAAACCCATGTAATATCTTCAGCATTTCTTGTCCTCATGATTTCAATATCTTTAGATAATTTATATATACATTTGGAATTTACACATAGAAGCAGAGTTAATCTTTTGCTAAGCTAGATGTCTGCCTACCTTATCTTATCAAGGGGGATAACAGAACAGCATTGGGACTGCCCAGACAACAGGCCATCTCTAAACCTCTTCACTACCAGTTGCACATGTAATCCATGTACTAAACATCAGCCCTGTCTCATAAGCTATAACATTAGATACCATGACCAACAGTACTGTAGGAGGCACTATAGTCTCTAGAGCACTGGACTAGCCCTCGGGCAATGTAGATTCTCTTCCTGGATCTGCTACTAACCTGCTGGGGGACCATGGCTAAGTCACTTCTATCTTTGTGCCTCTGTTTCCCACCTGTTAAATATGGATACTGTGGCTTGCGATCTATTGATGAAACACCATGTAAGAGCCAGGTACTGGTGATGATGATTTTAAAACTTAAGTTAGTGCATTTATGATGATGAATTACTAGGATGGGGCATAAATAAGAAAGTAGAAAACAAGACAAAAACGTCATCAATTGATTATATTTGCTGGGAGAGTCGTAAAATTGGGATCCTTTAAAAATGTTTAATCAGGATGCTTTTTCTTGACAGATATAAACAATATGGAAACGAAAATACGTAAGTATAGAAAGAATTCAGCCTACAACTGTTCACATCACCCACTATCCCCTCTGCTCTGCCAGTACTCCCAGTCTTGTACACTGATTTGTCAACTTCCTATACAGTCACTTCCAGATCTCCTTCCACATGCGCCCCATGCATGGTACAACGTCTCTGAGCTCATTTGCAAGCTCACTCTGTGTATATTTAAAATACCTCTTTAAGATCCACTTCTGTCATGCTGCCTAGAGTGAACTGAGTTGATGTGTATATTAGTTGCTTACTGCTGTTCTCCTTTCCCAACCTCTGACTACTTGTGTTTTTGTCTCTGGGCTGTAAGCTATTCTGAGTACGGACTGTCTTTATTGAGGGCAGTGTTCGATGCGTCGGATCGATTTATCACATCTTGCCTAGATGCGATAAATCGATCCCCGAAGGCACTCCCGTCGACTCCGGAACTCCAGCTCCGCAAGAGGAGTAAGTGAAATCAACAGGGAAGCTGCCGGGGTTGACCCGCCGCTGTGGTGATGGCCAGGTAAGTCGAGCTAAGGTACTTTGACTTCAGCTATGCAAAAAGCAAAAAGTGTAGCTGAAGTTGAGTGCCTTAGTTTGAACCCCCCTGCTAGTGTAGCCCAGGCCTGAGTGTTTGGAAAGCACCCTGCATAGAATGAGCACTACATACATAATTCAAATATTAACATTCATACATACATTAAATATCAGCATTGACAATGATCAGATTTTGATTAAATTGTAGATTCTCACAAAGGGGTTTTTGAAAGGTGAGGTCCTGAACAAACCTTCTCAAAATGGTATATGCAAAATAAAACCAGGACAATAATAATTACCGTCTGCAGATACTTGAACGTGTACTTTTGCTATAGGGCACCTCTATGACAGGGAATATAAGCCTTTTGGGGATCAATGGATGAAGTTTTTGGACAAGAACTGCCACTCCTGCAGTTTTGTCTCTGTGGGGACAATCTCCCAATGTCTTTGCAGAAGAGGTGGTGAGATAGGTAAGCAAGCCACAGGTTATGTTCTAAAAAAATCAGTTACTGCTTCCAGGAAACATGAAGACTCACTCACAAGGAATTTTGTTCCTAATCATGTTTCTAACTGAGGGCTTGTCTACACTTACTGGGGGATCGATGCGTGGCGATTGATGCATCAGTGGTTGAAGACCTGCTAAATTGACCACAAATCGCTCTTCCATCAACTCCGGTACTCCATCAGATCGAGAAGAGTAGGGGGAGTCGACAGGAGAGTGTCTCCTGTTGACATTACGTAGTGCGGACCCCGCGGTAAGTAGATCTAAGCTATGTTGACTTGAGTTATGCTATTCATGTAATTCAAATTGAGTAGCTTAGATTGACTTTTCCCTTTAGTGTAGACAAGATCTGAGTTCTTGCGTGTCTGTGAGAGCAGAATTGCAGAATAAGTGGGTGTGAATTCTACCCTCTTTCATTTCTGGAGCTGTGGCAAAGCAGCTGAGTCAGCTGACTTAGATATATTTTCTAGATTTGTGTGCATATAGCACACATTTGTACATGCAAACAAGCACTTCTGTACACAAATCAGGTTGGTAGGCACGTTGTTACCCACATCATATGCCAGAATCTTTGTGTATGCAAACTGAAGTCTCTAGTCACAGTTATTTTTCTCTTCAACAGATCAGTGGAAATCTGGAAAATGTCTTGTCCCCTCTCAAAAGGGTAAAAGAGGGAGAAATAAGGACCTTTACAGACAGGCACAGGAGGGAGCTTTTGTACTTTATATAGCATTGTCTCTTTACAGTATTTGTTTCCCATGTTTGCTTCTGCCATTTATTAATGTCATATCTTGGGGCAATATGACCTGTGATTTGGGACTGTGAGATTTTTCTATTATTGTAATCATGGGAAAACAAGCCATGCAAACACTGGAAAATGGCTTTCTGTCTTTCACCATGAGTCATAGAACTTGGGTCTGTTTAGCGGCATTGATCCCAACCTTTTCTCTATGCCCTTTCCCACTTCTGCTTTGCCATTTTAAGGGGGAGATTCTAAATAAGAAGATGCATTAAAGTCTTAGGTAGGTTGGGTGTTAATATCTTTGCTGTTGAGCATCCTGAAACTTTTGGGTGCATGTGTTATGACCATCAAGCATTCATAAAAATATTGATTTTTAAAAATGGCTAATGAATCAAGAAAGTCAATTCAAACTCATATAATCTTTGCTAGAGATCAGAGATGGGCCACACCCAAAATCCCAGACCTAAGCATCTACACACTTCAGCTGCTTCCAGCTGCGGATATCACAGTTAACTTCTTTCTAGGATTGTTGTAACCAACCCCAGAGTCAAACATCCCCAAATCTTGGGGCATTTGAAATCTGAGTCTGGATCTGAATATTTAGAGCAGGGCAGCAGTCCATTTCCACTGTATATTGTCCTTGATGCTTCAAGAAACAGGCATATATGAAAATGCAGTTAGAAGAGAGATAGTTTGCTAGGTGTAATCACATTCATGACCATGGCTGAAGCAAAGGTTAGCTAACTGATCAGTGCAAAGCATAGAAGGAAAAAGAATAAATGCTAAAAAGATACCAATCCAAAACCAGGTTTAAAGCTGCAACAATAGCAGTAGTTGTAAGGACAAAGACTGTGATGAGTTTCAAGTAGGGCTACAACAGCCAGGATTGATGACACCTGGGACAAGATGTAGGACCATGTCCTCAGTAGGTCTAATATAATCTGCTAATGAATGTGTGTTATGAGTTGTCAAAGCTGATTTCCCACTCTGGCTCTTTGAGTGCAGAAGGTGAGAGCCCACAAGGATTCTAAAAATTAATACTGGCCATCCAAGCTTGTATTAAACTCCTTAGGTTACAGCTTGTCTCTGAACTTGGATGGGCAGATGCTGCCACCACCCAAGTGCAAAAAAACCTCTTTTGAGAACCCAGGAAGGCGCACTTGGGAATTCCTTCCTGTGGGGGCACCCTCAAGCCCTTTCACCTCCCCTCTGGGAAAGAACTGAGAAAGAAAACAAAGGAAATCAGCTGTTGCCACCAGCTAATCAAATAACGTATGCACAAACCTCTTAAGGACTGTGGCAGGCTTTGCACCTCATCAGCCCCTTTGACTCAGGGGGCAAGGAATAACCCCGCCTCTCAACATCTGCATCTGCTCTACTACCCCTCCGGTAGTCAGTACCGTGGGGCCTAACGTCCAGGGTCCATACACTACGCTCCTACCGCAGTGCGGCCCAATGGCCAGAGTCTATCTACATTCTCCTCCCCTGGTGGGAGAGTGCAGCCTAGCAGCCGGAGTTCATATGCTATGCCTCTGTGGCAGTGTGGCCCACTGGCCAGAGTCTATCTGTTCAAAAGTTACTAAATTCCAATTCTATTCAGTGGTCTGGGTCTCAATTTGAGTCTGGTATGGGACACATTTTCATAAGGCAGTGACATGGAAACACATTGCTAAGGATGAGAGTCTGGTAGTGGATTAAAGTTATTACTCCTGATTCTGATTCCAGTCACAAGCGATAAATAGATTCCCACTGAGGACAATGACACTAAGTCAGTGGCAAATCTCCCTATGGATGTCTTTAGGAATTTGTCATGCCTTTGTCCTGTTTGTTCAGTTTTTCAGTTTTGTCAGGTGGATCTGAATGTTCCCCTTGTGTGTCTTTTCCATATTGTTTTAAAGTATTCTTACAGATCTGATATAATTAATTTAATAATAGTCTTATGTCTACACTGTACACATGAATAATATTCTTGTCTATTGATAAAATATTCTACAAAGAACTAATTGGAATAAAAATAGATTGTTGTCAATAAACTTTAGAGCTGGGTGACTGGACTGCTCATCCTTAAAACTCTTTATTCTCTAGGCAATTGTTCTAAAAGATACAGAGTTACTGGTAATAGGTGGAACCAGCATGTCCATATACCAATGCAAATACTTCCAAAGTTGGGGGTTACTGGGTTATGACTCTACACATGAATGCAGGGGCCAACTGATGAGTTTGGATATGGATCTAACTCCAAATCTGAAGTTCATCATAGTTGGGGGGTGTTCAGATCCCAAATTTAGGCCCATTTTAAAGTCACATAATCTTCCAATGTTTTATCATGTTGATGTGAGGCATGATTGGTTTCAGCTATGAAATGCAAAGTTGGTTCACAGGCTTGTGGTCCCTCTAAAAAGCTTAAATATACATATCATAACTACTATAGTCCCTTCTTTGCCCCCAACCCATTGTATCACCCACTTTTCTATGATGCCACAATCTCAACAATGAGCTGTTCACAGGGCAGCAGAGGGGAAAGAAGAAGTTCAGGTGCTCATATACTACAGTGATGACTGCAGGATGAGAACCTGTATAGAACAGAATAGTATATAGAACAGAATAGAATAAAGTAGAGAGGAGAGTATGATAATACAAGAGGTGGAGCAATGATTCTAAAACACCTAATCTGGAAGTAGTGGAATAAAGGAATATTTTGTAAACTATGCTTTTTAAAAAAAGTCAAGTTGGAGCTCTATATTCCAAGTTCTATATTCTAAATTCTGCTTCAGGCTTTGGGCATTCCCAAAAAGCTGCAGCCAGCAGAGGAATTGTGGGGTGCAACTGTTGTACCCTAATTCATTGTCCTCCACAACTGTGGAGTTGAAACTGCAGCTCTTCCATGCATTGAGCAACACAGGAATATTCTGGGGAAGATTTTTAAAATCAAGGGGATTGACAGAATCAACAGAAAACTCCTCTTGCTAAATGCCAGTTGGCATATTTGTGGCTTTGCTAAACAACTCATGCTCAGAAGCATTTATTGAAGAAAACAGATTGCTTTCCCAATAAGAAAGCTACATGATCCTTTGTTACGCCATCGCGTGCTCACTGGTCTGACTTGAAAAAACAAACACAAGGTTGAGGAGGTAATATTTTTACTGGACTACCTGCAATTGGTGAGAGAGACAAGCTTTCGTGTTTAGTTTGGAAAAGTGGAGATTAAGGAGGAATATGATAGCGGTCTTCAGATACTTGAAAGGCTGCCACAAAAAAGATGGAGAAAGTTGGTCTCTTTTGCCACAGATGGCAGGACAAGAGGCAATGGGTTCAAACTACAGCACAGCACATTTAGATTAAATCTCAGGAAAAATTTTCTAACTGTAAGAATAGTAGAACAATGGAACAGGCAGCCTCGGGAGGTTGTGGAAGCTTCTTCACTGGAGGTTTTCAAAAGGAGGCTGGATAGTATCTGTCTTGGATAGTTTAGCCACAATAAATCCTGCATCTTGGCAGGGGGTTAGAATAGATGACTCTTACCATTCCCTTCTAACCCTGCAGTTCTAGGATTCTAAGCTTGCACAATCAGTTACTCTGAATATCTATTACTCATGCACTTTTATTCGGTGTACTGTAGAGCATGTTCAGATTGGCTCAGTGGGACAAATATTTTTCAATAAATAACCACAAAGAGAAGAGATTTATTATTAGCAAGCTTCCTATGTGAAATACTTGTGACATGACAAACAGAGATCTGACACATCATCATAATATCTTGAGAATTTCTGTCTTCAGTAACAAGTTAGAATAGCTTTTTTGCAGATTGTTTCATAATGGATATAATAATATAATTCTTCATATAATGATATAAATTAAAAATCTTAATCAGCAATTTTTTAGAGGGCCATAGAACTTGCATGCAACATGACATGTTATGAAAAGGGATACAGGGATACTGATGCAATCTGATAGTTCCCTTTGGAGTCCTCGAAAGTAAATTTAGTCGGTTGGAGCTTGTGCCAACAGATTTCTAGCATAGAGGACGTAACAAATCTCTTCACTTGGCAGTTGCTCTTCATCTACTTCAGCAGTTTCCAAACTATGATCCATGGAGCGCTGGTGATCAGAAGAGCACTTGATGGTCTGTTGAGATCCAAATGGTCACATGGTGCTGGCTCTCCTCTTTGTTACCAGCACCTCACTTCTATTAAAGTCAGCCAAAAACACCTTAATACTTCTCTAAGATTGCTTTTTCATTGGAGGAATTTCTGTAAATTGTAGCAGGAGTGTTATAAAATCATAATTCTCTAGTTAGATTTGGTCCATGTCATGTACTGCATCGCCTTAGGCCAGCTTTCAGTACACTCCAGTTTCCTTTACACCAATCTACTTCTCTGCTAACTTTTGAGCTTTCATTTCCTCCTGGAATTAATACAAATCCACATATTTGTAATAAGAGAAAGCAGACTTAAACCTGGAGGATCCTTAGGTAGGGCAGGGTTCGTATACCATCTTCCTCTTGAATGCCAGGAATACCTAGGCTGAAAAGTAAGCTTGAAAGTTTGTCTCTCTCACCAACAGAAGTTGATCCAATAAAAGGTATTACCTCACCTACCTTGTCTAGGTTGAAAAGGGGGATTTCTAAGGCTTCCCAGCAATCTCCAGCTGCTCCAATTGTCCCTTACAGCTGTTGGCAACCCGTACAAGTCAGAGTAGCTTTCGGGAATCCAAGAATCCATCCAGGGTCAGAGGGCCTCTCTGGGATTATCCAGCAGAATGTCTAGTCATTGAAGAAAATGTACTATTTGTTATAACTTTCTGCTCACAACCTATAGCTCTATTTTCAGTCTCACTGGGTTCTCTCTTTTTAGTCTGCTTTATTGCCAGATGCAGTTTGCATTTGGAGCTATGAAAAGTTAAATGCAAGAATATATCTTTTTGGTGTTCAGGTGTGTATATGGACTGCTCTCCAGTCCAGTGAAAAACATTTCAGATCTTCTGGCCCACATCAGGCTTCATTTGTGAAAATTTCTTCTGCTAGACAAAGAGATCCTGAGCTACATGTGCCCACTTTCCTAGTCTTATTTTCTCCATGGATGTTCTGAAGTCTCCCCCTCTGCATTTTCCTGCATGGGATATTTATGTATTTCTCAGGTCAATATTGACTCCTTTTGAATCTGTGCAGACCTGGGAACTGCATCACCTTTCAAGCTTAATTTTCCCCTTGCTACAGCTTAACATCTTCAGTTGACAGGTGGTGCCTTGCAAATTCTTTCCTGGGGTTTTTTTCTCATGTTTTTACAAGGGAAAGACGGTTCTTTGAACAAATCCTCATTTTCTGCATAACTTCACATGAGACTTCCATATTAATCCATCTGTTTAATCAAAATGAAGGAGAAAACCATACAAGGTTCTCTTTAACGTACATCAATTCATCCACAATCCCCAGAAAATGTGTGTTTCTAGGATTGACAAGGATCTTAACTCAGCAACTGGAACTAAATCCTGGGATAATTCTAAAAGGGGAATAAGGGCTAAATTAGACAGTGTAATTTGACCTACCTACTTTCCATATAATAATCAGAGTAGAGTTAAAGTACTGTGGGTTTTGGCTTTTTTTTTTTCATTTTACTAGAAACACAGGAGAGACCATTATGATCATCTAGTCTGACCTCCTACACAACACAGGCCACAGAATCTCACCCATCCACTCTTGTAATAAACTCCTAACCTACGTCTGAGCTATTGAAGTCCTCAAATCATGGTTTAAAGACTTCAAGGTGCAGAGAATCCTCCAGCAAGTGACCCAGGCCCCACGCTGCAGAGGAAGGAGAAAAAAACCGCAGGGCCTCTGCCAGTCTGCCCTGGAGGAAAATTCCTTCCCGACCCCAAATATGGAGATCAGCTGAGCAAGTGGGCAAGACTCACCAGCCAGACAGGAAAGAATTCTCTGTAGTAACTCAGATCCCACCCCATTTAACGTCCCATCACAGGCCATTGGGCACTTTTAACCACTAATAAGCAAAGATCAATTAATGGCTAAGATTAGGCTATCCCATCACACTATCCCCTCCATAAATTTATCAAGCTTAGTCTTGAAGCCAGATATGTCTTTTGCCCCTACAGCTCTCGTTCTGGAAGGCTGTTCCAGAACGTCACTCCTGTAATGGTTAGAAACCTTTGTCTAATTTCAAGTCTAAACTTCTTGAGGGCCAGTTTCCATTCATTTGTTCTTTTGTTCACATTGGTACTGAGCATAAATAATTCCTCTCCCTGCCTGATATTTATACCTCTGATATATTTATAGAAAGCTGTAGCAGGGTGATTACCCGCTCTAACCCTAGAAGGGTTAAAGGCAGTCCTGTAGAGGGTTTCGGCTGGACCAGTCAGCTAGGCTGATTGGAATAGCAGCCACAGCTGTGGTGGCCAGGTCAATTAGGGCCCAGCTGGCCCTTATAAGAGGCTGTGGCCAGGCTCTCAGGTAGTCTCTCTCCAGGCTGGGAGGGAGCAGGGCTTGGCTGCCTGTGGGACAGGGTACTTGATGTGGAACAGCATTGGGGCAATAGGCAAGGGAGCTGGGGCACTCCAGCCTAACAACTCCCCAGGCTGCAGGCCTGAAGTGACGCCTAAAGGCAAAGGCAGCTGATCCAAAACCCCTCTTGCCTATGATGACTGGCTTTTACACTGCAGTCTGCCCAGCATGTGGGGTCTTGATGATGAAAGGCAGTAGTCGTAGACTGAGGCAAGGTAGGGATTAGAGGGTTGGGGGTTTCCCAGGGTGGGGAGACCCAGAGGCAGAGTGTGGGATTATTGCCGGGGGCAGCACCCCAGGTAAGAGGGCACCGGGGTCTGGGTGGGACCGGTGGGCCAGTGGACAGCGAGACACCAGCCTACAGAGGATGCTCTGGAGCTGGAGAGCTAATTCCCTGGATAACCAGCAGGAGGCACTGCAGGGGTGAGTTGTTGCACCGCTACAAGAGCGATTATATCTCCCCTCAGCCTTCTTTTGGTTCGGCTAAACAAGCCAAGCTCTTTGAGTCTCCTTTCATAAGACAGGTTTTCCATTCCTCGGATCATCCTAACAGCCCTTCTCTGTACCTGTTCCAGTTTGAATTAATCCTTCTTAAACATGGAAGACCAGAACTGCACACAGTATTCCAGATTAGGTCTCACCAGTGCCTTGTATAATGGTACTAACACATCCTTATCTCTACTAAAAATACCTCGCCTGATACATCCCAAGACTGCATTAGTATTTTTCACAGCAATATCACACTGACGACTCATAATCATCCTGTGATCAACCAGTACTCTGAGGTCCTTTTCCTCCCAAGTTACTTCCAACTGATGCATCCCCATCTTATAACTAAAATTCTTGTTATTAACCCCTAAATGCATGACCTTGCAATTTTCACTATTAAATTTCATCCTCTTACTATTACTCCAGTTTATAAGGTTGTACAGATCTTCCTGTAGGACATCCCGGTCCTTCTCTGAATAAGCGATACCTCCAAGCTTTGTGTCGTCTGCAGACTTTATTAGCATATTCCCACTTTAGGTGCTGAGGTCAATAATAAAAAGATTAAAATAAGATTAGTCCCCGAACGGATCCCTGAGGAACTCCATTGGTAACCTCCCTGTAGCCTGACAGTTCACCTTTTAGTATCCTTCCATTCTGTTTGAACTGAATTAGCTCATGATCACTCGAACCAAGATTGTCCCCTAGAACCATTTCTTCTATGAGATCCTCACTACCTACCAAAATCAAATCTAAAATGGCATCCCCTCTTCTTGGTTCAGCAACTGTTTGGTGAAGGAATCCAACAGCTATCACATCTAGGAAAAGCTAAGCCCTATTATTATTACTAGCTCTTGTCCTCCAGTCTATATCTGGGAAGTTAAAGTCTCCCATGATCACACAATTTCCATTAGTATTTACTTCATTAAAAGCATTAAAGAGGTCTCTATCCATATCCAAATTAGATCCTGGTGGTCTATAGCACACCCCAAGCACTATCTCAGGGGAGGCTCTAGGAACTTTCTTCTCCAGTGTAATTTCTGCCCAGACAGACTGTCTTATCCATTCCATCGCTTATTTCTTTACAGTCTACCTCATCATTGATAGACAGTCCTACTCTACCACCTTTACCTTTATTTCTGTCTTTGCTGAACAGCACATATCCTTTAATACCTGGACTCCAGTCATGACTACTATTTCACCATGTTTGTTATCTCTATATCTGGTGTCACTTCTTGCACCAGTAGCTCTAGTTCCTCCATTTTGTTACCTAGGCTCCTTGCACTGGCATACAAACATCTGAATTTTTGCTCTTTGGCCTCTCACATTCTTTACTCGATTAGGCACGGACATTCTACCACCAGTATGACCTATTAGACTGGTATCCACACTGTCCTTCCTCCTTATGTCCATTCTCCTACCCACAGCTGTATCCTTTCTTACTTTGTTTTCTTCCCTCTCAATGTTAAAATTCGGCATGGAGATAACCTGGACATCTCCCATCCATCTCCCCCAAATTCCTAGTTTAAAACTTTCTTAATCAGTGTGCCAGCCTCCATCCTAGAAGTCTATTTTCCTCCCTACTCAGGTGAAGTTCATCGTGAGAGAACAGTCCTCTGTCCATGAATGCCTCCCAGTGGCCATACATCCCAAAGCCTTTCTTATAGCACCACTGCCTGAGCCATCTATTGACCATCATAATCATGTCACACCTTTGTTGCCCTTCTGTAGGAAAGGGCAGAATCCCACTGAAGATCACCTGAGTCTAAATTTCCTTAAGCATTTTCCCCAGCATGGCATAGTCTCCCTTGACACATTCCAGTGAGAATCTATTCATATCATTTGTTCCCACATGAAGGACAATCAGTGGATTCTTTCCCACTCCCGTTAGGATCCTCTTCAGCCTCAGGTCCACATCCCGTATCTTAGCACCCAGAAGGCAGCACACTCTTCTGTTCTCTGGATCAGTTCTGGTTACAGGCCTGTCTATCCTTCTCAGTAAGGAGTCCCCAATCACATAGACCTGCCTTTTCCTGGTGATGGTGCGACTCTCCTATCTATCCGCTGTTCCCTCTGGCTGCATGTCCTCTCGATTCCTATTCTCCCTTGCGATCCTCTGCAACCCATCCTGTATCCTCCTGGGATTCATATTTGGTTTTATCTCCATTGATTCTTCCCCTTTTCCTGTAGGACTAGCTGCTCTTCTCTTCTTCCTTGCCCTACCACCTTCAGTGACCACCTGCTGTGCCCCTTTTTCATTTTCCAATTCCACAAACCTGTTCCTGAGCTCTATTTCTCCTTCACTAGCCTGTCTTTTCCTCTGCCTGGTTCTCTTAGTCACATGCTTCTACTGCCCATTTTCATCACCAAGCAGCCTCCCCTCGTAGTCATTTGGTCCTGCTTCCATCTGCAAGTCTGAGCTTTTGCCTTCAGCCTCCACATGTCTTTGCTCCATCATCTGCTCAATCCCCCTTCTAAACTCAACCAAAGTTTCCACCTGCATCTCCAATCCTCAGATCTTTTCTTCCATCAGTTCTATCAGGTGGCACTTCATGGAGACAACTCTTTTCAGACAAAACTTTTTTGTGTCTTACTAATCTATTAGAGTTCTTTGAAGGGGTCAACAAACATGTTGACAAGGCGGATCCAGTGGACGTAGTGTACTTAGATTTCCAGAAAGTCTTTGACAAGGTCCCTCACCAAAGACTCTTACGTAAATTAAGTTGCCATGGGATAAGAGTGAAGATCCTTTCATGGGTTGAGAACTGGTTAAAAGACAGGGAACAAAGGGTAGGAATAAATGGTAAATTTTCAGAATGGAGAGGGGTAACTAGTGGTGTTCCCCAAGGGTCAGTCCTAGGACCAATCCTATTCAACTTATTCATCAATGATTTGGAGGAAGGGGTAAACAGTTAGGTGGCAAAGTTTGCAGATGATACTAAACTGCTCAAAATAGTTAAGACCCAAAGCAGACTGTGAAGAACTTCAAAAAGATCTCACAAAACTAAATGATTGGGCAACAAAATGGCAAATGAAATTTAATGTGGATAAATGTAAAGTAATGCACTTTGGAAAAAATAACCCCAACTATACATACAATATGATGGGGGTTAATTTAGCTACAACTAATCAGGAAAAAGATCTTGGAGTCATCGTGGATAGTTCTCTGAAGACATCCATGCAGCGTGCAGCGGCAGTCAAGAAAGCAAACAGGATGTTAGGAATCATTAAAAAAGGGATCGAGAATAAGACAGAGAGTATCTTATTGCCCTTATACAAATCCATGGTGCGCCCACATCTTGAATACTGTGTACAAATGTGGTCTCCTCATCTCAAAAAGGATATACTGGCATTAGAAAAGGTTCAGAGAAGGGCAACTAAAATGATTAGGGAATTGGAACAGGTTCCATATGAGGAGAGATTAAAGAGGCTAGGACTTTTTAGCTTGGAAAAGAGGAGACTAAGGGGGGATATGATAGAGGTATATAAAATTATGAGTGGCATGGAAAAAGTGAATAAGGAAAAGTTATTTACTTGTTCCCATAATAGAAGAACTAGGGTCCACCCATTGAAATTAGTGGGCAGCAGGTTTAAAACAAATAAAAGGAAGTTCTTCTTCACACAGCGCACAGTCAGCCTGCGGAACTCCTTGCCTGAGGAGGCTGTGAAGGTTAGGACTATAACAGGGTTTAAAAGAGAACTGGATAAATTCATGGATGTTAAGTCCATTAATGGCTATTAGCCAGGATGGGTAAGGAATGGTGTCCCTAGCCTCTGTTTGTCAGAGAGGGGGTGATGGATGGCAGGAGAGAGATCATTAGATCTTTACCTGTTAGGTCCACTCACTCCGGGGCACCTGGCATTGGCCACTGTTGGTAGACAGGATACTGGGCTAGATGGACCTTTGGTCTGACCCAGTACGGCCTTTCTTATGTTCAGATACCCGCTGCAGGATCATGTACATACCACAGATTCCACATCCACTCATCTTCATTGTGTCCTCCACTGCTTTGGTCACTACCACTGCTGCCTCTGTACCTGTCATAGCCTTCCTATCATAGGGTATGTCCTCGCTACCATGGGTAGCGGTCAAAGTTTCAGCGATCGATTTCTCGCATCTTGTGAAGACGCAAGAAATTGATCACTAGCGTTGCCCCCGTCGACTCCAGAACTCCAGCTCCCCGTGAGGAGTAAGCTGGAGTCGACGGGGGAGCGCGCCGCCGACTGCCGTCACCGTGAGGACGGGAGGTAAGTCAGCTGCAGATATGCCGACTTCAGCTACATGATTCACGTAGCTGAAGTTGCATATCTGCAGTCGATCCCCACCCCTAGTGAAGACCAGCCCTAAGTCAAATGCCTTCTCGTCCAACTCCCACTCAAACCCCGTTTACAGCTCTGTTTGCTGGCTCCTGTGCTGCTGCAGCAGTGTCAGTAAGGGTATGGTTACACTTACAAGATTATAGTGCTATAGGTTATAGCGGTCCCCTTATACAGTAATATGTATAGCGCTATTGTATGTCCACACTCAGATGCTCCTGTGGTATACCATGGCCACATTTGGGGCACTTAATGCGGCATTAAGAGCAGCGCATTAGGGCAGGTATCCCAGCATTCAGCTGGGTGCAACGTGCTTTTTAAACGAGGGGGGTGAGGGGGGACGCGTTGTGTGTATGCGGAGGGAGAGAGACAGTGGTTTTTCCGTTTTTCTGAAAGCCTGTCAGTGAGCCTCCATTCACAGAAGGCTTTGTTTTCACACAGGCTCCCTCCTTAAACATTTGCATTGCTTATCTGCCGAGTTAAGAAAGAAACTCTAAAGAGGTACTTCCGCATTCCTCCAGCCGAGTTCAAAACAAAGGGAAGAGACGTCAATTGCCTTAAATGGCTCTAGGCATCTCCAGAGATTACTTGTAGCGCAGTGGGTGTCCACATTTTTGCTGTAGCACTACAGCCGCTGCGCTACAGCTCTTATTCCCCATGGGGAGGTGGATTAATAATAGCGCTATAACTCAGCAGTTATAGCGCTATTAGTGCCTTGCCAGTGTGGACGGGGAGTAGGTTATAGCGCTCGTGGGGGCTTTATAGCGCTATAAAGTGCCAGTGTAACCATGGCCTCAGTAAAACTGAATGTAAACCTAATCTGGTTATCTGGAGAGCCATTTGATTGTCAGTTTCAGCATTGTTACTACTCTACTAGCAAGGAGCCTCCCTTCAGAGGTTACATTTTGTTTGGATAAGCACCCAAAAGTTTCCAAATTTTATCAAAATGATCAGAACCCCAAAAGCTGGGCTGGAAATCTCATGGGAATATATTTTCTCCATAAGATTTTGGTCCTTCCTATTTATGGATAGGCAGGAATCAGGAAGTACAGAACTATGCCAAGTACATATGGTCTTGATTCAGATCTCCCAATCTGAATCACAGATCTGGATCTAAATGCATAGCTTGACCCTATCCCCATAATGGGTTGAGTTCCAAGACCAAATCTAAATTATATCCCTTCTGCCTCTAAATTTAAAAAGATTTGGAATCAGCTCCAGATTTCAAATCACCAAACCTAGGATAATTTGGATCAAGAGTCTCGTTCTGTATTATAGAAATAAGACATTCCAATCTAGGTTCAGTCTTCTGTGTAATGCAAAATTAAAAATATTTGGGAGGAAGTAGAAAAGATTCAGTGAAGTGTAACTCATACTTTAGATGAAGGTTTGAATCAGTTCTTATTTTATCTAATGGCTCCCTAACTGGTACTAGTTGTTTGTTTAATCAATTTTGCATAATCTTTTAATAACTTTGCTTCTAATGTAGTTTATAGTGAAGAAGCCCTAGTGGAACTATTCAGAGTGAAGAGTCTGATTCATCATGACTGAAAACTGTGAGCAATTATCTACTTTGCCAAGAAAATTAGTCATAACAGACCTGGCTTCTCGTGCACTTGGAAGACAGTATCAGAATGAGAGGATTAGAATCCATCTGCTAAGCTGGTTGGGTTTGAAAGTGCATCATCCCATTATATGTGGAAGATCCTGGGGGGAAGTAGATTCACAAGATGTGGGTATCTATCACATAAATGTAGGCCTTCCTGGTGCATGTTGTTGCTTGTGGGTGGACCCATGCAGCCACTAGGATCCCCATGTAATGGATGTCTGTGCAGCAGTACCCACAGGCAACAACTTATAGCATCTGAGCCATAAGCCTCAATTGTGCTTTTGAGGCACAGCCCTTGTTTGAGGCAGTGGAAAGCTGTACCCTGCATAGGAATTCCAGAAGGTCCATTACACAAATACATTTGAGTGACTGAAAAAGTTTAAGATAACAGCAAGTCTAAAGATGGGTGGTGCCATGCTGGACATATGCTGAAACCTCTATTATAATTAGGAGAGTTTTATTTCAGGATCAGATTGAGTCAGTAATAGCGGAAGTGACAAAGAGTCCTGTGGCACCTTAAAGACTAACTAAAGTATTAGAGCATAAGCTTTCGTGGGCTAATACCCACTTCGTCGGATGCAAGAGGTTATTAGCCCATGAAAGCTTATGCTCTAATACTTTAGTTAGTCTTTAAGGTGCCACAGGACTCTTTGTCACTTCTGCAATTCCAGACTAAGACGGCTACCCCTCTGATTCTCAGTAACAGCGAATACTTAGTACAAGAAATTCTCTTGTGACTCACTTGAGGCATTCAAAAGCTCCTAAGTGACTTAGAAGCACAAATTACAATGAAATGAAAATCACTTCAGTGCTTTTGAAAATGCCACCCCATCAACTTTTGCGTGATTTAAGCTTTTTTTTTTTTTAAAAAAAAGAGTTGTTTACTTGTAAAGAAAACCTTACCAATATGAATCCATGCAGTCCTGTCTTTTAGTGTCTGCAGGCAGAAAAAACTGAAGCAACATCTCCCTCACAGCTCTAAAAAGTCCCCATTCATCTCAGCTGAGTGTTGACTTTGGAGCCTAATGACAATTTAAAGATTTAAATTTTGTTAATTATTTCACTGTTGATCATTTTAACAAACATCCAGCTGTTCTAAGACTTTAAGAACAAAAATAGTGTCATTTTTTTCCTAATCTGGCCCTTTGGTCTTACTATATGGTCATTATCTTCTACTGTTATTTTGAGGCAGTAGTTCTTGCAATATTTATACTATATGTTTTATTTTTGCAGCATTAAAATTACCTTTGCAATATTCTGCTTTTTATTTTTATTTCATTTGTATTCAAGTTAGAAAAAATGAAGAAACAGTTTAGAACAATAGGCCGATTTTTCACTGAACACAATGTCGTATTACAGATTGGCCAGCAAAACCAAAATATGTTTCCTTTGCTGCTGACTGAGAATTTGTGACCTTGCAAAAAGAGACTGGTTATATTAATGATGGCTCAGCATGTTTTACAAGCTAAAATTTAACTTTTACATTCTTGGCAAAAACCAAAAATGTCAGTAATTTATGCCTGTTAAATCTGCATGAAACATCACATTCAGCATGGCCATTTGGAAAAGTATCTTTCTTCTGTAAAATGGAATAGATCATGTACTCGAGAGTGTCTTGGCAGAAGATGTTGTACTGGGACTGTATGTCCTAGCTCAGTGAAAAGGTCTCAGTTCAGCAAGTTGACTACTGAGCTATACAGACAAACTCAATTATTCTCCACCGTTTGCACCTACAAATGTTATTTTTTATGTTCTCTTTCTCTGGTGACCTTGACAATCATGGTATTTTTTTTTTTTAGCAATCTACAAACACACTAGCCTTAGCTTCACCACTGCACAGTTTACAACTACGTCTACCTGAAATTTGGCTTTGCAAGAGTCAGCATAGGCATTTTCTCTGCTCAAACGCCCTGTGTGGGCTTGCACTCCTGAGTTTCCATTTGAATCTCACTAAATATAATCCAGTTTCACACTAGTCATTGGCAACCATGATTATTATACAAATTAGATGTAAAATCATAAATTTGGCCATATTCACTTAAAATTGGGCCCACTAGTCACCAAGTTAATTGATACAGTTCTTTATCCTTAATTAATGTTTTTGATGAACATGGGTTTAGTTTTTCATTTGTAATAGACCCCCAAAACAATATATTTGCCATAATTTAGCATTCTCTAAAACATCTCAGTAAGCATTCTTCTTAGCAGGCTGATTTATTTAGGTTTTTTAATTATTTAAAATATATGTGACACTTTGTAACTCAACATAGTGTCCTGGAATCCCCATATTCACCACTGACATATGATTATGAAATGTTTTGTACAATGAATGCCTTCTGAGGTATCATTTTAAAAATCTTGATCTGCTGAATCTTAATATCTTGAATTGTACATACTATCATTACTACTGAAGTTACGAAGTATTGCCATCTGTATTACTGAAATACGTTTTGAGGTTGGGAATACCTATAGCTAGTCTTCTAGTAGCAACAAAGGAGCACCTATCGCTGGTCAGTCAGGCATTGATGGCACATCATGAAGAATTCACTATCCCAACGATTCCTCAGAGAAGGCACATACATAATGAGAGCTGCCTAATCCCCATGTCACAACAAGGATCTTTCTAGCAACTGGAAGAAAGTATAAAAGAGTGACAGTGACATCATCACTTGACCCCTCTCTTCTCCCATCTCAACATCTAGACCAGGCCTGCACAACTCGGAAAGCAGCGAGGGCCATATTACCGCAAAAAACCCAGCTGCGGGCCGAAAAGCCCTGCCCTCGCCCCACCCCCATCTGCTTCCCACCACCTCACCGCTTGCCTTGCCCCGCCCCTACCCGCCCCCCGCGGGCCGCATAGTGAGCTCGTGCGAGCTGCTTGTGGTCCCCGGGCCGCATGTTGTGGAGGCCTGATCTAGACGATCACCTGGAAGATTGGTCCCAGGCTAGGAAGGGAATGCAGACTGTGTGCTGAGAACTGTGAGCTGCCTGTAACATCTATTAGGAGGAGAGATTGCTTGATTCAAATGTTGCTTAGTCTCTACAATTTAGATTGAGATTTTATTTTTGTTTCTTATGTAACCATCTTTATCTCGCTATCTGCTTATAATCACTTAAAATATATCCTTCTGTAGTTAATAAATCTGCTTATATATGTTACCTAAAACAGGGTGGTTTTGGTTGAAGTGCTTGGGGAATCTCAGCTCGGATTACAAAGGCGTCTGTATGTCCATTTTCCTTTCACAAAGTGGCAAACTAATTAATGAGCTTGCACTGTCTAAGGGAGTCTTGAGCAGTGTAAGATGGTATATTTCTGGAGTGCAAGACTGGTGGCTGGGGTGATTGGTTGGTGCCTCTCTCTGTGTGATTCATGAGTGGCTCAGGGAGTATTCATGGAATATAGCTGGGTGTGGGGCTCCACGTGCTGATGGCTAAGTAATCACAATCGGTATGTCTACACTACCGACCAGATCAGCGGGTAGTGATTGATCTATCAGGGATTGATCTAGTGTAGACATGATAAATCGATCCCCAAGCACTCTCCCTGTTGACTCTGGAACTCCACTGCTGTGAGAGGTGGAAGTGGAGTCCACGGGGGAGCGGCAGTGGTCGACTCGCTGCCGTGAGGACACTCAGGCAAGTCTACCTAAGATACATCGAGTTCAGCTACGCTATAGCTGAAATTGCATATCTTAGGTCAACCTCCCCTCCCCAGTGTGGATCTGGCCAATGCCTGGAAAAGTTTTGCTGCTTGTCACTGGCATAGCAGTGTGTGAGATAGACCAGGCTGGAAAGTTAAAGGAGCACAGCGGTCTCACAGTTGCAAGTTGTACCCTGGGGATCCGGTCATAATCTAACCAAGATGCCCTAACACATAATTAATTACAATGAAATCACAGCAACATTAAACTAATAATTTCAGCAGAAACTCAGCCATTCAGCCACCTACAGAAATTCCTCATACCTTCATCATTATAAGGAGCATACCTCTGCCGGTTATATCCTGCCTAAATTAAAGGCTATTAATTCTGTTCTGAACACATTACAGTGCATATGTTATTTGTGGGTTGGCAGATGGAAGAATGTATAAACAAAAATGGAACTCTGTATGATTTTTTTGCTGACCTAATGAAGGTCAGTAACAAAATCAACCATAAATGTGGTTCACATGATCTAGGAAAAAGGGTGGCATAAATAAAAAGCACAAATCTTCCATCAATCTGTTAATGAAAAAAGGGACCGATGCATGGGAGTTTTGCCTGGGTAAGCAGTACAGGCTTAGACCCCAAGTATTGCCAATATCAATGAATATACACCAAAAGTAAAACATTCAGGTGGCTCATAGCCTACACCAGCTTTACTCCCTTTTGCAGTCACTGTCAATCATAAATAGAGCAATAACAGTGTTAGTTTAACACTAACTTGGTGAAAAAGGTAATTGTTGCAGATTAAAATGCCATGTGAAATGAAAGTGCCATCAAGATGCTTTCTAGTTGCTTGGCATGTGTCCCATATAATAAGGACTGTATTTCTTTAATTACAAAATGTAACCGTTTACCACAGACTAAACAAAAAACCCCACAAAAAGACAATAGCAATAACCTGTGTGAGTAATAGTATCTTTAATTGCTATTCCCTGCTGGAACTGGCAGGTGAAATCTAGAAACATGATTGCTTGTTCAAGTAAGATTTATATTTCTTTTACTTTTTTCCTCATTTAATTGTACTTTATTTTTAGCTATCAAAATTATTTTTAATTTTGCTGCATCTTAAAACTATCAGCCTTTTCATTTAAAATAATGATGTTTCTTTATTTAAAATAATTTGTTGACAATGGCGTTTATTTGTGCTTCAGCCCACATCAGTTAAGTATAGTTAGAATACAAACAGTTCTATTCTCAAATAGTTTACATGGTGTGTGAGAGTGATTTTCATATAAACTAAAAGAAAAATTGATGGAATGTATCTTTTTCATTAAACTTACACAATGGCAGCAACATTTCAAATGTTTCCATTTGAGGCCCCATCTTGCAATGGGATTCATATAGGCAGACTCCTGCACTTGAGTGGAGCCTCCATCCATACAGTTCCACTTTAGGACTGACTTCTTCGCAATCACTTTTTTGCCTCCTGTAGGAATTCTTAATTTTAAGCACCATGGATGAAGCAGTTATGACTTGTAATTTACATTTCAATAAATTAGAGTGGAATTTTATACACTAACTGGCTTTTCTCTAATCAACGCACATTGTGCCTAATTCTGCATCCTTAAGCATCCATCTGTAGTCAATAGGCGTTTGGAGTACATAAGAAATGTAGGATCAAATCTTCTGTAATTTGTGTAACAAAATTAAGTTTTCCCCACATATACGCCAGTTCTCAAATAATAACAGAAGCTGTAATGAGGTTTCTGTATTACATTTTACCTCAGTGTATTTCAGCACATTTACTTGTATACTGTGATCTAAACTATGATTGCCAAATAATTAAATGCAAAATAATAACAATAACAATAATAATTTAATGCAAAACTGTAGTTTATATTTCATCAAATACAAGTAAGGACATTCAAAATTATGACAGGTTTCAGAGTGGTAGCCGTGTTAATCTGTATCAGCAAAAACAAGGAGTCCTTGTGGTACCTGAGAGACTAACACATTTATTTTGGCATAAGGTTTCATGGTCTAAAACCCATCTTATGCCCATTCAAAATTATGTTTCTCACATGCACTGGAGCTTCTCCTTGAAAATATATAGTATTTTATAATATTAGGTTGTACATGATGCTAATTATATGCCTTATTACATCCATGCATTGTGGATGAGTTATGGGGTATTGAAGGAGGCCAGGAGTCATAACTTGGAATTTCCTGACTTTGTGTTTGCAAACTCTCAAGGATAAGATTGTATTAACATTGTTTTTTTGCCTTTGATTTACTTTAAAGAAAAACAAAGAGGTTGGTGTATAATTTGGGCTGTATGATTGGACAATCAAATAAATACACATTTGACTCCACCTTTGTATGCTGTTTTACCCACTATATACTGTGCCCTGAACAGAAATGTGTAATTTGAAATCAGGGTTGTTGGGGGCTAAATTTATTAAGATTGGCAAAAGCTCTCACATCCTAAATGAGGACAAAGTACATAGTTCAAAGTTTTGGAATTACCAAATATAATAAATAAATAAAAATCCCATTTGGAATAGCAGTTCAGAAATATTTTAATTAATGAAAAACCCTAGAGGATTATGTTCAAATCTGTCAAAAAAGGCCAAAGAGGATTATATCGAATGTCCTTCCAAATTTTCATTTGGTAATAAAGACAAGCATGAGAAATTTCAGTTCAAAGGGGAAATTTTGGAGAAAGTCATAAGTGCCTGAAAACAAGGGTTAAAATGACAATGTCACCATGGCAATAACCAGGGCACTTTTAGAGTGATACTATTGTTTTAGGTAAAATTCTCCTGCTTACATAGCTGCCAAATTTATTCAAATTTATTTTCCCACTTTCCTGTCCAAAGTTGGGAAAAAAAATCAGATTTTTGTTTTTGCTACAAATAACCAAATCACCTATATGTGATAGATTTAAACCACTGTAAAAAACAAACTTTCTGTACAATTTTACTAAAAGGTACTGCTCCCCTACTTTGTTCTCCTTCCCCCTTCCTATTATTTGCTATTCTTGAGCAATATTTGTTCTTTCTTCTTCAGTGTCTAGGTTTTCACTCAGTTTCATTTTTCATCCCTTTTATGTTTCTCTCAAACTTATTTTTCTTCCTAATATTTGTTTTCTCTTCTGATATTGATCTTTCTCCTCACTTTTCCCCTTTTCTTTCTTTTCTCACTTTCTTACTCTGGGCAATCTCTCCCACAGTTACACCCTTCTCAAGTTCCATTTCTATCTCCCTTTTACTGTCCTCCACCTGCCCCCCTTAGATTGTCTCCTCTCTCCTTCCCAGTTTTCTTGCCTGTCTCTGACTGCCCTTTTTGGTCCCCTCTTTCCTCCAATGCTCCCTTCTTGTTGGCCTTCAGAATAGGGGCAAAGTGTAGGCCTGATTCTCCTTCAGTTGTAAGCTCTGAGCGTTTTGAGGGTGAGCTGGTGGCATCTGTGGAGGTTGCCCTCCATATGCAGGTGGGCTGGCTGGCTTGTGGTTAGGGTTGCCAACTCTGACTGAAGCTGTTCCAGGAGTTTCCCCCTGCAACATGATGTAACATCATTTTCGTAAAATATCCTACTAAAATCTCCCAGATTGCTTTCAATAGTCACTGGGAGATTGATACCGATTCTGGGAGACTTTAGGCTAATTCTGGAGGGTTGGCAACCGTAGGGCCAGTACTGGATTTACCATGGCGCTGGGCCCACACTCCAAAGGTGTCCTGGCCCAGCCCACTCTTCTCTGGCCCCCGCCAACCACTCTATCCTGTGGAGGCAGCAGGCAGAAGCTTGGTCCTGCTGGCTCCTGCTGCAGGGCAGGCTCCGCCAGTAGTCAAGCTTCCCCCTCCCCACCTCTTCCTCCCAGCATGCTGCATTCCTGCCCTTCTCCTTCCCAGCACTTCCCCTGCTACCGAACAGCTGTTGCCAATGCAAGGGAGGGGGAGGAGCGGAGCTGCAGTGTGTGTGCCTCTTGGGAGAGAAGGTGGAAAGGAGGCAGGGTGGAGCCTGGGGGAAAGGGGTGGAATCAGGGAGTACCCCCTTCAGCCTCCTGCCATGAACCACTCAGGGCAGGGGGCTGGGAGCACTCCCACCACCCCAGCCCTCTGCCCTGACTCCTGTACCCCATCATACACTCCCCGCCCCCAGTCCTGACTCTTGCACTCCCCTGCCATAAATCCCCACAATCCCAGCCCTGACTCCTGCACCCCCACATATACCCAGCCCCCTCACACCCCATGCCCTGACCCCTGCAATCCCCTCACACATTCCCAGCCCTCAGTTCTGACCGCTGCATCCCCACACACATACCCAGCCCCTCCATACCCATACCCTGACTCATGCACCCCACCCCTCACATTCCCATTGCCACCCTGAGCACCAAATGGAAGCTCCTGCACTCCCCCCAACATTCCACCTGCACTCCTCACAGCAAATGGGAGCTGCCCCAGGTAAAAGCTCCACACCTCAATCTCCTGCCCCAACCCTGAGCCCTCTCCCTCATACTAGTTACTGGCCAGACCCTGCACCCCAACCCCCAGCCTGCTCCTGCACCCTAACTCCCTCTCAGACCCTGCACCCCAGCCTTGTGCTCAGTGCACCCCCACCCTCAGCTCGGGGCAGAGAGAGATGAAGAGAACAGAGGTCAGCAACCTTTCAGAAGTGGTGTGCTGAGTCTTCATTTATTCACTCTAATTTAAGGTTTTGCGTGCCAGTAACACATTTTAATGTTTTTAGAAGGTCTCTTTCTATAAGTCTATAATGTATAACTAAACTATTGTTGTATGTAAAGTAAATAAGGTTTATAAAAAGTTTAGAAAGCTTCATTTAAAATTAAATTAAAATGCAGAGCTCCCCAAATCAGTGGCCAGGACCCAGACAGTGTGAGTGCCACTGAAAATCAGCTTGTGTGCCACCTTCGGCACGCATGCTATAGGTTGCCTACCCCTGGGCTAGAACCAGGGAGAAGGTAGGTACCCGCTCTATGTGGGCAGGGGCGGGATCCCGTTTACCCCCTTTTCAGCCTGCTGTGTTTGCACTTTACCCCGGCCCCTCCCTCGCTCCAGGGACTAATCCTGGCTCCCACCCCACTGTGCTTTTGCTCCCGACCCCTGCTTTGCTCCAGTCAGCAGGGATTAATCCTCCCGCCATGCTCCACTGTGCTCATCTTGCCTCTGGCCCTTGCCTCGCACCAGCTGGAGACCAATCCTTCCCACCCCCGCCCCCGCCCCATGCATGCCTTGTTGTCAGTGTGGATAAAAGTCAATGACTTGTTAAAAAATTCAGATTTTTTGATTTTTTAATTTAAATTAGCTTTTTGAGGAAAAAACCTATCTAAAGAAAGTTGTAATTAATATAAATTATATCTCATCATGGAATATGGATTATACATTCTAATTCTGTAGTAGGAGACAATATATTCATGTAATGTTTAAGAAAAGTTTTGTAAATGAGTTCGAATAGTTCATGGATTAGGGACCCAATCTTACGGGGTTCTACAGGCTTCTGCATAAATTATTTAGGTTAATCTTTTGATCTACCCCTTGGCACCCAAAGCTCAGTCTAGAAGAAACCATCAGAGATGCTTAGTTTTGCAGTTTTCAGACTGTGGATTTGGTTCTCCAAAGGCAACATGCTTGTTAACAGCAAAAATGTTTTAAATAAATAAATAATATATAGAGCTGATAAATAACAGACCTCAAATCTATTGTCCCTCTGCAAATCTGTGTACACAGAGTCAACCCCTTACCTCTCTCTAAAAGTGAAAAGTTTCAAAAAGTTCAATGAATAAAAGATTGTTGTGGAGGACTAGATCTGGACAAGGATAAAAAGTCCAGACATAAATGTGAGAAGTGAGGGACATATACTTTTTTGGTTAAAATATTATGTTTGCTGTTGAAGAAAGATGTCCAGAATACTTAACGTTGTTGTTTTAGTGAAATAAAACAATTTAAATGTCTGTCTGGTGATGTTCTCCTGATACAGCCAGGCAAGAAAATCTTCCGAATATTAATGATTAACCTGTTGAATTGGAGATTCCCCTCCCAAAGACTTCATAAATATCTGCCTCAATTATCTTTGGTAAATGAAATAACCAAACGTTGATTCATGTCCTGATATAGCTGTAAAACTCCTCTGAAAAGTTTTCAAAACAAATCACTGTTTAAAAATATACAGTGTGTACCTTCTAAAAATGAAACCTACACCTAGTGAGGACGATGTAGTAAGGTTATAACAACCAACAAGAATGCCCTTTTATGTAGAAAACCCGTGACTAAATCGAGTCTTCCTGACTACTGCTTTAAATCATGATTTAAATCAAATCCGCCCTGCCCGCTGTACTCTTGCCCTTGACCCCCTTCATTCCCCAGGTGGGCCCACAAATGTTTGGTGCTGGCCCACAAAAAGTTAACCCGGCCCTGCCTAGGGCACGTCCCCCGCGTCCAGAGTGCTTCCCCGAGGGGCGTGGGTAGGTGCGGGGTCACCCAGAGGAGAGGGCAAGTGGGACAGTTAGTAGGTGGGTAGGTGCAGGGCCGCCCGGGGGGCGGGAAAGTGGGGCGCTTTTACGGACGGGGGTTGGCTCTGGTAGTGTGAGGGGTACAGGCACGTTCCCCTCACGGCTCCCCGCCGCCTGAGGCACCAGCCACCCGGCTCCCACACAGGAGGGGGCTGAAGGGAGGGGCGCGCGCGGGAGGAGGCCGCCCGCTCCGCTCTGGCGCGCGCCGCACACGCTGCGCTCTGGAGGGAAGGCGGGCGCGCGCAGAGCCGCTCCCTGCTCGGTGCGCGGCTGCCGGGGGATCGGAGTCGTGTCCCCGGCTCGCGTGCAGTTCGCAGGGGCCGCACCCCCCAGCCCAGCAGCCGGTGGCGAAGCTTCAGCCCGCTCACAGTTGCGATTCACCGACGGCCGCAGGGATAAAGCCCGGGACACGGTAGGGGACGGAGGCACAGAGCCGGGGATGCGCCCCGCCTGTCTAGTGCAAATGCGTGTGTGTCTGCGCGGGTGGGCACGTGCGCAGGTGTGTGGGTGTGTCCGCCGCCCTGTGTTTGTGTGCAGAGGGGTGTGAGCGTGCATCGGTGTGGGGGTGTGATTGTACTTGTGCTGACGGCATGTGCATTCATATGTGGTGTGAACCCGTGTGTGTCTGTGTGGTCCTGTACACATATGTGGGGTCATTTTAAACATTAGTATCGTTATGAAAGGTAGCTGCGATCACTTGTGTTTAAATTTATGTATCTAACTAAACTTTATTAAAATATATTTCTATGGGGTCGATCTATCTGCAAACTAACCCTGGCTTAAGGTTATGAGAGAACAAACTGTGTTCTGATCATTTCTGAGCAAAAGCGAAATTAAAGTATCCGTTTATGAAATTAAAAAAAACTAAACACATTTTATCTGCATCTTTTCCAAACATATAATATAAAAAATCTAAATAATGCAATCATAGCTAGAATTTTTGACTGAGAAACACATGCAAAGTATTCTTCCTATTATTATAATATTTTGGATGTTCACAGATCACTTTCAGGTAAATCTCAACTGGTATAGAAAGAAAGATTTTTTTTCTCCTCTTGTCCTTTTTGTGTATAGTTCTTTTTGTAGCGACCATCCTGCCAAAAAGTTCTTCACAGAGCCTGCAACTGTGACAGTTGTGTTTATTCTAGGAATTTACACAGATCTCTACTATTGTTAACTACTGTTGAGGGATGATGGGACAATCAGCCAGCTGAATAGTTTAGTTGTAAGCATAGAAACCTTTGGATGTGAGGGTGCTGTGAATGCAGACACTAGCTGTGCTGTACAATTAGTTTGTATGACAGAGAATACACTATGGGCATGGTTATACTTACAAGTTTATAGCGGTATTGGTTATAGCTGTCTTCATATACAGCTATAGGGATAGCGCTATAGCGTGGCCACACTGATACCTGCCAGCGGTATATAGCATGGCCACATTTCCAGCACAGGAGTGGTGCATTATGGGCAGCTATCCCAGCATTGAGCCAAAAATTTAGACACTGACGGATACAAATAGGCACCTAGTAGGATTTTCTAATGTGCCTAAGCAGGTCAGTGTCTCACTCGTATTGAAAACAGGGACTTAACCTGTTTAGGTGCTCTTGAAAATCCCACTAGGCACTTATCTGCATCTTTAAAATCTGGCCCGAGGTGTTATGTGGCTTGATGTTTTTAATAATTCAGTAAAAGCATGCAAACTTTTTAAGTAATGAAAAGGAAAAATGACGTAAGGATGAGGCCAAACTATAAAAAATAGAATAGCAAAAGACTGAGAAGATAACACAAAATTCATATTCCTTGTACCCTGTAAAATATGTTTTCTTGGTACAACGGAGTGGAACAACGGATACAACACAGGACTGGTAGTCCATTAGAGCTGCGTTTTACTTCTAGCTGTACTACTGACTTGCTGTGTCTTTGGGCAAGGTGTTTAATGTCTCTGTGCCTTAGTTTCTTCATCCACAAGATGGAATAATAGTACCTACTCTCCTTTGCAAAGTGCTTTGAGATCTATCATGAAAAGTGTCCATGTAACTGCAAAAATTAGCATATCGTACATGAGTTACATAATTAATTGTCACACTTGCTTAGGTTGATTGAATTTTGTTGTTATAAATAAAACAAAATGTCATGTTGGTACGTTGTAGTTAGATGGGTGCCATCCACAGACAATGAATTCCCGGTGATGTACTTAATAGATTCACTCTCTCAAAGCAAAGGATAGTATTGCTCTGGACACTGGTCATGCCTCTCTATACTTTTCTCAGCAGACTGGCATCTGATTCAAAGTCTGTTCCCAGGATTCTCTAGTCATCCTAATTCTTATAAGGCCTGATCCAAAGCCCGTTGAAGTAAACAGGACTATCGCCTTCAGTGGTTTTAGGATCGGGTTCCTAGTGAGTCTAGGGCTATGAGTCTGCTTTCCAAACTTTTCACACTCTTTCTAAATAATGGCGATAGTTTAATGACACTCATTTTTGGTTTTGTTTGGAAATTTTCATTGTACAAATATGATACTTTCTTAGTCTCGGGCTGCTTAGCAGGTGATATAATTTGTCCTAGTTTAATGTGTGGTATTGTATCTTTTATAAAACTCTGACTGCTGCCTTCTGGAGAGCACCAACCTTTTATAAGGAAAAAGACACTGAAGCAAACATGGTAATTTTATATGTAACTGAACATCCTGCTGGGTTGTAGCTAAATGCCATCAGCTGAAAGGTTGCAATCACTATAGAGGGACACTATTCTCCGATTATAAAATGGTGCATTATGAAAAACATTTTTCAGTATAGTGAGTCACACAAAACTACATTTCAGGTGAATTAAAATGTTGAAATAGTAATGGGTCTGTTGCTCCTTTGCGTGCTAATAGTGCAGTAGATTTACTTTTTATTTTAGCTTTTTGGAGTGGAGACAGAATAGTTTAGTTTAGAGCACCCAACTGGGAGTCAAGAATTCTGAAGTCTCTTTCTTGCTCTGCCCTGACACAAATTTTCAGAAGTGTCCTGTAATTTTGAGTGTCCAACTTTGGATGTTCAGAGTTTGTGTTTTAGAGATGCTGAGTACCTGCAGTGCCAGTAGCTTAAACTGAGGCTCTATATTTTTAGCACCTATAAAAATCAGACCCTGGATGTTTAAAGGAAGGCACCCCAAAAGTGAGACATGCAAAATTAAAAATTGCTTTTGAAAATTTTGGTATTAACATTTTTATGCCTTATTATCAACTTGTGAGGCTTCGTCGATTAATGTTTGGAAATGCCTTGAAAAGCTTGGCCATAAAATGCAAAATAAGTGAAACATTTTGTTATTTTAGTACTACTATTAATAATAAAGACTACTGTATGTTTAACTTGCATGGATAATTTTAAACTTCTGCTATTGACAATTTTGAAAGAAAATATCATTTAAACTACATGGATAGTCATGTTAAACAGTTTAATATGCACATCATATTTATATTCCATATTTATTTTTTATTTTGGACTTTTATATTTTCACAGGGTAGTTAATTCAATTCTGTTGATAGCTCTTGGGTTACAGTGTTAATTCTATAAGCTTGTTATTACGGCCATCAGAATTATCAATAGATTTCAGAGCACAATAATTTTAACCATGTGCTTCCATGTTACCAATGTTGTACTATACTGTAAACAATCTTTGATCAGTGAAGTTCTCACAGTGAACCAGAATTTTAGATCTCATTATAAAACAATGCAATTATGTGCTGAACAAGAATAAAACCCCTGGAAAAGCATCATGAAAAAGATGAAAGGCCTGAAGTGCTGATCTCATTGATCTGTTTTTTTTAACTGAAAGAAAAAGAGATTACCTTTGGTTACAGCTAATTCTGTTTATATTAGAAGGGAACAAAGCATATAGTGCCAGATCCTCAACTTGTGTAAATTGCTGTTGCATAGTTGAAGTCATTGGGCTGTGACAACTTATGCTTGCTGAGGGGCTGTCCCATAAATTTTCCTTTCACTTTGTCCTTTAAAGATTTTAAAAAATCTTGTCCTAATGCTTGTTCTTAGAGCTTTCGCTTAAGCAGTAGATATAGCTTTCCTTCCTCTCACAACTGATATTGCACCAGACATTTATTTCACAGGCAGTAATATTTTTCAGTATTAATACTGAGAAATGGATAAGATTGTATGGTCTTTGGAGGCAGGAACTCTGTCTTTCTGTAAGGTGCCTGGCAGGCTTTTGAGCTATAAAATTAAGAGTGATGATAATTTTATGATGACTGCTTCCCTGCTCAGAAGTTTACTTTAGATTGAGGACAACAGCAGGAGATGACAACAAAGAGAGATGATGGGGAAGGGCAGGACAAGGACAGGATGATTGTCTGCTCCCTTGGGGTGCTAGTGCATGCATGTGTCTTGACAATTAAGATGTATGATAAGGAATTCTCTTTCTAGAAAGAATTAACATAAATTAAATGTAAGAGTGCAGAAAATAGACATAGGGAGAGCCATATGGAATCATACTTCTGGTCCAACTAGTCTAATGTCCTGTCTGTTATTGTGGCCAGAACTGCAGATCTGGGTCAGATCTTGAGCCTTGTTAAGACTGCTTTGTGCCCCCTAGCATAGTGCTAAGCATCAAACTGCAGTTCCTGAGGATCGGGGCCTTTGTGTTTTGTTCATGCAAATACCTCCAACAGAAACTGTTTGTGAATCAGATGTTTTTACCACAGAAACAGACTTTATAAATTAGGTGTGGAGTTTGGAAACTGATGTGTCAGTCTAAGCTAAGTGAAATGTGATTAGTGAGAAATGCTGGATACTGTGTGAACACTTGTTGCTAAAGGTTAAACAGGGCTTGATCTTGCAAGCTGCAGAAGCACTCAGTCTCCAGTCCGGCAATGCATTTAGAAATGCTCAGTACAATGTGGGTTTGACTGCTTGGTGAACAGGAATGCATTACAACTGCACATTTTTGAAGAAGACCCAAGCTGGAAATCCTGGCCCTGTTGAAGTCAATGGAAGTTTTGCCATTGATCTTAGTGGGGCAAGGATTTCACTCCAGATATTCTAAGTTTTTGTTAAAAACTTTCTGGGCTAAATTCTGCCCTCAGTTACACCTGTCAAACCCTTCTGAAGTACCAGAGGGGAGAATTTGTCCATGTGGCTTTAATTCAGTACTAGTGTCATATAGGTCAGTTTTCATTTTTTTTTTCAATTCTGGATGATTCAATGGAATATCTACATGCCATGGAGAAGGAATTGGAAAATCACTGAAAACCTAACATAAAAATATATTACAGTGACAGGAGAATGTAGGTTTTAAAAATACTTATTGACTGTTTCTGTAATTTGAGATCACCTATAATATGCAATTCATTTAAGTTTGGCTTGACACCTTACAGAGAAAACCCTATAGCACTGAGTATGCTCCAAGGAAAAATAACTTGATTCCTGGACTAAAAACTAGAAAGGGTTAAATAACTGAAAAACTGGGGAAACCAAATTGCATAATTAGGTTCTATTTAGAATTTGTTAGAAATATACACAGTATCAATCAAATAAATTATGTCTGAGTTATCAGAAATAGCAACAAAGAGTCATGTCATATATGGTGAAATAAACAGATTTAAGGATGCATGTCTAGCCTTTCAGCATGGTGTGATAAATGTGAGATAGCCCTTTTTGAAAGGTTATAATATGTAACAAGAAGAATTTTCATTTATTAAAGAAAAAATCACAAGAGAAAAACAGTAATGAAAGCTTTTATATCTGATTCTTGAATCTGTAATTTGTTTTTAATGTATTGTCAATGTCCCACCAATGTTGGAAACCTGGCATTTTTTCCCTTCCCAACTGTCTTCTATAGCATATGTAGAAAATACTGCACTGTTATCTGATGACCTGATTCAAATTGTTCTTCTTTAAATCTAGAAACCCCATATTTCTGTAGGTGGCCATTTTATTTTCCTTATGTTTTTTCTTCTTTTTAACCAGGAGTTCTGTTCTTGGCTTATTTGTTTTCTTCAAGCTCTTTGTTGCCAATTTTTTTATGCTTTTTCATATGCAAAGAACAACCATGTACATTCAATATGAATGGCCTTTATTTTGTATTTAATATTACAAGAATGACAATACAACCACAAAAGTAAGATCACATGAGAGAGTGCACGAAGTACTCCTTCGTAAAGCCTTGTTTTTGGAACTAGTGGGAAAGTACCTACAGTGCCGTGTCCCCATTCAGGCCATGCTGTTTGAAGTTCAGGTCAAGTACACTTCTGCCCCATGAGCATCCTGGTGCTGCATTATATCTTTGCAATTGCACTGGCATTTGGGTACCTCTCCCTAAGTTCCCAAAATAACTTCCTGAGCTGTGGCTTTTGGGAGAGCTTGGAAAGCTTTGGGGAGACCTGGGGAATTGTAGGAAATGGGGTCTGATTCCTGCAAGTCTCCTGGTGCCAGTGCTGTTGCCTAGTTCTTTTCTCAGAATGGTGGCCGGGATGACCAGTTAGCTCTTGCCCATTGCTCAGCAAGAAAGGTTTCTGCTGGAACTTCTATAAAGCAGTGAGCAGACCCACAGAGGCAGTGGAGGATATTCTGGCAGTACTTGCTGAGAGCCTGAGACCAGTTCGCTGATGCAAGCATGATGCAATCATTGCGCTTTCACCACAATCCTAGGAGATGGCTCTCTACTGTGCTGACAGATCAACTTCACAGGGTGGCATGTCACTTTTGTGCCTGGATTATGATCACAGATAGGTGGGACACAACTATTCTCAAGCAGCATTGGCCACATAACTTTGAGATGGAAAAAAGAGGCTCTTCTGTGCTTCTTTGCTTTGGCAGTGCAGTGAGTGCCATGCCATAAGGATGAGGGCTCCTCTCACCATGGAGAAGAGAGTGCCGGTCTCCCTGTGGAAGGTGGCTGGCTACCTTAGTTACCAGTCAGATGGGCCAGTTTGAGACTTGGAAGTCTATTGGGGGTGTTGCTGTGGTAAAGGTTTGCAGGTCAATAGATAGTGTGCTGCAGGAATGTGTGATCAAGGTGGCCAGTGTGCTGGAGATCACTGAGGGATTTAAACAGCTGGCAGTTCCTCATCTATGCAGCAGCCATTGATAGAACTCATGTGCCAATGAACAGTTGGCTCCTAACCACAAAATGGCGGCTGCCTCTGCAGCTGCGGGGAGATGGACGTCACTCTATTTAAAGATGCAGTGCACAGAAAAGAAGTTAGAACTGCCACATATGTCACAAAAATAATTAACCTTCATAGAAGGAATAGCTTCATTCCCATTGTTGGTTTTTTTGTTCTTAGGTAGGAGAAGCGTCTGCACTCTTCTCTGCTTTTTTTGTCCTACTTAACAGAAAAATCAAGTTGCATATGTATAACCCTCTACAAAACACATAAATCCTTAGGCTGGCTTTGTTGGGGTTTGAAATAGGTTCAACAGGATCAACCAACTACCACATTAATGTGCTGAGTCTGTTCTCTGGCAGCTACAAATGAATTTGATAACATGAAAAATTCCTGTGTGGAAAAATGGAAAGCTGATCTCCAAATAAAATCCTGTCTAGGATAAGGAATCCCCTTGCACTATAGAATATTATTCAACATCAGACAAGGACAAAGGAACAAAACCCCCACACTCAATAATACATTTCTCAACTTGAAAACTTGTTTCATGAGATTCAGTTTTAGCACAAGTTGACTCCTGCAGTCTTCACATGAGTCAAAACTCCCAATAGGAGTTGCATACATTTAAAGGGTGCTTGATTGTCTTATTTATGGTACTAAATCTGTATTTTTAGATAACATTTTTCATTACAAATTCAATTATGATAAATTTTTCCAGACATGGGAATTTGTTTATAATGGGCCAAATCCTGCTGTCTGTATGTAAAAATGACCCGATTTTAATAAGAATTTTGCTTGAGAAAGGACTGCGGGTGAAATTGACAGTTCTAAGGCTTGAGTAGGACTTAAGTGGGGCGTACATCTTTTACTGGTCCTCTCCAGATTGCTGAGTTTCACACTGTATAATTTGGACCAGTATAATCTATCTTTTGAATATCTGAGATGAACCCAATACATTTTCTAACATTCCTGGAATAAAAGAATTTCTGTTGTGATATGCCGAAAACACTGGGCTAGATTCACAGGCTGCTTATGCTAATATACCTGGGTGGTAGGATTCCCTTGGGATGGAAACTCCACCAAGGAACTGAGTTTCATTGGTTTTGCTGTAATGCAACTCTTGGAGCATGGCATAGCAGCGGGGACTGATACAACACAAAAAGCAGATGGCATTGCCAGGAAAGGGATACATAGAATGCCAGGAGAGTCAGCTAATGCAGCAGTTTTCTAGAGAAGATGTCAGCAGTAAAGTGTCTATGAGGCACCAGTGCACAATGAAATTGTTATCCTGGCAGAAACCTGACAGAGGGCAGAGGTAGAAACATTAATTTCCCTCTAAAGAAGGTTGAACATCATTCAGGTATAATGAGTTTAGCTGACACAGGCAAGTATAATTACATCTTCCTTTGCCAACTTAACCAGATTTGTCTATATTGGATATTTACTATAGTTCCAGGATGCAGTAGGGATACCACACTAGGGAACTTTCCTTGAGCCCAATGTAAGTAAAGTTCAAGTTTTCTCATTGTCATTGTCATATCCTCTTACACAGAAACACTGTGTAAGAGGATACTTGCACCATCTGTATCTCCTATATTTATCCTGAACCCAACACTAGATTTTGTGCCCCTATTTTTAAAAGACATACTGCTAAATAGATTTTAAGAATGTTGCTTTTAGAACAATAAGCGACCAGCACCATAGCACTGTTAAAATATCAGTAGCTTGGCAGGTCTCTGTCAGCTGAGAGAAATAGCAAAAGCAGTAGGATAAGAACAGACTAATTTATTCTACTCTTTTATGTGCAGCATACTGACTTGCAAATCCTACAGCGTGGGGAGAAAAGTATGTTTTAAAGTCTGTTTCATGTGCTATAAATTACCTGAGGGAGAGTCTGAATCATTAAAGGGAATTTAGATAATTTCTCTTATTTAAAAAAAAATGCAGTATAGTAAGAACCATATTCTCAAGTGTTCATGCTAATTTTATATATAAAAATAGACATTAAGCTATGGATATCATAACTAGACTTCTGCATCCTGATTGCCAGCCTTTTGGTCAGTTTATAGAACTTGGCAGTCTGCAGCCAAAGAGGAGCCAAACATTTTGTTATGGCTTTGGGAAAGGGTGAGAAAGTAAAGAAGGGAAGAGAAAGATTTATGAAGTCTTTCTTGAGATGTATGATGATTAGACTGATCTTACAAATCTCAGGGCTAGATCCTGGGATCTGGCAGAGCTATGCTCAGAACTAACATAGGGAGTGGAGCGGGAGGTTGTGAAAAGTTGGCTTTCGGACACCTTTCTGCTCTTCCAGTCCTGGGACTGGCTTTGAGACTGTTTCAATCTATGCTGTAATTTAGCAGAGCCTGGGGACAGCCGATAGTAACAGTCCCACATCCCTGAGAGGTTCTCAGTGCCAGATGGCCAGACAGGGTGACCAGACAGCAAGTGTGAAAAATCAGGACAGAGGATGGGGGGTAATAGGAGCCTATATAAGAAAAAGACCCCAAAATCGGGACTGTCCCCTATAAAATTGGGACATCTTTTTGCCTCAGGGTTGGGCATGCCCTAGGCTTCAAGCTGTGTGCCTCTTGGTGGCAAGCTGATGCCAGTTAGTGACCTGCACGCTAGCTGTCTAAAGTGTTTGGGGGGAGTCTCATGTCAAAGAGAAGTGTTAGATCTGCAGGGACGTCAAACTCCATACCAGAAAGGACAGGGATATTCAGCTGAAAGCCATTCTTATGGAGGTGGCCCTCAGACCAGTCTTGGAGCTGAGACACCCCGAATTGGTGTTGAGTACTATGGCATCCATTTGGAGCACTCCTCTGGCACCATATTCTTCCTGGCACTGTTCTCATCTCCAGTGCTCAAGAAGAAACATAAAAAACAGTGCACCAAGAGAGGATGTTCTCCAGTGATAAAGAGAGACAAGTGGGGAGGGACTGGTGTAGTGAGACCCATGTCAGGCGACTTGTCCTCCCTAGAGACCCTGATGGCGCTGCGGACTCCTGCTAGAGCGCTGACTCTGCACGGGACCCACCAAGAACTCGCAGGAGCAGCTGTGGGGCCAGACATTTGCTAACCCCCTCGACACCGGAAGCCTTTGGGGTGGCGAAGGCCCCGCTTGTCTCTCCTGATCTTGCTGACCCCTCAAGGACTCCCATTGGCTAAGGTGACTGGGGTCAGAAGGGAACAAAGTCTGGCAAGCTCCATCCCGGTAGCAACCATGATGGCACTGTCCGGAAGCAAGCCCTCCATGCTAACAATACATTGGTCGCCATCTTGACACTGGTCCACAATCTCTCAGTTCTGCCTGGTGGCAGAAGTGGGTATTGAACCATCATGGTCTTCAAGGGAAGAATCTTCTGAGTCCGAGGGGAAATTCTTCACTCCGTCCAAGACCTACCAATACCCAGTCTCCAGGCCTCTGAACTTGGATACTTGTTTTAATGTACTAATAAAATTATTTTAAAAATTAATACAATATTAGCTTTTTCATGTTTGAGAACAAATAAAGAGAAAATGAAAAAAGTGAATATAGCAGTGACAGACCTAGTTTTCAGCATTTTTATAGATCGTCTTTACAGTGGAAATATTTTAAATATTCATGTGCAAACTATATTAGTATTTTAGACTTTAAAAGTATATTAATGTACATTTATATTAACATATTGCATTTTATTAATAACAGTGCACAGTGCTTTGCCTTTACAGTGTCCTCCATCTAAGGATTTCAAAGCATGTATTTGATGCAGAATTACTATAGAAAGGCGTTCATTGCAGTGTTGTTATACACTGGTAACTACACAAGCTGAAGTAATAGAAATTTTTTTTGGTTTAGCTAGGTGTATGGGTGATTAGAGCAGAATCCTACAGCATGCGTATATACATGATGAGCTGGCATATTATCTGGATGAACTAGCTTTAGCTGGAGGCCTTTGCTTATTGTATGATTTGTTTAGTTTAATAGGAGTTTCAGGAAGGGTGTGGAGGGGAAAGCAGCTATGGATTAGATGGTGAAAACCTTCTTCTATACTTTTTGTTTTTCAAAGCAAGCCAAGACTGTCTGAAACTCTGATCCTACCAAAGAGGAAACAGACCCTGTCCAAATGGTAAAAGGTCAGCATTAAAGCTGTGTTTGTATAAAAGGTGTTCGTACAAAGTGGGGGAAAAAAATAACCCAACAATTTTGCTGTTTGGGAAAGAGGCTGCACATTTCAGTCTGCCACAAGGTAATTCTGTACACAGGCTATTCAGGCCACAAACAGGAGTTGGAGCAGTCCTGAGACCATGACCTGGAATGTAAAAAAACAGCTGTTTGACTATAAATAGACCAGTGCCTCTTCTCATGTGAAGCATTTTTTGGCGACCTTTCCATAAAAATGAAGTGGAAATTATCAGTTTAACTGTTGGTGTTTTAAGATAGATGTACATGGCAGTAACAGTATTCTCATTCTAATGCATGAAAGTCACACTGTTATCAAGTTTCAGTCTTATCGTATTAGTATCATATTATAGTGATGACATTCGCTTGGCAGCAGTAAAGTCTGCCAACCTTTTTGTTATAATCCTCAGAGTGCAGGGGTTTATAACTAGGGTGGAAAACAAAATTACTCTGATTTATCTGAAAACATGTCCATACAGGAGGGATCATATTTTACTCAGAAGCATTTTGACTTACAAGCATGTACAAAGTATATTTGAGATGTTTTTAGGGTGACTTTTAGTGTTGTGAATGGTGCCAATTTGACATTTGCTAGAGATCCTCTTTTATTTAAACCCACACAACAAATAGAGCAGAGTAGCTGCAGTGTAAGTTTCACCATATGGCTTTGCCACTGTATCTCAGTCCTGAACCAAAATGAGTAGTCTTTGAGGGGATAGTTCAGCCTCCATGTTCATTCAGTCCTTTGACTCTTTGCAGTCTAATTAGTATCATTGCAGTTGTGGTCCAGGTCATCCCTAGGCATATGCAGAATATGCAGCTGCATAGGGCAGCATGCCATTTGGGGCACCAAATTTAATGGTGCCCTATGCAGCTGTGTGCTGCATATGTGGCAGCACCAGCTCCTGCGACCAGCCCTATCCCTTTTCTGCCTTCCCCTCCTCCCCCCGCAGGCTGTGCCCATTGCAAGGGCAGGGCCATCCCTAGAGGGGGTGTGGGGCCCCGGACAACTCCCCCCGCCCACCTCTTAGCCTTCCCTCCTGCTCCGGCCTGCTCCCATTCCACGTCTTCTTCCAGCGACCCCGCGCTCATCGGCAGCAGCAGGAAGCGAAGCAACCTGGCCCCAGACCACTCCACTCCTCCAGCTCCCATCCTCATCACTCCGTTTCCCACCACTGGTGAGTGGGGGTGGTTGGGGAAAGGACCACCCACTGCACTCACCAGTGGCAGGAAGTGAAGCGCCAAGGCTGGGAGCTGGTGGAGTAGAATGGGCCGGGGCCAGGCTAGTCCGCTTCCCACTACTGCCGGTGAGCGCGGGGACCCATTCCTTCAAGTCCCCTCCCCTGAGCAAGATGGCTGGGACCGGGGTGAGGGAAGTGGAGTGGGCCGCTCCCAGCCCCCCACTAATCCTTTGGGCCTGTAGTGCCCCCCCAAGTGTCCCTTCCACAGCTCCTGCCTTCTGGACCCTGCAGGCCTTGAACGCAGCCCAGACCCTGGGGTGGGGGGAGCAGGTGCTTCTCTCTCTGCCTGTGGAGGCCTGGTGCCCCACACAGTCCCCGGCGGGGAGGGGGCTTCGTAAGGTACCAAAATGGCTAGGCATGGCCCTGGTTGTGGTTATATTTTTTTGTAACATAGACTTTAGTCTGCTATAACCACATTTCATATAATAGGTCACCCTGTCAGTAGTCAGGCAAGCCATAGTTTGGTGTAGTACCAGCCTTGCTCCCCCGCAACTTCCTAAACTCCACCTAATAGGTAAAATCAAGCATTTCATTACCCAGTCAAAGACAAACAAGAGACTTTCTGTAGCCAGTGGTTCCCTGAGAGTAGGGAGGCATATCAGCCTGGCAAAACTGTGATGAGATTTAGCCTTCTCCCCTGAAATCACCCAGTCACCCTTACCATGATGGTAGTGAAAAGCTAATATTTCACTCATTCATTAAAACAAAAATTATTCACGCTGGGCAACTAGAATTTTGTGAGGATTTACTGCCGTATAACCCAGCTCTACATTAGCCTCACTAATCCTAAACAGTTTGGGAGAAGTGTAGAACAACTGGAATCCCTCAGAGAAGAGTGTTGACTCCTCCCAGTATCAGCGTGGCCTGTCACTGCTATCCCCCTTCACTTCCTCTGCTCCATGCAATGCCCCTGGGGTTACTACAGCAACTCTGTTAAGCTGCCATGGCAGAGAAAGATAAACAGCAGTCAGATCCACATTCTAGTGGCCCTTTCCCTATAATCTTGTTTCCTTTTATGGGCAGGGGCCATAGTTCGGGTTTATGTCATCCCTTCTTGAGATTCCTTTTAAACCCTGATAATTTCTATCTCTTTCCTGAGTGACAGTTGGAGTAACTGGAGATCAAGGAGCACATGGCTCCTTTAAAGGAGGCTGTTACCTAATTTTGGAGATTAGCCACCACTTCCCAAATCAGGAGCACTGTGCACATGCAGCCTCTTGCTGAGAAGTGGGGCAGAGTTAGAGCATTGTTAACTCCTACCCTTCAGGGATCATGGTGCAATTGGCCTAAAAATCATAACAGTTTTTTTAAAAAAATACAATTTAGATTTTTTTATATTGACCTTCTGGTTTTGAGGCTTTAGAGTTCATAGGGGTCAAGTTTTCAAGCTTTGTTCCATGACTTCCCCTGCCTCCATCAGAGCTGATGTCCTCACATGACTCTGGAAGCTGGGGCTTCAAGAAAAACCCAAATATCACGAGACTTGTGATAAAGTCACAACAGTGGAATTACAGACTCAGCACCCCTCCTGCTCCAAAAGGGACAGATTGTGACAGCCGCAGAGCAGTGCCAGAGTGAGTGAGGTCCCTTCTGGGAATGCTAGCTGCACTATAGCCACAGAGCAGGTCTGGGCCCCACACCAAGCAGGCAACAGGGCCAGGTTTTGGCAGTTTTAAATTAGGAACCCAAAAGCATTTTATCAGTGTGGCTTCTAAGTTAAATTAGCCAAAGAAATAACTGAGTAGCCCACCAGAAGGCTGTCTACATTCTAGGAACTTTGTTTAACAGGAATTATCTCTATTTGCTAGCCAAATATTTAGCATTTTCTCCACTCTGAACCACCAAAACCCCCCAAAGCCCTCTTAGTCTGCTTTCTGTTATCAGCAAAAACAATGACGAGTCCTTGTGGCACCTGAGAGACTAACAAATTTATTTGGGCATAAGCTTTTGTGGGCAATAACCCACTTTATCAGATGCTATCATGTTATTAATGGCATTAACAAATGTGCCCATAAATATAGCATTCCTGTAGTGGTATATTTGGAGGGAGGTGTCAGCTAACATAATCTGCTTCCTACACCAAGAAAGCAGCACAAGCCAAACTTCTCTAAGCACACTTATTATATGCTGGGGAATTTCCTAATTAGCCACAGCTGGGTCCAGCTAGACTTCCTTTCAGGTCAGGTTCCCCTACAGTCCTGTGCTTAGGGCATGTAGCTTTGGTCCTTTCTCCTACTCAGAGATGGGATATTGAATGCTTTTGCTGCTGTTCCGTGTATGGAATAAATATACCACCAAACAGTGAGGCATGGATCCCCAAAGCAATTTAGGTGATGCAGCACTTAACTTGAAGGTGTCTAGGAGATTACTGGAATAACAGTGGAATCCACAAAGCTTAGGTTCCCTGTACAATGAAGGGGGAGAGATAGGAGGGTTAGACTGTGAGCCATAAAACCAGCATGCTAGGAGAGGAGCTGCCTCAGCTAGCCCGTGGGAGATGCCAATGAGAGGTGTGTTTGTGCATGCTAAGCCCACCCCACTTATGGAATTAGGTGCTGAAGTCCAGGCTACAGGGAGGTCCCTATCTCTGCTTGTGATTCACAACTGGAACCCTTCTTCTGGAGTCAGGTGGCTTAGGTACCTAAGCAGTTTCTTTGGAGATGGAGTTAGGCACTTGCTTAACTCCACACATGACAGCTGGGAGGAAGTCTAGCCTGTAGCCCGGTGGTTAGGGTCCTCACCCAGAAAATAGGTCAGTAGCCCAGTTCAGTTCCTTCCTCTGCCTGATGAGAATAGGGGCTTCCTATGGGACTGTTGAGTGACTCTCATACTGTGTATGGCCCAATTAAGATTTAATTATTCAATTAAAGTGAAAAAGCTTCAACAAAAGAAATTGAGAACATCTCCCTCACCCCCACTCAGGCTATTCAATCTTCCTCTGGTTCGTGGATTGCAGTAGGGCTAAGGTCTGAGATAGGCATCTAGATGCCTAAAGTGAAGCAGCAGAGGAAGAAATATAAGTGCCTGGGAAACTTTTACAGCAGAAATATAGGGTATGTCTACACTGAAATTAAATACCTGTGACTGGCCCATGTTAACTGACTCAGACATGCCCGGCTCGGGCTGCAGGGCTGCACAATTGCAGCGTAGACATTCAGGCTTGGGCTGGCACTTGAGCTCTGGGACTCACAAGGTGGGAGGGTCTCAAAACCCAGGATCCAGCCTGAGCCCTAATGTGTACACCACATTTTACAGCCCCACAACTTGAGCTCTGTGAGCCCAAGTCAGCTGACCTGGGCCACCTGCAGGTGTTTAATTGCAGTACAGACACCTACAGGATTGGGAGGTGGGGGAGGGGTTTTTTATGGGTCATGGCGGTGCCTAAAAATGGAATTTAGGTGCCTACATCTGGAGTTTAAATACCTTTGCAGACCTGGGCCCTAGTAATGTAGGATGGTAACTTAGAAATGAAATGGGTCCTGTTAGAGAGGGAAATTTGCCAACCACTTTCTACAATCTGTAGGGGGTTATCTAGAAATAAGTGTAGAGGAGGTTTCTAGACATACAAAAACCAACCAACTAAAAAATCATGAAGGGAATCCAGAATCAGTAATTACTTAAATGAGAGCAATCATTGTAGGATTTAGTGTAATTATAAGGCAAATCAGTTAGAGGGAAATTGTTCTGACAGAGTCCCTTAAACTGGCATGTTTTTCTTATCATTGTGAAAATATCTTACCTTTTCCTTTAAAGTATACTGACCCAAGTGAATAACTGCAACATTCTTGGGGTTCGAGTTTATAAATATATATGTGCTGAAATTGATATATTACTCTCAGTGAGTCATCTCAACAATTTATAATGTACAGAAACATTGGCTAAGTTCATTGAAATAAATGATTCTGCACCCACTTACTCCAGCAGTGAATTTGGCTCATCATTTTGATCAGTGTTCTTCCTGGCAGATAGTCTGTTGTGATTGTCTTCAGCAGCATTTTAAAATATTTCCTCACAGCATTTTAAAATATTTTAGATTGTTCTGTAAGGTTTTTTTATATATATTTTGTTCTCCCCGCAGAGTGTCAATGGATTTTGGCATTAAAATCTTGTCTATTTCAGTTTGTGATATTGTATAGGCCAGGAAAGTCAAACATTTAAACAAAACATTTTAATAATCCATTTTTAACAAAGTCTGTGGAAAAGATACTAATGCTTCTAAGGCATATCCAGTCTTTTTACTTCATTCCTAGAAGCAGCAGGGTCTATTATTTAACTTATATTATGGTGGTGCCTAGAGGCCTCTTCTGGCTTGGGGCTTCATTTTGCTGGGCACAGGACATCCACATAATAAATGACAGTTCCTGCCCCCAAAGAACTAATAAGCTAAAGTATCTAGTGATTAGAACAGGTGTTTAGGAATTCTAGATTCTTATGCCTTAATCTGCAGTTGAGTTGCTGTGTGATGTTCAGCAAATTACTTATTTACCTTTGTGTATCTGGGCCTAGGTGCCTAAGTTCCAGTTTTAGGCACCACTGTGATTCACAGAACCCCTGCGCGTCCTCCACCTATTCCTGTAGGAACCTAAATGCACTTGGAGCCAAAATTCCCACTGTAAAAATTTCCTAGCCACCTAAGTTTCTCCGTGCATGCACATGTTGCTGCCTCACTCCAAACTTATCTCCCTTATAAGCCTCCAAGCAATCCACGAACTAGAGGAGGATGGATGCTCCTACGCCTGCCTTACCTTTGAGGTTCAATACAGTAGGGGTGCTTGGAGGCACCTAGAAAAAATCACAGGAGCGACACTGCGATCCACAAAGCCTGAGTTTGGCCGAGGCTCCCTAGCCAACACATATGTCGACAGAGGCGCCTAAGAATGTGACCCACAAAAGCTAGCATGCTAGGTTGAGAGCCAATGACAGGGATATGCGCCAAGTCCCTCCCCTCTCTCAAAGATAGGTGTCTAAATTCAGGCTGCAGGGAGGTGCCTGTCTCTGCTAGAAATCCATAAATGGAAACTAATTGACTGGAGCCAGGTGAACTAGGTGCCTAAGATACTTCTTGCCGGAATGAGTTTGGTGCCTGTTTTACTCTTCATAAAATGGCTGTATCTTTTAACTTGATGGCTAGAGCATTCGCCTGGTGTGTGGAAGACCCTGTCCAATTCCCCTCTCTCTTCAGAGGGGGACAAAAGATTTGAATAGGGGTCTCCCACTTCTCAGGAGAGGGCTCTAAACTCTGACTCTGTGGTTTCTACATGTTGTTTTTGTTGTGCAAAAAGCAAGAGACAACATCTACCCTGAAAGCCCTATATTGTAAAAACTTTAGGACTCCTTGAAAAGCCCCATCATTTTCATTCTCAAACTAAAGGAGCTACTACAAAGTGACAGGTGACGTTGCCTTCTCCCCAGCCACTGAGTCCACTTGTGATTTTAAGCACTCCATCTCCAGATCTGGATCAGTTGTGTGCTAGTAGTAGTATTTACCTCATGAATAGGGCCATACCAAATTCAAGGCCATGAAAAACATGTCACGGACCATGAAATCTGGTGTCCATCTGTGAAATCTGCCCCCCCACCCCCAAATCTGGTCTTTTGTGAGCTTTTACCCTATACTGTACAAATTTCACAGGGGAGACCAACATTATTTTAAGGAGGTTGCGGTATTGCCACCCTTACTTCTGCACTGACTTCAGAGCTGGACAGCCAGAGAGTAATGGTTGTTGGCCAGGCACCCAGCTCTGATGGCAGCATTCCACCTACAGTAGCGCAGAAGTAAGGGTGTCAATACCATACCTTGCCACACTTACTTCTGTGCTGCTGTCTTCAGAGCTGACTGGTTGAAGAGTGGTGCCTACTGACTGAGGGGCCCAGCTCTGCAGGCAGAAGTAAGGGTGGCAATACCATACTATGCCATCCTTCTGCACTGCTGCTGGCAGTGGCTTTGTCTTCAGAGCTGGGACCCCGGCTGCGTCCAGCAACCACCGCTCCTCATCTGCCCAGCTCTAAAGGCAGCGCAACTGCCGGCAACAGCACAGAAGTAAGGGTTGCAGTACCGCAACCGCCCCACCCACAATAACATTGCCAACCCCCCACAACTCCTTTTTGAGTCAGGACCCCTACAATTACAACACTGTGAAATTTCAGATTTAAATAGCTGAAATCATGAAATTTATTATTTTTAAAATCCTACGACTGTGAAATTGACCAAAATGGATTGTGAATTTGGTAGGGCCCCACTCATGAATACTACTGCTGTTATTTTTAATGAGGATATTGCAGGTAATTCCTTGTGCATCAGAATTATTGGGTGGGATTTGAAAAGTGCATAACTGACTGAAAATCCCACTGAAATATCGTAAAATATGTTTACCAACAACATTGAATCTTATACAGTTCTTTGTTTTCAGCTCTCCTGGCTATTTACTCTTCATCATTTCCTATGGGCATGGAGTTTTGCTAGTAGAGCAAAGTGTATGAAAGTTAAGCTATGAAAACCACCTCAACTCAAGATAGCGCTTACCAGGTATAATTTTTTTTCTTGGCAGTGATTTGCAGCACGTCTTAAAAATCCACATGCTCGTGGTGAATAGGAGGCTTTCTTGGGTAAATCTGATCAATTTTTGAGGAAAGTAAATTTTCATTTTAAAAAATGGGTCTCTCCCCCACTAGTCTTACACTGACTATCAATGGCCTTATTTTTTTATTTAGAATAACATAAACAAGAGGTGAATCAGGCCTCCAATTTCTAACCATTGTAAACACGAACAGCATGTAAACTGATGCATTGCTATTTTCCGAAGTCTGCAAATGGCCAGTCCAAGTGCAGTGTTTCTGCTGTTGCTCAGATCTTTCCCAAGATGTAGCACAGTAAAAGCTAACCAGACTCTCATCAGTTGTCTGTTGCTATTCAGAGTCCTGTGAGCAGTTGTGAAAGTGGCAAAAATTAAGGTCAACTTAACCCTACGGCTGTTTGGGAACGCTGTGAGCCAAAGCAGGCAATGGAGCTACTCACTGAGAGGGATTACTCAAAAACAAAGATATAGCTAGAGTAGTGGAGACCCTACCCCACCAAGGATTTTCAGAGAGCTTCACATTTATCTGACATCTAATAGCTAGAGACTGATATGAAAGAGCCACTAAAAAAAGGGCCAGAGACCACAATGTGGTAGAAATTCCAGCATCCTCCTGCTTCCTGGTAGCTGTGGGGAGATTGGCCTCTTACCTCAGTATTACCCCTGGCCAATTCCCACCCATTCATCTTTTGTATAGGCCAGTAGCTAGCAAGTGTAATTCCCTGACTAGTAGGTGTCTGGTAATATTTCCAAGCCCTTTAGGTGAGACTATGGGTGGATACATGAAGATGTGTGAGGGCGAGCAAGAATGGGGGGATGAGAGGGGCTACAATAAGAGAGGTAAGGTATTTAGAACATGGGCTTGACTTTTATTTTTCCTGGTGAGTGCTCCATCCCAAGCCTCTAGCCCTCAGTCTGCCTCTTCCCACTCTGACCCCAAGGCCCTGCCCTCGCTCCACCTCCTTCTGCTCCCAAGTCCCTCCCCTTACTCCGTCTCTTCCTGTTCCCTCTCTGCTCTCGAGGCCCTGCCCTCACTCTGCCTCTTCTTGTTTCTTCTCCGCCCCCAGGCCTGCCCTTGCTCTGCCTCTTTCTAGTCCTGCTGGGCCTTCTCCTAAGGCCCCTCTGTTACTCCATCTCTTTCCATTCCGGCTCCACCTCCTCCCTGATCACCCCAACCCGCTCCCTATTCTCCTCCCTCCCCCAAGTGCCTCCTGCCAGCTGATTAGCCCTGAGTTCCCCTTGTTTTTCTTTGATGGGTGCTTAAATCCCAGAGCACCCATGGAATCAGCGCCTATGATTTAGATGGTGTCTGGAGAAATGGGAGGAAAAGGAGAGAGAGAGGCAGCGAACACAGTGTAGAGACAGCAAGAGAGGAATAAGAGGAGAGAAGGAAAGAAGAATCAGACACTGAAAACAACTCCTTGAGGGAAAAGAGACACCATGACCTAATAGGGAGGGGGAAAGAAAAAGTGGAGGGAAGCCAGGTAAGTGTAACAAAAGCAAGAGCTGCTGGTGAACCATGCTGATTGAACAGCCTTCACACATATTTCACTTGATCATTTTCACCAGTATCCATCAACTAACTTATTCAACAGATAGCTTTTTCTGGTATGCAATCAACCATACCCGTAAGTCACTTTTAATTTTTTTCATTGCATTTTTTGTTTGACAGTATATTACAGTTAAATACAGTGCACACTAAACAGTGCACAAATGTCCCTTTAAATTGAAGGAAGTGTGTTCTGGCTGAGGGTGGGGTTGAGGGAAGAATGACATATTAGTGGCATTTTTTACCCAGGTTAAAGGCTTAGATCTTGGGTGTGTATTAAATTTTTCAAACTCTGATTTATAATAACTGAGAAACATTGATTCAATGCAGTACTATTGTATTAATTTAATTATGTTGATAAGAGTGACAGTAACAACATGTACAAAAATAAAAGCTGTACATATAACCTTATTTCAAAAATGTGATGAAGGAGAGAGGGTGAAACTCTCTGAACTAGCTTCCCGGTGAATTAGAACACTTCTCTCATGTCAGTCCGTCTCTGAAATGTAGCCTGTATGTAAGGGTTACTCTTTACATGAAGTGGGTCAGATTTTTGTATTTCAGTTCAGAACTCAGTGCCTTATGAAACGTCTTTTACAACTTTACTAGTGGAGGATCTTATCTTTAAAAAAACATAAAGTGGTTCAATAAAACATGTTTGTTTGTATTAGTTTGGTGAAAAGCTTTGATGATCTTTTGCTATTTCTATTTTAATTGAAGACACTCTGTGCACTTTCTGCTCAGAAGAATCCCAGGAGAAAAAGTGGATTATTTGAGACTACAAATGCAAGAAAGGTACAGCCAAAACATTTATTACTAGACCAGTTACAAGTGCATTCAAGTTGAACATGCTTTCTGTACTCCCTTGTGCTTAAAACGTTGGGCCTGTTCTTTGCCTGTTACTTGCACTGGATTTACTTGAATGTAATGCTGTTAACTTCAGTGAAGTTATTCCTGAATTATATTAGTGCAAATGATAGAAGAATCAGCCTTGTAAGGTTAAGACCAAATTGAAGATGTTGGAAAACCACACAAGTTAAGAAACTGTGTGTGAAAATTCTTTTGACACTTTTATTTGTCTTTATTATGGGGCATTTCTTCTTTCATCCTGGAATCCTAATATTTCCGTAATTATCTTCACTTTAAAAAAAAATAGTTCTTTCCCCCCATACTCTTTTATTCCATTGATCTGTTTGTCTGGAAAGGGCTATAAGGCTCACTGTTTCTGCCCTTTTTATGTTGTGTTGGGCTATTTTGGTTGAGGTTGGAATCTTTGTCAGCCAATTATTTCACTCCCCTTTTCCAGTTCTATTTATACCTCTTAGAGGGGCATTGTCTGCTTGGAAAAAATCTCCCTTCCATCTGATTTTTTCCCTGCTATTATTTTAGTTAGCACCAAGGGTTATTATACCAAAATATGAGATCATTCTTCCAGCTTGATTATTTTGTGCATTTAACAGCACTTGGTATGCAGTCTTTTTCACTATTTTCTTTTATAGCTAGTCAGGTTCTGCTGTTTATATGTTTTATACAGCATGAGGGGAAAGAGAAAAAGATAAGAAAATGTGATTTTTAAAATAACAGAATTGTCAAGTAACTGAAATGATTGTACAATGAATTCATTTTTCTAAATGGATTAGATTTCAGATAGTTACTTTAAAATGACTAGGGAGGTTTGGTTCTCCAGAGCTCTGCACTGTGAGTTGTCATTTACATCTGTGTAAAGTGACTATAAAACAATAACAAATCAGAACAATAACATTTTACACCCCCTTTATTCCTGCCATGATGGCACAAAGGGGAAATGAAGCAGCTATAAGGACTTCCACTAGGAATATCCAGGAACTTTTGGTGCCTGAAGCATGTTGGATGCAGATTGAGATCAGGTGGTCATCACTCCAGCTGTTCTTGGGTGACACAGCTTCTTTAGAGACCACTGCAGTTGTGGTGCAAGTTAGGGCAACCCTTAAGGCTGCTGTAAACTGTGCTTGACTTGATCTAACCCTCAACAACTCCAGAATAGGGAACGTGCATTGGCTTTCCCCAGACTGAGCACTGGCACGGGGATGAATTGGAGCGAATGCTTTGAGATCTGTGGATGAAAAGCGCTATTTAAGAGTTAGGTATCATTATGATGGCTATGAATGGGTGTAAATGATTACACAAGATGCAAAGTAATTGAGAATCAGGACATAATTTTTAAAACTTGGAATACAACTGTAACTAGAGTCTGCAAATGAGAATTTTAACCTGATAAGTAGATTATCTATCAGTGTATTGTGGAATTCAGTACGAGTACTATATAAATAATAAATCTAGGGAAGAATTCTGTACCTGCCAAATCCTGCATTTCTTAATCATTCCTTACTACAGTGAAATTCCTATTAACTTCATGGTAGGCAGAGTGGTTCAGTGGTCAGAGCCCTACTTGGAGAACCAGGAGAGCTGGAGTGGTATTTTCAAGAGCACTTAAATGATTTATGATAACAAGTCACTTAGGAGTTCCTGAAATTTCTATAACTTGATTTTACTCTCGGTCCAGATACTAACTTGGTGTGTAAATTTGAGCAAGTCACTCAGCTTCCCTGTGCATCAGTTTCCTTATTTGTAAAATGAGAATAATAATTGCATAATAAAATATTTTGAGATTTATGAATGCCAACGGCTTTACCCCTTGGTAATAACCTCCTTAGGAATATCTCCATAATTCAGTATTTAGAGACTGGAAGAGAATGCAAGAATGCAACAAACAAAATAACTATGAGTTAAATATGCTTTAATGATATCTTGAAACAATCATGCTGTTTTGTTTCTTTAGATATAGTACAGTTGACTTAACTTTATTTTTTTGAGAAAGTAATACAATTAAAAATGGGTCCCACAGCTGCAGACTTCCTTTCCTCCTATTCACTTCAGTCTCAGTACCCCCTCCAAATCTATGTACAACAGCTGCAAGGATCATGTATCAAACCTAGATGTTTCCAGAGACATCCGGGGGCAGAAAATCAACCTGCCTCAGGTGGAGAAGCCATTGGAGAAAATTTCAGCACCAATCCCATCAGCTGCTGTGGATAAAAGTAAAGTAACAACAGACCACAGTCGATACCTCAGGGCTCGCTCAAACACTTTAGTGGTGCCTTTTCATAAGACTTTAGAGATGAAACTGGAAAACAAATCCAGGTTAGATTTGCCATCTTCAAAGGTAGCACCAGAAGGACTGTCAGCAGAGACACACAAAGTTCCAGAGTGTCCAAATTGCAAAAAGGAAAGGAGGATCCAGAATGAGTACGACAAGTTCATTTTACAGTCAAAGAGGGACAAGGAGGCCTTGCAGAAGACGAATGTGGAGCTAGAAGCTGAGCTGAAAAGATATGAAGAGCATAATAAACCAGCTGAAGGACAAGAGAGTGAAATAACCTGCTCTGTGGTAAGTCAAAGATACCTGCCTTTTAATATGGCTTCAGAGGAGTGTGCTTCTGTTATTCCCTATGCTGCATATCAGTGTGCATATGTGGATCAGAAGGCATTGCAAGGAAGGAGAGAACTTTAAACATAATCAGCACTATTCAGTTCCAGATGGAATCATTCATCTTTTCTAATTATGTCTGGTTGCTATCTACTTTTTTGCTGTAATCAGACATGAGGTGAGGTGGCTGAAACCTAAGTAATGGAAATGTGTGGATTTTTTAAAAAAGAGAATATAAGCCTTCCCATACCCTCACATCCCACCCACCCCCACCCCCACCCACAATTTTCCAGTATTTTCACTTTTGGTGGCATTAGTGTTAATGACATGTTAGAGGTCATGACATGACATGGTATGGCATGTTTATTATACAGCATTTTAAGTGCCCCAAATAATAATGTATATTTTGCTGAGGCCTTTGGATACTCATTGGAGGGAGCCCTGTTGTAATGAAACAATGAATGAAGAATAAATGTTCATGTTTGATCTTTAGACGGTAAAGAACTCTAGACTCCAACCTAATCCTTGATGTAATTTGATCATGTCTATATTGTATTGCAAAATCCACTTTAAAATAAAGCAGACTTGCCTCTAGAATAAGGTGTTATGCAATATGGTGGCAGAATCTGGCTCGAAATATTTGAAGTGGAAGAGAACTTCTGCTATTGTATATTGAAAATTATGATGACCCATAGCACAACTTTAGCCTTCTGTAATCCTGTTTTTTAAGTTTTTTTCACTTCCTTACCCCTTTCGAACTTCAGCAATAAACAGAACTCTCCTTTTCTGAGCACCTATGGATTTACCCTTACAGAAAGTTCCTGGAGAACTTAGAGAATAGAGCCTCAGGTCAGTGAGGTACTAAACCTAAGTATTTGAGTAGTCCAATTGAATTCACATGCTTGAAAGTTAGATATGTGCTTATGTACCTTGAGGAACTGGGACCTAAACTGACAGGCTACTTTAGAAATGTAACAGGGTTATTATTTTAAGATCTGTAGAGTGAACAGAGAATTTTATCCTTTCTTAGGTTGTTTTTTCTTTTCTTTTCTTTTCTTTTTTTTTTTTTTGAACCACCATATAGACTTCTATAGCAGGGATAGAAATCTCTATTGAACTCTACAGTATGTTTCAAAGTCCCAATAGGAAAGTTATCATTTTCTGTTTCAAAAATCAATAAGAGAACTGTTCCATAAGGGTTTTTTTTATAGTGGGGTTTCCCCTAAAGCTTTTTTTTTTTTTTTTTTTTTTTTTTTTTTTCATATTTTTAATGCCTAGGCTCTTGCTAACAGCTATTCACATGCTTGATGTTACACAGGTTGTCCTGTTGAAGTCAGAACAGCAACTCCCATGTGTAAAGTCAAGCATGTAACTGTAAAATCAGGATCTAAGTGTCTCCTTCTAAATAAATGGCTGATTAGCAACTCTCTACCTTATGTAGGTTTAAATTTTATCTCTGAACTGACTTTTTTGACCTGGGTGTGACCAACTACTGCATAAGTTATGCTGGTGTGCAACAGCCAGAATCCATAAAAACATTAGCAACTTGGAATTATAAGTATTAACAAGATCCTCTTATTTTTGTTATGTGAAAACAAGAAACATAGTATGCAAGGCCACTTTAAAATGTGCATTGACTCTTGCACCAACTTAATTTTCCTTTTATTAAATCAGGAAGAACGGCGGCAGCTGAGAGTGGAAGTTTCTCTTCTTGATGATTTGGTAGGAATTTGTAAAAATGAACTAGCATATATGAGAAGCAGATCAGACCTGAACAAACTGGAAGAGGAGAGCAAAGGGAAGCAGCAACAAATGGTAAAAGTCAGTTTCACTTTTTGTTTTTGTTGTTTTTCCTGCAAAGTACTTCAGAGGCCTCAAGAATTGGGAGTATTTTATAAAGCGCTCTTTAAAAAGGTCACACTGAATAGCAGAACTGCTTGAGAGATATAAACACAAAGATATCTCAATGGGTCAAGTTTTAAATATCAACTAGAAACTGAATCAGTAGAGAAAGAACTTAGTGAAGCCTGCAGAATCCAGTTTCATCAAGCATATTACCTGCACCAGGCTGTCTCCAAGAACAAGACTTGTAGTCTAGGAAGGATTAACATTCTTATAAATCAGGCTTTTCTTTCTATATATGTTTTCTCCTTTCCTCCTTACTCACATTGAAGAAAGGCTGAAATATGGGTGAATCTACTGAATTAGAAAAAAAGTTGCAACATTGTATCTACCTGCTGCCATATACCTGAAATTTCATGAATTAACTTGTCTTGCTGGTTTGTCAACATGAAGTGTGACAATTTTTCATCCATGATTGCACCTGCAGTCTGGAAATGGTCTGATTTACTATTAGTTTTAGTGCAGAACTGATAAGAGATCCATTTCAATCTGTAGGGAAACACATCTAGACTTGTACAAATGAAGGACTTGACCTGAAGTATCTGAAATATAACATGGAAAATGTCCCGTTAGATAATATTGCTTTACCTTTGGATAGAAAATGATGGGTACTGACCGTGCTAATTTTATTTACTTTTAATTTATAAATGTTGTTTACAAATTTAAATATTCCCTGCAACATTATGTTTATTTAGCTTTTCACAAACACATACACTGTAAATCCAGGATCCAACTTTAATTGATTTTGGTAGGAATATAAATCACTGAGCACAGCTCAGCAGTGGCTGGCATGACATGGGAGAGGGGAATCAAAGGAGCTTTGCATACCTGTGCAAATAACCCCAACATCCTGATCTTGCAAAGACTTGCACATGTGCATAATCTTACACTATACATTGTTCTGTTAAAGCAATGGAACTACTCACAGTGCGTGAAGGTATAAGTCTTTGCAGGATTGGGTCCCAAATTGGCACACGAAAATAAAACAAACCCACCACCAGAAAACAAACAAACTAAATTTAACAATTGTAGAGCCAGTCTTCTCTAAGCATTATGTAGCTGGTTCTTTTCACAAAAATAAATAAATAATTGCAGAGTAAAATAGAGTTATTGTAACTATAGTAGAACCTCAGAGTTGTGAACTCCACAGTTATGAACTGATCGGTCAACCACAAACCTCATTTGGAACCTCACGTACACAGTGGGGTAGCAGCAGAGGCAAAACAAGCAATTGCAGTACGGTACTGTTTTAAATGTAAACTGCTAAAAAATAAAGGGGAAGTTTAAATTTTTTTTTGATGAAGTAAGGACAGTGTTTCTGTGCTTGTTTCATTTAAATTAAGATGGTTAAACGCAGCATTCTTCTGCGTAGTAAAGTTTCAAAGCTATATTAAGTCAATGTTCAGTTGTAAACTATTGAAAGAACAACTGTAATGTTTTGTTCAGTTATGAACATTTTAGAGTTCTGAACAACCTCCATTCCTGTGCATAACTCTGAGGTTCTACTGTAACAGAATCCTTTCGCATCCTTCCGTTTTCAGACTGTCTTCTTTCTAATAGTTGGGGAATAGTTCTTAAAAGATCTAACACTTTCATTAGAAACCGCTGTTAATCATAGAGGAAACAGGTTTTACTCACCCATTCAGGAAGCTTTGTTTTGCATCCCTAAATACTGCATCAAACATTCTGCATATCTGCATCAAACATTCAAGATCTGGGAAGATAAAATTCCCCATCTAGGATGAAGTTTTCCTTGAATGGGGTTGGTTCCAGAACTTGCTCCTGTTCTTATTTTCTTATGTTATATCCTTTGAATTGTTCAATATTAATGATTTACGTTACTTATTGGTCAAAGAATTCCTGGGGTTCTCTGTTTAGTTGTATTTTTAAAATCTGTTAGGGAGAAGATGATAGGTACTCTCTTTCCTGGAACTTGTGTGTAAAATTGAAAGTTTTTTAATAGTTATATGATTTATTCATTACCTTTTATATAAGGCCTACTTGCCATCCAGGGCCTTTTTCAAATTCACTCATTTAAACATCTTTTTAAAATACACAAAATTAAAACATGTTGTGACCACCAGCTTCTTTCCTCTGAACACATTCATCCTTGGGCACATATTAGGAGTTAGGAGATTCTGTTTTGCTGTTTTCTAGCTAGTGCTATAAACAGATTGCCGTCTGCTGAATACAGTGAACAGTATATTGTGCTTCTTGTCTGTGATTGTTTCTATTTGTTGATATACTTTCAAAATTTGAAGGTGAACTTACTGCTCCTGAAAGATACCTGAGAAAGGTCTCTGGAGGGTGAAGTCCACATGTAACCCACTGATTACTAGGTTACACATTAAACAGATGTAGCACAGACAGTGACAGGAGAGTCTGTCCTATGCTGCTCTGCCAGTCTGTTCCAGCCCTGCTCTGGAGGGACCAGCTCTGGGACTGACAGGGTAGTTTAAACTCCACACCCATTCAGACCTTGTGTATTCTGCTTATACTGTCAACAAGGTGCTATGTGGAACCTACTCACTTGCTAACTTCATATCTGTCTGTCACCATTAGTGACAGAAATGTAAATGTTGGTTCATTCTTGTCCCGTGAGGAAGCTACAGTCCTGATTTTTTTCTGGACGATGGAGGGAAATAACAATGTATTTAGCTATTTGAACAATAATTCCAATAACAGTGATTTTGCACGGGCTGCAGGGACGTTCTGGCCGCCGCTTCCTCCAACTCCCTTTGGCTGGGAACGGTGAATCGCGGCCACTGGGAGCTGCGGGCAGCCGTGCAAATGTAAACAAACTGTCTGGCAGCCTGCCAGTGGATTATCCCGACAGGCCACGTGAGACCTGTGGGCACAGATTGCCCACCGCTGCCAGAGAGGCTTCAGCAGATGATCTGGGAGATAGGAAGAAAGATACATCTGTTAACTCCTCCTGTCTCCAGTACCAGGATATTGTGGTGCAGTATTTGCAAAGTCTGAGGAGAAATTCCCTCCCTCAGGGGAAGAACATCAAGGGAACTAGGAAAGAGTAGCTGGTAGCCTTCACTCAAGGGAGCTGGATAGCCTGGGGTAATAGAGATCGGGTGGAGAGATCTTCTCCCAGGTATAGTATGCACCGTGATGAAGGTGGACTTAACATACTGTACAACTGAAGAGGAACAAAAGTCTTCAGCCTCTCCTGGAAGGACATACTCTGCCATATGATATATCCATCAGCAGCCTCCTCCTTTCAGAATATGCTGTGTACTGGACTCGGCAGGTCGACGATATCAACAGAGCTGAGTTACAGGATTCCATTAGCTGTCTGAGGACAGAGGATTGATTCAAGAGGCTTTAGCTGTTGTCTACAACTGTGGTTTTCAAACTATTTTTCTGGTGACCCAGTTGAAGAAAATGGTTGATGCCTGTAACCCAGCGGAGCTGGGGAGGAGGGGTTTGCAGTGGGAGGAGCTCAGGGCTGGGGCAGAGGGTCGGGGGGAGGACTGTGGGGTGGGGCTGGTAATGAGAGGTTCAGAGTGTGGGAGGGGACTCTGGGCTGGGGCAGGGGTTTGGGGTGTGGGAGGGAGTCAGGGCTCTAGGCTGGGGGTGCAGGCTCTGGGGTGGGGCTGAAATGAGGAGTTCGGGGTGCAGGAAGGGGCTCCAGGTTAGTGGGGGCTCAGGGCTCAGGGCAGGTGATTGGAGCGCTGAGTTGGGAGTTTACCTTTAACTCCCAGTCAGCGGTGCAGCGTGGAGGGGAGGATAAAGCAGGCTTCTTGCTTGTCCTGGCACCACAGACCCCGGATGCAGCCAGCAGCAAGTCTGGCTCCTAGGTGAAGCCACGTAGCTCTTGTCCGCTAGCACCGCCTTCCCCCAGAGCTGCCGCGACCCAGTGCCTCTCATTCTGCAGCCCAGTACAGGGTCGCAACCCGCACTTTATAAACCACTGGTCTACAAGATACTGTCCAGTTTTAATGTGCATTGGGTAATCTGTTTCTAATGCTAGCCGTGATTGCTGATCTGTTGGTGTGAAAAGTGCCTCTATATAACATTAATCTCGAGGGTATGAAGATTTCTTGAGGAATGCCCAGAGTCATGAGATAATTGTCTCAAAATCAGATAACACACAATAACGTTCTTAAAAATGACCTGTAATAGGGGTGAGTTACGGTGTTTGACACTCTTATTTTTATTGATTTATATTTTATTTGTGATACCACCAACGGCCTGAAAAATTAATACTTTTTTTTTTCTTCTTGGAAAAATCAGGAGTTCCTTGTTTTTGCTAGCTGTCTCCTTAGAGAATGAAAAAGGTGAAATGTGATCTTTCTCAGTCCTGAATTTAAGACAGGGGTTCTCAGAATGAAGCCACCAATTCTTGCAGTGACACTTTCCCCTAAAATACTTTGTTAACATTGGGAAAAACAAATAAATATGCGTGTGTCTATATACAGATCAATATAATTTATTTATGTAGGTTTTTTTGCAGACTCAATAATAAAAATGATGCTGTGAAAAGTGATATTTATAGGTTTGTTAATATCACTTTTCACAGTAAATCCTGGCAAGTTACGACCTGAATGGAGGGGTAGAGAGTAAGGCTGTGGGGGCCAAGGAGGAGGGATAGAGGGATAGAGGGTAAAGTAGCAAGGGCCAGGGGCAATGGACGGGGGCCCCGCCACCGCCACTGCATGATCAGAGGTGTGGGTTGGTGCCTGGGGCTGGGAGTCGCCACTCTGGGCCAACACCCACTGGATCCCAGGTTCAGCATCCACAGTCGCGTGGCCAAGGCCAAGGATCACCACCCACTGCCAGTCAGCCAGGGGTTGGCACCCGGACCCGGCACCTGCTGCTGTGTGACCAGTGCTGGGGGTCAGCACCCAGAGTCGGCACTTGGGGTATACACCCACTGCTGGACAGCCAGGCCTAAGAGTCAGTGTCCTGGGCCAGCACTCGCCAGAGCCTGACTGGAGGTTGGCATCCAGCGCCACGCAGCCAGAGCCAGGAACTGGAGCCTGTTGACAAGGGGCCAGGGGTTGGAGTCTAGAGTCCCCTGATGGCTGGAGGCCTACTGTGCTCTGTGCAGATTCAGGGAGGTAATACTGCATTCATTATGCTTATGTTACATTTCAAGGGTTCCAGGTTAACTCTGCAACCATAAGGATTAGAGACTTGAGATGCAATCCAGCCCCATTGAAATCAGCAGCAAAACTCATTGGCTTCAATGAGACTAGGATTTCATCCTTCCTTTTTAAAGTAACTCCTCCATTTCTGGAGAGCAAGGTGGCAACCTTAAAAAAAACAACAAAAAAAACAAAACAAAAGCAAAGTCATGTAAAACAATGTGTCCCAGCCCAGTCTGACCCCTAAATCCACAAAACTGTTAATATCACCCTACCCCTGCTCCAGGTTTGGAACTCGATTCTGTAACTAGAACTGTGACATTCCTTTCTGGTTGGGACAGATCTAGAGGCATGATCTTGTCCCAGGATGTATAAAGGCATATTTATTACACAGAATTAATTGCAGAATTAATGTGTTAAACATTAATTTAGAATGAATACAGAATAATAGTAAGGGTATTCTGTTCTTTTTTCTTTTTCCCCAGGATAGTTTGTTAGCTGAAATGGAGGAGTTAAAAGCCCAGCTGCAAAGAATTCAGAATAATGAGGAAACACAAGCCCAGATGAACAAAATGAAGCAAAGCAAGTTGGTTCTTGAAATGGAAGAGTTAAAGTCCCAGCTTGAAAAAACAAAGGAGCGGGAAAGGCAAAAGGTTTCAGTTTTAGAAAATGAGAAGGTGCCTATGAAAGGAAGTGTATTTGCACTGAATTTGTAAAGGCTGCACTGCATGTTAACACACTGGAGTTTACTTGTCAGTGTCTTGGATAATAGTGGGAGTGTGGCAATATTGGATCTGTATACCAAAAGCAGCTTGTTGCTTCTTTTTTAGTGGAATACATAAGCAAGGGGTAAGGTTGCAAGTGTCCGGTTTTCGACCGGAACACAGGGTCGAAAAGGGACCCTGGTGGCTCCATCAGCACTGCTGACGGGGCCGTTAAAAATCTGGTCCACAGTGCTGCAGGTCTAAGGCAGACTAATCCCAATTTATCCTGGCACTGCACTGCGCCCCAGAAGTGGCCAGAAGATCTGGCTCCTAGGCTGGGCACCCATGGGACTCTATGCGCTGCCCCTGCCCTGAGCACTGGGTCTGCACTCCCATTGGCAGGGAATCACAGCCAATGGGAGCGGGGTGGGGTGGGGGCACTGTCTGCGGGCGAGAGCAATGCGTGGAGCCTCCTGGCCCCCTGCCTAGGAGCCAGACCTGCTGCTGGCCACTTCCAAGGCTCAGCGCAGTGCTAGAAGAGGCAGGGACCTGCCTTAGCCCCACTGCACTGCTGATCAGGAGCCGCCCAAAGTAAGCCTGTGCCTCAGTCCCGAGCCTTCCCCCTCCCCGCCAGGCCTCAGTAGTTCAGGAGCCAAATTAGCGATCAGCATTATCCGAAAGAGCTACAGTTGTGTGAATTCATTGTTTTATTTCCTATAGTACTATGTATTCAATAGCTCATGCAAGGAAACGTGATCATAATAAAAGCATCCTGACTGGTTAATAATTTAATTTAATTGATTAATAACATAGTAAAAGCATCCTGCCTGGTTAACAAGTTAGTTAATAGTTAAATCACACGGTGTTTTAATATCATGTGCTGCAAAGAGCTGCAGGAGACACATTAAAGAGCCATTTGCAGCTCGCAATTCTCAATCTGATGACCACTGATGTAGACAAGAAAGAGAATGCAGCGAAAAACAGAGCCCCATGGAACCACCACTGCAGGGCAGATGAGGATACTCAGAAGGACTAATTGAAGGAGCAGTTAGAGAGGTAAGGGAAGGCCCAGGAGAGGACAAAGTCATGAAAGCCAAGGGAGGCCAAGATTTCAAGAGCATGGTCGACTGGGTTGAAGGCAGTTGACAGGTCAAGGCAGATGATTATGGTGGTCTGGTTCGGAGATACGACTAAGAGGAGGTCATTAGAGACTTTGGCAAGAGTGGTTTCAGTGGCACACAGGGGTGGAAGCCAGATAGGGGAGTGTCCAGGACCAAACTGGAGGAGAGGAACTCCAGACAGTGATTGTAAATAGCATGTTCAGGGAGCTTAGAGGTGTAAGGGAGATGGGGCAGTAGTTGGTGAAGCAAGTGGGGTGTATTGTGTTTTTGTTTGTTTTTAGGATGAGAGAGACTGAAGTATGTTTGTTTTTTGAGGGGAAGGAGCCAGAGAAGAGCAAGAGTTAAAGGAGAAAAGTAAGGGGGAGGGAATGAGAGTGGGCACCGGGGAGATCAGGAGATGGGATGGGGTCACTGGGGCAAGTGGAGTTGTGAGAGCAGAAGAGAAATTTCTGGGTATCTGACCTTCACAATTCCCCCTGACTCTCAGAGATCCCAGATTACAATGCCATTCCCTGAGATCAAGGTGAGTTGACTATTAATCCCACTGGACCTGTCAAAGCTATTTGTTTTATCAGGCTCACATCCTGAGAATTGCTGAGCACTTGCAACTCCCCTGAAATCAACAGTAAAGCTTTAATTGAGTTCAGTGGGAGTATGCTCAAGGAATACAATCAAGCTCTCAATGAGTTGCTGCACTCAAGGAGCTGATCATCCATCTGCAGCACGTCCTGCTTTTGTCAATCTGGGAACGAAGAAAGACATATAGTAGGCCTGAGCTATGTTGGGCCTATACATTTGTTAAGCATTTTAATATTTTTTTTGCATTTAATTTGTAACATGAGAAACATTATAAAGTGTTGTTGGAAGACTGAATAAAGTGACCTTCAATTGTGAAGACTCAGTTTATTTGTATTAGATGTATTTAAATGCTAAGGATCTCAGCAGAATTCTTCTGTAGTTAGGTGGTTCAGAATCTATATTTAGTGAGAGAAACTGCAGTTATTCTTGTGAAATCAGTGGAGTTATGCCAGGCTTACAAGGGAAAAAAGCACAATTGGCCCTGGTATGTTTACATGAGATTTTCCTGACCTCTAATGCACATTGAGGTGTGGCCAAAGTGAACCATTGTTGCAGTAATGAAAAAATTTCTGGATAAAAATCACTTATTTCCTTTGGGAAGAAAAAAAGGAAGAGCTATTCTTAATTCTTATTGTATTTTCCTTTTTCTTCCATTCTGCTGGAGTTTAGCATTTTGTCTATATTGCCAATTTCATTTAGAATGTTCTCTGAGAGATCACAAAATAATGGGGACTTTCTGCAGCACAATACAAAGAATAAAATCCACACAAGTAATCTGAAAGGAAGTTCTAAAGAAAATGACTATGCCATTGTTCCAATCATGCAGAGTGATTGTTTCCTTGCATATAAATTCTGACATGTAGACTATACTGTTGAAAAGAATAAATGTAGAAAATCACCTCTCTCACTGAAAATTTTGTACCTGTTATAGTTACCAGAAATCCTTCTGATTATTATAGTTAAAATAAGTCAGTGAAAATATATTTTTCCCTGTTTTATCTTTTTATTACCTGTACCTGACATCACTTTGTGTATAGTCTGTAGCCCTGTCTAGTCAGTTAGGCCTCTGTCAGACTCACATGGACAGACCTTTGTGCAGAAAACCCTATTGACATTAACCTGCATGGAATTCATTGCAGGATCAGGTGCTTAGTCAATTTTTTTTCCTTGCTAAAAAGATCTTTGTAAAGATAACAGTGAAGCAGAATCACCTTCCTCTTCCTCTTTTTTTGAAGATTGTTTTTTTTAAAAAATATTGCCTTAAGACACTGCAGAAACTGGATATTTCCAATTTTAAAAAAAATCCCAGGGGACAGTGTTTCTTTAAATATAGTATTCAAAGACAAAAACAAATTCACTTTAGAATGAATGATCTTGTAAAGGCCTACAGTACCTTTCTTAGGTATTTCACAGGAACCTATGGCCAGATCTATGCTAAAAAGTCAGGTCAACCCAGCTACATTGCTCAGGGGTCTGAAAAATCCACACTGCTGAGTGAGGAGGTGGATTAACTGCAGCGATGGGAGAACCATTGTTGTAGTTAGTGTCTACACTGAAGTGCTGCAGCAGCATTGCTGCAGCTGTCCGCTGTAACAGTTCAAGTATAGCCAGAGCCTACTGCAGTATTTAAGTTCCCTTTCCTGCAAAACGTAGACCTTCTGCCATGAGATGCTAAGGACCCTCCATTCCCTTTGACATCCATGTGACTTAAGGTTGGGGTCAGCTCCTTGCAGAGACCTCCCAGGCTAAGGCATTAGGTCCCCTCTTCAAATCGAACATACATAGGTGGTAACCAAGGGCAGATAGTATCTGATGGCTGTTCAGTGGCTCATGTAAAATGAGTTTGGTGATCTCGGTCTAGTTCCCAGTGGACAAAATGGCTCCTAAATAGCCCCCTTCTTGGCTGTCTATGAAAAGTAGAGGCTTAATGGACAGGGAGGGAGCGAACTTGCTGAAAAATAGAAAATAAAATGATGTGGAATTTTTTGTTGTTGAAATTTCAAAATGTTCTAGCAGGGAGGCTGAACTACTTCCCTACTCCTGCAGTTGGTCCCCCCTCCATCAAAGTTGAGGTGTCTTGGCAGGCCAGTGTGGGGAAGCTTATTCTCCTGTTGCCTGTGCTGTACCTGTTCTGGTCATGGAGATTTCAGGGCTCTCAGGGATGTCAATTCAATCTCTATCATGTACTGTAAGGGTAGGATTTTCAAACTCTCTTAAGAGAGTTAGGCACCAAATTTCCAGTGAGAGCCAATAGGAACTGGGTACACAACTCCCTTAGGTGCTTTAAAAAAATCCCAGAATTTAATAAAACAATGTATTATTGATAGCAGACAGCTTTGTTTGTTTCATACAAACTATATCCCCCAAAATATAAGTATATATGAACAACAAACTCTTTACCATAAAGTTGTGATTATTCTTTGAATTGTTTTACAGGATGCCTGTCTGAGGGAAATAGCAGAAATGAAAACTTGCATTGAGAAGGTAAAGTATGAAAATGAATCTCTTCTAAATGAGAAGATGAGAAATATAACATTACTGGTGAAAGTGTAAAGGAAATTTATTATTTTTCTGTGCAACCCTCTTAACATGTCTAAATATTCCTTCGGTTAGATATTAGGGTTTTTTTAAGAAATTTGTTTTAAAAAAAAATCAAATCAGAAGAATTGGAAATTACTTGCTGCTTGCAAGGGAAGTTAAGAATTCAGACTAAAACACTTACAAAATGAAGTCTACTTTTGGACCCAATTCAGCACCTTTCAAAAGCCACTGGAAATATTTGCATTGACTTCAAGAGGAGTTAGATTGCGTTTTGGAAAACTGAGTCCTGTATCTTCACTGAATGAAATGGAGAGATTCTCCCCTTGAGATTAAGTACTGTATAGTGCCATTTGGTTTATTTATGGCGATGCTCTTCTTTTCTATAGCTCCTTTCATCTGAGTTACTCAAAGCACTTTGCAAACTGTTGAAACTTTTATCATGCTTGTGGCATGGCCCTGAGTTAGAGATGGTTTAGAGAGGCTCTGTCCCAGCAGGAGCCCTGGGTGGGATTATGCCTACTGCTGCTCTTCTATCTTGAAGTGGGTACAGCATCCAGTCAGCTTTGCTGAGTGGTGTAGAGTGGGAAGGGTAAGGCTAAGGTCCACCCCCTCAGTCCTGTTTATTGCGGCTAATCCAAGCTATAGCACTAGCATCTCACAGTCCTTGTATTCTCTGAAAGCAAGAATGCCATAGCGCCCAGCCTCTCTACTGGGGCAGCAAGTGGGAGGCCCCTTTTACCCTCTCCCCTACTTTGTTCTCCCTTGCAGAGGCTGGCCACAATCTTTCTCTAATTAATCTAGTGTGACAACAGAGGGGTAAAGTATCACTTCATCCATCAGTGAAATCCAGCCACCTCTGAGGTGGAACACAGTAACTGTCTAATAGGTCACAGCAACACTGCACAGCAGCTTGGAAGAGAACACGAATTATTCTCTCCGGAGTTGAAACCACAAGGGGGAGTTTGGGGAGGACTTTAACACCCCTGCTCTTAGAAAAAATGTTGTGGGATCTTGTATAATCACAATGATTTAAGTATCAGAGGGGCATGTTAGTCAGGATCTGCAAAAGTGACAAAGAGTCCTGTGGCACCTTATAGACTAACAGACGTATTGGAGCATAAGCTTTCGTGGATGAATACCCACTTTGTCAGAAGCATGCATCTGACTAGATGCATTTCAGCTTAGAGTCCAAACGAGCCCACACTGTCTCGCTGTAAAGTGGAAGCGTTGGCTAAAACTCAGGTATCTTTTGGGGGAGAGGATTTTTGTGGTGTCCATATCAGGTCCTGAAAGGTACACCTGTTTTTCCTTTTATGGGACAGTCCTAAATGGGACAGAGCACCTTTTGTCTTGTGAAGGGCTGCACTTCTATTAACATGAATGGGAATTGAGGGCTCTCAGCACCTTGCTGCATTGGGCCTTTATACACATGCACATTAGCTCAGTCTTACTCCACCACCTTAACATCTCTAGGCGAGAAAGATTGAATGAGGATTATTACTTTGGTTCCTTAACTGGGCAGGGGAGTCCCTGAATGGTGCAAGACACACCAGTCACTTTCTCAGCTACAAGGGTCTGAGTGCAAAGCCTTTATAAGCACCGAAGCCCAGAGGTAATGGGCTCAAACCAGCAATCAACCCCTTCTCTTCTAAATAGCAGTGAAGAGTCCCACACACAGATACCACCCTGATGCATGCCATATAAATACCTATACAGCATGGACAGAACTAACTCAGGCTCATGGTCCTCCTCTCATTCTTCTTCACTTAGAAAGGTTGGTGAAATCGTTGTTGGTTTCCACATCAAGACAGCGTATAGAGTGGTCACAGCATTATCTTCTTCAGACATCTAGTTCCAGCTTTCAAAAAAAGTTTAGTGCATCTTTTGGTCTAGTAAACAAAGAGGAAAGGTCTTTGTATTTTATGCATATCTGTGCTGAGAATGAGAACTTCACCATCAGTGCACAAAACCCTCATTTGATATGAACAGTTTGTTTCAAAAATCCTCCGCTGAAATGTGTGAGTAAAGTAATTTTGCAGGGTTATAGTACACGTCCCATTTCTCTCTGCGCAAGTAAGAACCAGATGACAATCTCGTACAATGAAATGACTCTATGTGACATGGTCTTGTCAGGTCCCCTGACGATTCTTTAATTTTGGACATTGGATCTTCTCGTGATTAAAGTTAACAGATGAGTTTATAGATTTTTCTAAAATGTTTCCATCCCTTTCTCTCTGGACGTGCACAAGCTTTTCCTATTTCTCTGGGATTGCTGTGTTTTAAGAGTCAGTTTTTGATTTATTGCAGTTTATATTAATCATCATGTAAGATTCCCCTCACATTTCTCTGACCCTTAAAATTTCCTTAGGACTATTGTTTGCTTCTGATAGACTTTTTCCATATAGGGCTGTTGTATGATATTGTCCAGAATATTAAGATACCTGATATGAATAAATGGCACTGAAAGCTCTGTGTAGTGCATTAGGTTCCTGCTTAGTCTAATTTGACCTGTGCTCATGCCAGTGACACTTCTACTAACTCATCCACATGGTGTAGCTTGACAGCCACCTCTTCGTTCTCGAGTATAACAGCAGATGATCAGCCATTAGTGCTCTCACCGTTCAAGTCAGCGTCGGAGAAGCATTATAAGGGCAACTGTGCTTCTAAAATTGTTTAAAACAGGTCACCCACCCTCCCTTTTTTTTGGGATGGTGAGAGGGGGAAGTCTTTCTGGATCGGGACTGGCAGAAGAGGAGTTCATTTTCGAGTGCTTGCTTATGTCTATTCTACGTTAGGAATTCCATGTGTGCACTATTGCCAGAGATTTTTCCCTCAGTGGGATCAGTTGGGCCTACTCTAGGGGTGGGATGGCTGGTGCCGTCTGGTGCTGCACGCTTATGCATCAGTATAGGGGCATCACCAGCCCCACACCGTCTTGGTTCCTTCTTATCTCCTGTGAAGGTTGCTGGAACATCTCCTCTTGCTTTGGCAAGGTGATTTTTAGTGGTTTCTGTTTCATAGTTTAGTCTATAGTTTAGTTTTAGTGTATATATTGTAAATACTTTTAGTGTAGATAGTTAGTACTGTCTCCCCTTATCATCAAGGGTTCCCTTTGCCCCTGGTCTTCAAGCCTTTTGCCTCCTGTGGCAAACCTATGTTTGTGAGTTACCCACTCTCCAGTTGTCTGACGTGTCTGGGGAATCTCACATGAAAGACACTGCCAAATTTATTGGGACTTTAAACCTTGCACAAAGAACCCTGTAGCAGACCCCATCTTCTCTAAGAGGGCAGAGAAGAAATATTGTGTGGCAGTCAGTGGGTATTAGTATCTGTTCTCTCACTCCCCTCCAGGGTCCCTCATTATGTTGATGGCTAATGAAAGGGACAGACAGGGCCAGTCCAGTTCTGCTTCTAAACAGAAGGATGCAAAGAAGCTTGATCTGTTTGGGAGGAAAGTGTATTCGACAGGTGGTCTACAGCTCCATATCTCAAACCAGCATTACTGGGAAGGTACAACTACAATATGTGACTCCTTGACCAAACTTAAGGACTCCAGGCCCCAAGACTTAAGGCAGTTCTCAGCCTTCTTAGAAGGGGGGAAGAATGTTGCCAGAGCCTCTCTCCAGGAGGCACTGGACGCAGCAGATGCAACGGCGAGGGCAAGGGCCTCCCTTCCACCATGAGATGATGCTCTTGGCTGCAGTCCTTGGGACTCCCTCAGGAGGTCCAGCAGTCAATTCAGGACCTCCCTTTCACAGACTGCTCACTATTTTCCAAGCAGGTGGACATGAGACAACATGGGACAGGGGGTGGGAGGTAATAGGCACCTATATAAGACAAAACACCAAATATTGGAATGTCCCTATAAAGTCAGGACATCTGGCAGGATTACTCGCTGGCTCTTTAAAGTGTGTTTTGACTTTGAAAAGGGTGGCTGTAAAAATGGCCTTGTGGGGCTCCTGGTTTATTGTCACTCAATGTGCAGTATCATGTTTACTAAGTTTACATGGGAAAAGATGTTTATTCTAAGTGCCAGCCCTGAAAACTCAAACTGGGATCAGAAAGCCAAACTGGATTCTTTCTGGCCCATTCATCACCAATAAAGAATTTGCAGTCAGAATTTAGTTAACAGTTCTGTTCATCATTATCATGTATTACTTGTACCGTGCCCAAAGATGTACCGAGAGCCTCAGAAAACAAATATCCTTTTACCAAAGAGAACACAACCTAGAATTTAGGTGTGATACAAGTGAGTGAATGTGCATTTACACTTCTTGGGGATCTGGTTTTTTGTTAATTTAATTTTATTTGTCTCAAGTCAGTTTTTAAGGTGAATTTGAATGAGATGACCAGAAGAGTCCAGCTCACACTGCTAGACCTGTGCTTACTCTACAGCGGGAACAGGAGTAAAAAGTAGTTGACATTTGTGTCAGTGAAGTCAGTAGAATACACATGGGGAGCAGTACTGATGAGACAGCTGGCACAATTTTGACAGTCGCTTTTCATGGAGAACTGCACTATACACACTATTTATTGTCCCACCAGCGCTAACATGTGTGACTGACTGTACACATTTTGCAACTAGCCCTAGCACTGTTGGTGGGTACTGGCATCTGCACGCAGTGTAACATTATAATACAACATCTAATGGGGTTTTTAATGTTTCATTTTCACATTATTCTCCATGTTATTTGTGAAACTCTGTGTACAGAACCCTGCTGTCTTCAGAGATAACTGAGCTCATTACATTTTTGCTTTTGATGGGTTTTTCTTTCTTGCATTAATACTTTAACACCTCTCTTTATATAGATGAGCACAGAGAACAGTTCACTTCTGGAGAAAATGAAAGCCTTGGAGAATAGATCTTCCTGCTGTTGTTTGGCTTCAGTGGTTCATGGCAACGCAGAAATACAAACAATTTCTCACCACAGCACATTTGGTGTCGATGCAGGTATGTCAGATCTTTAAAAACATCTTGTTTTCAGAACGAAGTACAGGTGTTGGGCTAAATCTGCTCTGTTTGCTTGACTCAGAGAAATTTCTCTGATAACATGATTTGTGATGTCACATGAAATTGCCAGCTTCTCAAACAAGGGGCATAAACTTTTTACTGACTTGTGAGCTAAAAAGCTTACTGTTGTTTTAACATTTTGTTAAAGTAAGATGAATATAGTATAAATAAAGATTAGGGTTACACACTACCTATGGTTATTGCTATTGCTGAATTTAAAGGGAAACTAGAAGTAGCTTTGAGTCAGTAAGAGTCTGACTCGACTTCACTGAAGTTAATGGGAGTCTTTCCATTCAGCTGAGTGGGAGTTGGATTAGATCATGAGTGCTTACTTGGGTTAAGGGTGCGCATATGACAAAGGCTTAGCTATTAAGTAAATCCTACTAGGAAAGTCCAGGTAATCTCAGAAACCATTCTGGTTCCATGAGCGAGAAAAGGTAGAAGGTAGAAAATACTGGAGTTAAACTGTTGGCCACAGGACTGGTATAAGGCTGAAAGGTTTCATTCTGTGGAACAGTGGGCCACATTCCAGGGGGGAAAGGGAGCTGTGCAAATAGGATGACCGGCATCCCACAGCTAGGTATGGCTAATTATCTCAGTTGAAGCCTGGTGAAAGGGGAAGGTGCTAAGGAGGCAAACCCAGGAGAAAGGCAAATTTAGTATGCTGTGAACAAATAGAACTGAGGTGACAATGTACAGAGAAGATTTTTTTCAATTCTGTATATACCAGTGCTAAGAGTCTTGGTAATAAGCAAGAGGAAATGGAATTTCTCATATGATGATGAGAAATTTGATATAACTAGCATTACTAAAACAAGGTGAGACAATTTGCATTATTGCAATGTTTTAATCACTGGTTACAACAAAAACATTGGAAAACAAAATCTGTTACCCAGGCTTTTTATGTTTTAGGGTTTTGTTGATTCTGGGAGCCTCTGTTTTAGGGTTTTCATGTTTTCTGGTGTTTTTCTTGGTTGTTATGTTGTATAAATCACTCATATAGATGTCCCCAAATCTATAGTGGCATTTCCACTGTGATGGGTTCGTATCACAGAAACCCCCTTAGGAGCTGCCAACTGATGTGCCAAGACTGCTCTTGCCTCTGCTTTCCTGCCCTGGCAGTATGGGACTCCAGAAATCCTGTCTGGTTTGAGTCAGACTCACTAGCCTGCTGCAAACCCAGACGCAAGTCTGTACCACATCCCCTAACAGCTGTAGGCCTGCCTAGAATAAAACAGAT